>CM070551.1:67807961-68540875 GCA_036346405.1 Phyllostachys edulis | reverse complement strand
GACTTGTGAAATTATTGTAACTTGACCTCCCGAAAGTTAGACCATTCACCTTCCTATACCTTTTGCAATTTAACATGACGCCGACTGATGTTAAAGATGCCTTTTGTTCTTTTGTACCTTGTCATTTATTACTTGATCGCTCACTAATCTTTTCTCTTTGTAAGCTGTTTTGTGTTTCATAAATTTCACTAGTTAGTGACGAGGAGGTACCTAGTGGCAAAGCTGGAGCTATTGGTCGTTGGAGAGTGGACTCGTGCTAGATAGCCATTTCATTGCGGTCTTTATCAAACAGCTTGTATGCCCAAACCCTTAGGTTGTAAATTATCTTTTGTCGGCCTTTATTATTGAGATCAAGGTGAAAACTAGGCATATCATGTTTACGACATGTAAGGGTTGCATTTTGATGTCTGAAATCTTGTTGGTTATTTGTACTTCAGTATGCATGTGTGTTGTGCACTTGTGGTGCAAGCGTGGGTGTTGTTTTTTGGACTTTTTGGTAGTGTGACGTTTACACTTGTATATGTTGGTGCAAATGTGCCTCAAATAGTACTTGATGGTCAATTGAAAATACATAATATTGTTATGTTTATCTCTTGCATAAATCTTATTTTGAGTGATAATGTGAATTTAGCGCCTTTGAATATAAATAAGTATTTGAATAATGTATGTATATTTAGAAAAAAAAGCAATAAATTCAGAGACCCTAGTGTTTATGCTAAATAGTAGGGGATGAATTTTGAATTAGCAATAGAAAAATAATATTTATATAAAAATGTTCCCTAGGGTATACAAGAAATAACGTAGGGAATTTGTTAATTTCTTTCCTAGGTCAAGAGAAAGGAACGTAGGAAATAAACTTTTCACGCCGATGACAATGCCACGTAGACGAGATTTCCCTACAGTTTAAAATCCTAGGGAACGATTCTTTCCCTAGGTTTTTCCAAAAAAAACCGTAGGGAACGTTTTCTTTCCCCACATTCTTTCCCCTAGTAGTCATTCCCTACGAATGCCACTAGGGAAACCAATTCCCTACAGTTTTGGGCATGTTCCCTAGTATATTACTCACTAGGGAAAATAGGGATTTCTAGTAGTGTCCCCTATCCACTGGGTGAGCGGACAATGCCGCCCCACTCCGCCCACTTTGACGCTGGACGCTTGGCAGCAAGACAGCTTCCTCGCACAGACGCCAAGACGCCACCCCCTTATGCCCTATCTCATCCATCACGGTTGTCTCATCGATTAGTTGTGTCTCCTATCCTCGCCCACAACTAATTTATTTAATAAATAACGGTTGTGACTTTGTGGTCGAAGTTTACATTTATTACACACGCAGGCTAACAATAAGTAAAGGAATGGCAATGAACTAAAGCAACTCCAACGAAATCCATCAACTTGCCACAGCAACCGATCGATCAAGACCGATGATCACCATCCTCGATAGCTCATCCTCAAAAGCAAAGCGAAGACTCCTCCACAAAAGCAGCTATATAAGACGCCTTATCGCTGCGGTTCCAAAGGAACCATCTCGTGATATCGTCCTGCACGAGCGGTTCTTAATAAGAACCGCTCGTGATGAGATATCGCTGCATTTCTTATTAAGAACCGCAGTGATACGCTAGCATTATAAATATCCGGTCCCAACAGCACTTTCGCTCTAGCGCCCACCCCGTTAACTAAGAACGGTTTGAGCCGCCATTCGCCTGCCTCCTCCCCATTGCGCCACCTTAGAGAGGAGAAGGAAAGGAGGAAGCTAAAGAGAGGAGGAAGGAGGAGAAGGAGAAGGTGAAGAATCTCACAGATATTTGGTATTTTGGTCAATAGATGGACCAAAACTGGATGTATGGTGAGAACCGTGAGTGAAGAGTATATTAATGGTGTGTTTACTTTTAGAAGAGCCGCCGAGCAAGATATGTTGAAGAATAGGTTAAAATTTATGTCTTGCCTATGCATTGATTGTGGTAATCAAGATGTTTAACAACCCGCGCTAAATCGGCGCACTTAATTCAAGGGTTTAAAAAAGGGTATACATGTTGGACCAGTCACAGTGAAGAGCAGATTATACAAGAAGTTAATAATGATGACATCGCCGAGGAAGTCAACGATATGCTGGATGTGGACTGTGCTTTTGATGAGGATAGGTCACACGATGACAATCTGGATCAGATGCTACGTGATGTAGAAGGGAACGACGGTAAGAGAGAGTTTTATAAATTCGAAGGCTTAATAGAGAACTCGGGGAAACCTTTGTTCCCTAACTACAAGATGGAATACACAAGGTTGTCAACCGTGCTTGAACTGTTGAAATTGAAGGCAAGCAATGGTTAGTCCAACAAGAGTTTCACGGCGTTGTTAGGTCTCCTAGCGGACATCCTTCCGGAGGAAAACGTGTTGCCTAGCACCACCTACCAAGCAAAGAAGGTTCTTTGTCCATTGGGAATAGAAGTAGAAAAAATACATGCATATCTGAACGATTGTACACTCTACCGTAAAGAGTATGCAGACATGCATGTATGTCCCGTGTGCAAAGCATCTCGATACAAGCGTAAGAATATTGCTCAGGTGAAGGAAGGACCTCCTGCTAAGATGTTGTGGTATTTGTCTGTGATCCCACATTTGAAGCGTTTATTTGCGAACCGAAAGGAGGTAAGATTGCTACATTGGCACTCGAAAGAGCTTAAGAAAGATGGAAAGCTAAGACACCCTGCTGATTCTGCCCAGTAGAGAAACTTGAATCGAAGCGTCGAAGAGATCGGTGCAGAACCAAGGAACATATGGTTAGGGTTGAGTACAGATGGAATAAATCCTTTCGGTAACATGAGCAGCCGACATAGCACCTGACCTGTGAATATATGTATGCACAACCTTCCTCCTTGGCTGTGTATAAAGGGAAAGTACATTTTGATGTCACTACTTATCCAAGGGCTGAAGCAACCTAGGAATGATATTGATGTGTACCTAGCACCATTGTTGGAAGATCTTGTGACACTATGGAATGAAGGGGTACAAGTATGAGATGTGTACAAACGAGAGAACTTCACTTTATGCGCCATGTTATTCTGTTCCATCAATGATTTTCCTACCCTTAGTAACCTGTCGGGGTTCAGTACAAATGGAGCTAAAGCCTGTCCATACTACTTAGATGGTACGGAGAGTGTATGGCTGAACAACTCACGCAAAACTGTGTATATACGTCACCGTAGGTTCCTTCCCAGGATTCACCCATACCGCAAGATGAAGAAACAATTCGACAGAAATAAGGAGGACGGTTTAGCTCCAAGGGCTTTTAGAGGGAAAGAGTTCTATGATATGGTTAAGGATATCGATGTTGTGCTTAGGAAGGACGTAAATTAAGGACCCATCAAGAACATCCGAAGAAGCGGTCAATTTTTGGGACTTGCCTTATTGGGAGCACTTAGAAGTTCGCCATCGCATCGACGCTATGTACGTGGAGAAGAATGTATGTGATAGCTTTATTGGTCTCTCATCGAACATTAGTGGCAAAACAAAGGATGGTGTTAACGACGTGTGACTTGGTTGATATGAACATAAGGACCAAGTTAGCACCGAAGAGACCGATAGAAGGACTTAATGTACCGCCCCTAGCTTGCTACACTCTATCCAAGGCCGAGAGAAATGAACTGTGCCAGAGCTTGCATGGTGTGAAAGTTTCGTCCTACATTCGCCAACATTAAGAAACTTGTTTCTATAGAAGATTTGAAATTAATTGGAATGAAGTCTCATTATTGTTGTGTGCTGATAACACAAATGCTTTCTCAAGGTAATTAGGAGTATCTTGCTGAACAAGGTCCGAGTGGCAATCTTGAGGCTGTATTATTCCTTTAACTCAATTGCTCAGAAGGTCATCAATCCCGAAGGATTAGATGCTCTACAGGCCGAGGTGGTGACGACTCTATGTCATCTTGAGATGTATTTCCCTCCATCATTTTTCAATATCATGGTCCATCTCATTGTTCACCTTGTGAAAGAGATAAAGATACGCGGCCATGTGTTCCTATGTCATATGTACCTGTTCGAGAGATACATGGGAATTCTCAAGTCCTACGTATGGAATCGATCTCGACTGGAGGGCAACATCATCGAAGGTTATGCAACTGAAGAGGTCATTGAGTTCTACGTCGACTACATGGATCAGGTGGAACTGATAGGTGTGGCTTTATCTCGAATTTTGGACACTATTAGCCCCATAAGACCACCTAAATTCCTAGAGTAGCCCCCAGTCAAGATAATTCCTATTTTGCCCCTCTCCTCCTCCTGGCCGCCGTCAGGCAAGTAGGCACTGCTACCCTTGGGCACTAAGAATAGGCACTATTTGCCGCAAGGACGGCAAGAACTCCCAAGCATTTAAATCCAAGAGAGAGAGAAAATCTATTTAAGAATATTTTTTGGAAGAATTTCTAAATATAGCAAATTAGCTTTAAAAATTATGAAATTTTTTGTGGAGCCTCCTTAACAAAGTGTATTTGCTTGTGTAATTTTTTCAATTATTATGTTTTCTCTAAAATTCATTTAAGTATACTGTTTGTAGGAATTTTCTAATATAGAAAATGAGGTCCAAAACTTATAAATTTTTTTTATAGGCTCCTTATATATTGTACTTGATTGTGTAATTTTTTATAATTTTATATGTTCCGAAATTATCTCAAAAATTAAGGGTTTATGTCTCAAAATTAGGACTAAAGGTTTTGAAATTTGGGTTCCATTATTTTATGTGATTTGGAATGTGGGATGTTTAGTACCACATAAATACTCTAGGTAAGAGACACTCCCTCTTCCGTACATCTATCGCCCCATCACTGCTGTCCCCCCATGCCCGCAGTACTCGCTTTTATGGCGTGTCGAATCTCGAGACCCGACTCCCGATTGATTCGCTCGCGCGCCTCCACCAGCAAGGGTGTTGTGTGACGCTTCATGGTGCCACACCGGTGTTAAATCAAACATATTAGAAACCCTTCCTACAAACATGTCTTGTCCATTTAAATACATACTTCAAGTGCATATAAATACATACTACATATACAAAAGATTGTGCTAGTTCAAACCAGTTCAAATATTAAATTTTAAAACTATCAACCTTAATCAATAATAGGGCATGAAAGATTTGTTGCCAACTTGCCATGGCCCCACTACCTAATTCTTCATGTGGCATTTTTGGAAATTTTTGCCATATTAGCACCTTTTAGGACAATTTTATATGTGTTCTGAAATTGTCTCCAAAATAAAGGATTTAGGTCTCAAAATTTGAATTTTAGGTTTCAAAATTAGGTTCATGAATTCCCACACAAATTACTCATAATGTAATTAGGGTTTCGTAAATTAGGTTTCCAATGGAGTTGTAGTGTACATGTTCATACATAAAATTGACAACATTTGAAGCGTTACAAACATTACATGATACACGTGCGGGCGCGGGTTTATTGCAATCGAGACACTATTTGTTAATTTATCAGTTTATTGTGGATGATATTCTTTAATATTGTATTATACGACAGACTAGATAAGCTTGTGCATGAACCAACTGAGGGAAATATTTGGCATGCATATGATATAACAATGTGCATGCTATGGTATGTTGTTATACGATCTGCATGACACGTATTTCCCTCTGTTGGTTCATATACAAGCTTATCTAGCCTATGGTACAATAAAGTATTAAAGAATATCATCCACTTTAACATTGTATTGTACCACATGAGATCTGGGAGGAGGAGCGCCGCAACGACGAGCGTATCTGGCGGGAGACGCAATCTCATCTCGAGGTGTGCAGATGCAGGGAGCGCGAGGCTCGCGAGAGGGAGCGCGAGAAAAAGAGGGAAATGGCGGCTGAGGCCAAGGCGACCGGTGAGGAGTATAACGTCGAGCTCGGAAGGAAGGGCAAATGGCCCCGGTCCACATAGTAGTTCGGGTTATTCCGTAGTAGTCCCCCATCTTACCCACCATGTTTTTTTTACTATCCCCAAAAGGCATGTATACTTACATGGTCCAGATGCTTGTGTTGCAGTGTACCGTAGTAGAAGCGAGGATGACTAAAGCAATTAGCCGAACTGTCATGCCATGTGACCATGTGTAACGTGCTTCTGTTTGCGGACTCTAATATAGTTCTGGTTCCGTGCCTCCACTAAGCCATCAAAGCAAGCCTATATTGCAAGTATGCCTCTTCTAGTCGAATCTCAGAAAGAACCATTTGCACCGACATCGAATCCTCTATGTTTTAGGGCATCTTCATAATCACAACGAGCATTCTCAGCCCCTTCAATTGCATTATGTACAAGCTTCATAAAGTACTTTGCTTTAACTCCACCATAGTGAAGTGATGTCATCAAGAACCGTAGTGACCAAGATATTATTCCTTCTTAAATGCATTGTACTACATGGGGATGAATGTCTCCCACGAGTGTTGTATGCCATCAAACGTTTCTATATGAAATTTGGTTAAGGAAGCTAATTAGCACAATTTGATTAACATGGGAGCGAACAATGAAAACTTCCCACATTCCAAGTCACATGAAATCATGAAACCCTAATTTTCGAAACCTTTCGTCCTAATTTTCGAGACCTAAACCCTTAATTTGTTGAGACAATTTCATAACATATAAAATTATGAAAAAAATTACAAAATCAAGTACAATGTATAAGGAGCCTATAAATTTTTTTTAATAATTTTTGCACCTCATTTTCTATATTAGAAAATTCCTAAAATAGTACATTTAATGAATTTTAGAGAAAACATAATAACTGAAAAAATTCTAAAAAATGACACAAGAAAATAAAATGTTCTGGGAGGCTCCACAAAAATTTCATAATTTTTAAACTAATTTTCTATATTTAGAAATTCCTCCAAAATATTCTTAAATAGATTTTCTCTCCTCTTGGATATTCGTATACTGGGGAGTTGCTGCCATCCCACATGGAAGCAGTGCCTCACGCTGCGTGCCTGAGGGTAGCAGTGCCTTTCGCTGTCCCGACGGCAACAGGAGGAAAGACGGGCTAAAATGGGAATTCTGTGGCTAGGAAGGCTACTCTAGGAATTTATGTGGTCTCATTGGGCCAATAGTGTCCAAAATTCCTCCATCTCGTCATAAGGGGAGACTGGAGGGTATCGGGACCATCGGAAGGAAATCAATCACTCCCGATCTGGATATGTACGCTCAAGCCCATTTCACAATCTTGCAGCACATGACCTAGGTGTCCCCATACATCAACGAGCATAAAGACATGGTACGCCAATATAATCCAAACCAGTCAGAGGTTTAGATCACGAGAGAGCATAACCATCGGTTCAACGAATTGTTAAAGGTGCGATTCACTAGGAGGTCATCAAGTGATGATACGCTGCTATGGTTGGCAAAAGGGCCAAAATTTACAATTGTGACATGGCAAGAATATGACATAAATGAGTACACATTTTATATGACAACTTAGGATAGGAAGAGCACAGTCCAGAACAGCGGTGTTCGCATAAATGCGTTTCACGAGCAGTTCAATACCGCCGAGCCATGTGGGTTGAACTCCTACTATGGGTTCGTAGAGGAGATTTGGGAGCTCGACTACATACTTTTCAAGATCCCCTATTTCGATGCCATTGGGTTAAACTTCCATAAGGTGTGAAGGTCGACAAGTACAAATAATACCATCATGGACCTCAAACGTGTTTCGGATACAAGGATCGAACCATTCGCATTTCGCTAAGCAAGTTGTTCAAGTTTTTATGTAATCTGACCGCAACTAAGAACCGCCACGTAGTTCTTCATGGAAAAATAAGAATTATCGAGTTGAGAATGTCGTGGATGACGAAGAGTACAATCAATTTGATGAGTTGCCTCCTTTCGGAGACTCGCATTAGGCTCGAGGAAGAACCCAAAGGAGAAAGCTAGCTATATGCACGTCGATCATCATGAAGGGCTATATTTTAATTAAAGAATTTATTCCATAACATGAAACATGTCAATGTGGACTTGCCATGTGTTATGGACTTGCAATCTCTTATTTTGATGTAATGTGGAATATCAAAATTGGTTTCACTTGATTTGGAGTTGAGTTGAATTAGATATGAATTTTTGAAGTCAAATGAATTATGGAACCAAGTTCATGTGCTCTATCATATAGTAGTATATTTGAAGTCAAATGAATTATGGAACCAGGTTCATGTGCTTTATCACATAGTAGCATATCACGAGCGGTTCTATTATGGAACCGCTTAGATAGCAATCACAAACGGTTCCATAATAGAATGGTTTGTGATATCCCTTTATTAGTAGTGTACCGCTAGGGTTTGCACCTTACTCGACACTTCCTCCGCAGCGCCTTACTCCTCACTCACTGTCTCGCTCCCACCCGAGCACACTGCACTCGACGTCCCCGCCACCAAGCCTCCTCTCGACGGCCGCCCCCAACATCAACGACGCCTACGCCCCATGCTTCGTCGCTAGCTCTAGGCCATTGTCCTTCGCCTAACCCGACGAGCGGCCGCCTCTGCTCCGACGAGTCTGTCAGCCTCCTCTTCCACTAAAGCAATGCCTCCTGCACAGCCCATCGCCATCCTCCTCTCCTGTAATACCCCGGCCTGCTCGTAGTGCGGCCCATGTGGCCCATGAGGAGTCATGTAGTGGGATTAGTCCCATATTGCTTGTCTAAAGTGAGTTGTAGTAGTATATAATGCATGTTGGGTCCAAACTTAGCCCCTCTGGGTTAACCCTTTGACATGAAGTGAGGACGAAAGTGTAAGTGGGGTGCTATGTGTGCGCGGGTCCGCCTTACAGTATGTTGGGCATTGAGCGGATTTTGGGCTAGGGTGTTACAGATGGTATCAAAGCATCAACTTTTGTCGATGTGCACGCGTGCGGGATAGGGGCACGGTCATATATGATGGCGTATGGCGGTGGTCTCGGAGTGGACACACTCAGTATGGCATATGTGCCAAGACTAGACGCATGGATATGTACTAAGGATCGTTTTGGGCATTTGTCACAGATATGTGTCTGCCGAGGGCGCCACTCTAAGAGGGGTGAATGTAATACCCCTACTATTTCAGAGTCTGCCCATGTGGCCTATGAGGAGTCATGTGGTGGGATTAGTCATGTATTGCTTGTCTAAAGTGAGTTGTAGTAGTATATAATGCCTATTGGGTCCAAACTTAGCACCTTTGGGTTAACCCTTTTACACAAAACGAGGACGAAAGTGTAAGTGGGGTGCTATGTGTGCGCGGGTCCGCCCCATGGTGGGTTGGGCATTAAGCAGATTTTGGGCCAGGGTGTTACATCTCCGGCCTATCACCGGCTCCCTCCTCAAGGTTGTCTGTTGTCCATTTTTGCATGAAGCATGTCTTGTCTGTTGCGTACGTCGTATGGGGAATTGTTGTGTGGATGGATACATGTTGTTGGCATATCACGATTTTAGGAAGTAATGGAAAATATTTGTTCCTACACAATATGCACTAATTTGTGATCGATCGAGGTAGCGAGAGCATGAATTATGCTCAGTTCATATGTTCATATGTGGTGTTGACTAAGGTCTAGGTTTGGTGAAATGAAAACTCTCATTGATGCCTTGTCATTTTGTCACAAGTATAGTCTATATTAACATGTTTAGACCTGGAGTGGGGTGCGCGTTGCTTGGAGTGCAGTGCTTGTCCAATTCAATTTGTTGTGAATGTATTGTCTAATTTGGAGACTTCCTTGAGTAGTACGTCCTATATATGCTTCCATTTGTTGTGAATGTATTGTCTATTGACGTGAATGTATCGTTTGATACTATTTGAGTAATAGATACCCTGCTTGAATAGTCAAGAGTGTTAATTATATATGCTTCCATATGTTGATTTGTTTCATATACATGTGGTACATGTTTAGCATTTCAATCAATTTAAATGGCTTTGAGGATTTACATTTGATTATGTTGATTTGGTCATTTGAATGTTGTTTGATTAATGCTATTTTGTTTTGTGATTATGCTGGATTTATTTATATTAGTTTGCTTATCCTGCTTTGTTTACAACAAATATGCTTGAACCCCGCATGTTGTTTCTATATTGCTTTGAACCCTACGCTTAAATTTCTATGTTTGAAGTTTGAACTTGGCTACTTGTTAATTTTTATCGCTTATCAATTATCAATTGTTGTTGCTCTATTGCTTTGATTGTTCAAGAATCAAGTATATATCTTTATAGTTTTGCAACTTCTATTTTTTCTCAGATAAAATATGTTTCCAAGGAAATTATCTTCAAAATACCTAGTGGATATCAACTTGCAATCTATTTTATTTAAACTCTTAGCGCTTTTGAATTTTGAAATTTTAGTTCATTGCGATGTAACTTATATAGATAGCAAGCAAGCGAGATGGCGTCAAGATCTTCGCCGCGCAAGATCGACGTCGCGAACGCGTCTGGATCTCCGACGAAGTAGTACGAAGCTTAGATGGCAGAGGAATATCGAAATTGCTCGGGCCGAATGACCATCATGGAGGTCAGTGACGTTGGGGTCCCTCTGAGTCCCAAGAAAGCAACAGTAAGATTTCGGACCATCTGCGGGATACTTGGAAGGGAACGGGTCCCCATCACCACACTAAGCTAGAAGTCTCTAATGGACGTAGAGAGAGGCCAGCTGTGGACTGAAATTTCAGGCTTGTTCACTATCCCAGAAGTAGACCAGGCACGCGTGGAACGGCAGGCGTTGCTCGTGATGGGACACGTGTGGAGGACCTTCAAGGGCACGCTTGTCACGGCACATGAACACGGTCGATGCTCTTCACGAAGCATCAATTTTGTCGCGGGATATATGGGACACCTTTGTGCGGATGAAGACAACGATCCAATTTCAGGAGCAAAGTGCAACGCACAAAGCTCTCCAAGCACAAAACACTCACCCCCACAAACTCGGCACCATTGGGTACGTGGGTTAAACCACAGAATGGACGGCGGAGGACGAGAACGCAACCCTACCATTTGCTGAGATCACAGACGAGCGTGCTTGAAGCTGGTTAAGAGCGATGGCATCAGCCACGTCTTCGGGTGTCATCTCTTTCACAAACCCGATAGATGAGACAGTGTTCCAACGTCTGGTAAATATGTCAAACTACCTAGTTGTTAATAAGTCCATAACCTCATAGTGTCTATAATAACATGATGACCTCTTGCAGCATGCATTAACTACCAATTCTTCCCAAGGCTCCTTCCAAGCAGACAGGGAAAAGGATATACTCGTCCTCGAGATTCAGTGGGCTCGATAAAGAAATAGGGAAATTCGGCTCTAAGACGGTCTTCCTGTTCCCACGTGGCTTTGTCTTCAGTGTGGTTGTTCTAGTGAACTATTATCATCTTGATGGCATGGATACGAGTGTGTCACATGGCTTCGTCTAGAATTCGGATCGGGTGTTCCCGATAGGAAAGATTTGGTTGGAGATCGATGCTTTCCAACTGAGTGAGTTCAATTGGGATTCGAAGGCACTTCTTGAGCTATGATTTGTGGAAGATGTCATGCACATACGAAAGTTGAGGTGACAACTCCAACTGGTATGCTACCTCGCCTTTCCTCTCGACAACTCGGTATGGTCCGACGTATTGAGATGCCAGTTTCCCGTGAACCTGGAAACGGCGGATACCTCGTAGTGGTGAGACCTTGAGATAAACAAAAATTGTTTACTTCAAAGCTTAGTTCACGGTGACGATGGTTAGCATAGCTCTTTTGTCGCGATCAAGCGCTTCCATTAAGCATCGCTTTATTACGCCAATGTGCTCTTGTGCTTCTTGGATAATCGTTGGTTCAAAGACTTGTCTTTCACCGACCTCGGACCAGAATAGAGGTGTTCTACACTTTCTCCCGTAAAGTGCTTCAATGGGGACATCTCAAGGCTTGACTTAAAACTATTGTTGTGGGAAAACTCGGCAAATGCCAAGCACTTCTCCCAATTCATGCTATAGGATAGCACACATGCACACAACATATCTTCCAAGATCTAATTCATTCTCTCGGTTTGACCTCCCGCTTGGGGGTGGAATGCCGTGCTAAAGAATAGCTTGGTTCCCAACGGTTCGTGTATGCTATCCCAAAATTGTGAGATGAACTAATGGCCTCAATCAAAGCTTATGATCCTTGGCACACCATGTAAGCGGATGATGTTGTTCATATAAAGCTCGCAAGTTTGGCTCCACTATAGGCGGTGCTAACCTAATGAAGTGTGCCACCTTGGTTAAGTGATCGACAATAACCCATATGGAATCATGTCCATTGCGAGTTCTTGGCAACCCTGTTATGTTGCTTACTCGTGAGCTAAGCCTGTCTTGACTGACTTATCACACAACCGCATGCTTATTCCTATTCAAACACATATGCCCATGCCAATTTTATCCCATTTCCATTCGGGAATACTTAGGGGTTGGAGTAATCCCACTGGGCACTGGTGTTCTTCTTTAACACGTTGACACACATCGCACTTAGCAATATGTACAGCGATGTCTCGCTTCATACTAGGCCACCAAAATTATTTCTAGAGGTCCCGATACATCTTGGTGCTCCCCGAGTGGATGGAGAGTAGTGAATCATGAGCCTCTCGAGGATTAAGTCTTTGATATCACAATTATCCGGACGATAGTCGCTGTCCGTGCGTAACCACTCCACTTAGGTACTTAGTGAAATCTGATTTCCTGTCATTCTGCAAGTCATGCTTGATTTTGGCAATTATTGGATCTTTGAGTTGAGCAGCTTGGATCTGCGATTCGAGAGTAGGTTGCAGCACCATAGCAGCAACATCACCTTCCTCGACAAATACTAAGTTGGGCTTTTGGAACTTTTCATGCAATGCCAGTCGATTCGATTCAACTAACACATTTATGCAGTGGAGCTTCCGGCTAAGAGTGTCATCTACTTACATTGGCCTTCTTCGGGTGGTAATGAATGCCAAGGTCATAGTCCTTGATTAACTCAAGCTATCTTCGTTGTCTTATGTTCAGATCTAGCTGTGTGAAGAAATACTTCAGGCTTTTGTGATCGGTGTAGATTTCACACCGATTGCTAATGAGGTAATGTCTCTAGATCTTGAGAGCATGAACCACAACTGCTAATTCCAAATCATGAGTTAGATGATTAGCTTCATGAGGCCGTAACTGTCGTGAGGCATATGCCACACTTTGCCTTCTTGCATCAGCACACAACCGAGGCCGTGGCAGGATGCATCACAATACACAACAAAGCTTTTGTGTATGCTGGGCAAAGTAAGCACTGGGGCTATTGTGTGACTTTTCCTCAACTCATGAAAGATCTCATCACATGATGCTGACCATTCAAACTTCTTCTCCTTCTTCAGAAGTTGTGTCATTGGTTTGGCAATTTTGGAGAAGTTCTCGATGAACCGGCGGTAATATCCAGCCAGACCGAGGAAACTTCGGACTTTCGGAATGATGCTGGGTTGTTTCCAAGCTAGGACATCTTGTACCTTGCTCGGGTCCATGGACACACCTCCTTCAGATAAAACATGGCCTAAGAAACCGACTTCCTTTAGCCAAAATTCGCACATGCAGAAATTTGTGTACAATTGGTGCTCACGTAGCTTGTCGAGCACAATACGTATGTGTTGTTCGTGTTCTTCTACAGTCTTGGAATAGATAAGAATGTCGTCTATAAAGACCACCACGAACTAATCCAAGTACTCCATAAAAATCTTATTCATAAGATTATGAAATTTGCGGGAGCATTGGTAAGTCCAAATGACATTATGGTGTACTTGTACAAACTATAACGGGTGGTAAATGCAGACTTTGGGATGTCTTTTGGTCTGATCTTGAGTTGAAAATATCCAAGCCTTTGATCAATCTTGAAGAATATACAAGCACCATTCATTTGATCGAACAAGTCATCAATTCTCGGGAGAGGATATTTGTTCTTGATGGTGACTTCATTCAATGAATGGTAGTCGGCGAACATCCGCAGACTGTCATCTTTCTTCTTTATGACACTACTACAGAAAAGGCCTTTACAGACGGTTCAAAAACGCCATCACAAACGGTTCCGTGAGCCGTCTGAGTTTATGGGTCAGTAATGCATTAGGTCATCACAAACGGTTTTCAACCGCTCAGAATATATACTATCACGCACGGTTTGTAGATGCAACCGTCGTGATAGTCGACTACCATGCACGGTCCGTAGATGAAACTGCAGGATAGTCGACTACCGCTGCACGATCCGTAGATGAAACCGCTCGTGATAGTCGACTACCATAGCGATGCCCAGATGAAACCGCTCGTGATATTCATTCACATAGACGGTGCAGTCAGATGAAACCGCTCGTGATAGGACTATCGCGCATTTCGGTTTCATCTACGCATCGCTCAGGTAAGTCGACTATCACGCATTTGTTTCATCTACTGCACTGTCTGTGGTAGTCTTTTGTATTGCTAAATCTATTTCGTTTATTGGCTAGCCTCAGAAATGCTAGCCATGCCCTCTCAAACAAGCACATCCAATTCTCATTCATTTCGTAGCACATCAAAATTGCATTCATTTCGTAAACAAGCACATCCAATTCACAAATCAATTAACTAAAATTAACCATTAATGTACATTAATTTACACACATGTACCATTATGTTCAATCTATCCCAATCAAGTTCAATCTGCTACATCGTGGAAACTCCCATTTGGATTTATGACCGTCTGCTCAGAACGACGCAAGGTGTGATCGAATTTTTATGAGCTCGCCTGCTCCAACGCAGTTTCAGCGATGGTCGCAGACTGTCGATATGAAGGTTAAATTCAGGCTTATATAAATTGGTAAGTATATATGAAATAATTGTTGAAAGATTGACAAACCTGAGGATCATTGGTGATCGCGGAACCGATGAGTAGTTGCATGTTGTGGCAAACAACATCTAAATCCTTAACCATATCATAGACCTCTTTTCCGCTTAAATGCCTTGGAGCTGAACTGTCCTCCTTCTCTCCGTCGAATTGTTTCTTCATCATGCGGTATGGGTGAGCCCTCCGAAGGAACCTACGATGACGCATGTACACGGTTTTGCACAAGTGATTCAGCCACACACTCTCGGTATCATCTAAGCAGTGAGTACAGGCTTTGGCCCCTTTTGTACTCTGGCCCGACAGATTAGCAAGGGCAGGATAATCATTTATGGTGCAGAACAACAAGGAACGTAAAGTGAAGTTCTCTCATTTGTACGCATCCCATACCTGTACCCCTTCAATCCACAGTATTTTTAGATCTTCCATCAATGGTACTAGGTACACATCAATATCATTCCCAGGTTGCTTCGGCCCTTGGATAAGTATCGACAACAAAATATACTTCTGCTTCATACACAACCAAGGAGGAAGGTTGTAGATACAGAGCATCACGGGCCATGTGCTATGTCGGCTGCTTATGTTACCGAAAGGATTCATTCCATCTGTACTCAATCCAAACCTTATATTCCTCGGTTCCGCACCAAGTCTGGCAAACCTCCTATCGATGTTTCTCCACGGGGCGGAATCAGCAGGTGTCTTAACTTTCCGTCATTCTTACGCTCCTCTGAGTGCCAATACATCAGTTTTGCATTCTTTGGGTTCGCAAAACCGCTTCAAACGGGAATTACAGAAGATACCACGCCACCTTAGCAGAGGTCCTTTCTTCACCTCGATTCCTCGCCGTCATCCGATTGCTTTACGCTTGTATCGGGATGCGTTGCTACATCGACATACATGCATGTTTGTATACTCACATACGGTAGAGGATACAAATGTTCGGACATGCATGTATTCTTTCTACTTCCATTCCCAATGGACAAAGAACCTTTTGGCTTTGTAGGTGGTTTTGGGCAACTCGCTTCTCGGGAAGCATGTCCGCTAAGAGACCTAACAGCTCCGTGAAACTCTTTGTCTGACCAACCGCTGCTTGCCTTCAATTTCAGCAGCTTTAAGCACGGATGACAACCTTGTGTATTCCGACTTGCAGCCCGGGAACAAAGGTTTCTCCGAGTCCTCCATCACGCCGGAATTGAACATACTCCCTCTCATCACGCTTCCTTCGTGATCGCAAGCATCTAATCTAGATTGTCATCGTAAGACTATCCGAATCGGAACCACAATCGAAATCATTCGCAAGATATCGTTGACTTCAGATAATATGCATATCGTTGACTTCCTGTATAATATGCTCTTCACCGTGACTGGTCCAACATGTATAACCCTTTTTGAAACCCCTTCGAATCAAGTGTGCTTCGATTTGCGCTCGGTTGTTAAACATCTTCAGATTCTCGCAGTCAATGCATGGACAAGATATATATTCCACCCCTTATTCAACATATCCTCCTCGGCAGCTCTTGTAAAAGCAGACACGCCATTAATGTACTCTTCACTCACACGGTTCTCAGTGTACATCTAGCTTCGGTCCATCACACGGTTCGTATTGAAAACCGTGAAAATAAATAAAAGGGTGATGACTTTCAAAAGCGTATTTTCTGAGGCTTAATTACGATTTTTTCATTTTTACATTTTTTGGATTTTATTAACTTACATGTGGGCCCTACTTGTCAGTGACTCATTTCTTATTTCATGATTTTATTTATAAAATCTATGGCGGTCCCACATGTCATAGACTCGTTAGTTTATTAACTAAATGATTAAAAACAAGAGGATTAATTTGAAGCTCAAACTGGGCTTAGGGTGACATCGCATTGCTATATAGTCGTGGCTCTCGCCCTAAGGTCTCGGCCGAGGCGAACCGATGGTGATGTCCCATGGAGGCGCCGAAACTAGCGATTTCACAGAACGCCTAAAACTACTCAAATTAAAGGATGCTTATGCTTCAGTATCTTACCACGATCACGAGGAAGGTGTCAATGAAAGTCGGGGAAGGTCCAAGGTGCGGCTGGGTCGTCGATCGGTGAACAGAGAGGCGACGGCGGCAAGCTCCTCGGCGACAATATATAGCTGAAATGGACCAGGCCGGCTCAAAGGAGGTGAGGCGATGTACTCAAACCGGCACGAACGGCGACGGACCTACCGTAGCGCCAGAGATATGGAGATCAAGAAGACTATATCTCATTGGTCGGGAGGCGAGCTATATATACGCCTGTGATGAGTTAATTATCACGACGGTTTTAATAAAAGCGCTCGTGATATTGCAATATCACGACGGTTCATAGCGAACCGCTCGTGAAGACATCTTCCTGCAGCGGTTTTAGCGCGGAGAATAACACGCACGGTAGGTAAACAAAACCGCTCGAGATTGTGTTTATCTGAGCGGTTTCGGCGAACCGCTCGTGATCAAGCGCCCAAGATAGCATTTCGTAGTAGTGTGAACAGCACATGACTTCCCACGGTGATGAGCTACGATGGATGAATCCCTTGTCCAATTGCTCTTTGAGTTGTTGCTTTAACTTGACCAACTCATTAGATGCCATTCGATAAGGTCGTTTGGACATAGGTGTTGTCCTAGGTATTAAATCGATGAAGAACCCCATGTCATGATCCGGGGCATTCCTAGCAATTCATCAGAAACACGTCGGGATATTCACATACTATGGGCACCTGACTAAGGTCTGGGATTGAGAAGGAGTTGAGCATGGGCTGTTGTGATGAGGCGGCATGAGGAGGAGAAAACGATTCACTCCCCCGTCAGGGATGACGAGAGAGATGGCTCGATTCTCGCAATCAATGACGCCATTGTATTTAGTTAGCTACCCATCCTCGTGATAATATCCAACCCCGGTGTATCTATCATAATGAGGATGGCTTTGAATTCTACTCCATTGATTTCAACTCGAACATCTAAACAACCGAGTTTCACCTTCATGATGGAACCAGGTGAGTAGACTACCATGATGCTCTCTAAAGGTGCAGTCTTTAAATGATATTGTTTGGCAAACTTCTTAGAGATGAATGAATGAGAAGCTCCAGAGTCAAATAACTCCAATGTAGGTACGGTGTGAACAAGAATTGTACCCATCACCACATCAGGTGCTGTCACTTGGCAGAGGTATCCATCGAGAGACCTCAAAAGGTCAAGCGAGATGCGGTGGGGAGTGAGGAATGATCTACCTCCACTCGTAGGTGTGCTCCTCCCCATCCAATGCCCATGTAGGGAAGTGGAAGAACGAGTCTTCTAGCTCTTGCGGCTCATGCCACAAGTGTACGATAGCGACAAAAACCACATCGAGAGTGACATCAGATAGTGGAGCCCCGACTGCATAAGCGAAGGCGGGTCTCCAAGTGACGCCCTGGATAAGCACCTAGGTGAGTGTAAGCCCTCGAATCAGACTGTTCCAAGCTAAGTGATTGCACCAAAGGTACAACACTTAACAAGGAATGAAAATGATTTTGAGTGCCCGGATATGTGTCTCATGTTAGCTCCCAAGGATCAGTGGCTAACATGCACATATCCAATACAACATTGCATTCACATCCATACACAATATACAAGAATAATAGAATCGTTATTACAACATCATTAAATAGAACCTTAAAGTACAAGTTTGTATAAGAGGGCCGATTGGCCAAATTTAATCATAAATCAAATAAATCGCAGCGAAGACAAACTTAGAATTATAAAGGAAAAATCACTGGTTGGCATGCCCAAACCCACAAGTAACCAACAAGAGTTAAAGTCATAGCATCCGTCATACTAAAACCCAACTCAATGACTTCTCACCGCAAAGATGGACAATCGATTGAGTACAAAAACGCACTCGCAAGACTCACAAATAGCAACATATAATAAATGCATTCAAGTGTCAAAGGAAGGCTACTATATTAGGCAATTTTCAGCATAAAGCAAATTTTTATTGAGATAACCGATATAGATACAAATTGCCATTTGTTAAACATTTAGAAACATTATGTAACAGTAGGTACTTCTAATTCATGATTAACAACAATATATACTCCAATCATATTCAACATATGAACTTCCCGTTCGTGACACAAATCATTCCTGAACAAAATCAACACGCGAACTTCCCGTTCGTGACAACATACAAGATCGTAACAATTCAACATACGACATGACCTTTCCAAACATAGCCCAACCAAAAAATCCATATGCTAACCGTGCTTGCTTTTCCAAGCGATGTCTATGACCGGGACACGGCTATTAAAATAGTTTTGTTTAACTCTCAGAGGTGTACAGACTTTCCCTACATGATACTTAATACCTCAGATTGTTGCCATGCACTCTTCCATAGGAGTGTGATCGAGATATCATAACGAGGTCGTTACAATGTTATGTCCTAACTATCAAACCACCCGAGGAACAGATCCCCAAGCAAAGCTATCGGTCGACTAGACCACGGGTGAACCTCGTTGTGTAAGTCCTTTACGTAGCAATCCCGTAAACGCAAAAGACCCTTAAGGGAAAATAAGACGACACTTAACATGCCCCCACTAGATTGACAACACGATAATAAAATAGTAACAACAATAATTGTCAGTCTAATTGTGTTTTAATAGCTAACACACAACAAATTATTTAGCCATGCCTTCGCCATTATCCCAGCGTGTGGTTGCACGTAAGGCTTGGTTCATCACACCACAGGCCAGTCCTCAAATACCCAGATAGGGCTACACGAATTCAGGATAACCTCCCTTCATCACCCTATCGCCCATCCAAGTCCAACACACAACAAACACAACCCAACAAGTCCACAAGAACTAGATTCAAAGATCTGGACATATACCTCAAATTCAAAATAATTTAATCCACACATCCCTCAAATTTTATCAAGATTCAATTCAATCCATCACGATGGACTAGCTTCATCAACCGCTTTGACTACATCTACAAGCATGACAAAGCATTGTTCTACAAATCACCAAACATCCCATAGAACATATAATCTTAATCATTCAAGGTAACCGGACAATCAACATTCAAAGGAAGGCCAATTCAACAAGTAGGCCATATCTAAAGATACCCATTTTACATACAAGTATTTGAAATTCAAGCAATGCATAGAATACTTGAAAATCAACATAAATACTTTTCAAACTAATAGCAATTCAACATGCATCAAAGGAGGGATTGCTTGCCTTTGCTGGATAGTCAGGTGTTGCAAAGTTTCACTCATGTACACACTTGAATCTTCGTAAACTATCAAACTAATGCAAACATCGAATAAGAATGAATAACGCCTAATCAAGTCAAAATTTCAAATTGATCCAAAATGCATCAAATTTACACAATAGGTATATTATGATTTTATATGAATTTATAAATAAAAATTATTTGATTTGGAGTTTGTATGTGAGAGTTCTGATCTTTCAAAAATCGAAAATGAGAAAAAAGTCAAATTTCGGCTCAATGTTGCTCTCTGTCCTAATTTTACTGTTTTGGCAAAAATTCTAGAATAGTAGTGGAGATGAAAACCACAAAATGGAAATATAATAAAATTTTTGGAACAACCCAATTGATTCATCCCATTTGAAGTTAATTCAATTTATAGTGTAAAAATAATTCTTTACCTAATTTAAATCTAACTTTGTAATTTTCTGGGATAGTAACATGTTTCAAACCTATTCCATGTGAAAGTACATTAAAAGTGAAAACCAAAAAATTGGCTTCACTCATTTTGGAGTTGATTTGACTTAGTTATGAATCTTTGAAATTTAAACCAATCTTTTTTATATAAACCAACTCACGCACTTAGTGCCTCTATTGCTATTAACAAATCTATGGCATAGGGTTACTGTCATTAGACAACCATATAACCTAACTCTTGGCTTCTAGATAATTTTACTCTTTTAGATTAAATCTTGATTGCTAGTTAGTAAGAGGTTTACTTAGCGATCTTTTATTTAACAAGACTGAAGTTCACCGCTCTACTTGTAATTACCCTTGATTTCTTACAATTCTATTAAGAAAATGAGTTTATTTAATCATCTCACTAACTACTTTGACAATTATTCACTTGATTGAAATGATGTTCACTGTCCTACTTCGAATAACCAAATTCAATCTTTCTCTTTCAGGTTAGGTTGCTTCTTTCAATTAATCTCTAATAGCTATTTAATCTAACACAACTCTTCCATTTACTTGCATTCACAATGACATTAGCCTACTGTCATTTTCAACTATTCTCAAATCATCCTCTCTGTTCATTCATTTTATCCAAGGAGTTTGTTGCATCGAGGTGTTGTTAAATACTTTTTCTCACTTAATTTAATTATCCATTTGTTAAAAACATTTTAACATGCAACAATAGAAACAATGCCATACTATTGATGAGTATGCAATGTGGACCACTAATTATCATAAACACGGTAACTCAATTTAAATAAAGAATTTATCGCCGCTGCTAGGCGTATCGACTACCATCGATGACATCTTCTTGGCTCCGTGATCTGCGGCCCATCGTAGTCATCACCGACTCGTCCCGTGTCCGTGCCCTTGGTGCCACCTCACCTCTCCTTGCTTGGGCGCCGCACCGTGATGCATGCATGGTCGTCGCGATGCATGCGCCTGGCAATGCACCGCCTTGACATCACCGTCAGCGGCGAGCATGCACCGCGAAGAAGCCATGCCATGCTTGGCGATGCGATGTCGCCGAGGTCGGCCGCATGCATGCACCTACCAAGCCAACCGTGCACGGCATGCAAGCACGCCGTCGCTGCACGCATGCTCGGGCTTGGCCTCGCCATCCTTGTTGCGCGGCGAGCATGCACCGCGCAAGTCACTACCTTGCACGTCACCGAAACTCGGCCGCCGCCTCGCCAGCTCCTCCACGCCGGTGTCTTCATGCCGCTGCTCCTTCGCCCATGCCTCCTTGCCTCGACCACCCCGGTCTCGGCGTCGCGCCGCTGCGTGCCGTGCTGCATGAGCCGATGGTCACCACTGCTCACCGCACCGACCCGTCACCTGGTTGCACACCCTTGCCCATCGTGCCCTCACCTGGGCGCCACGCGCTGTTGCCAAGGCTGGGCACCGCCACCTTGCCGCTACCACTACTCCATCGTAATGCATGCGAGCGCCATCGCCAGAGCCGCTGCAACAAGCCGCCTACTCCCCTTGGCTCGCCCTGGCCATGACACCATGGGCTGCTCACATCGCTTCCTTCCAACCAAAGACATCATGTGTGTGCCACCTCTTCCTCCTCTTGCAAAATGCTCCAAAGAGCTTGCATCCGACAACTAATTATATGGATGGGATGCTCTCGAGACGATGAACGCCACTGTAACATGCATAGCTTGGGTCTTCATTTTAGGTGGAGATTTGAAGGAGAGAAGGAGGTGAGATGGACATGTACAAAAGTTTGGGAAGTGACTAGAAGTGAGGAGGGAGAATGAATGGCTATGGGCTTCGGTTTTGAGCAAAAGAAATGGTGAGAATGTGGATGGCAATGCATTGAGTTGAGGAGAAAAGGAATGGCTTTGGAGAAGAAACGATGTGTGGCTGAGAGGAGTTCGGCTAGGCAAGATGAATGGCCAGGGAGTTCGGCTGGGGCACAAGAATGGCAATGGGTGAAATGGCAGTGGAAAGAGGAATGTAAAGGTTGTGCAATGACAAAGGAACAAAGGTGGTCGGTTTTGGTGGGTTAAAGAAAATGGTAGGGGATGGGGTTGGTTCGACACTGAGTGGAAAATGGTTTTCCCAAATTTTGTAAAATAGCTTAAAGAGTTTAGTGAATTTTTAAGCATAATTGCTGAACTCTAAAATTCACAAAAAATTTAGGAGAGACTTTGACATAATGTATATGGTTAGGTAAAAATTTTAGGAATTTATACAGACTATGATGCTCTCTAAAAATATTTAAAGTTCCTATTTGCTTGGAAGATGAATAGCAAAGACAATTCTTCCTCTTTTTAACTCACCTAAACGAACTGCATGCGCGAACTAACCTCTAAAATAGAACGCCTCGAGACAACGATCGCAATGGTATGACATGCGTTATGTGATTTTTGGTTTTAGTTGTGATTGCAAGGAGAGAAGTTGGGGAAAAGAATGGACATGCAGGTGTTTCATCTGCTTTTTTTTTTCTCCTTTCGCGAATTCGCTCAAAGCGCCATGCAAAGTAAAACAAATTGCGAAATGGTTGGTCATGCGATGGCGATCGGTGGTATGACATGCATGGATTGTTTTGAGTTTTTGGATGAGATTTGAAGGAGAGAAGCGAAAGGAGTTAGTAGGGTCGAAAATGGAGAGATGACCGAAAAAGAAGGGACATGTAAGCGCCTCGTCTCATGGCTCGGTCGAATCGAAAAGAAAGACGATGATATTAATGCATGCATAATGACATGATTTTTGTGATGCATGCGAATCAAGAAATCAAAATAATTAAATTTAAATGCAATCTTTCAAACCATTCGATTAAATATTGATTATTATTACTTGATGTGAGAAGAATTGCAAAACATGCTTTAATTAATTCCTCAATTTAAATTTAGGAAAATTATGTTGAGTTTAGATTTTTAATTATCAATTTTCTTTTCCATTTTTTATTTACCTATTAGGTTTGTGTTTTTAATTCAAACTCAAAATTGCACATGCAAATTAAATAGGGAACCAAATAATCACCAAAAATTCCAGAAAATTCAAACAAGTATATCATAGAAGATAGAATCCAACTAAAATATTCTCACACTTGAAGCCTTTTTAATATTGCCTCAAATTAAATTTGAGCTTTTGAATTGGAGAAGAAGTATTGGATTCTAGGTTTGAAATTTAGTCTTTAAAAATCAAATGATTTTTCCAAGTATGGTTTACACAAAAATTTTAAAAAGTCCAAAATTTCAAAAATGTATATTCAATGCCTAACTAATCCAACTTAGGGATTTTGGGCTATTACAGTGAGGTACTCGGTGGATGCCGCACTGGAGGGTGCACTGAAAACCGTGTACCGAGGCATATGTGGCCACTCCACGTGCTGTAACATCACCCATAAGGTGTGCGGTAGCGTACCTTCCTCGAAGGCACTCGTGTGGTAATGCGGTTCCCAGTAGGTGGCCATCTACATGTTCAAGAACAAGGAAAGTTAGTGATTAAATAATGAGAGACATAGATAAGAAATGACAATAGAGAAGAAAAAAATTGTAGCACATCCTCTTAATTATTCTCTATGTTATTTAACCAATACCTATGGCTCAATTTTAGCTTATACTACCACTTGTTCTTTATATATAATTAGACCTTCATAATATCAATCAATTTAACACCAAATGAAGGTAGGTGGTGTTTAAAGAATAATACGTCACATCACTTTCAGAATGTAATTAGGTTTTGAAATTTTGGGGAAAAACCCATCTAGAGTGACATCCTTATTAGTTTAACATGGACTTTTCAAAAGAATTTCATGTAGGATGTTTTAAGGACTTTTAAAAAATATTTTGGCTCTATTTTAATGTCCTAAAATTGATTAAAAACCTTTATTTTAAGAGAGCGCACCATCTCTCAAAACTAGAGCTATTTTGAATGAGATAAGATGACATGACCAAAAGAACGACTCTAGATAAGAGGAGAATACCAAGAGAGGTAAGAATTAGCAAAACTCCTAAATTTTCAGAATCATTTCCATGACTAAAACAAGTTGCATTTTGAAATCTAAGTCCTAATCTAACAGCCATTCTAATTAGGGCTTGTCCCATCGTCAAGATGGCTCGATACCAAGCTATTTGTCGGACCTCGGGCATTGAATACTCGAGCGCTCGTGTGTCTACCGTACTAGTCCCATGATCAGTGGCTAGTACACACAACTCCAACATTCATATCACATCCATACATACATATGTACAAAGTAAAGCAAAATGGTACTTAACTTAAGTAGTTACAATAATTACATCACGAATCGAGGCCAAATAAAAGCAAGTATCAATAGAGTAACAAAAGTAGCAATGGAAGTAGAAGTGATAAAAGTAAATAATTTCTAGCGGCATGCCCATCTACACCCCTCAGACAACCAAGAAGGAACAACGTCTAGAGAGACCCGTCACCGAACCCTTCGGTTCTAGGTCGCAGAAGTATAGTCGAGGCGTTGGCTCATCCTCATACTCTGAACAACAAATTAAGCAATATTGAGTACATTGCGTACTAAGCAAGACTTGTAGTGTATCACAAAGTTTATATACATGCAAGTCTATCAAGGAGGTGGCTTTATACTACAAGTTGTTTTCAGCATTAAGCAAATTTTATTTGCAATGTCAGTACATATTATTTTGCAACGGAATTTGAAAGAGCAGTTAAATAGATACCGGACAGTAAGTAAGTAACTGAATTAATAAAATAAACAACTCGCAACCCTCCTCAGTTGTGAGAAACATTTCATTTTCAGCCGTAGACATGGCACTCAACTCAAATATAAACCATAAAACATTTCCCATGTTTTCCAACAAAATTGTTTTTTTTTTGTGAAAATCAAGTCTATACCCTATGTGAACGAACTAGGCATGCTCATAACCACAAGCATGGCTATTTATAGATTTACACTCTATAGAGGGGTACAACTCTACCCACAGCACATTAATTCTCTAGCTTGTTTGGTATCCATCGATACCACTACTTACTACCTTTGGTAAGTAGTTTAGAACACGTGTCGAAGCCTTTACATCATCTAGTCCTACCCTTGCACTAGCCTAGTGAATGAACACCCTCACTTCACTCGGGTACACCCCCATCTCAGTGAGGAATTCACAGTTGTGTTGGCAAGCTTTGTGCCCAATGCCTAAGTGAAGGGAGCCCCTTCTGACATGCCTACACCGGTCATGTCCAAGACTACAACGACCTCACCGACGTGCAAAGCTAGTTTTCAATGACTTAATTAGCTAATATCATCCCATACCAGCACATGTGGTTGTACGCTTAGGCTTAGAATGATGGCACCGGCATTCGGTCCTTAATTGACATAGGCGAGAGTCTCCCCCTATCTACCTATGAGGTACACCCCTCACACTTCACAGAATATATTATAACTCACCTGCGTTGAAAAACTAGGTTTTGCATTTTTATTTTTATACAAAATAATAGAGGTACACCATTCTAGACATTTTTCTTAAATCTCCCAAATCCATGTTTATCATATTGTCCTTTTATAGCTTTTAGAGAAAACTATCGCTCTATGAAGCATTTGTGTGATATTCGCACTTAAAACTCCCAATTTGACATTATATACTGCCTAACCCATAACCTAATGGCTACAACAGTAAGGGCATCAATATTTCAAGTAGATTCATGCAACGAATAGGATTTACAACTAGTGCAATCCCAAACATAGCAATTTCATATCAAACATACAAGCATGCATAATAGATTTTGCCAAAAGAAGTACAATAATTAAAATAGTAGGATCAACATGATCGAAGGGGGTGCTTACCTTGCTTTGATTGTTCTGAATAGGAGGATGGATGGTCATCAAAAATATCGTTCAAAAAATTTACATCTATTCCAAAAAGAGCTGGAAACAAATTAACTAAGGCAAAAATAATTTCAATAGTAACCAAATCCAAAATTTTTTTTAAATTTCTAGTAAAGCATGATTTTAGATGAATTTAGAAAAAAAAGAATCGTCCCATTTGGAGTTTTTATGAAAAAGTTATTAAGATTTCAATTTAGATCGATTTGAAAAATCGTGAAAAAGAAAAGATGACGTCGACGGCGTATTTCTGAGTTTTACGTTTTCCAGCAGAGAAAGCATATTCTCTTCTACGTTCTACTGAGATTTACGCTTTCCAGTAAAGAAAATGTATTCCCCTCTAAGCTTCACTAAGGTTTACGCTTTCCAACCGCGAAAGCGCCTTTCCTCATGACTAAAGCGGCTTTTTTTAGCATTTTTCCGGATTTTCATATATCTTACATGTGGATCTGACTTGTCAGTCACTCATTCCTTTGATTTATTGAATTCGTTTTATAAAACAGAGGGGTCCCACATGCATATACTAATTTACTAAAAACGTTTAGAACTATATTTGTATTAACTATTCGGCTGGTCCCACCTATCACAATCTAGTTACACTTAAACACTATCATTTAGTGCTAATGAGAGTTTTAAGTCTCATGGGTCCCACTGGTAGAGAGAGGGAGAGATGAGTAGTGAGCACGCGTGTGGCCACGATGGAGAGAAGCCCGACGGCGGTGAAGCTCCCATGGAAAAGCTCGGGGAAGTTCAAAAATGGGTAGAGGAGATGAAATCGATGCTAGGGGAGGTGGTGATGGCTGTAGAGATGGATGGAGTCGGCGACGCGACAGTGAGTGGTAGTGGGGACTCTCGGGTGAACACGATTTTCACGCTAGGGACTAGCTCAAGGTGGCAGTGAGGCTCAAATCGACTTAGGGGGTCGTCGCAAAGGTTTTGGGTGTAGCTTTGGGCCCTAGGGTCGCCTAAGGCGAGCCGGCGGTGACTTCCCACGGTGGCGCCATAGGCCTCACCGACGAATTCGGCACAAACATTCTACCTTACTCAAATTAATTAAGGCTTAAGCTCCAATAGATCACCACGATAACAAGGAAGCTGAGAACGAGGTTAGAGAGGGGCTAAGGCGGCTTGACGACGACGATTAGTGGTGGTAGTGACAAGCTTGATGATGCCAATCACCCTGATGGAAATTAATGGAAATAAAACATGTGCATAGCTTCAAGAGGGGTCGTGGATAGAGAAAACTGCCTCGGTGAGGTTAAGGGCTCATCAGAGAGACGTGGTCGTCAACGGCAGCGGAGAAGAGAAAGGGGCTTATGGCGGCAACTCTGTGTGGGAAAGGATGGCTAAAATGAGTGGTGCGAGAAGGTCTAGTGAGATGAGGCAATCACTACTACAGAAAAGGTCTTCACTGAGCGGTTCAAAACGTCATCACGAGGCGGTTTTGTGAGCCGTCTCAATTTATGGGTCTGTAATGACATGAGTCATCATGCACGGTTTTTGAACCGCTCGTGAAAATGCTATCCGAGCGGTTACTCAACAAGAACCGCCTTTGATAATACTTATCACGAGCGGTTCTTGTTCGTAACCGCTCAGGAAAATAGATTATCACAGGCGGCTCAACAAGAACCGCTCAGTGATCATTATTATCATGCACGGTTCTTGTTCGTAACCGCTCATAATAGTTTTTTCCATTGCAAAAAAATCGGATTTTGAGCCAAACCAATCAAGTGCTAGACAAGAGTTTCCATATGCAATCTCTTGCAAGACAACTAAAATCCAATTAAAATTTCGATGGCAAACACATTATAGGAAAGGAAACCAAAAGGTTTCACAACGCCCCTCCGAATGGGAAAAAGAATAAAGTTACAAAGTTAAACTAGCTAGAAACCATCTATGCCTCCAAGCTCTGAAGAACTCATCGGCTTCTTGGATTGGTCTTGTGAGCTCCTCTCAGACCTCACCAAAGATATCACAAGATGTTCTTGCATGTCGCCGAGTTTGACTCAAGCTCGTCGACAAGGAGAGACGACTAAAACCTCCAGTATGCTCCGACCTTAGGTAACACAAAATTAAGATAATTTTCTTTACAACAAACAGCCAACAAATTATGTATGTTATGGGATGTACACGCACCTTCCTAGAGACAAGGAGCTCCTCCGCATCCCTCCTCATCGTCATCGCTTACCGTGGTCTCCTCATTGAACTACGACGGGAATCGAGGGTGGTCATTTGGAGCTCGGTGTGGGGAGGAGAGAGGAGAGACCGATGGAAAACAAGGTCAGTGTCTAATATATAAGGACAGCGCCAAAATATTTTGCCTCCGCCAGCGATTCAAAAATTTTCAAACTCCCGCTGCGAATCACAGATGATTTCATACAAAAACCGCTCAGTGACGACATATCACTGAGCGGTTCTAATACGAACCGCCTGTGATAAGTATCTTATCATAGACGGTTCGTATTAAGAACCGCCTGCGTGATATAGTCTTATCACGCACGCTCGTATTAAAAACCGTCTGTGATATATATCTTATCGCTGACGGTTTTATTAAGAACCGCTGTGACTTGGAATTTTCCTTACTTTCTAATTTTACCATGGCTTTGAATTTTCCTTACTCGCAATTTTACCATGGCTTTGAATTTTCCTTGCTCGCAATTTTACCATGGCTTTGAATTTTTCTTACTCTGCAATTTTACCATAGCTTGAAATCACTAACACTCTGATTTTACTATGGCTTGAAATCACTAACACTCCGATTTTACCATGGCTTGAAGATTTTACCATGGCTTGAAATCACTAACACTCTGATTTTACCATGGCTTGAAATCACTAACACTCGATTTTACCATGGCTTTGAATTTGCCTTACTCTGCAATTTTACCATAGCTTGAAATCACTAACACTCTGATTTTACTATGGCTTAAAATCACTAACACTCTTCAAGCCATGGTAAAATCGGAGTGTAAGGCACTAACACTCTGATTTTACTATGGCTTAAAATCACTAACACTCTTCAAGCCATGGTAAAATCGGAGTGTTAGTGATTTCAAGCCATGGTAAAATTGCAGAGTAAGGCAAATTCAAAGCCATGGTAAAATCAGAGTGTTAGTGATTTCAAGCCATGGTAAAATCTTCAAGCCATGGTAAAATCGACGTGTTAGTGATTTCAAGTCATGGAAAAATCAGAGTGTTAGTGATTTCAAGCCATGGTAAAATCTTCAAGCCATGGTTTGAATCCATGGTAAAATCAGAGTGTAAGGAAAATTCCAAGTTATAGACAGTTTTTAATACAAACCGTCTGTGATAAGATATGTATCACAGACGGTTTTTAATACGAACCGTTTGTGATACTTCACAGATGGTTTTCAACACGAACCGTCTGTGATGAGCACGGGAATTCACAGACGGTTCTAGTTTAAAACCGCTTGTGAAGTATCACAGACGGTTCTAAACAAGAACCGTCTGTGATATTACTAAGTATCACAAACGGTTTCTTGTTCAAAACCGTCTGTGATACTTCACAGACGGTTTTCAACACGAACCGTCTGTGATATTACTTCTTTACAGACGGTTTTTAGCGCAGCCAACAACACAGACGGTCGGTAAACCAAAACCGTCTATGATTGTATTTAATACAGACGGTTTTGGTCAACCGTCTGTGATGAGGCGTCCAGTATTAGCCTTTTTGTAGTAGTGAATGCTCAAAAGAGGCAAAAAGTCGACAGCGACTCACCGAGCTTGGATATCATCTATGGCGACCTCAGTGCCAGAGATGAAGAAGAAGATCCAATTGCAGCGGTACAATGCAATCGAAGAGCAGAGAAGTGAGGGGATGAAAGAGTGACGAAAATAGCACAAGATGACACACACGTCGAGGGTTTAGGGCACTGGGACATAGTTTTGCCTTGACGGAGCGCATGCGCCGGAGCTTACTAAGGAGGGGAGGAATGGAAACAAAAGTGGATAGGGAGTGTTTAGACACACTCGAAAGAGCTTCAAGCAGCGAGAAGGAGACGAGAATGGTCATGAGAAAAATGTGGCCGGCTCGATTTATCTCCCAGTCAGGGCGGGAAAAATGGCCATCAATGGGTTGGGCAGCATGGGTGGAGGTAGGCGGAGGCGACGGGAGTAGTTGGAGGTTGAAAAGGTGGACAACACATCAAAATAATGTACGAGCAGGTAGAGCGCTCATGAGTGCGTGATGTCTAGGTCAAGCATGAGGTGGAAGAAAGCTCCTAACGTGTGGGTCTTACACGTCAGTGAGAGGAGAGGGAAAACAATTCAGGATTTTGGGTTTAAGTGGCTAAGGGTTTTGCTGAATTTTTGTACCAAGGAAACAAGGTCAGAATTTTATGAAAATGTTTTTGAGGGCTCCTAACCTAATGTAGTTGCTTATGTAAATTTTTCAGGATTTTATCTTGTCTGTGATTTTGTCAAAAATTCTTACAATTTTCTATTTTCATGTAATTGTATTGTTACCCTTGAGGAAAATTTACAAAAGTTGATGAATAAAATTTTCCCTAGCAAAATAAGCCCAAAATAATTCCCTCACTTATTTTCATTCTATTTTTCCTAAATTCTTTCAAGTGCATGTTTGTATGCGTTTCATTATTTACTTTATACAAAAGTTCAAATAATCATGCATGATTAGATTCTCATATGCAATATGCTTAAAATTATTTTCCCAATGCACTTCTATTATGTCTTCCCAAAATGTCAATTTTGGGATGTTACAATGACGACCACGGTCTCGATGTGAGCCTCCCTTGTCTTGGGGCGCCCACAATGGTGGTGTGTGTCAAAGTCCTCCATATTCTACGATAATTTGGATGATCACATGATGTTAGAAGAACGACAGACAAATACATAAGCGAGAATGCAAATTATATGTAACACCCTAGCTATGTGAAAGCCAAAATAATACCTAAACTTCTAATCATTAATCAAGAATAAAATTTTTTCCAACAATTTAACAACTCTTGATGTACTAAACTTCAACACACAAAGATATCAGTAAAATTATGTAACTAAAATTTCAGCAAAGCATAAAGACTCTAAATTTCAGCTTACAAGGTTCATTCAAGAGGAATAATATCAAGAGTAAATCCAGTAAAGGTAAAACATCGACTAGTGTGAACAAAACATAAGGACGAATAATAATAATCACCATGACACCGATTATTACAATCCAAAACTCTCAAATGAAAGGTGGTCACATATTTATTATCTAATTTATGAAATAAGTGATAGAATGAGTTCTGTGAGGACCCCGGTTTAATTTAGCTCGTAATGCTTAGTCATCCATTGACCCTAGCATCACAAACAAAATAACCCGTGTCTTTGGGATATGTATACTTCCCAGAAATGCAGTATACACACCCCTTTACAAAATCATACATCAATATCATACAAGACATAGAACCAAGCACGAACTAGAAACAAAAGACATACATAATATAGAGAGAGTTATTACAAAAGGGGCCGACCGGCCAATGACAACTAAGAAAGGTAAACAACAGCAGAAGCAACAGGCCATAAGATGGCAATAACAAAAGAAGGCCATAGGGTTTGCCTTTAGCCCACAAGGCAACCAACCATGCCGCCTAGCTAGTCTTCCCAACCGCAGCACATCTCACAAAAGTAAAGCCCTTTGGGCTCTACCTCCTCTGCAACAAAGTTATTAAGCAAAGCAAATGAGTACAAAAATGTACTCGCAAGACTGACGTGTAGTATAACAGAACTATAGTTAGCTACATGCAAGCTTTATTTAAGTGGGTGAGGCTTTGGACTTATTTTTAGCATAAAGCAAGTTTTCATTTGCAATATTTAAATAGATTCAAAGCAGTTTTGCAATTCATTTTTAATTTGCAAGTAACCACGAGACAAGTAACATAATATCAATAGATAGATGACAACAACAATCCTAGAAGTGACTAACCCAATAGCCACCACAACAATAGTATGAACATCCATTCATACCAACCCATCAAGTTTTAATTAAATGTTGTAGTCTAGTTCTTGCACGACCTTACCAAGCATGTCCATAACCTAGGGCGAGGCTATTGAATAGTTTTAACCTCAGGGGGTGTACCAATGTACCCACACGTCAGACTGCCTTTTCGCCAAGCTATTTAGCACACTACCTTTGGTGTGCCGGCACGGCTAAGTCCTACGAGGCATTTCCAATGAATGATACTAATTATGAGTCGCGACAACTTTGAAGGATCGGAGACACCATTGACCTAAGCAAGCAATGGTGCTCTTCCCTTATAAAAACAGTTTTAACCACTGCGACCCACAATTAACACCTCCCAAAGTACTTAGCCAAGAGGGGTTCCCAATACCCTCGTGTGGTTAGCAAGCATAAGCGCTTGGCTTAGTGACACAAGTAACTCAGCCCTTGGGGACCTAGGCACCATTCCATTCACACGCAACAATCACACCAACATCTATTGTGCCCAAGTCATGAAACAATTTTGTTTTCATTTTTGTTTTATTTGTTTACAAAGTAACAAAGCACAAGATGGACATAATGGAATAATAATTTTAGTGTGATTAAGGTCATCGACATAATATCGACAACCGCCCATTTCTACCGTTATCTAAGCATTTCTAAGCATTAACAACGCAAACTACTAAGTGATAAGAGTCCATCCATCGAACTCTAAATCACAGCAAGATAGTCCTAGGCTTAGTAGTAGAGAATGAACATTTACCTACAGAGTATGCATCTATAGGCTTGACTAATCGATAATTTAACACAAAGTAGCATGCATACATATAAGTGAAACAAAGTATTAACTTTTAAAGTAAAGGGACAACAATGGGATATGATCAAACTGCTTGCCTTGCTGGGTATGCTCAGTTTGCTGCAGAGTATCGCTCATGGGTTCAACACACACTGCCGACACCTAATTGAAAAGGCGAAAAGAAACGATAAGAACGACGAAAACCAAAAATACACCACAGCAAACAAGCTCCAAATGCTCTGAAATTTTTACAGAAGCAAGAGGATGATTTTTAGAGAATTTAGCAACAAGAACCAATTGATTTGGATTCTCAATGCAAAAGATATGAGCAAAACAAAACTGCTCAGCCTCTAAAAATGCAGACTGCTACTATTCCCCATAATTAAATTGTTTAGCAAAAATTTCTATAAAGGTGGTGCAACTGAAATTTTTACAGTAAGACAAGCACCTCATAAGATGAACAACCCAATTGAGTTCACCTCATTCGGAGCTACGATGCATGTTTTATGATTTTTCAAAGACATGAAAATGAGCACAACTTAAATGCACCCACAAATCTTTTGAAAACAGTGACATGCCTAAATCCTATTCTAACATTTAGTTTCCTAACAGAGGAAGCCAACAAAGTTGGATTCACTCAAAAATAAACTACAGAGAATTACTTATGCATTTTACAAGTTAAACACCATTTAAAGGATAACAATTAAAACCTATTTCTAAACTATTTTAGCAAACTCTTTTCTGGAGCTGAACTGAGCTCACAACCATTTTTAGATTAGAGCCCAGGTCAAACCAGAGCTACAGAAATTTGAATCAACTCATTTGGATTAAAAATGAAATAGTTATGCATTTTACAAGTTCATTAACTTTTTCAGTTTACCAAAAAGAGCTCTCGGGATTTTCTAAAAAGCATAAAGACACGGGAGGACATAAGCCGTTGATGATGCATCCAATGGTCCAAGACCTCCCGGTGAAAACGCGCACGTGCCCGCAGGGGATAGAGGACGTGGGCCGTGGATCCTGGATCCAACGGTCCAAGACTGCTTGACATCGCCGCGATTGCGCCATGCAGTCCAGAGAACATGGGACGTTGATCTTGGATCCAACGGTCCATGTCCTCTCGGCAATCTTGGCCTTCAGGCGCAGCGCTTGGACCTTGTGCGCGCGAACAGGGAGGAGGTCGTGGGCGTTGATCTTGAGATGGACGGCCCAAGACCTCACACCCTGCGCACGCGCACGCTTCGACAGAGATCCAACCCAATGATAAGCGCGGATTAACACAAAGATTTGGCAATAAATGTGCCCAAATCTGACAATGGCACGGCTCAGTTGCGTCCGACAAAAACCGAGGACCTTCCACGGCTTGTCGCCGGCGAGCTAGGGCACGGCGGCGCACACTGAGGGCACCGATGAGACCACAATAGCCAGGCGCACATGATGGGACCACCCACACCGGCGGCGACGGCCCAGAACGGCGGCGAGCCGGAGATGGGCGGCGCGGTAGCACACGGCTAGAGGTAAAAATGAAAGGAAAGCTCCGCAACATCATACAAGCGGGTGCCCAGCTCTAGAGGACTACCAGGAGGTTACCTGGAGGTCTTGAAGGTGCTGGGGAGCTTGGACGAGAGGAGGACCGGCGATGGTGAAGACGATGAGCTCCACGGCCAAAAGCTCCAACTCCAATTTAGCCCGCTCCTGAAGAGTTCAACCCAAGCTTAAGTTAGGGTTTAAAACTTCCAGGAAGTTAGAGGAGCAAAATGGAGCAGAGGTCGAGGGAGGGAGCCACTGGAGTGCGGAATGCACCGAGGAGCTCCAAGGTGCTTCAATAGCGGCCAAGGAGGTCTGAGTGTTTAGAGCTCCACAGAACCGAGAGTAAGAGGTGAAGTGTGTAAAAGAAGCCAAGGGAAACAATGGGGAGGTATTATAGCCTGAGGAGAAAGGGTCATGAGCTGGGGTTAAGCTCATGGTGAGCTTAGCCCATGGCTCGGTCCATGGCTTGGATAGGACGTGGAGGTGACAGGGTGGGTAGGCCAGAGCATGGCCTAGTGGCGGAAAGCATTGACGTGCATTAAATGCTTGTAGGCACAGAGCCGTTGGGACAAGACAGGTCACTAACCTCCCCTACTGCTATGGCGCACACGCGCGCCCGAGCTAGGAGAAGAACAGGACCTGCCCCCAACCGTTGGATAAGCCTACGGGGAGGTCATGGTCCTCAGATCTGAAATGGTAGGATTTAAGTGGACAGGGAGGAGGTCACAGCCATAGGATCTGGACTGGGGAGGTCGTGACCATTAGATCATCCTTGCGCGAAGGCGCAAGGAAAGGAGGAGGTCACAGCCGCATGATCTTCATCGCACGGTTGCGATAAGGAAAAGGAGGTCATGCGCTGAAGGGGATAGGAGGTCCTGGCTGTTGGATCTGAATCCAAAGGCGCGGACCCGATGGGGAGGACTAACCGCAGCGCGCGCTACAACCAAGGGGATGTGGAGGTCATGGCCTTTGGATCTACATCTAAAGGCACACAATGGAGAGTGGAGGTCGTGGCCTTTGGATTTCAATCCAAGGGCACACAACATGGAGGGAGGTCTTGAGCTGGTGCGCACGACAGAGAAGGAGGTCATGGCCATTAGATCTTAATCCAAGGGCACATAACATTTTGGGGAGGTCGTGGCGGTTGCACACGACGCGAAAACGGGGGTGGGGAGGTCGTGGCCGTGAGATCTGGATCTAACGGCGACGATATGAAAGGGGAGGTCGTGGCGGTTGGATTTTGATCCAGCGGGCACGACCTGAGGTGCGGGAGGTTTGGGCAGTTGGGCACAATACATAAAAGGGAAAGGAGGTCGTAGCGGTTGGATCTTTATCCAACGGCTACGAGATGAGAAGGGAGGTCGTGGCTATGAGATCTCCATCTAACGGCTACGACCTCGCGCGGGTGGGAGGTCTGATGCGCATGACACCACGGGGAGGTCGTGGTCGTGGATTTTGATCCAACGGCGCACAACACACCGTGCGGGGAGGACTTGTGCGATAGATAATGAGGGGAGGTCATGGCCGTGGATCTTGGATCCAATGGCACAAGACCTCGAGGGTGGAAGGACTGGGCCGCGATGGTTGCGGCGGAGGTCGTGGCTGTTGGATTTGATCCAACGGCTACGACCTCGCGATAGAGGAGGACCTCGCGGTGATTGACCGTGGCAGAGGTCGTGGCGGTTGGATTTTAATCCAACAGCTACGACCTCACACAGGTGGGAAAGGGCGCGGCTGAGCCGGGGATGCGGTTGGGTTCAACCAGTTTTGGAAGGTGGCTCGGCCCAAGGAATAGTGCCACCAATTGAGTTTGAATTTAAAAGCTGAGACTTTGCGGATTTAATTGAGATAGCAAATCAACTCCAAAATTTATGAAATTTTAACTAGAGCTTTCTGACTTTAGGATTAGCCTTTCATAAAATTTCCAAAGGTTTTTGTGTACGGCATTTTTCTCAGGAAATTCATCAAGGCTGTTCTAGGGTTTGATTTACCTCCAAAAATTATCAAACAAGTTTTAAAACTTATGATATTTTTTAGAGGGGTCACGCACCATCTCTAGAACCTAGGAAATTTATTTCCAAAGGTTGGCACCAGATTTGTGACTAGTGGAAAATGGTTTGACTTTTGTCAACAAGAGGTTTAGGTTTTTGAACCCCACCACTCTTGACAAGAATTATGGCAAGGTTCAATGGTTTCAAGATGTGAGAAAAAGTTTTAATTTCCACACATTTTCTTACATTTGAAACACACACCCATTTACACATTTGGGATGTTACAAAATCTCCCCCCCTTACAGAAATCCCGTCCCGAGATTTGGCTCACTCGGAAAAGAAAGAGGGGTAGTCTGCACGCAGACGATCTTCCCTTTCCCAAGTAGCTTCATCCTCGAAATGGTTTGACCACTAAACTTTAAGGAACTTGATGGAACGATTCCTAGTTCTCCGTTTAGCCTCTTCGAGTATGCAAACAGGGTGCTCGCGATAAGTCAAATCTGGTTGGACATCGAGAGTTTCCAACGGAGCTTCCTCAGTTGGAACACGGAGGCACTTCTTCAACTGGGACACATGGAACACATCATGTACCCCCTCAAGTGTAGCAGGCAACTCCAACTTATAGGCAACAGCTCCCTTTTTCTCGATGATGTGGTAGGGACCCACATATCGAGGAGCTAACTTGCCCTTGACGCCGAAACGTTGATGGCCCTTCAAAGGAGAGATTTTGAGATAAACAAAGTCATTAGGCTCAAAACTCAACTCACGACGACGGCGATCCGCATAGCTCTTTTGCCTGGATTGAGTTGTGCGAAGACGCTCACGAATAAGCTAGACTTGACTCTCAGCCTCATTGATCGAGTCCGGACCAAAGAAAGGTCTCTCACCGGTCTCAGACCAATACAACAGGTCTCGTGACTTTCTCCGTATAAGGCCTCGAAAGGAGCCATGCCGAGACCGGCTTTGAAAGTCGTTGTTGTAAGAAAACTTCGTGAATGGTAAGCATTTCTCCCAATGCTTCCCATAGGAAAGAACACAAGCACGAAGCATGTCTTAGAAACTCGGTTGACCTCTCGGTCGACCATCGGTTTGGGGATGATATGTCGAATAAAGCAAGACGAGTTCCCATAGCCTCTTGCAAACTATGCCAAAAGCGAGATGTGAATAGAGATCCACGATCCGACACAATCGTCTTGACACGTGCAAACTCACGATGCGGGCTATGTAGAGCTCGCCAAAAGACCTACCGAAGGTCGGTCTTTGACAGAAGGAAATGTGCCACCTTAGTCGACGATCGATGGCGACCCAAATGGCATCATTCTTCTTGAGGGGACGGGTAGACCGTGATGAAATCCATACCGATCGAATCCCACTTCCACTGCAGCCGCAAAGGTCAAGCGCACCGGCTGGTCGTTGATGTTAAACCTTCACACGACAACATCGTCGACTTGGCAACGAACCCGCAATTTCCCTCTTCATTCGGGTCCACCAAAATCTCTGACAGAGATCCTGATACATCTTCGTGGCCCCAGGATGAATGGACAAGGGCGAATCATGGGCTTCGCGAAGGATCAAGTCCCGCAAATCCATGTCCTTTGGAACCACAAGGCGTTGCCCGAACCTCACAACACCATGCTCATCCTCAGAGAAACACTTGGTTGTTCCGTTCTTGACATTTTGCCTGATTCGGGTCACTCCAGCATCCGATTGCTGAGCGGCCTTGATTCGATCCACCAAGGTTGGTTGCACAGCCAAGGTAGCGAGGAAACCATGCTCAACCAAACCCAAGTTGAGACGCTGAAATTCCTCCAGAAGAGAGGGCTGATGCTCCTTGAGCAACAAGGCATTACAATGCACTTTATGACTAAGCGCATCGGCAACGACATTAGCCTTGCCCGGATGGTAGTGAATACCCACGTCATAGTCTTTGAACAATTCCAACCATCTCCTTTGCCTGAGGTTCAGATCTGGCTGGGTGAACAGATACTTCAAGCTTTTGTGATCCGAATACACTTCACAACGATTACCGATTAGGTAATGTCGCCAAATCTTAAGCGCATGAATCACAGCAGCTAGCTCCAAGTCATGGGTAGGATAGTTGAGTTCATGAGGTCTCAATTTCCTTGATGCATAGGCCACTACCTTGCCTTCTTGCATAAGGACACAACCGAGGCCTCGACGAGAAGCATCGCAAAAGATATCTAAGCTTCGATGAATATCGGGAAGAACGAGAACGGGAGCGGTGGTCAAACGCTTCTTGAGTATTTGAAAACTTTCCTCACACTCAGCGGACCATACGAACTTCTTGTCCTTCTTGAGCAACTCCGTCATCGGCTTCGCGATCTTGGAGAAGTTCTCGATAAAGCGACGATAATATCCCGCTAAACCGAGAAAACTCCGCACATCGGTTACCGAACGAGGCTGACTCCTGGATAGCACATCGCTGACCTTGCTAGGATCAATGGCTACACCTCCTGCTGAAAGCACATGGCCCAAGAAGGCCACTTCCTTCAACCGTAAGCAGACTTGTTGAACTTAGATATAGTCGCTCACGCAGCTTGCCCAACACAAGCTTCAGATGCTCGGCATGTTCCTCATCATTCTTGGAGTAGATAAGAATATCATCGATGAAGACCACGACAAACTTATCCAAATACTCCATGAACACCGAATTCATGAGGTTCATGAACAAGGCCGGAGCATTGGTCAAGCCGAAAGACATGACGGTGTACTCGTACAAACCATAACGAGTAGAGAAAGCCGTCTTGGGAATATCCTCAAGTCGGATCCGAACTTGATGATATCCCACTCTCAAGTCAATCTTGGAGAAGACTCGGGCCCCAGATAACTGATCAAAGAGATCATCAATGCGGGGCAAAGGATACTTGTTCTTTACCGTCACTTCATTAAGCGAACGGTAATCGACGCACATGCACAAAGTACCGTCCTTCTTCTTTACGAAGATGGCTGGACAACCCCACGGAGATGAGCTAGGGCGGATAAAACCCTTCTCTTGAAGCTCATTAAGTTGCTTCTTCAACTCCACTAACTCATTCGGTGGCATCCGGTAGGGCCTCTTTGAAATCGGGGCGGTACCGGGAGCCAACTCGATGACGAACTCGAGATCACAAACTGGTGGCATCCCTGGAAGATCTTCAGGAAAGACATCCATGAAGTCACATACCGTTCGGACTTCACGAATATCTGGAGCTGGCTTCGCTTCAAGTGCGAAGAGATGTGGACCATGAAGCTTCGGTGAAAAGCGAACCTACTCGCCGGAGGGGCTGGTGAGGTAGATGATCTTCCGGGCGCAATCGATTTGCCCCATGTGCTGGGACAACCAATCCATGCCCAGAATTACATCTAAGATCGCTGCATTGAGGAGAATAAGATTTGCTAAAAATCTTGCTCCCTCAATCTCGACAGGAACCTCCTGACACTCCAATTCAGCCCTCATCTCCGAACCGGGAGAGCGAATGAGCAACGGGACCAACAAAGGAGCAAACAGAAGATCACTAACAGCAGCAAAAGACTGAGATACAAAAGAATGAGATGCTCCTGAATCGAACAAAATAGTAGCAGCATGGGAGTTAACAAGAAGCATACCCAACACGACGTCAGGTGCCTCCTGTGCTTCCTCAGCAGAGATGGCGTTGACGCGATCGCTGCCCACGCCTTGGGCTACGAGGACAATCTTCTGATCCTAAGAAGAACCACCTCCTTGCCCGCGTCCTCCATTAGGACGAGGGGCCGCTCCAGTATTCTTAGGGCAATTATTTGCATAATGGCCCTTCTGGTTGCAGAAGAAACAAATGACCCCGGCAGCTGGGTTGCAGGGGCCACCAGGCTAACTCGCAGGTGCACGTGGTAGAGACACGGCCTGCGAAGAACGAGGGGCAGGTGCTGACAACCTCGGGGGTGCTGAAGCCTGAGGGCGGGACCCCTGAGAGTGCCCGAAGTGAGCACGAGAAGAGCTGGTCTAGGAAGACTTCTGAGTCTCCCACTTGCGCTTGCGGGAGTCACACAGCGCCCTTCCCTTGTGCTTGGAGACGATGGCCTTGTCCACCAAGGCCTGGAAGTCGGGAAAGTCAACGATGGAGAGCTTGTCCTGAAGCTCCTCAGACAAGCCATCCATGAACTTCTCCTGCTTGGCCTCATCAGTGGCCACCTCCTCAGGAGCATAACGAGCCAGATGGTTGAACTCGTACAAGTACTCCGTGACCGAATTGCGCCCTTGCTTGAGCGCAGAAAACTCCTTCTTCTTCAGCTTCATCACACCGGCAGCGATATGAGACCGGCAGAAGGCAACACGGAACTCATCCCAAGTGACGGTGTGGCCTGCGGGCTGCATGGTGAGAAAGTTCTCCCACCATGAAAGAGCTGCACCCTCCAACTGATGGGATGCAAACAATGCTTTCTCCTACTCCTGGCACTGAGCGATGTTGAGCTTCCGCTCAACCAGACGAAGCCAGTCGTCTGCATCCAGTGGGTCCTCAGACCTGGAGAAAGTGGGCGGCTGGGTGCGAAGGAACTCTGCAAGTCCCCCACGCTGCTGATGTCCACTTCCTCCCCCTGATCCAAAGGCACCAGAAATAGTGGAGGTGTTGCGCGCGATAACCTCCAGCACTCTTCTGTCTTCCGAACGGTTGCGCTCAATCTGCATAAGAACCTCGGCCATGGTCGGAGGAGGAGGAAGCTCCTCATCCGAACTAGCTGGCAGACCCTGACTACTACGAGTTCTTCTAGCCATCCTGCTGAAAAGATAAGGGGGTTAGCAACGGGATCCGAAAACAAACCCGAAAGAAAGTGAAAAGCTAATGACTAGGGGAATGGAATATCACCCTAAACGAAAGCCAAAACAGCAAGTACATGAACTTTAAAAGCTTCTAAAAAGGCTCTAAACCAGCAAGGAAAACATAAAATTAAAAGCCAACATCCTGACACAACTAACTCGTATTGAATGAACGAGCAATTGGTTGAGAAGATAAAATTTCAGCAAGCTATTTTAGCTCTAACACTACTACAAAGCAAGGTAAAACCAATAAAATATGTGTTAGATACTTAGCTAACTAGTATCACATCTTACCCTTTTATCCCCACAAGTTTTTGTTGAATTATCCTCTCATTATCTATCCTAATTAGAATCTTGAGATTGCTGTCCGGAAATTTGATGCTTGTTGTCCTGATTTTGCATCCAAGCTCTTAGCCGAAATCACCGACTCTAGAAACTTCAAAACCTTTTAAAAGGGCAGCTAACACTTCAATTTTCCAATCTCATGGATTCCCAAAACCCAATTAAACGATAACAACTATCTTTTGAGGGAAGGAGAGGGAAACCACTTTTAAAAACTCAAATTAGAGTGAGATGAGATAAGAAAGCTAAGATAGGTAAGGAGTAAAAGTAGAGACTTTACTTAAGCTTTCATAAACCATTTGACATTTTAAAAATAAGTTTTTCAAAATATCCTAAGAACGACCAAGCTAGGGTTACTATGGTCAGTATGGCTCTGATACCAACTTTGTGAGGACCCCGGTTTAATTTAGCTTGTAATGCTTAGTCATCCATTGACCCTAGCATCACAAACAAAATAACCCGTGTCTTCGGGATATGTATACTTCCCAGAAATGCAGTATACACACCCCTTTACAAAATCGTGCATCAATATCATACAAGACATAGAACCAAGCACGAACTAGAAACAAAAGACATACATAATATAGAGAGAGTTATTACAAAAGGGGCCGACCGGCCAATGACAACTAAGAAAGGTAAACAACAGCGGAAGCAACAGGCCATAAGATGGCAATAACAAAAGAAGGCCATAGGGTTTGCCTTTAGCCCACAAGGCAACCAACTATGCCACCTAGCTAGTCTTCCCAACCACAACACATCTCACAAAAGTAAAGCCCTTTGGGCTCTACCTCCTCTGCAACAAAGTTATTAAGCAAAGCAAATGAGTACAAAAATGTACTCGCAAGACTGACGTGTAGTATAACAGAACTATAGTTAGCTACATGCAAGTATAACCTAGGACGAGGCTATTCAAATAGTTTTAACCTTGCAGGGGTGTACCAATGTACCCACACGTCAGACCGCCTTTTCGCCAAGCTATTTAGCACACTACCTTTGGTGTGCCGGCACGGCTAAGTCCTACGAGGCATTTCAATGAATGATACTAATTATGAGTCGCGACAACCCGAAGGATAGGAGACACCGGCCCAGCCTAAGCAACTGCGGGTGCTCTTCCCCTTATAAAAACAGTTTTAACCACCTACGACCCACAATTAACACCTCCCAAAGTACTTAGCCAAGAGGGGTTCCCAATACCCTCATGTGGTTAGCACGCATAAGCGCTTGGCTTAGTGACACAAGTAACTCGGTCCTTGGGGACCTAGGCACCATTCCATTCACACCCAACAATCACACCAACATCCATTGTGCCCAAGTCATGAAACAATTTTGTTTTCATTTTAGTTTTATTTGTTTACAAAGTAACAAAGCACAAGATGGACATAATGGAATAATAATTTTAGTGTGATCAAGGTCATCGACATAATGTCGACAACCGCCCATTTCTACCGTTATCTAAGCATTTCTAAGCATTAACAACGGAAACTACTAAGTGATAAGAGTCCATCCATCGAACTCTAAATCACAGCAAGATTGTCCTAGGCTTAGTAGTAGAGAATGAACATTTACCTACAGAGTACGCATCTATAGGCTTGACTAATCGATAATTTAACACAAAGTAGCATGCATACATATAAGCGAAACAAAGTATTAACTTTTAAAGTAAAGGGACAATAATGGGATATGATCAAACTGCTTGCCTTGCTGGGTATGCTTAGTTTGCTGCAGAGTATCGCTCACGGGTTCAACACACTCGTCGACACCTAATCGAAAAGGCGAAAAGAAACGATAAGAACGACGAAAACCAAAAAGACACCACAGCAAACAAGCTCCAAATGATCTGAAATTTTTACAGCAGGAAGAGGATTATTTTTAGAGAATTTAGCAACAAGAACCAATTGATTTAGATTCTCAATGCAAAAGATATGAGCAAAACAAAACTGCTTAGCCTCTAAAAATGCAAACTGCTACTATTCCCCATAATTAAATTGTTTAGCAAAAATTTCTATAAAGGCGGTGCAATTGAAATTTTTACAGTAAGACAAGCACCTCATAAGATGAACAACCCAATTGAGTTCACCTCATTCAGAGCTGTGATGCATGTTTTATGATTTTTCAAAGACATGAAAATGAGCACAACTAAAATGCACCCACAAATCTTTTGAAAACAGTGACATGCCTAAATCCTATTCTAACATTTAGTTTCCTAACAGAGGAAGCCAACAAAGTTAGATTCACTCAAAAATAAACTACAGATTAGATTCACTCAAAAATAAACTACAGAGAATTACTTATGCATTTTACAAGTTAAACACCATTTAAAGGATAACAATTAAAACCTATTTCTAAACTATTTTAGCAAACTCTTTTCTGGAGCCGAACTGAGCTCACAACCAATGGTCCATGTCCTCCTGGCAACACGCACTCGCACGCGGCGCGTTTGGACCTCACGCGCGCGAACAGGGATGAGATCGTGGGCGTCGATCTTGAGATGGACGGCCCAAGACCTCACACCCAGCGAACGCGCACGCTCCGACAGAGATCCAACCCAATGATAAGCGCGGATTAACACGAAGATTTGGCAATAAATGTGCCCAAATCCGACAATGGCACAGCTCAGTTGCATCCGACAAAAACCGAGGACCTTCCACGGCTTGTCGCCAGCGAGCTAGGGCACGGCGGTGCACACTGAGGGCACCGGCGAGACCACAATAGCCAAGTGCACATGGTGGGACCACCCAGACCGGCGGCGACGGCCCAGAACGGCGGCGAGCCGGAGATGGGCAGCGCGGCAGCACACGGCCAGAGGTAAAAATGAAAGGAAAGCTCTGCAACATCATACAAGCGGGTGCCCAGCTCTAAAGGACTACCAGGAGGTTACTTGGAGGTATTGAAGGTGTCGGGGAGGTTGAAGGAGAGGAGGACTGGCGATGGTGAAGACGATGAGCTCCACGGCCAAAAGCTCCAACTCCAATTTAGCCCGCTCCTAAAGAGGTCAACCCAAGCTTAAGTTAGGGTTTAAAACTTCTAGGAAGTTAGAGGAGCAAAATGGAGCAGAGGTCGAGGGAGGGAGCCACTAGAGTACTCAATGCACCGAGGAGCTCCAAGGTGCTTCAATGGCGGCCAAGGAGGTCTGAGTGTTTAGAGCTCCACAAAACCGAGAGTAAGAGGTGAAGTGTGTAAAATAAGCCAAGGAAAACAATGGGGAGGTATTATAGCCCAAGGATAAAGGGTCATGAGCTAGGGTTAAGCTCATGGTGAGCTTAGCCCATGGCTCAGTCCATGGCTTGGACAGGACGTGGAGGTGACAGGGTGGGTAGGCCAGAGCATGGCCTAGTGGTGGAAAGCACTAACGTGCATTAAATGCTTGCAGGCATAGAGCCGTTGGGACAAGACAGGTCACTGACCTCCCCTACTGCCATGGCGCACGCGCGCACCCGAGCTAGGAGAAGAACAGGACTTGCCCCCAACCATTGGATAAGCCTACGGGGAGGTCATCGCCCTCAGATCTGAAACGGTAGGATTTAAGTGGAAAGGGAGGAGGTCACAGCCATAGGATCTGGACTGGGGAGGTCGTGACCATTAGATCATCCTTGCGCGGAGGCGCAAGAAAAGGAGGAGGTCACAGCCGCGCGATCTTCATCGCACGGTTGCGATAAGGAAAAGGAGGTCATGCGCTGAATGGGATAGGAGGTCCTGGCCGTTGGATCTGAATCCAAAGGCGCGGACTCGATGGGGAGGACTAACCGCAACGCGCGCTATAGCCAAGGGGATATGGAGGTCATGGCCTTTGGATCTACATCCAAAGGCACACAATGGAGAGTGGAGGTCGTGGCCTTTGGATTTCAATCCAAGGGCACACAACATGGAGGGAGGTCTTGAGCTGGTGCGCATGACAGAGAAGGAGGTCATGGCCATTAGATCTTAATCCAAGGGCACATAACATTTAGGGGAGGTCGTGGCGGTTACGCACGACGTGGAAAAGGGGGTGGGGAGGTCGTGGCCGTGAGATCTTGATCTAACGGCAACGATATGAAAGGGGAGGTTGTGGCGGTTGGATTTTGATCCAACGGGCACGACTCGAGGTCTTGCGGAGGTTTGGGCGGTTGGGCTGTCTGAGTAAAAGGGAAAGGAGGTCGTAGCGGTTGGATCTTTATCCAACGGCTACGAGATGAGAAGGGAGGTCGTGGCCATGAGATCTCCATCTAACGGCTACGACCTCGCGCAGGTGGGAGGTGTGATGCGCATGACACCACGGGGAGGTCGTGGTCGTGGATTTTGATCCAACGACGCACAACACACCGCGCGGGGAGGACTTGTGCGATAGATAACGAGGGGAGGTCATGGCCATGGATCTTGGATCCAACGGCACAAGACCTCGAGGGTGGAAGGACTGGGCCGCGATGGTTGCGGTGGAGGTCGTGGCTGTTGGATTTGATCCAACGGCTACGACCTCACGCAGGTGGGAAAGGGCGCGGCTGAGCCAGGGATGCGGTTGGGTTCAACCAGTTTTGGAAGGCGGTTCGGCCCAAGGAATAGTGCCAGCCAATTGAGTTTGAATTTAAAAGCTGAGACTTTATGAAATTTTAACTGGAGCTTGCTGAATTTAGGATTAACCTTTCATAAAATTTCTAGAGGTTTTTGTGCATTGCATTTTTCTCAGGAAATTCATCAAGGCTGTTCTAGGGTTTGATTTACCTCCAAAAATTATCTAACAAGTTTTAAAACTTATGATATTTTTCAGAGGGGTCACGCACCATCTCTAGAACCTAGGAAATTTATTTCCAAAGGTTGGGACCAGATTTGTGACAAGTGGAAAATGGTTTGACTTTTGTCAACAAGAGGTTTAGGTTTTTGAACCCCACCACTCTTGACAAGAATTATGGCAAGGTTCAATGGTTTCAAGATGTGAGAAAAAGTTTTAATTTCTACACATTTTCTTACATTTGAAACACACACCCATTTACACATTTGGGATGTTACAAGTTCCTCCATGTGACTACTCCCTCCCCAAAGCGTATTGTCCTCAAAGTGTTTAAATGGTTCAACATGCAAGATTCCAAGAAAGGTTTCTTGCACATGGCACATGGTATTAATCTTAGCAAAAGTTAGTGTCCTACAACCACTGATGAGCGAGACAAAATGTGTAGAATTCCATATGCTTCGGCTGTTGGATCTATCATATATGCCATGCTATGTACACGACCAGATACCAAGCTAATCCTGGTGAAGGTCACTGGACAACTGTGAAAAACATCCTTAAGTACTTGAGAAGGACTAAGGATGCATTCCTAGTTTATGGCTGTGATGAAGAGCTTGTTGTAAATGGTTACACCGATGTAAGCTTTCAAACCGACAAAGATGATTATCGTTCGCAATCTGGTTTTGTATTCATTTTGAATGGAGGAGCAGTGAGCTAGAAAAGTTCCAAGCAAGAGACAGTTGCTGATTCTACGATGGAGGCCGAGTACATTGTGTCTTCTGAAGCTGTGAAAGAAGGTGTTTGGATAAGGAAGTTCCTTGCTGAGTTGGGTGTGGTTCCGAGTGCCTCGAGCCCAATGGATCTCTATTGTGAGAACAATGGAGCCATTGCTCAGGCTAAGGAGCCTAGATCCTATCAGAATTCCAAACATATACTCAGGTGTTATCATCTTATTCACGAGTTAGTGAATAGAGGAGATGTTAAGATATGCAAAGTTCATATGGATTTAACTGTTGTTGATCCGTTGACAAAGCCTCTCACACAACCCAAGCAGGAGGCACACACAAGAGCTATCGATATTAGATACCTTAATGATTGACTCTAGTGCAAGTGGGAGACTATTGGAATTATGCCCTAGAGGCAATCATAGAGATGATTATATTTCATTATGTTCATAATATTGGATAATGTGTTATCCTGTTCCTTAAATGAATCACTGGTTATGAAGATTAACAAGTATGTGACTTGTTAGTGAAACTCTTAACTTATATGATGTCATTCTAAATGTATCCCTAGTCGGATGTCAATGGTCGGAACACTATTGACTCTATCGACCAGCACATTGTATTGATTGATGACCATATTTCACCGGTCATAGATATAGGGATATCGAATCAATAATGTGAACAAATGTTAGAGAACATGGGGTTGGATTGACCCACCTTGATACACTATTGAGATTGTTATGATTCTTTGTGTCGTTAGTTGGTCTCAAGCAATGATGATGTATAATCCTTAGACCTGAGATCAGTATGGTTTCCTACATGTGTAATAGCACTCTTAGGGGTTGCCAACCGCTACTCGTAACTAGGTAGTTATAAAGGTAGCTTTCGGGTATGCTATGAAACATGCGGAGGAATGTGACAAGTCGAATGTGGGATTTGCCCCTCCTAACATAACTGAAGAGATATCTCTGGGCCCCTCATTGTGGTCGGATAAAAAAAGTGCATGGACATGCCACTAGTGGTCGAAGTGTTCGACCACGTGAAGTTATCCGACACTCGATCCACAAAGTATTGAACAGTCCATGGATGACACAACATCTCACCTGGAGTTCAACCAGACATCGTGAGACAAATGGAGAATACAAGAGTAGGTCACTTAGTTCGATTAGTTACGGACTAGTCCCTTGGTTTGTTTTACTTAGTTGAACCTGAACTAAGTCCCTTGTTGGTGTTCTCTGTTGGTTGGAGCTTCTTATTGTTCCTTGGTTTGTTTTCATCCTGAGTTCTCTGTGTGTGCCTCTTGGCTTAACCTTTCTCTCAGACCTCTTTGTTAGTTTGAATCTCTTTCCAGGGTTTAGACCTCCTTCTTCGTTCGAACCCTCCTTTGGTTTTGACCTTCTCTTGGGTCGTGTCCACCCCGTGGCGTTTTAGCTCGGGTGTGTGTTTCAAATGTCTTTGATTTCGAAATTCTAATCTTGGGGTCGGGTTTTCCCTTCATGTGGACCTCCTTGGGTCCGCAGGGATCTCCCTAGCCCTTCATCTTAACCGCACAGACCTCCCCTTGCTTAGATCTGGCCGTTAGGACCTCCTCTCTGGAGATCTTAACCGCACAGACCTCCCCTTGCTTAGATCTGGCCGTTAGGACCTCCTCTCTGGAGATCTTAACCCCACAGACCTCCCCTTGCTTAGATCTGGCCGTTAGGACCTCCTCTTTGGAGATCTTAACCGCACAGACCTCCCCTTGCTTAGATCTGGCCGTTAGAACCTCCTCTCTGGAGATCTTAACCGCACAGACCTCTCCTTGCTTAGATCTGGCCGTTAGGACCTCCTCTCTGGAGATCTTAACCGCCTGAGACCTCCCTTGCTTAGATCTGGCCGTTAGGACCTCCTCTCTGGAGATCTTAACCGCACAGACCTCCCCTTGCTTAGATCTGGCCGTTAGGACCTCCTCTCTGGAGATCTTAACCGCACAGAGCTCCCTTGCTTTGATCCTGGCCGTTGAGATCTCATTTGAGAGGTCTAACCCCTAGGACCTCTTTGTGACCTTGGGACCCCTCTCTACTCCATTGGACCTCTCCGTGTCCATAGGACTTCCCCAGGTCGGACCTACCGTTCGCTTGGCCGGACCTACCGCTCGATCATGGTCTCAGTCACATAAAACCTCCTTGATCTTATCTTAGCCATTGAAGATCTCCTTTGAGTTCATCCGGACCGTTGGGACCCCTTTTTCATCGGTCTTCCTTATCCCTGGCTGGTCCGAACGTTCCCTATCAACGCGGAGCGTCCGATTAAGTTTCGACGGTCCGATTGAGAAGAAGCGTTCGGATGGTCCGAACATCCCATCCTTCCTGAGCCGTCGGATCCGTGTCGGATGGTCTGATTTGATGAGGCGTTCGGCCGGTCCGAACGTCCCAATCATTTTGGGCCACTCGATCCAGTTCAATGGCTGAGATCTAGTGGTAACTTCGGATGGTCCGAACGGCCCAATCATTTTGGTCCGTTCGATCTGAATCCAACAGCTCCTGCTCCTCCCGCTTCTTATCTCGCTATCGCAGACCTCCCTTGCGGGCGAGGTTCCTCCTTTTGACCTTGCAGACCTCCCCGTTCGTGTTTGATCTTGACCATTGGACCTCCCTTCTGGAGATCCAACCGTCTAAGACCTCCCTTGCGGGCGAGGCTCTCCCTTTTGCCCTTGCAGACCTCCCCGTTCGTGTTTGATCTTGACCATTGGACCTCCCTTTTGGAGATCCAACCGTCTAAGACCTCCCTTGCGGGCGAGGCTCTCCTTTTTGCCCTTGCAGACCTCCCCGTTCGTGTTTTATCTTGACCGTTGGACCTCATTCTGGTGATCCAACCATTTAGACCTCCCTTGCGAGTGAGGACCTCCTCTTAGCTCTTGCGGACCTCCTCTGGTGTCCTGGATCTTGACTGTTGGACCTCCCTCTCGGAGATCTAACCGTCAGGACCTCCCCTGTGGGTGAGGATCTCTCCTTGTTCACTGCAAGACCTCCTCAATGTCTTCGCAGGACCTCCTCTGCGAGTCTTGGCTGGACCCACATGGCAGTGGCACCTAGTTTTCTGTATCCTTTGACTGTGTCCTTTGTGCAAGGAAGTCTCCCCCACATTTAATGCATGTTGTATCGCATTAGGTGCTGTCACTTTTGCAGTACTCATATCATTCTTTTGTCACATTCCTTGCCTACTTCCTTGTCCTCTTTACCAACTCCTGAGTGACTGCACCTTAGGGCAACCTCTTTGCCTCCAGCCATATAAAGCTTGGGCAGCCCATCTTTTCTCACTTTCTTCCTCATTTCTCCTCCCTGGTTCAACAGAGCAGTCCCTGGACCTCTCCAGCAAGCTCTTGGGACCTCCTCTTGACCTCCCAACCTTTCTGTTGGTTTCGTATTTGAGCTTATTTGGAGTTTCTTTTTGGTTCTTGTTGGAGCTCCATTTGAGTCATTTGGTTTTCACTGTGTAGATTGCCAAGACCGTGAGGAGCCAGAGTTCTGTGAAGGGGAGGAAGAAGCTCAAGGCTTTGAGCAAGGCAAGTCACAACCCTTGATCATATTGAACCTAGTCTTTTAAATATATTTTGTTTTACTTTATCATGCATGGCTACTTTTATATGAAAATATTTGGGCAGTAGCTACTCTTCCTTACTTGATATTATGCCTCCTTTGGACTTGCTGTTGGACATGTTGACATACTCCCTTTGGAAAACTTTAGGTTGGGTATTTTAGTTGGTATCTTTTGTTATTGCCAACATGGGACCGCTAGTTTATGCTTAGCCTTGCTATAGAACCGTGGGTCTGGTGAATCATGCTTTATCAATTAATAATCTCGACTAATGATTTATGGAATCTGTGGCTGGTGCCACTATTAAGCAGCTATGGCAAGATGCCTAAGTTGTGTTGGTTGTGGTGCGAGATCACCCTAATAACTGTTTGAGCCAGGACTGGGTGGTCCAGTGGCCAGGTTGAACCCAATTGGTTTTGCTTGGGCAAGAAGGCAGGGAGTGAGAAGTGGGTGCGTTGCACACAGGTTTGTGGAAGTCTTGCCTGAGCACAATTAAGGACTTAACTTTGTGTTCCGTTGATCTGGGCCGATCAGTGCAACCACAAGATCACTTTATGGGGGTGATCGGGGCTGAATAATTAGCAATGAGATGGCTTGGGGCTGTTTTGGATGAGCGTGTTGATTCGTTGGCGCAAGAGGGGGCACCCCATAACCCTGCGGACTTCTAGACCAAAGGGGGGGGGAATGCGAAACCTTAGCGGGCAGCTCTAAGCCAGTTCAAAGCTTTCTAAAGGCCGTGCCGCGCTCTCTAGACTGCTCACCTTCGGAAGTGAGCAAGGGACTTTCCGGAACCTATCCCGCTAGAGAGATCGTGGATTGTGGGTAAAGTTGTACACCTCTGCAGAGTGTAAAATTTATTCGAATAGCCAAGTCCTTGGTCATGGACAATACCCAGTGAAAATGGTGCAAGGGATAGCTTTTGAGATCTGGTGTTGCCTGGACTCTTTTGCGAGAGGCCGTGGCCTTGCCTCGAAGAGACCTTCGCCGGCTTTAGAGGGGTCATGGCTGGCTCGAGATGTGGTCTAGGTGCTGGGTTGAGCTCTAGAGTTGGTGCTCTAGAGAGGTCTTGGGAGAGGTCCTGGCTGTGGGTGCAACCAGACCTCCACCGAGTGGTTTGGATGTGAGTGGGTGCTCACTCCCTTCTTTTCAAACAATGTAATTATGTATTATTGTTTTAACTCACTACTTTGCAATCTATTATGTTAAGTACTGTCAAATATTGCTTTGCGCAACTAACCATACAGCCTTCCTCTGGTAAGCCTTTGCATGATTACTATTTGCATAATTGTTCCCCTATGATTTGCTGAGTACATTCAAAGTGCTCATGGCTCTAAGCCCTGTGTCAAAGCAGTGTATGAAGATGACCAAGTGCAAGGAAGCTCAGACCTCTTTGAAGAGGACTTCTTTGATGACTTTTGTAATCAAGCTTAGACCATAAGGTCTTGTTTAATACTAAGTTTAATTTGTCTACTTCATATCTTGTCTTGACCTTGTGGTTGTGGTCACACCAAAGTGATTCTACGCGAGCTAGCTCTGTTGTCCTGAGACTGACTCGTGCGGCGGCCAAGACCTCCAGGAGGTCTTGAAGACCTCCTGGGAGGTCCTGGTGGACCTCCTCTCGGTATGAACTGAGCGGTACTGCCGCTCCTCTGTGCGGTAGTACCGCAGCTCAAAAAAAGCCCGGTTCCCAGTTGATTCCGAGAAGGTCGTCACAAAGGTGGTATCAGAGCCCCGGTCGGCTGTAGGACGTGGCCGTAGGTAGAAAGGTCGTTTTAGTTTTGATTCAAAAGCTATTTTCTAAATCAAACCAACTTTAAAACTTGTTAGTGGTTCTTTCCTTGTTCTAATTCTGTGCTGTTCTTACCTTGTCTTAATCTCTTCTCATCTTCTCTTCAGATCTGTGGTCTTACCTCCTCTAGAACTTTGTTTTCAAATTTAACTTGACCTCCTTGCCTCTGCACCCTCCAAAGGGCCGACTTTGCCAGCTTAGGTGGATAGTGGTCCTTTTAACCTAAGTCTCGCTTAGCTTGGTCATTTTGACCTCTGGTTGTGCTTTTATTGCCTCTTTGGGGTCTTGAGGCCTTTTGGCTCTTCGGGTTTAACCAAGTCACCCCTAATAGGTTAATCTATCTTTCTTCCCCTTGCTCTAACTTATCTTTGTACTATTCCCTCTTATCCTTTATGCTTTCCTCCTATCTGTTAAACCTTAGAGCTCTGTGCAGATGGTTCAAATTCAGCAGTCATCCAGTCAGAATGAGCCTCCAGAGCAGCTGCCTCCCCCACCTCCTCCTCCAGTGCCAGTGTCAGATCCCGGATTTGGACAATTTATGGCAGCCCAAGCTCAAATGATGAGTTCCATGATGCAAAACATGAATCAAATGATGGCCCAAAGAAAGTCGGACCACTAATGCTCGCTTGCTATGATGAGTCGTAACAACCAAGCGAGAGTTGTGCCTCCTCCACCTCCCTGCCCATCCTCGATCAAGATTATCCGAGTTCATGAAGACTACTTGACCACCTTTTCAAGCTCCCCTGAACCGCTTGATGCAGATGATTGGTTAAGATCCACTGAAAAGAAGCTTGAAATTGCTCGCTGTGGAGACAGAGAGAAAGTTTTGTTTGCATCACATCAGTTGGAAGGTGCTGCAGCTGAATGGTGGGATACATTTTGTGCCTCCCATGCTGACCCCCAGAGAATCACTTGGGCAGAGTTTTCGGCAGCTTTTCGTCATTCCCATGTCCCTGATGGCAAAGTGGAGATGAAGAAAAATGAATTTCGAGATCTTAAGCAGGGCAGCATGACTGTGAGTGAGTACCTCACTAAATTCACTTAGTTGTCGCGCTATGCTCGTGAGGATGTTGCCACAGATGATGCCCGTTAAAAGCGTTTCAAGAGAGGACTACATCCCAGTCTAAAGGTCCAGGTTGTGGGCAATGACTACCCTGATTTTCAACACATGGCAAACAAGGCGATTCTTATTGAAGAGAGTCGTAGAGAGCTCTCAGAGTCTTTTAAGAGAAAGGTGCCAGCCTCCAGTGCTCAACAAGGACCTCCCCAGCGTGCCAAGGTCTTTGTGCAGCACCAATACAGGCGCCAAGGACCTCCAGGACCACCCTCTGCCAAGACCTCCCGAGCAAAGAATCAAGTCGGCGCAGATTGCTAGCAGCAGCAGCCAGCTCTCAAAGACCTCCCCAGCAGCTGGTATCACGTGTTTTAAGTGTCATCAAATGGGACATTTTGCCAACCAATGTCTACTGAAGACTGGACAAGCCGCTGGGACCTTCCGTTCAGGACCTCCCCCTGCTAGGACCCCGCAAGTAACCGCTGGACCTCCTCAAGCGAAGACCTCAAAATCCTCTGGAAGAGGCCATGTAAACCATGTTGCGGTGGAAGAAGCCCAGACCTCCCCAGACGTGGTACTAGGTACGTTCCTAGTAAACTCAGTGCCAGCTGCGGTTTTGTTTGATTCTGGGGCTTCCCATTCGTTCATTTCTTGGAATTTTGCTGTTAAGCACCAGTTTAAGGTGGTTGCTCTTAAGTCTACCTTGCTGGTTCAATCCCCCGGTTCGGAGTGAAGCACGAACTAGGGTTGTCCACAAGTTAAGTTGGTCATTGAGGCAGTAGAATTCTTGGCCAACCTTATTTTGTTGGATACCAAGTCCCTAGATGTGATCTTGGGTATGGATTGGCTGGCAGACCACCATGCCATGTTGGACTGTGGTAAGAGAAGTATCTCTTTGACCAGCTATAGTGGAGTCTCAGTGAAGTTTGAAGCCTCCTCAGAAAAGCTTGCTGGAGCTTTGTTTCGCAGCACCCGAGTTCTAGCCTTAAAAGATGTCCCTGTGGTCCGCGACTTTGAAGATGTGTTCCCTGATGAGCTCCCAGGAATGCCTCCAGATAGAGACATTGAGTTTGTCATCAACCTTGTCCCAGGGACCTCCCCTATCTCCGAAAGACCTTATAGGTTGCATGTTGATGACCAGGTGGAATTGAAACAACAGATTGAGGATATGTTGAGCAAAGATTTTATTAGACCTAGCTCCTCACCCTGGGGAGCTCCAGTGATATTTGTGCCCAAGAAGGATGGAACTCAGAGGATGTGTGTAGACTACAGAGCTGTCAATGATGTTACCATCAAGAATAAGTACCATTTGCCAAGAATTGATGATTTATTTGACCAATTAAAAGGAGCCGCTGTTTTCTCAAAGATAGATTTGAGGACAGGGTACCACCAACTCAAAATTCGTAAAGAAGACATTCCAAAGACAGCTTTTTCAACAAGATATGGACTATTTGAGTTTACTGTTATGTCATTTGGACTGACCAATGCCCCTGCCTACTTTATGAATTTGATAAATAGAGTGTTTATGGAGTTTCTAGACAAGTTTGTCATTATTTTTATTGATGACATCCTTGTCTATTCCAAGAGTGAAGAAGAGCATGCAAACCACCTCCATTCGGTTTTAGAGAAGCTGAGAGCCCACCAACTCTTTGGTAAATTTGGCAAATGTGAGTTTTGGTTGAAAGAAGTGGTCTTTTTAGGCCATGTCTTATCTGAAAAAGGAATCTCAGTCAACCCCAACAAAGTCCAGGATGTGCTTAATTGGGAATCTCCTAAGTCAGTACCTTAAGTCCGAAGTTTCCTTGGTATGGCCGGGTACTACAGAAGATTTATTGAAGGTTTTTCTCGAATTGCAAGACCTCTAACCCAGCTATTAAAGAAAGAGAAAAAGTTCTCATGGACCCCTGTTTGTGAGCAAAGTTTCCAAGAGCTCAAGAAAAGATTGACCTCTGCTCCAGTTTTGGTATTGCCAGATGTTAGAAAGGACTTTGAAGTCTATTGTGATGCATCAAGGCAATGGCTTGGCTGTGTCTTAATGCAAGAAAGAAGAGTAGTAGCCTATGCCTCACAGCAATTGAGGCCCCATAAGGCAAATTATCCTACCCATGACCTAGAGTTAGCAGCAGTAGTGCATGCATTGAAGATTTGGCGTCACTACTTGATTGGAACTAGATGTGAGGTCTATACTGACCACAAAAGTTTAAAGTACATATTTACCCAAGCTGATCTAAACATGAGACAAAGAAGGTGGCTAGAGCTAATTAAAGACTATAACTTGGGAATTCATTACCACCCTGGTAAAGCCAATGTAGTGGCTGATGCTCTAAGCAGGAAGGTTTATAGCAGCACACTGATGGTAAAAGAAAATTAACCTCCTTTGCATGAAGAATTTCAGAAGCTTAGACTTGAACTAGTTGAAAAAGGATTTTTGGCAGCCCTTGAAGTGCAGCCCACCTTGCAAAATCAGATTAGAGCAGCTCAAGTTGAAGACGCAGGCATTCAAGAAATCAAGTCCAACATAAGGAAAGGGAAGTCTCCCAGGTTTTCTGAAGATGAAAAAGGGATTGTTTGGTTTGACAAGAGGCTCTGTGTGCCAAACCACATGGAACTTAAAAAGGTGCTGCTCAAAGAAGCCCATGAAGCCTTGTATTCCATCCACCCAGGAGCTACAAAGATGTATCAAGACATCAAAGAAATGTATTGGTGGCCGAGTATGAAGAAAGAAATTGCAGATTATGTGTCCAGATGTGATACTTGCCAAAAGGTCAAAGCGGTGCACCAAAGACCTGGAGGTCTTTTGGTACCTTTACCCATACCCGAGTGGAAATGGGAGGAGGTCGGGATGGACTTTATAACTGGTCTACCCCGAACTCAAACTGGTTTTGACTCAATTTGGGTCATTGTGGATCGGCTAACCAAGATGGCTCATTTTATTCCAGTGAAGACCACCTATTCTGGAGATAAATTGGCAGAGATCTACATGGCGAAGGTAGTGTGTTTGCATGGTGTCCCAAAGAAGATAGTATCAGACAGAGGATCCCAGTTCACTTCCAAGTTTTAGCAAAAGCTACATGATGTCTTGGGCACATACCTCAACTTCAGCACAGCTTATCCCCCACAAACAGATGGCCAAACCGAGAGAGTTAATCAGGTACTTGAAGACATGCTTCGGGCATGTGCCTTGGAAAAGCAAGCCAGTTGGGATCGGATGTTACCATATGCTGAATTCTCCTATAATATCAGCTATCAAGCAAGTCTCCAAATGTCTCCCTTTGAAGCTCTTTATGGAAGGAAGTGTAGAACTCCTCTATATTGGGTAGAGATCGGTGAAGGACAAGTTATTGGACCGGATCTTTTGAAAGATGCTGAAGACCAAGTGAAGTCAATAAGAGAAAAGTTGAAGACTGCTCAAACAAGGCAGAAGAACTATGCAGACAATAGGCGCCGAGATCTAGCTTTCGCCCCTGGAGATTAAGTTTACCTCAAGGTGTCACCTCTTAAAGGAATGCGACGTTTCAGGATCAGTGGAAAACTTGCCCCGAGGTTTATTGGACCTTTTCCAATTCTTGCCCGAAGAGGTGAAGTGGCCTACAAGATAGACCTCCCTCCTCAACTTGCTGGAGTACATAACGTGTTTCATGTGTCACAGTTGAAGAAGTGCTTGAGGGTGCCAGAGGATCAAATGCCGCTAGAAGCTGTGGACCTCCAAGAAGACCTCAATTACAAAGAGCAACCGATCAAGATCTTGGACGTATCAGAAAGAGTCACGAGGAACAAGACCATCAAGCTTTGCAAGGTGCAGTGGAGCAACCACACTGAAGCAGAAGCCACTTGGGAGCGTGAAGAGGACCTCAAGAAGGAGCTTCCCCACCTATTCTCTAGTTAAACCAGAATCTCGGGGTCGAGATTCCCTTAAGGGGTGAAGGTTTGTAACGTCCCATTTTCTCTAGAGCCCTTGCCAGCTTTAAAAATCAAAAGGAACCATTTGGTTTGTTTGCCTATTCAAGCTTAACTTGGTATTTTGGAAGTTGGAAAGTTTATCTTGACCTAATCAAACCTGAACTAAGTCCCTTGTTGGTGTTCTCTGTTGGTTGGAGCTTCTTGTTGTTCCTTGGTGTTCCTTGGTTTGTTTTCTTCCTGAGTTCTCTGTGTGTGCCTCTTAGCTTAACATTTCTCTCAGACCTCTTTGTTGGTTTGAATCTCTTTTCAGGGTTTAGACCTCCTTCTCCGTTCGAACCCTCCTTTGGTTTTGACCTTCTCCTGGGTTGTGTCCACCCCGTGGCATTTTAGCTCGGGTGTGTGTTTCAAATGTCTTTAATTTCGAAATTCTAATCTTGGGGTCGAGTTTCCCCTTCGTGTGGACCTCCTCGGGTCCGCAGGGATCTCCCTAGCCCTTCATCTTAACCGCACAGACCTCCCCTTGCTTAGATCTGGCCATTAGGACCTCCTCTCTGGAGATCTTAACCGCACAGACCTCCCCTTGCTTAGATCTGGCCGTTAGGACCTCCTCTCTGGAGATCTTAACCGCACAGACCTCCCCTTGCTTAGATCTGGCCGTTAGGACCTCCTCTCTGGAGATCTTAACCGCACAGACCTCCCCTTGCTTAGATCTGGCCGTTAGGACCTCCTCTCTGGAGATCTTAACCACACAGACCTCCCATGCTTTGATCCTGGCCGTTGAGATCTCATTTGAGAGGTCTAACCCCTAGGACCTCTTTGTGACCTTGGGACCCCTCTGTACTTCTTTGGACCTCACCGTGTCCATAGGACTTCCCCAGGTCGGACCTACCGTTTGCTTGGCCGGACCTACCGCTCGAGCATGGTCTCAGTCACATAAAACCTCCTTGATCTCATCTTAGCCGTTGAAGACCTCCTTTGAGTTCATCTGGACCGTTGGGACCCCTTTTTCATTGGTCTTCCTTATCCCTCGCTGGTCCGAACGTTCCCTATCAACGCGGAGCATCCGATTAAGTTTGGACGGTCCGATTGAGAAGAAGCGTTTGGATGGTCCGAACATCCCATCCATCCTGAGCCGTCAGATCCGTGTCGGATGGTCCGATTTGATGAGACGTTCGGCCGGTCCGAACGTCCCAATCATTTTGGGACACCCGATCTAGTTCAATGGCTGAGATCTAGTGGTAACTTCGGATGGTTCGAACGGCCCAATCGTTTTGGTCTGTTCAATTGGAATCCAACAGCTCCTGCTCCTCCCGCTTCTTATCTCGCTATCGCAGACCTCCCTTGCGGGCGAGGTTCCTCCTTTTGCCCTTGCAGACCTCCCCGTTCGTGTTTGATCTTGACCGTTGGACCTCCCTTCTGGAGATCCAACCATCTAAGACCTCCCTTGCGGGCGAGGCTCTCCCTTTTGCCCTTGCAGACCTCCCCGTTCGTGTTTGATCTTGACCGTTGGACCTCCCTTCTGGAGATCCAACAGTCTAAGACCTCCCTTGCGGGCGAGGCTCTCCCTTTTGCCCTTGCAGACCTCCCCGTTCGTGTTTGATCTTGACCGTTGGACCTCCCTTTTGGAGATCCAACCATTTAGACCTCCCTTGCGGGTGAGGACCTCCTCTTAGCTCTTGCGGACCTCCTCTGGTGTCCTTGATCTTGACCGTTGGACCTCCCTCCCGGAGATCTAACCGTCAGGACCTCCCCTATGGGTGAGGATCTCCCCTTGTTCACTGCAAGACCTCCTCAATGTCTTCGCAGGACCTCCTCTGCGGGTCTAGGCTGGACCCACATGGTAGTCGCACCTAGCTTTCTGTATCCTTTGACTGTGTCCTTTGTGCAAGGAAGTCTCCCCCACATTTAATGCATGTTGTATCGCACTAAGTGCTGTCACTTTTATAGTACTCATATCATTCTTTTGTCACATTCCTTGCCTACTTCCTTGTCCTCTTTACCAACTCCTAACTGACTTCACCTTAGGGCAACCTCTTTGCCTCCAGCCATATAAAGCTTGGGTAGCCCATCTTTTCTCACTTTCTTCCTCATTTCTCCTCCCTGGTTCAACAGAGCAGTCCCTAGACCTCTCCAGCATGCTCTTGGGACCTCCTCTTGACCTCCCAACCTTTCTGTTGGTTTTGTATTTGAGCTTATTTGGAGTTTCTTTTTGCTTCTTGTTGGAGCTCCATTTGAGTCATTTGGTTTTCACCGTGTAGATTGCCAAGACCGTGAGGAGCCAGAGTTCTGTGAATGGGAGGAAGAAGCTCAAGGCTTTGAGCAAGGCAAGTCACAGCCCTTGATCATATTGAACCTAGTCTTTCAAATATATTTTGTTTTACTTTATCATGCATGGCTACTTTTATATGAAAATGTTTGGGCAGTAGCTACTCTTCCTTACTTGATATTATGCCTCCTTTGGACTTGCTGCTGGACATGTTGACATACTCCCTTTGGAAAATTTTAGGTTGGGTATTTTAGTTGGTATCTTTTGTTATTGCCAACATGGGACCGCTAGTTTATGCTTAGCCTTGCTATAGAACCGTGGGTCTGGTGAATCATGCTTTATCAATTAATAATCTTGACTAATGATCTATGGAATCTGTGGCCGGTGCCACTATTAAGCAGCTATGGTAGGATGCCTAAGTTGTGTTGGTTGTGGTGCGAGATCACCCTAATAACCTATTTGAGCAGTGCAGGTGGTCCAGTGGTCGGGTTGAACCCAATTGGTTTTGCTTGGGCAAGAAGGCAGGGAGTGAGAAGTGGGTGCGTTGCACACAGGTTTGTGAAAGTCTTGTCTGAGCACAATTAAGGACTTAACTTTGTGTTCCGTTGATCTGGGCCGATCAGTGCAACCACAAGATCACTTTATGGGGGTGGTCGGGGCTGAATAATTAGCAATGAGATGGCTTGGGGCTGTTTTGGATGAGCGTGTTGATTCGTTAGCGCAAGAGGGGGCACCCCATAACCCTGCGGACTTCTAGACCAAGGGGGGGGAATGCGAAACCTTAGCGGGTAGCTCTGAGCCAGTTCAAAGCTTTGTAAAGGCCATGCCGCGCTCTCTAGATTGCTCACCTTCGGAAGTGAGCAAGGGACATTCCGGAACCCGTCCCGCTAGAGAGATCGTGGATTGTGGGTAAAGTTGTACACCTCTACAGAGCGTAAAATCTATTCGAATAGCCAAGTCCTTGGTCATGGACAATACCCAGTGAAAATGGTGCAAGGGATAGCTTTTGAGATCTGGTGATCTGGTGTTGCCTGGACTCTTCTGCGAGAGGCCGTGGCCTTGCCTCGAAGAGACCTTGGCCGGCTTTAGAGGGGTCATGGCTAGCTCGAGATGTGGTCCAGGTGCTGGGTTGAGCTCTAGAGTTGGTGCTCTAGAGAGATATTGGGAGAGGTCCTGGCTGTGGGTGCAACCAGACCTCCCCCGAGTGGTTTGGATGTGAGTGGGTGCTCACTCCCTTCTTTTCAAACAATGTAATTATGTATTATTGTTTTAACTCGCTGCTTTGCAATCTATTATGTTAATTACTATCAAATATTGCTTTGCGCAACTAACCATACAGCCTTCCTCTGGTAAGCCTTTGCATGATTACTATTTGCATAATTGTTCCCCTGTGATTTGCTGAGTACATTCAAAGTGCTCATGGCTCTAAGCCCTGTGTCAAAGCAGTGTATGAAGATGACCAAGTGTAAGGAAGCTCAGACCTCTTTGAAGAGGACTTCTTTGTTGACTTCGCTGCCTAGGACGTCCTCCACTCGACAGCCTGTGGGCTTGCCGTTTGGCCTCTAAGTGTTCTGGTGTTTCGGCTGTCAAGGTCTTTTGTTGTCGGTTTGTAGCCCAAGTGGCAAACCTTCTATAATCAAGCTTAGACCATAAGGTCTTGTTTAATACTAAGTTTAATTTGTCTGCTTCATCTCTTGTCTTGACCTTGTGGTTGTGGTCACACCAAAGTGATTCTACGCGAGCTAGCTCTGTTGTCCTGGGATTGGCTCGTGCGGCAGCCAAGACCTCCAGGAGGTCTTGAAGACCTCCTGGGAGGTCCTGGTGGACCTCCTCTCGGTATGAACTGAGCGGTACTGCCGCTCCTCTGTGCGGTAGTACTGCAGCTCAAAAAAAACCCGGTTCCCAGTTGATTCCGAGAAGGTCGTCACACCTTCTTCGGCTGCTCTGCACGTCTGGTGGTAATGATCTATGTTCATCTACTTGCTTGGCTTCCTGGTTTACGTGGTAGAAAATTTTGATCTATTGCTATCATAGCCTACCCGTGACCCAACAGAAATTACTCACAATTTGTAGAATTTAGCCATGTCATAAGTATACAATCATTTTGAACAAATAAACAATCAAGACAATTCAATTTGTACTTGCCTTTCATGTTGCATCGCGTTAGGAGGTAAAGAAGGTGCCACTAACCCCGGTTGCTCCTACAATAATTAAGTTACTCAAAACAAGTTTGACAACGTAATATTATGCTATTCACAATGCTCTCAAACACCTTCCCAAAACCTAAGGTTAAATTATTTGATCTACTCAAATCAGACGACAAACTAGCAGAAAACTACAACTAGATAGTGGCCTTATAAAATACATAACTTTCTCTATGTCAATCATAAAAAGGCATAATCAGATTCTTTGAAAAGATAACAAAATTATATACAAGAACCTAGTTGGTGGAAATTCCTAATTCTGCCTGTAACTAAACATAACAAACAGATGAAAACCTATTGTGAGAACTGATAGGCAAAAATGGACAGTAGCACAAAAACAGCTATAACTTCTAATTGGATGATCCAAACATTGCGTTATTTATAAATCTAGAAAGCTAAGAACATGGCCTACAAATATCATAATGGGAGACAACCCTAATTCGCCCTTTAACAAAACATTATCTAATAGTTAATACAACTGCTGTAATATGACAGGGTTTCTGGACAGCGGTAAAGGAATTGACGTATCTCCCAAACTAAAATTCCAAATGACATTATCTCAGATCCCACAGAAACCTAATAACATTCCTCACAATTCTCTAGTAGACCCTAACCTCCAATTTCACATCGAACTAGACAAAATATGATGATCAAAAGAGTACAGATTTGATTCAAATTGTAGCAAAGGACTACTTAATTGCTAATCGACAACAACAATAGGAACTAATTGAACCAAACAGTGAGGAATCGAGATTTACCCTAGGAGATATGAATGAACTCGCTGAACAATCCCCACAGGTTCTCCTCCCCCGTCGTCTCCCTCCTCTCCACCTTTCTCCTTGGCCGACAGCAATGGGAGGGCACTACTAAGAGGGAGGGGAATAGGAATGGAATGTAAGGAGGAGGGTGTCTACTGTAGCAGTACTATAGAGATGGCGGCGCTACTATAGCAGTAGCGTGCTACAGTAGCGGGCTAGGGTTTCCCCCTCCTTTTATTGGTGGTCAGCCCCCTCCCACCTCTTAGGCTTTGTAGACCAAAGGCCCGAGGCCCAGGTTCTCAACCCACTATGAAAACCCTCCTTTTTAAATCCTTCTAAAATTCTCATTTAAGCGGTTTCCTCCCTTAAAACATTTCAGAGTATTACATTATACATAACTCACATCTTCGATATGAAGTGCGCCTAGGCGATGGGAGAAGCTACGACAACCGCCGATCTCAGTAACAGGAGCCTTCCCCTTGTCCACCGTGTGCTGTGCCGGGTCATAATTAGCTTCTTGTTTAGGGGTCCTTCACCACCACTCGGCTGTCCTAGGCTCCTCCGGTGCCTTTTCCATAGAGTTAGATGCGTAAGGTTTCCATCGCTAGAAGGTCTCGGCTCGCATGGCGTAATTCAGCATGTATTTCTACTCGATGAACACCTTATTGTACATCTCCGGGCCATCGATCTATTGGAAGGTCTTTTGATGCAATGCATCTCGAGCTACCATTACACACGGATGAAGTTAGAAATTTGTGGAATTCAACATAGGGTGTGAAAAATTGATGTGAGCATAATATTCTCTTACAAGGATATTCCCACATGTGTAGTACGCCCGGGCAGCGGTGGTTGGGTGTGTTGGCTGGATAATCTCTGCTAGCTATTCGCACACACATTGTGGGCGTGGAAACTTAGGTGGTACCAGCGCTTCCTTCATTGAACAATCTAGGTAGGGTTTAGCCCTCTTCACAAGCCACTTGCACTTCTGCAATATCTTCGCATAAAAGTTCGTCGATGAGTCCGACATATTCTGTTGCGCACAAAAAGAAGGGCAAGTCAGTTCGGAACAAATGTAATGTCGAGATACATACGTGTTAAGAAAGAATGACATAAAGATATGCACAAATATGAGGAGGCTACCCATTTACATGACATGACGGTCCCCGTACAGGCGGACAATACAATAAATTATGACACTGAATGACGATTAAATGAGCTCGATCTGTTAGGGCAATCCTTCATGGAGTGCCCAAAGGTCTTGCATATCCTGCACTTCATCGTGCAGCTCAAGTGTAACATCCCAATTTTTGGGACTTTTTCAAAATTTCAAAATAAAACAAACCATTTGAATTTTATTGAATTAATTGAAGCTTAAATTGAAATTTTATAAAATGAAAACATTTTAAATGATTAAGTCAAACTTCAATTAAATTCCAAATGGGTTTATTGGATTTCCTATATTTTCTTGGATTTTCCCCCAAGTTCTTTTTTATTTCTTGCAATCTGATCTATTTTATTTCTTTTCTGTTTTCCTAAAATTTATTTTATTTGTTGTAAATTTTAATTTAAATTAATTAATTCAAAGTGTTGGATTTATTTTGTAGTTTTCGTATTTAATTAAATTTCCAAATTCCGAAATTCAAATTCAAACTCCACCATCTCAATTCAAATTCTTCGCCGAATTCCAAATTCAATTTTTTGCAAATTTGAATTTTACCGCAAAATTCTTCTTCCTTTTCCTCTTTGCCTTTTTCTTTTTCCTTTCCTCCCTTTTCGTTTTTCTTTCTTCTTTCTCTTTCCTTTTCTTCTTTCTTCCCATTGCCTCTGCTCTGGCCCAGTCCCATGCGCTCTCAGCGCCCACGCTCCCGCAGCTCCCATGTCCTGGCGCTATGCTTGAATCCCACGTCGACCACGCGCATGCTACCACAGCACCGTGTTGCTTAGGCCCCTGGCTCGCCATGAATCTCAAGCTTTGTCCTCGCGCCAAGACGCTGGCGCCAGGCGCTTCTGAGCCGTCCGTTGCCGAGCCACGTCGCTCCTCCCCACATTTCTATATAAAGGACCGTCCTCCCCTTCCTCTATACCCTTCCTTCCCCTCACCCTCCCTCTCTATTCCCCCTACCCCAGAGCTTCACCGTGCCGAAGTTTTCGTTCTTCTCCAAGTCCGGCCGCCACCCCCGCTTCGGGTTCCCACCGCTTCAGTGATCTTCTTGCTTGAGTAGCCATGTCACATCTTGTTCCCAAGAATCTTGCACCCTCCTGGGAAATTAATTTAATTTTCGTGCAGCCATTTGACGGGAATTGAGTTTTTCCCGAAACCGGTCTACATCATCTTCCAAAGTCGATTCGTCGCCTCCGGTGAGCCAAAAACCAATTCCTTGCTACTGCATGATCACCGTCATCTACTCTATGTATTCCATACCTCCGCTTGTCCTATGCATCTCTGAGGAAGCCCACCACCAGAGCACCCCGTGTTCCGTTGTGCGTCGCCATTGCTAGCTTGTTTTGGGCATCCTCCGGCCAAGCCGACAGCACCTACGTGTTCCTTGGGTTGAGGCCATGCCCATGCTCTCCTTACCTCTCTGCGTTCCTCACCGGAGCCTCGTTGCCCTCGCCAACCCATAACGCCGCCGCTTGCACCATTGTTGCCGCCTTGCCCACGTCACTGCTGCCGCCGCCACCATCTCCTCCCGGACCGCACTCTCCATTTTGCCCTTTCTCGGTCTCCTTGGCGCCCTCACCAGCTTAGCCACCGCTTGATGTTGCTGTGATGCAAAAACAAGAGCTCCTCTATTCTCCAAATTCATTCTTCGTTGGTTTGCTTCAAGCTAATGGCAGCCGGGTCCCACCTGCCATGCACACCTAAATCCAAAATTCTAGCAAAAAGAAAATGCCAAGGAATATTCCCTCTTTTCCTTTTTCAAGATTTTCTATCATTTCATATGATGGCTATCTTCTGGACATTCGTTCTCCTACCTACGAACTCCGATCCATTGAATCTTTTTTCTAAATTCATAATCTCTCTAATAGTACTAAATTTATTATTTTTGGATTTTATTTAGAATTATTGTATTTATTTAGCTCTTTTGTGCATTATACATTACAGCGTTTTCAAAGTTTTCCTAGCCCCGTCGGCTGAAGCAACTCAAACCTTTAACGGAGGCAAGTCGTAAACCTTTGGTCATGTTGTACCTATTTTTATAAAATTATATTGTTTTATATAAACATGCATGCTAATTTTATACTAACTATTTTCGGGAATAGTTAAATACCTATTTGCCAATATATCTCCTTGAATAATTGTGAATGACATGTACCCATAGGCACCATAAGTTGGATAATTTTAGTTGGACATATTTTATTACCAATATGGGAAACGTAGATATGCTTAGTCATGATTTTGTTGTACAATGGGTTCCTTCACAATGGTTAATCATGAAAATTTGGCTTAAAGATATATGGAATTATGGCATGGCTACTGTTATTAAAATTTATTGTGCTATGGCAAGGGTTGCTATTTGGCTGGGTTGGAACAAAAATGGTTTCATACTCAGGCGAATGATCGTGCAGTCAAGGGGATGAATTTGAGATGTGGTTGCCTCATCTAAGTAGTCACTAAGGACTTAACCTTGTACGTCATTGATCTGGGCCATACCATACAACCACATGTCCTAAATGGGAAGGACCTAGCTAAATAATCTACCGAGTCCAAGTATTAAGCTCGTAGGTTGTAGTTGGTAGGTGGTCTCTTGATTATGGTAATGATACTTCCATATCTTGAGAGGTCCAGAATATGGTAACCGTACTTCCATATCTTGGGTCGTGCAGCATGGTAAGGAACTTTCATATCTGTCGGGGCTTACGCCGGGCGATGGTAAATGAACGTATATGTCCGGGTAGGTTATCACCCACAACGGTGAGCTCTGGGTTGATGGTAGTTGACATCCATGACTTGGGGTTTAGCTCACCGGACGAGCTGATGTAAGAATAAGTTAATGTAAAAGCCTTATGGTAATCACTTAGTCGCACACCTTCGGAAGCGTGTCATGGCCGATATTATAAGTTGATTATCTCTTGTGGGTCAAGCTGTAAAACCTCTGCAGAGTGTTAAAAACTATTTGAGTAGCCATGTCCCTGGTTATGGACAATGCCTGGTGATTTCACACGGGTGGTAGATTTTCTCAAAAATATTGGATTGGTGGTTTGGTTGGGAAGTGAATAGGTGGTTCACCAGTTGTTGGTTAAGAAGTGAACGGGTGGTTCACTAGTTGTTTCAAAGAACATGTCTACTTATGTATTTAATCTTTCAAATTATGCTTTTCAATCTATTTACTATCAACACTGCTTTCTGCAAAATAGCCATAAAGCTATCCTTATTTAAGCCTTGTATGAATACTATTTTCATACATTTCCCTATGACTTGCTGAGTACTTTATGTACTCACAGCTTTACTTCATTGTTGATCAATCACTAAGGAAGAACCAGAGAACACAAAGTTCTACGAGAATGAGTACCTTGAAGACCATGCGAACTAGGATGTGTTCTCCGCTCGATTGCTTGTGGGCATGTTGGATGGCTACCATGAGTTTATTTTATTCCATTGGAAGTGTACTCTTTTGTCTTAAGCCCTGCTTGACAAACTCTCTGTAAACCTTGACTATAAGATCCATTGCCACTAAGTAATATTAATTTGTCTACTTCTTAGATATTTTGTTGTATGGATATGATTTCATCGATGTTGCAACTGTATGAACTAGCTACTGATCATGGGACTAGTTCAGAATACACGGAGGGCTCGTATTCGAAAATCCGAGGTCCCAACTATAGGATGCAACCATAGTTAGCATGGTCATTTTAGTCCAAAATTTCAAATTTTATTTTCTAAATCAAACCAACACATTGACATGAATAGTTATTTTTCTCTCGTCTTATTCTATTATTTTCTTATCTTATTCTATTATTTTCTCATCATGTTCTAATCGTTTATCATCTCATCTCATCCTCAGGTCCTTACCTCTTGTCTTTTCTCAAACTTTGTTTTAAAATTTAAATTGACTTTCCGCCTCAATAATCTCTATAGGATCGAGTCTTTAGTGATCAAAGCAATAGATGCCTTGGAAGTTTCAAGAGCTAATGATCATGGGACTTGTTCAGAATACACAAAGGTCTTGGATTCGAAAATCCGAGGTCCCGACATCAGGCCCCCTCGCTGGCTATTGTCCATGTTGTTCTGAAAGTGCCACGTCTACCGTCATCCCCTCCCAGTTGACTTCAAGGCCTTGTTTAGACCCCATTGCACCTTGTTCGGCCAAAGATCCCTATATTTCATGTCCAAGCCATACGAGTAAAACTTTGCACTCTATGTACCAAAAATGTGATTCATATCGCAGTACTCGGAGATATACAGTGTAGACATCTGCCTCATTTGCACACACACCTTGTACACATACGAATATGGCTTGTGCAGGAGCTTCAGCTTGTTGCAATTGCATGTAGCCACATCACACAGGGTGCATGCATGTTTCCTTTCCACCCGGGCATGGCTATTGACATATTTTTTGCTGCAGCCTAATCTTGTACTTCCTCCTTAGGCCATCGATCACCTGGATATCATGCATTCGGAACTTTTGCATCTTATGGTCCATATACCTCTAGATGTTCTCGCACCACTGCTTCCCTTTTTCCAGTTATCGCCTCACTACGGTGGCTCTATTGACGAAGTAACCAACCGTGCGAGTCTATGTATCCTCAATGATCACAGTGATAGGGAGGCACCGCAACCTTTGAGCACTCTGTTGTACACCTCAGACATGTTAGTCATCATAATTTCGTACCTTGCACCATCTGTGTCATAGAGCAGGGACCATTTCTCCAACTCAGCAGCGTGGAGATTAATCCACGGCGTAAAACTTATGGTGCTCCTGGATTGTCCTCTCGCGGCCTGCTGTCCATCCTATGCCTCTAAAGGGGACTCCCTTGTATGTCTCGTAGTCCGATGTTCGAGATATGTCCAAATGGACTCAAACTTCTGCCTCTAGTTCTGCAGACACAACGCCTTGAACGTCTTCATAAGTTCTTGACTGCGGAACCATGTGAAGAAGTTCGAAGCAAGATGCATCGGCACCACTAGGTTTTCACGTCGTTCCACTGGTGAGGGGGTCTGTCCCATTCTTTATGGTGTTCAGAGCCGACAACAACCCAGCACTGCGGTTTGTAATAAAGCATACATTGGGCCAGTCTCCCACAACCGTTTGCTTGACATTCGCTAGGAACCACTGGCAACTGGATGTGTTCTTATTCTCTACAATGGCAAAAGCAACCGGAAGAATCTGATCATTCGCATCGGCCTCCACCGTGGTGAGAATGGTGCCCTTGTACCTCTCCGTGAGGAAAGTGTCGTCCATCGTGAGCACAGGATGATAGAACCTGAAGCCCTCTATGGCCTAGGCAAAATCCCAGAACACCCAGTCTAGTATGAAGCAGTTGGGGCCTCCATCAGTATCTTCACTTTCAAGCTTGTTTATGTACGCGTCGGGGTTTGCTTCGGCAATCTGGTGAAGCATTCTCGGCATAAGGTTGTACGCCTCTTCGTATGTCCTGTTCAAAGACTCGGTAACCTTCTGCTTGGCTCATCGGACCTTGCTATAGCTGACTAGATAACCAACCAGATTGGCAACTTCTAGCAGCAACATCTTGGGGGAGACGAACACGTCCTCCGCAACTAAGTGGCTGATGAGACTTATGTGAGGACCCTCGGGTTATTTTCGTAAGACCGAGGCCTTCCTGGTCGTATGGAAATAATTCTAGGCCTCAAGTAAATGAATTCCATCTTAACACCATCTAAGTGAGAAGTTCTGACCAAAATTAGAGCTATAATGATCATGCGTATTGGTCCTCTGCAATGTAACATCCCAACTGTATAAACAGGTGTGTGTTTCAAATGTAAGAAAATGTGTAGAAATAAAAACTTTTTCTCACAGCTTGAAACTCTTGAACTCACCTAAAATTCCTATCAAAAGTGTGGAGTTCAAAAACCTAAACCTCCTGTGGACTAAAGTCCAACCCTTATTCAACTTGTCTCAAATCTTGTGCCAAAAACCTTTGGAAATATTTTTCCTTGGTCCTAGAGATGTTGTGGGACCCTCTAAAAATATCATAAGTTCTAAAACTTGTTTGATAATTTTTGGAGGTAAAACAAACCCTAGGACAGCATTAATGAATTTCCTGAGAAAAATGCAGTGCATAAAAACCTCTGGAAATTTTATGAAAGGTTAACCCTAATGTAAGTAAGCTCCTATTAAAATTTCATAAATTTTGGAGTTGATTTGCTATCTCAAATAAATCCCTAAAGTCCCAACTTTTAATTTCAAACTCAAATGGACCGCACTTTTCCTTGGGCTGAGCCGCATTCCAAAACTGGTCAAGCCCAACCACTTACTCAGCTCACCAGACCTCCTTTCCACCTTGTTGAGGTCGTAGCCGTTGGATTCAGATCCAAAGGCCATGACCTCCGCCCAAACCAGTTCTGTCTAGACCTCCCACCATGTTGAGGTCGTAGCCGTTGGATCAGATCTAATAGCCCACGACCTCCCCGCGATATCAAGCGCGCCAGACCTCCCCCATCATGTGTTGTGCGCCGTTGGATTAAAATCCACAGCCACGACCTCCCTTTTTCATCGCACAAGATCGACCTCCCACTGCGTGAGGTCGAGTCGTTAGATGGAGATCTAGCGCCCACGACCTCCCTTGTCCTCTCTCTTGCCGGTGGATCTCGCTTCAACGGCGAGATCGTGGGCCGCTCGACCATCTTTTTAAGCCGTTAGATTTAGATCGCATGTCTCGTTGAGTGGGCCGTTCGACCACTCTTGTGAGCCCTTAGATCTAAATCTAAAGGCCATGACCTTCTTGCGCTTACGCGCAAGGCTCAGACCTCCTCACTTGATCAAGACCATTGATGCAAATCCAACGGTCTCGACCTCCTTTGCGCTTATGCGCAAAGGCTTAGACCTCCCCAATTGTTGTGCGCCCTTGGATTGAGATCCAAAGGCCATGACCTCCACGTGCCTTTGGCAGTAACGCGCGCAGCGTATGTCCTCCCCGTCTGGTCCACGCCGTTGGATTCAGATCCAATGCCCTGGACCTCCTAACCCTTTTCCTTTGCGCATCCGTGCAAGGATAATCTAAGGGTCAGGACCTTCCCAGCCTGATCCAAGGGCTGTGACCTCCTCCCCATCCTCTTTATCCAACGGTGGAGGCTTTGCCTTGTTCTTCTCCTAGCTCTGGCGCGCATGCGCCATGGCAGTGAGGAGGTCAGTGGCAAGTCTTGTCCCAACGGCTCTGTGCTGCGCGCATTAAATGTGTGGCAGACCTTTTCGCCCTAGGCCATGCCCTAACCTACCCATCTGTCACCTCCATTGTCCTGTCCAAGCCATGGACTGTGCATGGGCTAAGCTCACCATGAGCTTAACCCGTGGCTCATGACCTCTTTTTCCCTAGCTATAAAACCTCCTTGGTATCACCTGTGGCTTCTTTTACACACTTCACCAAATTGCTCTCGGTTCTGTGGAGCTCAAACCACAGACCTCCCCCAATCGCCATTGATGACCTTGGAGCTCTTGGTGAAGGCCGTGCCCTGTGGCTCCCTCTCTCGACCTCTTGCTTCTTTGTGCTCCCCTTATTTCCTGGAAGTTTTAACCCTAACTTAATCTGGGTTGACATTTTCAGGAGTGAGCCAAAGTGGAGCTGGAGCTTTGGCCGTGGAGCATTGTCTTCCCCATCGCCGGTCCTCCCCTTCCTCGACCTCCTCAGCACCCCAGGTAACCTCCTGGTAGTCCTTAGAGCTTGGCACCATGCTGTATGAATCGCTGCAGAGCTCAATTTTAGCTGCTTGTCTTTTGGCCGTGTTGGGCGTCGTGCTCCTCTCCGGCTCGCCAGCGTTCAAGGCCGTCGCCGCCATTGAGAGGAGGTCCATTGTGTGTGCAACACTATTGCGCACACGTTGGTGTCCTTGGTTGTCACCGGCGAGGTCTGCATCGCCGGCGACGACCTCATCTTTGCGCTGGAATTTTTGTCGGAACAAGTTCATCCCGCGCGTATCTTTAGGACAAAGATTTGGGGCAGTAAATGCTCCATCATTAGGAGCATTTACTGCTGTCTTAGCGCACCTGGACCTCCTCATTGTCCCGTGCATTTACTCCTCGCCCGCGCGCGCACGTGCGTGAACGCTGTGGCTTTGGATCTGGACCGCTCAAGACCTCCCCTCTAGTGAGATCTTGACCGTCCAGGACCTCCCCCTTTGGCTCTTAGCCGTCCAGACCTCCCCTGGAGGTCTGAGCCATTAAGACCTCCACGTAGGACCTCCTCGAGATCATCTCAACCATTTATGCCCTCCATGTGAGAGTTATAGCTGTTTGAAAAGTCAAATTCTGGAAAAAGCTGAAAAATACCCCTCGAGTACTGTTCATCTGAAATTGTCTTTTTCGCAAAAAATTGTATAATAGTCGTGGAGATAAAAATTATATGGTTGGATAGAGAATAAAATTATAAGACCAAAATAACTTGGTTCATCTCATTTGGAGTTCATATGAATTGGTTATGAATTTTTGAAGTTAAATGATTTTTCAGTGCATCAATAAATCGTTTTGGAATTTATAAATGCATTTAATACTTTTCTCACCCGAGCTTACCTAGCCTCGGTCGCTGAAGAGCGGGGTCCACTAAATAGTGTAATTTTTCATTTTAATTTTTGATTTACTATGCGCAGACAAGTGGGGCCCGTAGGTCATAGACACTAGTTCACGCAATAGTGCATGGACCGGCGGTCCATCAATCCGGTCCACGGTTCACCTGCATAGTGCACAAGGCACTTAAGTTCCTCGGGCCCACATGTCATTCTCTGATCTAAACAGTTGCATTTTTCTTTTTCTGTTCGCGGTCCCACGTTGTAACATCGCAAATTTCGTGAGTTTTTGAAAATTTTGAAAACTTTAAAAATTAACCATTTGGTTTTATTAATTCGCCAAAGCTTAAATTGTAATTTAGAATTCTAAAAGTAGTTTAATTTGACTTAATTAAAACTTGAACTAATTAAAGTTGGTTTAGTTGAGTTGTGTTTGATTTTAAGTTGGTTTTTCCTTTTCCTTATGTTAAAATAATTAATTGCAAAACTAAAAGCAATAGTTAAGCTAAAAATATTTTTATTAAGTCCTAAATAATTCAAGGACTTTTGTGAATTTTCCTATAATTTTTGGACGTATTAAGCTATTTTCTAAAAATGCTTTTGCTTTTCTGGTATTTTCTAAAAATAAAAATCCTTAGAAAATCCCCCCCCGGCCTTGGGCCGAATCTCCTTCGCCCGCTTATCGTTTTCCCAAGCTGCTTCACAAGACGCAATACTTCAAATCGGACACCGTCCGATCGAATCGGACGGCCGCCATCGCTCGCGCTTCTTCTGTTTCTCCTCTCTCTCGTTGACTGCGGGCCCCGATTGTCACCACCTCCTCCCGGGTCGTCTTCAACCTCCGCCTCCGCGCGCACGCCTCCTCACCACGATTCTCGCCGAGCCACGCTCCCTCGCGAGCCCTAGCGCCTACCTTGTCCTTTTTCTCGCCTGCCCCGTCCCGTGCCCCTGCCCTTGCCAGGCGCGTCGCCGCCGCGCCATGCCAAGACCGTGTCGGCCTGTCGCGATTCTCGCCACATCGCGCCGCTTCTCGCCAGCAGCCTTAGCGCCTATCCCGTCTCGTCCTTTTGCCACACGCCCGCCTCGCGCGCACAGGCGCCCGCTTTGCTTCTTCTCACGGCGGTCAAGCTTCGCGCCCGCCGCCATTAATGGCCGGCGACACCACCTCCTCTTCCTCCTCCTCCGAGTCCTCCCCGAGCCCTATTTAAGCGAGCACCGTGGAGCTCACCCTCTCCTCTCTCTTTCCCCTCTCCTCTCCTTCTCTCCCCGCTTCTTTCGGCGCGATAAGTTTTCGCCACGTGGCAGGAAGCTCTCCGCGACCCGCCACCACCGTCAAACCCCTCCAGCCTCTGTCGACCTCACCCCCAGCATCGCTAAGACGAGGGCCACCCCGTGCGCACCTCCCCGTCCCCGGAGCCCCACCGGAACCTCACCGTCGCCATCGAGCCGCCGCTCTTCGCCTTCGCCGCCGACCTCCCCATGCCGCCGTGTCCTTGCCGCCGCATGCATCAGCATCCCCGTGAGCTCCTCTTCACGTTGGTGCCCTCGCTGGTCGCCGGAGCGCCGCTGTTCGCCGGCGACCATCGGCCGAGCCATCACCGCTCGGGTCCGAGGTGGCAAGCCACGTGGCTGCCACCATGGCGCCCGATACGGCCACGTCCCCCTGCAGATGTGGTTGTTCTCATCACCAAGCAGCATTTCGATTTTTTTTTGAAAATAATTCCAAAAATCAGAAAATCCTTTTTCTTGATTTTATGCAATTATCTATCTTCCTTTGGCCATAACTTCTTCATTCAAACTCCGATTCGAGTGATTCAAATTTCTAAATTCATCTAAATTCCTTGTCTTCCTATTAGTATTTATTTGGATTTTTATTTGGAGTTGTTTTATTTATTTAGCTTTGTTCGCGTATAGATTTGGCGCTTGGAAGATTTCTGACCCGATTTAATCGAAGCACCTCTACTCTTCAACGAAGGAAAGTCATAGACCTTTGATCATATTGAACCCATATTTATAAAAGTATATTGTTTGATATAAACATGCATTGCTAATTTTATAATAAACGGTTTCGGGAATTAGTTAATTACCTAGTTGCCATTATGCCTCCTTGATAATTTGTGAATGACATGTATCCTTGATGACATAAATCCTTGGACACCCTAGGATGGATTATTTTAGTTGGATATTATTGTACTACCAACATGGGTATCGTGTTTGCTTAGACATGCTTTGGTAGACGTCGGTCTCGCCATGAATCATTCAATGTTAGTTTACCCCCAGCGCACCGGTACATGGCTTGTGTAGTAGCGGCCAGTGTTGCTAATTAAACTGAAGTGTGGTCCTATGTGAGACCACGACATTTGTTGTCACCTTAACTAAAATTTGTGGTGCTAGGACTGGGGTGGTTCTCTGGCTGGGTTGAACCCAACAAAGTTGAATTTGACTAAAGGAATTATGGAACCGTGGCAAAGCCACTTTTGATAAAAGATGTTGTGATTTGGTGAGGTTGAACGAAAATGATTTATGCTCGGACGAGTGGGTGGTGGAAAAGGTGGGTGCGTAAGCACATTTGGAATGCGGAAACGTCTCGTCTGAGTAACCAACTAAGGACTTAACCTTGAACCATTGATCTGGGCCTTAACCGTACAACCACATGTCTAGACTGGGATAGACCTGGTCGACTAATTAGCAAGGTTTTGGTTTGGTTCTGTGTTGGTTGATTATGGCGCAAGAGGGGGCCCGTAACGGTAACCCCATAGCGAACAGGACCGAGTCAAAACCGAACTTTGTAAAAGCCTTGTCACGTGCTCTAGGCTGCTTAACCAAGGTAGTGAGCGATGGCATAGAATTATGCCGAACAAACTAGAGAATTCGTATCTTGTGGGTCAAGCTGTACAACCTCTGCAGAGTGTAAAACTATTCGAATAGCCGTGTCTCCGGTTATGGACATGCTTGGGGATTTCACGCAAGGGGTAGACTCTTGTCAAAAATGTTGGAATAGGTTGTTCGAATCTAGTTTTGGTTGTGGTTGTTGGTTGGGAAGTGAACAGGGTGTTCACTAGTTGTTTCAAAGAAAATTGATTACTTATGTATTAATCTTTTAAAATTGTGCTTTGCAATCTACTTACTGTATTTAATTGTCAAATTTTGCTTTCTACAAAATAGCCATAAAGCCATCCTTGTCAAGCCTTGCATAAATACTATTTGCATACATTTCTCTATGACTTGCTGAGTACATTCAAAGTACTCATGGCTTGCGCCCTCTGTTTAAATTAGCAGAGGAGGGTGAACCAGTGAACTCAGAGCTCTATGGAGAAGAATACTTTGAAGACTATACGAATTAGGTCGCGTCCTTCACTCGATTGCCTGTGGGCATATTGGGTGACCTCCACCGGATGTTTGGTTTTCCGCTACAAGCTCTCTTTTATTGCTAAGCCCTGCGTGGCAAACTTTGTAAGACTTGACCATAAGGTCCTTTTGCTATTAAATATTAATTTGTCTGCTTCATCTATAGCTTAGGTGTACAGTTTTGATTACACCAATGTTGCAACTGTGTGCACTAGCTACTGATCCAGAGAATAGTGCAGTTATACACAGAGGGTCCTAGATCCGGAGATCTGGGGTCCCTACACACGTGTAAGGGACTCATTACTTCTTTAAGGCAGTCATTAATTACTGTAATCAATCAATAGCAGTAAATCATCCGAATTAACCCTAATCTACTTGCTACAGTGGGGTCGAAAAATCCAACAACGCTGAGTATTCTCGGGCGTGGCCTTGCCCGAGGCATCGCCGGTGACACAAAATCCTAATAACCATACGTAGCTCCTAATACCAGTGGCGAACTCAACGGTGGCCTGTAGAGGTGGCTCACCAGAGGAGGAGGACGGTGAGTTACGGCCAATGATGCATGCATTGCTACTGCTCTGCATTGTTCAATTAAGCAGGTGCCAAAGAATCTATGAGTCTCAGGGATGGTACCTGAGTACGAGAGAGGTTCGGGGATGGACGGAGCTACCTTGTCAACGATGAGGTCCACGACGGCGAAGGGGTTCAATGAGGAGAGGTCACTCTACAGAAATAGAAAGAAGATGAAGTGTCAAGATAGCTTAAGGATGCTACAGAGATGGTGTAAACGAGCTGAATTATGTAATGCCTTACCAGCTAGCGTCGGAGAAGAAGAATAGGGTTCACGGCCGGAAACAGAGCAACCTTAAAATTCTTGGGTTCCTGTGATGCATCAAGAAAATGAGTTGAGGGGAAACGATTCTTACATCCAAAGACACAAGGTGACGTGCAAAGGTGAGGATAAAACTCACCGGAGATGGAGAAGACACGGTGGGGGCTTTCGGAGCACACTTTGGAACCGACGAAGACGACCTTGGCATTCCAGAAGCTACAAGCAAGGGCATGAGCTCGCACTAGCCACAATGGAGATGGGGAGTGATGGTCAAGACAAGAGGTACTGTGGCTTCGCACTACACCATGGCATAGTTTTAAGAGCAATTAGCTGTTGGGGAAAAAATGGATTAGTGGCAAAACATCTGCCAGCAATATCCACAAGATTAAGTGTCATATTATCTGTAGGCAATAATTGTGTTCTAGAACAATTTATCTGCTGGCAATGCTTTAACATTAGCTACAATATAACTGCCCTAGAAAACATCAACTAAGTCATCTTATTTGCTAGGAATACTACCCATCACTTTGGGCGCGTAGCTGAAAAAAAACGAGTGAGGCGCAAATTATTTCCCTTCCTGCTGCCCCAATTCCCCTCCAGACTGCCCGTGCCCTAATTCCTCCAGTGTTTCCCCTTCCTCCCATCACCGCATTTCCTAGCCGCACCACCCATCGCCACCCTCCTCTGGCCGCCTCACCTCCCAGCGTCGCCTCACCACCCAGCACCACCCCACCTCCCTTGCTGCCCCTTCCTCCCAGCGTCGCCCCACCTCCATGGCCGCGCCACCACCCAACGCCGCCCCACCTCCTGTTGGGTCACGGGTAGGCTACAATAGCTACAAACAAAAATTTCTACCACGCAAACCAGGAAGCCATGCAAGTAGATGATCATAGATCGTTACCAACAGACGCTTGTGAGCAAGCGGAAGAAGGGTTGGAGCATCGGTCCAACGAAGAGCGTCGATGAAGCGGTCGAGTCGATCGTCTAACGCCCGGCGAGCCGATCGTCTCCTCCAAAGAACGTCTGCGGTTCCTTGTGAAGATCGTGGATCGCCCTCAAGCGCAACAATCGTAGTAGCGCCTCACGGTATCCACACGCCCAGGGAAGGAACAACCGAACGTCGGTGTGCCAAAGACCAAATCGCACGGTGGAGCTCTCAAGGAGATGGCGGCTAGGGTTTCGTGGTGTTTCACGATCTTTCCCAATAGCCTCATGCACCTCCTTATATAGTGCTCGTGACGGATCCTATCCGGACACGTTTACGAATCGTATTCGTACTGGTTTGTTCCAACTCGTTAAGTGTGTGACCCTGTAGGTTCATGTGTAGTTCGGTTGTGATTCGAAACCGCTTCCGATCATGAGTCGAGCGGCTCCTAGCAGAACATATCGATTCCCGAAAACACACAAATTATATCGGACGAACCTTAATGCAATATGATATACGACCAGGTCCTCATCACTTACGACCAGGTCCTATCTCTATACGACCAGTTCGTATTTGATCACGACCAACTCGTAACTCCTTACGATTTGGTTTCGACCACTGCGGATTACGCTCGACCGCCTCACGACTTGCTTGTATCTCCATACGACCAGTCGGTAGCTGGTCGAACTAAGTGACCTACTCATGTATTCTCCCTTTGCCTCACGATATCTGGTTGAACTCCAGGTGAGATGTTGTGTCATCCATGGACTGTTCAATACTTTCTCGATCGAGTATCAGATAACCTTATGTGGTCGAACACTTCGACTACTAGTGGCATGGCCATGCACTTTCTTTATCCGATCACAACGAGGGGCCCAGAGACATCTCTCCTGTTATGTTAGGAGGGGCAAATCCCATATCCGACCAGTCACATTCCTCTCCATGTTTCAGAGCATACCCGAAAGCTACCTTTATAACTACCCGATTCACGGTGTAGCGTTTGGCAACTCCTAAGAGTGCTCTTACACATGTAGGAAACCATGCTGATCTCGTGTCTAAGGATTATACATCATCATTGCTTGAGACCAACTAATGACACATAGATTCATAACAATCTCAATAGTGCCTCAAGATGGGTCTTATCCAACATCATGTTCTCTAACATGTGTCCATATTATTGGTTTGATATCTCCATATCTATGACTCGTGAAACATAGTCATCAACCAATACATATGCTAGTCTATTCATATGTGTCCTCATATGTTTACGACCAGGGATCGTGTAAGAATAATTATCGCAGAAATATAGAGTTTCACAACCAAGTCACATACTTGATAATAAATATTAACAATATTATTCTAGGAACAAGATAACACATTATCCAATGTTATGAACATAATGAAATATAATCATCTCTATGATTGCCTCTAGGGCATATTTCCAACACCTCCCTCCCAGGGTTCAAGAAGTCTGGCTAAGGCGGCGACTAGGCGGCGTTTGGCACAGGGAAGCTGCCGTGTGGATATCATGGGGATATGCCCATGATCTTAGGATGATGAAACAATTGGCAATGTTGCTTTTGGTTTGAAGTTTCAAGTGTTTTCGACAAAGTTTCTGAATCTGTCAGGTCATTAACGGTCAGACCGGCCAATCCGGCGGTCAAACCGGCCTTGTCTCAAGTGAATTTCTGGTTCGGTCGAGGCGGTCGGGCCACTGTAACGCAGCGATCGACCGATTTTTGTGCTGATTGATGATGTTAATTGTGAATTGATTTTGGATTAGGTCATATCCTTCTTTGGTTAATGCATATGTGTTGCATATTGCATGTTTTGGCTAACGTGGGTCAAGTTGTGAAGAACTTGTTCCCGGATTCATGTTTGCTTGTCTATTGCTGTTGAGGTGGCATGGAGGTCAACGACGGTCAACGGCGAGGAGGATCGAGACTAAGCTTGGAGAGCTGAGGTCCAGAACGATCATGGATGTCGGGTGAGGTCAAGTGACTCAAGTATGGCGCAGAATAGATGAAGATGACCGAACGGGCAGTTCGGTGTGACTGGTTGGATCGAGCGGTGCGGGGGTCGGTGCAAGTGCGAAGGTGGTCCGGTGGGAACCGGATGGGAGAGACTTGCCGACACGATGAGAGCCGCTGGATCAACCTACACGTGGCGAAGCATGGATGTGTTTCGCGCAGTTTGGACTAGGTCTTCGGAGAAGATCGAGAAGGGGTATTTTGGTAATTTTATCAAATACCGCCTTGGTGACCAAATGCCAACCCGCGGCGCAAGACGGAGCGTCAAGAAGTGGATTAGGTCAAGTGGAGATGAAGACGGCGCTTTAAAATGCGTGCGTGTGTGACCCGTTTGTATTGGGCCTTAACGGGAGCCCATTAGGGTTAAGTCTTCTAGAAGCTAAGCCTCTAGTATAAATAGAGAGAGGGCTATTCTCAGCAGCCATCTAAGCATTTAATTGAAAACCCTAGTTTGTCTTAGGGCTTAGGGAGAAAGAGAAGAGGCTTAGGGTTCTAGGGAGATGTGTTGAGTTGTGTGCTTATGGATTGAGCTTTGTCCTCCATGGATGGAGTGGTTGTAACCAGCAACCAATCGTGAATCAATCTATGGGTGATTGTTCAAAGATGAGTCTTCTTGTGTTTTCCCATCTCTTTTGATGATTTTGGGTGCTTCCTTGATCCTATGGTTTTTGGTTTGTTTCGTGCCCTCTTTTACCTAGCTGTGATGTGTGAGAATACATCTAGGATCATCTAGATCATCAATCTCTCACGAGCAAGGTTTGGATCAAGTTTTTCGTTTTTGCCCGGTTTTGAACCCTCCTTCGGTAAAATAGAAAAAGGTCGAAACTTTGACGTGGATCTTCTCAATCTCTACTTAGAATAGGTTCCTAATATCCTTAGAAATGTGTGTTCCAAATTTCGTGGAGTTTGACCTTACGGATCAAAAGTTAGACCGATTTGAGTTTCGGTTTTCGGGCTGATTTTGTTGTTCATCGTTAGGGGCGGTCTGACCGCTAATATCAGAGGTCTGACCGCTAGGCAAAATATTTGACCCGCCAATTTCAGAGATCTGACCGCCCATCTATTTGAGAATTGAGTTTTTGGTATTTTTTGTTGTTTTGTTTCGGGGTTTTGATTGGATTTAATACAAGTCTTCCACTGTACTTGTATATTGATCTTCATAACTTTTATAGCTATTGGAGTGAAATTAGTATTGAATTCAATTAAGCTGAAAAAGTGCTTGTGCTCCTATTCACCCCCCTCTAGTCGCCTTTCCGGTCCTTCAAGTGGTATCAGAGCCCGGTTAGCTCTTCTCGTAGATCTTAACCGGTCTTTAGAGCCATGGTGACTCACAAGTATTCAACCAAACCACCTATTTTTGATGGAGTTGATTTTGCTTACTGGAAGGCACGCATGCATGCCTACATCGAGGCTCAAAGGCACGCTATTTGGCTTAAGGTCAAAAATCCATATGTCGTGCCAGCCAATGACGATGTGATCACTCCAGATGTTGAGGCTAATAGCAAGGCTAGGAACTTTCTGATCCATGGTCTTAGTCGATCTGAGTTTGAGCGCATGGCTCATTTGAGGTCTGCTCACGAGATCTGGAGGACCCTTTGTGACTACCACGAGGGTTCTACCGCGATCAAGGAAGTGAGACAGAACCAGCTCAAGAAAGAATACTCAAAGATCGAGCAAAGGCCTGGTGAGTCTTTAGATGAGCTGTGGGGGAGGTTCTCCAAGATTCTTCATAATCTTCGTGCTGTTGATCTTGTTTTCACTGAGTCTGAGAATGCATGCCAGCTTTTGGGTGCTCTTGATGTGAAGGTCTGGGGGATGAAGATCACATCCATCAATGACAACACTGTCATGAGTGAGCTTACCATGGATAAGCTCTACTCTAGGTTGAAGACGCATGAGATTGACTTTATCTCACGTCTCCCCAAGATAGAGTCGATGGCTTTGGTGGTCGACCCATCTAAGGGTAGTTCTTCTGATTCATTGGATTTTGGCTCATCTGGTTTTTCCTTGTCCGCTTTGCATTCTTTGAGTGACGAGCAGCTAGAGAAGCTACCTGAGGATGACCTAGCCCTCCTATCCACCAAATTCTCGAGAGTTTACAACAGAGTGAGGAACAGGAGGAGAGGTGGCCCTGTCACTTGTTTTGAGTGTGGTAAGCCAAACAACATTCGCTCCAAGTGCCCCAAGCTGAAGGGCAAAGTGGAGAAGGACTCTCGGAGGCGTCATCAAGCCAAGGACGCAAAAGGCAAGAAGCCCAACTATCGCAAGTTCGTCAGCCAAGTCCTTGCCGCTCTTGAGAGTGTTGACATGAGCGATGTGGACTCGGTGATGGAGGACGACGACGATGACTCTCATGGCAAGAAGAAGGCCCAGGACTTCACTGGTATGTGCTTCATGGCTAGGGATAGCCATGACGTCGACTCCTCCAACGACGATGATATTTTCAGCGATCCCGATGAGGTACGTCCTTCACTTGCTAATATGAAACATGATTTAGCCTTTGCTGAGAAAAAAATGAATAAGCAAGAAAGAACGATTAGGAAACAGGATGCCATGATTGATGACTTGAACCTAGAAGTTCATAGGCTCAAATCCATTAATCCTGCTGATGATTGTGATTCTTGCTCTAGCTTGCTTAATGAACTAGCAAATCTAAAATCTGCTCATTCCTCTATTGCTAATCAACTGAAAGATGCTTTTGATGAACTAGAAACTCTCAAGGGTAGTCCTACTTGTATGAATGCCATTACACTTGATGTGACCGCTGTAGATGCTATTCCTTTACCCTGTTCAAATTTTGCTTTACTTGAATTAAAATTGAATAGCACTATAGAAGAATTGCAGAAATTTGATGCTAGTCACATGTGTTCTCATTGTGAGGATAGTAGGATTAAAATGAAAGAGATGAATGAAATGGTTCTTTACTCTAAAACTGCTTCATCTGAAAACTGTGTTAAACTCACAATTGAGAATGATGCCTTAAACAAGACTCTAGCAGAGAAAGCTAAAATTGAATAATCCATGTCCATGACTGCTTCCAAGAAAGTTGTTGATTCTAATTCTTGTGATCTTTGCATTGAAATTGGGCATAATGTAGATAAGATACAAGAAGCTTTTAGAGTTAAGTTCAAAGAGCAGTTGGATAGGATTAGAGATGACTATTGTGTGTGTTGTGAGGCTTTGAAAGCCGAGGTAGCTCACTATAAGGAAAAGTCTGATAGGGCTAGCAAGTCAAATAATTGTGCTTCATGTAAGGAGCTAGCCAAACAAAATGACTACCTTAACAGCACTCTTGAGAGATTTACTGGTGGGAGGAAGAACCTCAACATGATTCTTGACAAATCTAAGGTGAGTGTGAACAATAGTGGCCTAGGATTTAATTTCCTAGAGCATTCCAAGAACCATCCACCTAAGATTGTTAGAGCTGTTGAGAGTGGCCTGTTTGAGGTAGAACCCTCTAAGCCATCCAAGATAGTCTTTAAATCTGCTGGTTTTGCCCAAACCCCTTCTAGCAAGATAGGTGCTTCTATTTCATCAAGTTAGACCCCTCAAAAGGTCAAGTACCATTGCACCTTATACAAGAAGGATGGCCACATTGTTGAGTTCTGCTTCCGTAGAGCCAAGATTGAGAGGAAGGAGAGGATGAGTGTTTTGAGAACCATTAGAGGAGTTCCTTCACCTGTTGTAGTCTCTAGAGCTAGGCAGTCTGTCTTTCCTACTAGACATAGGCCTAGGTTCGTAGAGGACTTCTTTGACTCTTTTGGTGGCTCTAGGCAGCGCTTTGGGTTAGGATATCGTGAGGAGAGTCCACGAGTAGCATCTAGACAGGGGGAGTACCGACCTTTTGGTAGGTCGATTCGGAGAGGTCTAGGTGGTTCTCGTGTGCATTCTTATGATTTTGCTCCTAACCATTTTACTGCTGCTTCTACTGCTTTGCCCAAGCATCGTGTGACTCGGTACTAGATTCCCAAGTCATTTATCACTAACCCCAGTACTAAGGCACAGATGTTTCCTGTTCGTGCTTTGTAGGTTCGTCGTGCGAGGAAGGAGGACATATGGCTTGTTGACTCCGGGTGTTCTCGACACATGACTGGAGATTCTAGATGGTTCTCCTCCCTCACACGTGCATCCGATAATGAATTGATCACATTTGGGGATGCTTCTACTAGGACCGTGACAGCCAAGGGCACTGTGCGCGTCAACAACAAGTTCATGCTCAAGGACGTCGCTTTGGTAAGTAAGCTGAGGTATAATCTGCTATCTGTTTCTTAGCTGCTTGATGAGGGTCTAGAGGTGAGGTTTAAGAGTGGTGAGTGTAGAGTTCTAGATTCCTCAGGTGAGCTTGTCTTTGAGATCTCTAGGTTTGAGATGATCTTTTGTGCTGATTTCAATATCTCTTCTGCTTCTAACCCTAGGTGTCTTGTAGCTTCTGACTCCCATGATCTAGTGATGTGGCATCGTAGGCTTAGTCACATAGGCTTTGACCACTTGACTAGAGTCAGTAGCAAGGATTTGATTAGAGGTTTGCCTAGGCTGAAGGCTATTAGAGACCTTGTGTGCACACCCTGTAGACATGGTAAGATGGTTTCTGCTTCTCATCCACCTCTTACCTTAGTGATGACAGATGGACCTAGTCAGCTCTTGCACTTAGACACTGTTGGTCCCTCTAGAGTTCAGTCAGTCGGTGGTAAATGGTATGTGCTTGTGATTGTGGATGGTTACTCTAGGTATTCATGGGTTTACTTTCTGGTGTCTAAGGACGAGGCATTTGGCTTCTTTAGAGAGTTGGTCCTTAGACTTGCTGTTGAGCTTCCTGGAGCCTTGAGAGCCATTAGGAGTGACAATGGGACAGAATTCAAGAATTCTTCCTTTGCCACTTTCTGTTCTGATAGGGGGCTAGAGCACTAGTTTTCTTCACCTAGAGTTCCCCAGTAGAATGGAGTAGTAGAGAGGAAGAATAGGACCCTTGTAGAGATGGCCAGGACCATGCTAGGTGAGCATTCCACACCTAGGAGGTTTTGGGCTGAGGCGATCTCTACTGCTTGTTATATCTCTAATAGGGTTTTCTTGAGATCTGTGATTGGCAAGACTTCTTATGAGCTCAGATTTGGTCATAAGCCCAAAGTTTCTCATTTCAAGATTTTTGGTTGCAAGTGCTTCATTCTTAAACATGGCAACCTTGATAAATTTGAATCTAGATGTTCTGATGGCATATTTCTTGGATATCCTGCTCATTCTCATGGCTATCGTGTATTTAATTTTGACACTAACAAAGTTGTTGAGACTTGCGAAGTCACTTTTGATGAGGCTAGTCCTGGTACTAGACCCGATGATGCAGGTACACAGGTTTCTGAGAGCATCTTCGTCGATGATGACTCTGAGGATGAGGACCCAATCTATCCTCAAGTCTCTTCTGACATGGTTGGAGAGCCTGCTTCTACTACACCAGCTTCAGATGAGCAGCCTCTTCCTACCTTCACCGACGATCAGAGTGACTCTATTCCTACCTCCACAACCAGTGAGGTAGAGGCCACTTCTGCACCAAGAGCCCCTCTTCACATTCAGCGATGGCATCCACCTGAGCAGATCATTAGGGATCTCCATGAGCGAGTCACTCGCTCCAGGTTTATTTCTCCTAATTCTCATGCACATTCTGCTTTTGTCGCTTCTTTTGAACCCCGAGATGTCACCCATGCTCTTTCTGATGCCTCTTGGGTCAATGCCATGCATGAAGAACTTGAAAATTTTGAAAGAAATAAAGTCTGGACCTTAGTTGAACCTCCACCTAATCATAATGTAATTGGAACAAAATGGGTTTTCAAAAATAAGCAAAGTGAAGATGGGTTGGTAGTTCGCAACAAGGCTAGACTTGTAGCTCAAGGGTATTCCCAGGTAGAGGGCTTAGACTTTGAGGAGACATTTGCTCCTGTAGCTAGATTGGAAGCCATTCGCATTTTGCTAGCGTTTGCGGTATCCAAGGGTTTCAAACTATTTCAAATGGATGTCAAAAGTGCTTTCTTGAATGGTTTCATAGAAGAAGATGTCTTTGTTAAGTAACCTCTTGGTTTTGAAAATCCCAAGATCCCAAACCATGTTTTTAAACTCCCCAAAGCCTTGTATGGACTGAAGCAAGCCCCTAGAGCTTGGTATGATAGGCTTAAGAGTTTTCTGCTTAAAAATAATTTCAAAATGGGATTGGTTGATAAAACCTTATTCACTCTCAAGCATGGCAGTGACTTTTTGTTGGTTTAGATTTATGTGGATGACATTATATTCGGTAGTTCCTCTCATGCTTTGGTGTCCAGATTTTCAGATTCTATGAGCAGGGAGTTCGAGATGAGCATAATGGGCGAATTGACCTTCTTCCTTGATCTTCAAGTCAAGCAACTGAAAGAAGGCACCTTCATTCATCAAAGTAAGTATACAAAGGACCTTCTTCGGCGCTTCGACATGGGAAGCAGTAGGCCAATGTCTACTCCCATTGCCACGACCACCGTGCTGGACCCTGATGAGGATGGAGAGCCTGTGGACCAGAAGGAGTACCGCAGCATGATCGGCTCCCTCCTCTACCTCACAGCATCGAGGCTGGACATACAATTCGCTGTGTGTCTGTGCGCTCGATTTCAGGCTTCCCCTCGAGCTTCTCATTATCAAGCAGTGCGTCGCATATTCAGGTATCTCCAGGACACTCTTGACTTTGGACTTTGGTATTCTTCTTCTTCTGCTCTCTCTATTCGGGCTTTTTCTGATGCTGATTTTGCCAAGTGTAGAGTGGATAGGAAGAGTACTTTTGGCACTTGTCATTTCTTAGGCACATCTCTTATCTCTTGGTCATCTAGGAAACAGTCCTCTGTTGCACAGTCCACTGCCGAGGCCGAGTATGTAGCTGCAGCCAGTAGTTGCTCTCAGGTTCTTTGGATCTTGTCTACTCTGCGGGACTATGGGTTGTCTTTGGGTAGTGTTCCTCTTTTCTGTGACAACATTTCTGCCATTAACATTGCCAAAAACCCAGTGCAGCATTCTAGGACTAAGCACATTAATGTTAGATATCATTTTCTCTGAGACCATGTTGAGAAGGGTGATGTTGTGCTTCACTTTGTAGAGTCCGAGCAGCGGGTTGCGGATATTTTCACTAAAGCTCTTGATTCTTCTCGTTTTGCTTCTGTGCGGGGAGAGTTGGGGGTTATTAGTTCTCTTGGCCTGCTTTGAGGGGGAGTCTGCTCTTTTTGCATTCATTTGTATCATAATGCATTTTAAAATTCAACAACTTGCATTGTAATATAAACTTGTGGAGCTTTGATTATTATCCCTATATGACTTGATTTCATGCTTTATACCCTGCCATGTCTTGTGCTAGCTTGCTAGATTTCTTTTATGGCTTTTTATATATAGCTTAGCTTTTGCCATGCTAGCTTTATTATCTGTGCGTAAACTGAATCATAATATGACTTGCTGGATCTTATGACTAGTTTTGCTTTAGTGATCCTCTCATGATTCATGCCATGTCATATAGGCTTAATTGAGTCTTGAACTTATTCTGAGTTTTAAATTGAGCTATGATAATTCTTTAAGTCAAGCAAATGAAAAATGAGCTTTTCTGTGCGAAAAAACTGATCTCACCAATTCTCTCTTATGAGACGGCTTGCCATTGCACTAGGCATGAACTCAGGGGGAGTTTTGGATAACCTAGACCACTCTCTTAAGCTTTTGTTGCTTAGGATGGTCGCAGTGAGGCTTGAGATCTAGCACAATGCTAAGAAAACAAATTGGCAATTGGTTGAAGCTTAGGAGGCAGTTGTGGATGGGTCCTAGTCTAGGACTTGCTTTACTAAGATAAAACCAATCATTTTCAGCAAAATGCTCAAAGTGCTAAATTCTAAATTCTTGAACAAATGGATCTCAAAATGCTCAAAATTGACTCATTTTCTAGCTTCTAGCTCCAATTTGCTTATAGACATGGCCTGACTCATTTTTGGATACCTTTAGTTAAACTGTGATCTTGAGTACCTTGTCATGCTGTCGATTCATTTAATCTCAGATTATTGCTATTCTGGCCTTAGCTTTGCTGTACATGTTTTGCCATGATTGAACATAGTCTCTTCACATAATATGGCTTGGTGTAATACTTGTACAGTCTTCATGGATAATCTTCATGGCTCCTTTTGTTAAAATTAAAAAAAAAAACAACAAAAATTGTAGCCATTCCATTCCATTCATGCTCTATCTTCTTCCATGCACCTTGATGAATTCATTGTCAAAGGGGGAGAAAGTTTGGTCAAAAATGTTGTTTTAGAGTTTTTTGGAGTCATAGGGAGAAATTGGTTTTTCTGGAAATTTGATGATCATAGTGAGTGGGAGCATCTCAATTGCATTTTTTTGGTCTTATTGCCCCTTCTGAATTTGAATTGCAATTCTTGAAGACTCACAATGATCAAAGGTCAAATAGAATAATTGTTCTTCCATATGAACCTAAGTGAGATTTTTTGCTATTCTTTGGAAATTGAAGCTTTTGTGCTTTCTTTTGCCTTATCTCACTTGCTTATGCTATTCTGGAGCCAGCTTTGTCATTTCCATTGCTTTCTCTTGCTAATGGACCAAGTTGTGCCTTTGTGCGAAAACGTCGAGTACTTTATTTTTCAAACCCCAAAACTACATTTTCTGAGAGATTGCCAATGTGTTCATCAAGGGGGAGATTGTGGATATCATGGGGATATGCCCATGATCTTAGGATGATGAAACAATTGGCAATATTGCTTTTGGTTTGAAGTTTCAAGTGTTTTCGACAAAGTTTTTGAATCCGTCAGGTCATTGACGGTCAGACCGGCCAATCCGGTGGTCAGACCGGCCTTGTCTCAAGTGAATTTCTGGTTCAGTCCTAGGGTCGGTCAGACCGACCAGAACGGCGGTCTGACCGGTTTTTGTGCTGATTGATGATGTTAATTGTGAATTGATTTTGGATTAGGTCATATCCTTGTTTGGTTAATACATATGTGTTGCATATTGCATGTTTTGGCTAACGTGGGTCAAGTTGTGAAGAACTTGTTCCCGGATTCGTGTTTGCTTGTCTATTGCTGTGCAGGTGGCTTGGAGGTCAACAGCGAGGAGGATCGGGACTAAGCTTGGAGAGCTGAGGTCCAGAACGATCATGGATGTCGGATGAGGTCGAGTGACTCAAGCATGGCGCAGAATGGATGAAGATGACCGAACGGGTAGTTCGGTATGACTGGTTGGACAAGCGGTGCGGGGGTCGATGCAAGTGCGAAGGTGGTCCGGTGGGAACCGGATGGGAGAGACTTGCCGACACGATGAGAGCCGCTGGATCAAACTACACGTGGCGAAGCATGGATGTGTTTCGCGCAGTTTGGACTCGGTCTTCGGAGAAGATCGAGAAGGGGTATTTTGGTAATTTTATCAAATACCGCCTTGGTGACCTAGTGCCAACCCGCGGCGCAAGACGGAGCGTCAAGAAGTGGATTAGGTCAAGTGGAGATGAAGACAACGCTTTTAAATGCGTGCGTGTGTGACCCGTTTGTATTGGGCCTTAACGGGAGCCCATTAGGGTTAAGTCTTCTAGAAGCTAAGCCTCTAGTATAAATAGAGAGAGGGCTATTCTCAGCAGCCATCTAAGCATTTAATTGAAAACCCTAGTTTGTCTTGGGGCTTAGGGAGAAAGAGAAGAGGCTTAGGGTTCTAGGGAGATGTGTTGAGTTGTGTGCTCATGGATTGAGCTTTGTCCTCCATGGATGGAGTGGCTGTAACCAGCAACCAATCGTGAATCAATCTATGGATGATTGTTCAAAGATGAGTCTTCTTGTGTTTTCCCTTCTCTTTTGATGATTTTGGGTGCTTCCTTGATCCTATGGTTTTTGGTTTGTTTCGTGCCCTCTTTTACCTTGCTGTGATGTGTGAGAATACATCTAGGATCATCTAGATCATCAATCTCTCACGAGTAAGGTTTGGATCAAGTTTTTTGTTTTTGCCCTGTTTTGAACCCTCCTTCGGTAAAACAGAAAAAGGTCGAAACTTTGATGTGGATCTTCTCAATCTCTGCTTGGAATAGGTTCCTAATAACCTTAGGAAGGTGTGTTCCAAATTTCGTGGAGTTTGGCCTTACGGATCAAAAGTTAGACCGATTTGAGTTTCGGTTTTCGGGCTGATTTTGCTGTTCATCGTCAGGGGCGGTCTGACCGCAAATATCAGAGGTCTGACCGCTAGGCAAAATATTTGACCCGCCAATTTCAGAGGTCTGACCGCCCATCTATTTGAGAATTGAGTTTTTGGTATTTTTGGTTGGTTTGCTTCGGGGTTTTGATTGGATTCAATACAAGTCTTCCACTGTGCTTGTATAGTGATCTTCATAGCTTTTATAGCTATTGGAGTGAAATTAGTATTGAATTCAATTAAGCTGAAAAAGTGCTTGTGCTCCTATTCACCCCCCCCCCTCTAGTCGCCTTTCCGATCCTACATGCCGCGACTTCGTGCAAGGCGGCGAGCTAGGTGAGAGGGCCGCCTAGGTTTCGGGCTCCCGCGTCGCGCCTACCCCACCACCGAATTGTGCTCACCCTCGGCTCCTGCTACTAAATCAAGCTCCCCCGCCACCGAATCGACCTCGCCGTCTCCGAATCATGGTCGTCCCACCATCTCCACTGCCGACTAGACCTCACCGCCTCCGAATCACGGTCGTCCCGCCATCTATGACGCCGAATCGATGTACGCCCACGCCGCCGCCCTCCCCTCTCCCCTCTCTTCTGCTGCGCCGTCGCCTTCCCCTCTTCCCTGTCTTCTCCCGCGCCTCCGCCTTCCCCTCTCTTCTCCCGCACTCCCCTCTCTGCTTCAGCCTCTCTTCTCCCCTCTGTGCTCTCTGTGTGCGCTCTGCTCCGCTTTCCCCTCTCTTCTCCCGCGCTCACTCAGTTGTTGATCTGCTGTGAGCCTGGACGGCCACCTCGGCCTCCCGTGATGATGTGCCTTGCTGTGGCCATGAGATGCTATCGCTGCTTTCCTCCTAAAGCTCTTTGCTTGCAGCCTAGACATTCCTTCCTTGTTGATGCTACTTGGTTGCTAGCTAGATGCAAGTGCTAGGTACTAAACTAACTAATTAAGGATGGTGTGGCTTAATTGTGGTGATATGATCTTGCAAAATTATTTTGTGTCAATTGCATAAGGTACTGCAATTGTGCACTGATGGTCCTATGTATAAGTGCCTATTATTGATTAATTAATTTAGTGACCATGCATACATTAGTTCTAATATATTGTTGATGGTGTGGTACGGTGGTGATGGGCCAGAAGAATTTTGATGAGAGGATGTATGGGTGTCTAGGTAATAACTTTCTATTGTTCACTTGATTGTGGCAGTGCTTAGTTTTAGCTAGGTAATAATCCACGAGTTAGCTATATATATATATATGCCTATATATCATAGGATGAATTAATTATGTATGTAGTCTTGTAAGTGGATAACCAAGTGTCTTGGTGAAAGATGAAATTAAATTTCTTAATTAAGAAGAAGACTGATGAGAGTAATTCGTTAGTCTCTTGATTTGTTAATTAAGTAGGTGGTCACTACTAACCGCATCGATGATATCCATTATTCTTGTTGGGATCTTTAGAAAAAGTTGACATGTACATCAAGTAATTAAACAAACATATACTTGTAACGGTCCTTACAATTTCCCTTGAAAATGCCTTGTTTCAATCACCTATGATTCTCTTGTATAAGGAAAAAAAAAGGAAAAATGTCCATGAAATATATTTTATCTCTGCTAACTAAAGCTCCTTACTGCAGCTTATGATCATTGTTGATGATGCTGTAGTATGTTGTACACCTTGGACGCTTCTTGCTACCTTTCCATGCTTAAGAGACATACGATTTACCCATAGTCCTCTGATCTTGTTGCTTTGAGTCCCACCTTGTCCAGTGAAAAAGATAAACCATGTCTACTTAGTTTCTGCTTGGAACATTATTAACTATAGTTGTTGCCCTGATAAATGAATTAAATGATTGAATGTGCCATTTTGTTCAAAGAAAGTTCACACGAGAATGATATGTTCCTAGGCGAGAATGTTAAATCTGGTTTGACTTGCTTGGATCTATCATCTAACACATGATTCTAATGTTTCAAGTTGAATCTAGCATGTACTGTGACACATCCATCTTCATTGAACTTGATGATTATTTTTTATGTTTATAAACTAAGACCAATGTTTTTTGTTGACAAAACAAGAGTTTACACCATCAAATCAGGATCATAATCATATGGTTTAGATGGAAGATCTTTTGCTGCAGATTTCACTTTACTTGAAGTACTTTTGTGTTAGAATAGCATCTTCATAATTTTGGTTTATTTCCATCTTTCCACTGGAAAGCACAAATTGACATAAATGATTGTTCTATGAAAAATTTCTGCAAACTCATCTTTATTAGATTGTTTTAATTTGAATGACCTCGGGTGCAAATAAATCAAGATCTCAAAAGTAGTAGTTTATACCTGTATATTGTGGAAACTGATACACGAATACTTTTCCTATGGTTGTCGTAAAAAAACATTGAAATTGCATCATTAGATTCATCCTGTTGAACTTCTGTAATTGAACTAAGTCTTTGACTCTTATGAGCTCCATGTTTATCCCACTTCCACTTCCTTGTTTTATATGATTGTTTCATTCCTAGTTTCATCTTCTTCCAAACACAGAAAAAAGGAATGCTCTTGTTGATTACAGCACATCTAGTGGCTCTCTTGTTTTGTTTAAAAAATTGATAAATTTGTAAATGTTGATGATTAAAGTTGTGTTGCTAATTTCAGGATCTCGTGACTTCAGCGACTTCTGTAGGACTATTAGTACTAAAGTATATGTAGCTAGTGCAGTTTTACTGTAGCATGGCCTGCTTGCTAAATCTTTCAGGGTTTCTGGGGATGTATCCACAATGTACGTATAATATTTCATACAATAGTTAAATCATTTTGTGCATGTAACTGATGCTCTGTTAGATACGGGCCCTTTAATTTGATGTGGGAGCTTGGCATTTTATGACCGCTAGTCCTTGTGTTATTTGAGCTACTCTTCAATATTTTATTTCTTTATGGTGGAGCTATTAATGTAATGGAGGCTACACCAAGTAAACTAAATAGTGATGGAGAAGCATCACTCATTTACTCACTGGTTATTGTTATGCTTAATTACTGCCAATCTACTATACATCAAGATTATTGTTCATATTGAGTAGGAAGCGTCACGAGTGGAAGTGTGGAATAACATGCTGCAAGAAAGAATATATAGGTAAATGAATAACTTTTTATTCACTGATACAAGATGTCAAGATTATATCTATTGAATATTGATACAGTGATATTGTTTGCAATTTTACATATATAATTGTATAATACATACACCAACATGTGTTGATACTAGAAGAGCTCTAGTATCCAGCACTGCATTCTAAAGGCTTTGTTTGAAAAGAATGGGAACTAGCTCTTCATTCTTGATGCTTCAAACACAAACAATAAGGTAACAAGCTCTTCCATGTTTAGCATTAGCAGTTGTAGACTTGTACTTGCAGTACACTAGTAGATCTTTCATGAAGGCATGTAGCATTAGCTGTAGGCATGCAACATGCATCAGTGCGGTTTCTAATGCCTTGCTGTTGTGAATCTTGTGATTTATTGCTTCCTTGAATCCTTGTTATGAAATGCTATATTATATTATTGCTTGCTTTTTATGCTTAATTACTGCCAAGTGCCAAACTATCAATCTACCATACATCAATATTAATGTTCTTGTTGAGTTATGAGTAGGAAACATCACACATGGAAGTGTGGAATAACATGCTGGCATGCTGCAAGAAAGAATTAACAGGTAAATGACTAACTTTTCATTCATTGATACAAGATTACATTTATTGATACAATGATATTGTTTGCAATTTTACATATATAATTGTACAATACATACACAACATGTGTTGATACTACTACTAGAAAAGGAACCCTGTCAGCCACTGACCCATCAGTCCATCACTGGCTCATTGCATTTGAGAAGCTTTGTTTGAAGAGGATGGGAAGTTGGGAACTAGCTCTTCATTCTTGATGATTCAAACACAAACAATAAGGTAACAAACTCTTCAATCTTTAGCATTAGCAGTTGTACTTGTAGTATGTCTTGTACATACAACATGCATTAGCTGACATACTGCTTCTGCAAACATAAACAAATAGAAAACATATTGAGAATAATCTTCCAGCTACATTGCTTAACACTCTTCTGTACAGATTTGGAAAGCACAAGCTGATTCAGAAGTTTGGATTGAGTAGAGTATCCTGGGGGAGAAAATGAATTGATGAACAGAAGTGCATTTCAAACCTAGTCACGTAGCATTAGCAGTATGAAGTCAGTGATCAGTCATACACTGTCACTACCACTCATACTTTTGCAGAATGTAGTATGAAGTCATGTAGCATTAGCTGAAGCCTGTAGGCATATACAACATGCATTAATCATACACTGTCACTAGTCACCGACTAGTACGCGACTAGACGATTAGTCGGCAAGTCTCCTCCCTTGCGACTCGACACGACTATACGACTTAATAACCTTGATGTATGCATCTGTTAATGTTAAGCCATGATGTTTGTTTTTGAATGTACGGGTATATCACTGTCAAAGCTGGAATACCAACTTTTGGTCCTTTATCAGAGGCTGCCGCATTGGAAGGACTTTATGAAGAAGTTGTGTGACAAGTACCGTATTCCCACAGCAAAGGTTCTTTCCCTTTTACTTTGTCAACTTCTGTAATCATGTTAGGACTAATGTTGACTTGCTTGAGAGATGATTTAGGTGGATGCCATGTATGTTTAAAAGATATAAGTATTATACTTTGCATATACATCCAAACAGTTGCTTTGTGTTGAGCAATAGTTCCTATTGTTATCTTATAATCCACATTCAACTATATGGGTATTCTTTATTATCAGACAATGACTATCGAACTATTGTGTAGTTGTTACCTATGAATGTTTCGTATACCTCACTTTGCCAATATAACTCGATAATAGCTTGTGCTATTTGTTTCCTTAGTAGTTAGGACTTAGGAGTATGACGATGAAATGCTTTAGTGGAGTGCCAAATCTATGCACGAGTCTTGTGCTCCTTATGTTGGTGTACTGACACCTCTCAATGTGAAGGGATTCCGTGTGGGTGCTACAATTGGCAAGTCGAACTAATTTTGGCAGGTTTTTTAGGCCTTTTTAATTTGTAGTTCCTTGGGGGGCCTTCACTGCTTGTTGCTGCCCATGTCTTTTGTTCACAACCATAGGGCATCAGATTCTATATTGTTTTGTTGTTGGGAAGATTTTAATGTTGTGACCGTCCAACTATGAATTCATGTTCATCATGTATCATGTCTGTAACAACAAATAAAAATGGAAATAATGGAAAAACACCCAAAACAGAAATATTTGCAATGCTATTGTTAATGCAGACAGGGCTGTTGAAGTTATATGGTTTGCGGTTATTGATTTCTCCAATTTCTTTTCAGGTACAAAACATAAGGGCTATTGAAGTTATTGTTTGCTGATGGAGTGATCGTACTTATTTTGCAAATGGTGATAGTATGATGATTTGATTGTCACCTTCTTTTGCGTAGATGTTTTGTACATACCAAGGATAGACATTTATATATTTTAGGTTTATGTATTTTGTATCATCTGAATTTCATCTATGTGTTGCGGCTGTATTTGATTGTTGATATGACATTTTCTAAGTGATACGATTGAGAAAATTGTATGTTTTCTAAATTCTGATTGAATGGTGCAAACTATTGGGAAAATATCAAATGCACTATTCCAGGTGGTATAATTAATTTTTTTAGTATTTTACATGTATATTCCTAGGTGTCTAATCTGCCAGGAATAATCGCAATGAGGGCAGTTAACTGCCAGGAAAAAGAGAATCAAGGGCAGTTAACTGCCGGGGAAACGCTAACTGCCGGGAAAACAAATAACTATCGGGGAAAACCAAATTAGCTAGGGTTGGGAAAACAGACATGCAAGGGCAGGTTAATTGCCGGCAATACGTATAACTGCCGGGGAAAATCTAATTGTTGGGGAAACTATAACTGCCGGGGAAAAATACCTTATCTAGGGTAGTTAACTACCGGTAATACACATATCTGCCGGCAAAAGTCTTTCCTGGCAGCACTTTACCGGGCAGGCAATAAGTGCTGGGGAATGTTTTTGCCGGCAGATAATTTGCTTTCCAAAGAACTTTTCTCCGGTAATTTAATTGCCCTTAAGACTATGCCATGTTGTAGTGTCGAGCTTACCAGGGAGTAAAGCTCAAACGAGCACCTTCTTCCTCAGCCACCGAGAGAAGAATGAGGGAGAAAGAAGGGGTGCGAGGGGGGGGGGGGATTATGCCTGGGAAGATGACAGAGTGGAGGCAGCGTGAGATGGCAAAGCTCTAGGAGTGGTGGATGGCGTGGTGGATTGACGACGTCCACTGGCGCAGTTTAGAGCTCGGCGGCAACATGGCGCGCGGCTTCTGCGCGAGTGCCAGCGAGACGAGGAAGATGGTCCAACAGGTGGGCCTGGGCTGGAAGTGACCCAAGGGTGGCTCGGGTTGGGCTCTGGTGCGACTAGGTGCGGTTAGGCGGTTTAGCCAAGTCAAGTGGCTTAGGTCAGTCTGGTTAGCTGGCTGGGTCAGACCTGGTCAAACCTAAGTGGTTGGTCGAAATCGAGTGGCTGGTCAAAATCGAGTAGGTGGTCGAAATCGAGTAGGCTGGTCGAATTCGAGTAGGTGGTTGAAATCGAGTAGGTAGGTTGAATTTGAATAGGTGGTCGAAATCGAGTAGGCAGGTCGAAATCGAGTAGGTGGTCAAAATCAAGTAGTCTGGTCGAAATCGAGTAGGTGGTCGAATTGGAGTAGGCTGGTCGAAATCGAGTAGGTGATTGAATTCGAGTAGGCTGGTCGAAATTGAGTAGGTGGTCGAATTCGAGTAGGCTCGTCGAATTCGAGTAGGCTTGTCGAATTCGAGTAGGTGGTCGAAATCGAGTAGGCTGGTCGAATTCGAGTACGTGGTCAAAATGGAGTAGGCTGGTCGAAATCGAGTAGGTGGTAGCAATCGAGTAGGCTGGTCGAAATCGAGTAGGTGGTCGAATTCGAGTAGGCTAGTCGAAATCGAGTAGGTGGTCGAAATTTGACTAGTTTGATTTCTATTGCTTCTACTTTGATCGAGCTACTAAAAATAGCAAATAAAATTCTAAAAATTTTCAGAGAGGTTACTGGAATGAACTAGTACCCATATAAATTTTTAAACCTCACTGGTTATGATTTATTTGCTGATTTTAAATTCAAAACAGCAAGGACTATTAAGATGGGTTTTGAATTTTCTTAAGGTTGATTTAGGTTCTAAAAATTTGGGATCAAATATATCTATTCATGATAGATATTATAGTATTTTAATAAATTATTTTACAGGGGTCTTTGTAAGGACTTATTTCTTTTTTTTTCTTTGGAGGAATTGATTTATGTTAAGGTTTAATCTTTGTTTAAGATTTTCCAAGAGCAATAAATGATGCAATGCTTCAAAAATAATATGCATGCTGATGAGATGCATACTAATTATCATTAATTAACTTGGGGTTGTAGACTCCACTTCCAGGTGTTATAAATTGACCTACCTGTTTTCGGTACAACGTCAGACTATTAAACCATGTCACCAACCACGATCAGACTGGCCAGTTGAATGAGTCTAAAATATATTAGTCCCCAGTATACATGTATGAGTTATGCACTATGATCAGATTGTTTACGAGATCAATTCCAATCTGATCATGTTGGTCAACAGTCTGCAAAACCGATCTTGCAAGACAAACCCAGCTATTTCACCATATGCTGTATCCGGATTAATCATACGCATGCATATTAAATTCCAGTAGACTCAGTCTCAATAAATATGTCTACCATATTCAAGCACAGTCGTCCTCAGGACCTCAAATATTAATTTTCCGAGTTAAATTCCGCATCAGATTATTCCCTATCACATACATCAATAATATAAGAACAATTCCACATTGAGTTGAAACAAACAATAACCACAATGTAATACCCCAGCCCAACACTGAGCCTGGAATGCCACTAAACTACCCTTTCAACTACTTATCAACAACACACTATAAAATTTCAGCAAACAAAGCATTAATAAAACCCATCCATGGGTCACAATAGAACATGAATAAAGACCTGTCAAGCATGAATAAGTAAGCGAGGGAAACATAATAAGACAATAAGTCTAAAACAGCACCAAACCAGTAAATCCAAAACCTTGGAACAAAATAGACTTGTCCAAAATATTCATCTAAGCTTATTCAATTTCTAACATGTCCTAAAAGTAGTCTAGTGATAATGAATCAAATGGTTCTCACGACAAATAATTATGTGTCTAAAGTATGAAACTATCCCATGTGCAGTAGTCCCTCTCAATTGAAGTGCCAACAATGATCACCTAAAAACAACAAAAGAGCAAGGGTGAGTCCACGACTCAGCAAATACATAAATATACAACGAACAATGATAAATCAACAGTATTCAATAACTTCATTATCATCACATGTCCTTCTATTAATATTCTCATGCCATTCTCTTCTCTTTGTTTTCACACACATTCATCTCATATCTCAATACAACTCTATTCTACATGTCCACATGCACTTCTTTCGCGTATACCATTATAGCATGAGTGAACACTCGCGACAATGTTCACTCCCAAGCCCGTCCTCCTCAAGGATCGGGGACCTCCTCCACTCCCGTGGAGTTGTGATCAATCATGGTCACCTGCTCATATGCAAAGATGCTTATGAATGCAAAAATGAGTAATTTCATCATAATCATCATATCCAATTTTCCTCACGTTCATCAACAAGATATAGTCATCCCATTCCATTGCTTGCAATTAAATAAAAAAAATAAAAGCACAACAATAATGGTAATGAACGATAAAGAGATACAGTGATCAATCATTGATCGCTGTCTACCATGCACTTGCCTTTACTAGTTGCAACGCACGGTCTGGCTAGAAGATGGCAACAAGCACGACGTCTCTCCTACAATAAACACTCAAATTTCAATATAAGCTACAGCATCACAAGAACAACAATTAATTAACATCGCTCCTACATGTCCCCCAAATCCTCAATGCTTCCCCAATACCGAACAGTCACCCCTTGCTGTCCTGGTACGCTAAAGGGCGTAACTTTTGACTCATAAGTCCGATCATGGCAAACCACCCCATTCTGGAATCTATACAAGATTCCCCACATTTTCTTAGAATACCATGACTTCTAATTAAATCATCTACCCCCCCCCCCCACCCCGCTTTTTATTCCAGAAGACCAATCTGTCATCTTCAGGACAGCGAGCCTTACTAAATTCATAACTTGAAAATTACTCATCCGCTCGACATGATTAAATACTCTATGGAAATATACTGAAATAATCTACAATTAACTAGTAGATGATATTTCCAAAATTCGCCATTAAGGTGTCCGAATAAATCGTACAACAGAACAGCAGACCAAAACCAATCTACTGTTCGATATCTCACTGACTAGAAACATGCTAATAATACATGCTGTACTATCTCTCTCTCTCTCTTTTACTGTTCCAAAGAAAAGCACACATGCAGCACTTTGCTAATCTCTCTCCCTAACTATCCAAATTAATGAAACACATGCACGTGCATGCAAATCCCATTAAACAAACATGGCAGTGTCCTTTATCTAATCAAGTAGTACACCACTAATTAGAATCCTTTGGTACTCACGAACAGAAGTTCCACCAACACAGGCAAGCACCTTGACACCTAAGTAATCCCCAAGAGCACGCATGACTTTCTCAATTTGCTGCGCAAGCTCACGGGTCGGGGCAAGGACCAACGCAACATATCAAACACACGGCCAGGCGTACCCACAACAACATGCACACCACTAGCAGCCGTTGCATCTCTAATAACTAGTCGTAGCAGTGCAAGGATTGTACCTCTCGGGCCTCCAGGCGCTACCAAAATCCCCAAGGCCTCCACGCGTCCGGCCACGCAACCAAGCGGCAACAAGCACGCGGTAGTTGGTGCTAGCGATGCTGGTAGGCGGCGGCTACGTGCTGGCTGAGCAACACCTCAGGCGCTGGTGAACGCGCGCGGGCGGAAGAAAAAACTGACGACGGGTGGCGGCGCACAGAAAAGAAACAAGGGAACAAACTGCTAGGTTTCTAGAATCCACGCTCCCTACAATCTTTATATCCCGGTATAAACCAACTCCTCTCTAAAACTCCAAAATATTCTGTTTTTACATATCCCCTTTCATCTAATTACGCACGAGTCCCTAAGAGGGTTATTTTCGGGATATTATACACAACAAATGTTGAAAGCTACATAAAAATCCAATAGTGAGCAGCGCCGTCCGGCGTAGGGGCGCGCGGTTGAGTGCTGTCCGGGCTAGGGGCACAGGGACGAGCACTATCTGGGCTAGGGGCGCACGGACAAGGGCTGTCCGGACCAAGGAGTCACGGACGAGGTGCGGTGTGGCAAGTGGAGAGCCGTCCGGGCCAGCGGGCAACGACAGAGGTGCCAAAAATATCGTTACGCCGCGCGAACGACTAATTTTGCTAAAAAAAGACGTAAACAGTGCACAAAAACTCAGGAGAGAGATGGGATGGGAGTGGAGGAGAGAGAGGTCAAGAGAAGTGGAGGGAGACGATGGAGGGGAAGATAAGGACAAAGGGTGGGCCTCATGATTTATTCATTGCCTGAAAAAAATCGTTGCTCGGATAATTAATCATTTCTGTGTGAACTTACCTATTTTGTGTTAAGATTTATTTAATGCAGTAGAAGGTGGTGGTGTGGGTCCTGCGGCCCACGGAGCAGCATATTTGTTTTTCGTTTGATAAGTTGGTATAAGAGTGCAACGTGTGCATTCAACACCTTTGGTTTTAGGATGAACCATTTGTGCCTTTATCATCCTACAATTATCAGAATCTATTAGCTTTTTAAACTAGGTTTATATAAATCACTTCGAAATTATTAACGGTGAATTATTGCCAATTTCACCTAAGGTGTATGTCTGGATGGATGACTTCACAGTTAAAGATGGCACTTAATTTTTTTTTCGGATGCAGTGTACTGAGCTCCCTAACCAATTTCGTTGTAAGCAACTAGCGTCTTCATCTCAACAGCCCTGTACAAATATTCAACGCACCATTTGGTATGATACAGTACATACATGTGCATCCGACACTTCGTTGCTGTAGTATCTTCAAAATGTTTACCTAACGAAAAACAAGTATCTTGCAGTATCTCAACGACCAAAATCATCAAGCTTGTCAGTGAACACCATCAACTTAGGGTATATTTGGTTCGGTGAATCATAACATACATGTATGGGATGATCCCAAAAATGTACCTCGTCCCTATGTTCGGTTGAGTGAACCGAACCAATTCATACATATTCTAAGAATATTTTCCAAAAATGTTGTACCGAGCGGTTCATAAAAATAGGCGAACCAAGCGGTATAGGGTCAAGCACGTTCCCTCTGTTACCCCCCTGTCTCTGTGTATACACCACTGAGTAGTGGGCCATGTCAATTAGTGGATAGTTACAATAAATAATTTAGTTAAATACTCCTTTTATAATTAATGTAAATTTAATAATCCTACTAATATTTCAATAAGTAATCATGCTAATATTCCCCTGTGTATACAACTCATTTAACTTCATTCATGGAACCAAACACCATCTTGAATCATCTGGTACGATCTCATTCATGCAACCAAACAAAGTATTGAATTATCTTATGTCATCCTGCTTCACTCAACTAATCACACCTTTTACCAAACGTTTAAATTATTACTGACAAGTCACATCGCCAACATATCAGTTATTATTACTTTTTTTAACACAAGGATTATTATAACTTTGGTAAGGTTGCCAACATATCAGTTATTATTACTTTTTTTAACACAAGGATTATTATAACTTTGGTAACCTTACATAAGGAAATATTTAAAATGAAGTGTGATCAAATTTAGCAGGTCAAGTAGGGCCACACCGATAAATTACTAAACCACGTAACCTCCAAAACAAGGCTTTTAGGGCATGTACAGTGGTACAGACAGCTGCTGTCTATACTACTATTTTATATCATCTATAGATAGCACAAAAAATACCTTCTACAATGGGTTGTCTATTTAGTTGTCTATATAGAGCCCCACAATTGCATGAAACATGAAAATTTATTGATCAACACTACATTATATCTTTGTGGTCTATCTTGTTGCTTTTTGCTACAACCTAAACACACTTGCATGAACAATATTATGGACATACTGCGCAAGAATAATATTATTATATATGAAGGGATTAGTTCTCGCACATTGGGCAAGGAGCGAATTGCATGTACCACCCCTATTTTATGTGTTGTCTATATAGAATAATACATGTTCCAGAAGATTTATTATGAGTGAAATATATAAAAGAAAAATTGTGTACTAATTTGTAGGAACAAGTACATATCGAAATTGTGTACTAATAAAAGAAAAATATTACATAACAAAATTATCAAAACTAGACATAATGATTTTACTTATTCCCAAAGTTGTTCCAAATATGCTGAACTAAATCACTCTTGAGTTGTGTAGTCGTAACAACGGAAAACCAAATTGAACAAGGAAATAAGTCAAAAAAAAGACAGCTCTGAAATTTTCTTTTCTTTCTTCTTCTTCTTCCCTTTTTTTTTCTTCTCTGTTGTTTTTTCTCTTCTCTGTTTCTTCTTTTCCTTTTTTTTTTTCTTTTTTTTCTTCTCTCGGCTGTTTCCTTTTGCTCTTTATAACTCAAAAGCTAAAAGAAGCCTCTGGAATCAATACTGCTGGAACCGATCAACAAAAGGAAAAAGAAAGAAAAGCACAGGAGCTTCGTTCCCAACTTGGCTCCAGGGCGGCGACTCGGGTGGCGGCTCGAGCGGCGGCGGTGGCGGCGGGCGGAGGCGGCGGCGAGGCAGGGTGCACGGCTCAGCGCTGTGGAGTCGCCGGACGAAGCGGCGTGGCGGTGGCGGCGGCTCGGCGCAGAAGATGGCGGAGCCGAGCGACATGGCGGGCCGGTCGCAAGGCGTCGGTGAACGGCTTCGCAAGGCGGCGGCGGCCTGGCGGCTTGAGGCGGCGGCGGGGAAAATGCGCGCTCGGAGGAGCAGACGGCGGGAGAAGAAGCGTGCGAGGAGATTGGAGCAGCGGATCGACCGGGGGAGAAGAAACACGCACAACGGCGATTTTGGTGTCGATAGCGTCCAGATATTTTGGAAGCAAGCCGACGATTGCATGATAGACAGCCCTTTCTCTCTCTCCCTTTTCTCTTTCCTCCACCTTATTAAAAATCCTACATGGTATTTCTTATAGACAGCTGATGTCATCTATTGTACATGCCCTTAGAAAAGTTTAGAAAACGACCAGATCACTCAGTTCTCACCAACCGCGTCAATCTGTCCTATAAGTAGCCGTGGCTAGAAGAACTCACAACCAACACAAAGACAGCAAGAATCTCTCTGTCTCTCTCTGCCACTCACACGCACGCACTCAGAGAGAGCGAGAGTTTGTCATGGAGGTCACTCACAACCACACACGGACCATGACCGGGTGGGCGGCCATGAACGAGTCCGGCAAGATCGAGCCCTTCGTCTTCAAGCGGAGGTAATCTCATCCACCAAATAACTTACAACAGAAATGAAATGATGTGGAAAAATTGATGTTACTGATGCTTACTAAATTATTTCGGCGGCAGGAACGGCGTGGACGACGTGACTATCAAGGTGCAGTACGGCGGCATGTGCCACACCGACCCACAACGACTGGGGCATCACAATGTACCCCGCCGTCCCCGGCCACGAGATCACCGGCATCGTCACCAAGGTCGGCACCAACGTGTCGGGATTCATGGTCGGTGACTGCGTCGGCGTGGGCTCCATCGTCGCGTCGTGACTCGTGCCTCGACTGCGAGCACTGCCGCAGTTCGGAGAACTACTGCGACAAGGTCACGCTCAACTTTTTTTAGTTAATGGTTAAGAAAAACTCTCCCGGCCTCTCTATAAAGATGGGCTTCTCTATAAAGATGCACAATCCTTTTTATTGGAGAGATTAAAGCACCAAAGTAACCAAAACTATTAAAAGTGGCTTAAAGCCTTACAAGCAACCAACAATTGAAATTTAAACTCAATCATTACAAATTCTGTGACTAAACCGCCACCCACGAATGTTTAAAATTTGCTTCGTCACTACCCTCCAGTCTGTCGCTTCCGGCTAACATCGACTCCTTATGAGCCGGTTTCTGCAAATTTGCCCATGACCTCAGCCAATGCCCACTCAAAAAAATAACCTGCAGGGGATTAGTGACAATCTTTTTGTCAAAAACAACATCATTCCGACATAACCAAATAGTTCAACATAAGGTACTACCTCCTATTAGGAGTTGTGACTGTAAAGTTTTTGGAATACCGGATAACCAATTCCCAAACGTGTTTGCTATACTCATAGGAGGAGACAAATTAAATGCACATTGAACAGCCCACCATACAAGACGTGCAAATGGGCAATCAATAAAAAAGATGTTGAATCGTTTCCTCATTAATACAAAAACAACACTCTTTGCTTCCTCTCCAATTTCTTTTGAGTAGATTATCTTTAGTTAAAACTACCCCTCTTTTGAGATACCATATGAATATGTTCACGTTTAATGGAATTTTAGTTGTCCAACAAAAGTTCCTAATGGAGACTTGAAAACTTCCAATTAGTGCCGTATAGAAAGATTGAACTGAAAAAAGCTCAGACTTATTCAAATCCCACTTGAAAACATCTTTTTGAGAGATCAAATGTAAATTAGCAATTCTCAAAATTAACTCATTCCACGCATTTAACTTAGGCCCAATAATAAGTCTCTGAAAAGAGATATTTAAAGGAGTCATTCTCATAATATTTGCCACTGTATCATCATTTCTCCTTACCACATTATAAAGGATCGGATATTAACTTTTCAATGGAGCGTCTCCTAACCAAATATCTTTCCAAAACCTAGTGTGCATTCCATCTTTAATCTGGAATGAACCAAAACGAAAAAACTGCTCTTTGATTTTCATTAAACCTAACCAAAAGTGGGACATTCCATGCTTATTTACCATCTGCGAAAGACACTTTCCACCCAAATATTTTGTTTTTAACATAGATTGCCATACACATTCTTCATTAAGTAACTTAAACAACCATTTTTCTAGTAAACTTTTATTTTTTGTGTCTAAGTTCTGAATGCCTAGGTCGCCCTTCTCTTTGGGTAAACACACCAAACTCCATTTAGCAAGCCTATATTTTCATTTATGGCTGTCGCTCTGCCTGTAAAAACGAGAGTGATAAAAATCTAATCTTTTGAGAACCTCCCTAGGAACCTCAAAAAAGGACAACATAAACAATGGTAGACTGCTAAGTACCGAGTTAATAAGTACTAGTCGTCCGCTAACAGACATATTTTTTCCTTTCCAACTGGCAAGCTTCTTTTCAACTCTATCGTCAACCCCTTTCCAATCACAATTCCGTAATTTTCGGAAATGAATCAGAATACCTAAGTACCTAAAAGGAAAGGCGCATACTTCACAACCAAATAACGGAGTATACTGTGATTCAACCTCTTTGGCATTACCAAAATAAAAAATCTCGCTCTTATGGAAATTAATCTTTAAACCTGATAATTGTTCAAAGACACATAAAATAAGCTTGAGATTTTTTGCTTGTTCTAAATCATTATTTAAGAGAAGGATAGTGTCATCAGCATACTGTAATATTGACAACCCATCATCAATCAAGTGTGGAACTGCTCCCGATAAAAGACCTTCTTTTTTAGCTCCCGAAATAAAAATGGCAAGCATGTCCACAACGAGATTAAAAAGAATTGGGGATATAGGATCACCTTGCCTAAGACCCTTCTGAGTTTGAAAAAAGGATCCAAGATCATCATTGACTTTATTCCAACACTCCCTCCCTTAACGAAAATTTTTCGGGTCCAAACATGTAGGGACTCGAAAAATTCGGTTTGTAATGCTTAACCATCCACTCGGTCCTAGCATCATAAACAAAATATTCTGTGCCTCGAGATACATGTACTTCCCAAGAACTTGTAGTACACAAACCCCTTTACAAAATTATGCATCAATTCCATTCAACACATAGAACCGAAGCACAACTAAGCAAATCAAAAGACATACATAATAGAGTTATTACAAAAGGGGCCGATCGGCCAAATAACAACTAAAGAGATAAATAAACAGCGGAAGCAAAAGCCATAAGATGGTAATAAACAAGAGCCAATTAGTGTGCCTTTAACCCACAAGGCAACCAACCGGGCCGCCAACCTAGTCGTCAAACCCATCAAGACAACACAAAAAGTGGATCCTTGGGGATCAACTTTCTCTCTCTGCAACAATTAGTTAAGCAAAGCAAATGAGTACAAAAATGTACTCGCAAGACTTACATGTAGTGTAACAAGCCTATACATACGCTACATGCGAGCTTATTTAAGTGGAGGAGGCTCTAGACTCATTTTCAGCGTAAAGCAAGTTTTCATTTGCAATAATTAAATAGATTTAAAGCAGTTTTACAATCTGTTTTTATTTGACAAAAACAGCGAGACAACTGTTGGAAATATGCCCTAGAGGCAATCATAGAGATGATTATATTTCATTATGTTCACAATATTTGATAATATGTTATCTTGTTCCTTGAATGAATCATCACCATGAAGATTAACGAGTATGTGACTTGTTGGTGAAGCTCTTTTTAACTTATGATGATGTCGTTCTAAAATATCCTCGGTCGAAAGTCACCGGCCTGAACACTAGTGACTCCACGACAAAGACATGTATTGATTGATGACCACGTTTCACCGGTCATGGATATAGGATATCGAATCAATAATGTGGACACGTGTTAGAGAACATGGTGTTGGATAAGACCCACCTTGAGACACTATTGAGATTGTTATGATTCTATGTGTCGTTAGTTGGTCTCAAGCAATGATGATGTATAATCCTTAGACCTAAGATCAGCATGGTTTCCTACATGTGTAATAGCACTCTTAGGGGTTGCCAAACGCTGCTCGTAACTGGGTGGTTATAAAAGTAGCTTTCGGGTATGCTATGAAACATGCAGAGGGATGTGACTGGTCGGATATGTGATTTGCCCTCCTAACATAACAGAGAGATATCTTCGCCCTCAAGTGATCGGATAAAGAAAGTGCATGGCCATGCCATCGGTGATCAAGAGTTCGACCACATGAGGTTATCCGATACTCGATCGAGAAAGCATTGAACACCCATGGATGACACCACATCTCACCGAGTTCAACCAGATATCGTGAGGCAAAGGGAGAATACATGAGAAATGCTTAGTTCGACCGACTACGGACAAGTCGTATGGAGATACAAGCAAGTCGAGATCGGTCGAACGTAATCACAGAGTGGTCGAAACCAAGTCGTAAGGAGTTACGAGTTGGTCGTGATCAAATACGAACTGGTCATATAGAGATAGGACCTGGTTGTAAGTGATGAGGACCTGGTCGTAGATCATATTGCATTAAGGTTCGTCCGATATAATTTGTGTGTATTCGGGAATCGTTATGTTCTTGTAACATCCCAAATGTATAATTAGGGTTTGTTCAAGTATAATTATATGTGTAGAAATTAAAACTTTTTCTCACGTCTTGAAAACCCCTAATCTCTCATGTAATTCTAGTCCAAGAGTTGTGTAATCCAAAAACACAAAGCTCTTGTTGACCAAAAGTCAAACTCATTCTCCGTTTATCTTAAATCTTGTGCCAAACATTTGGAAAATATTTTTCCTTGGTCCTAAAACTGATGTGGGGCCCCTCTGAAAAATATCACAAGTTGTAAAACTTGTTTGATAAATTTTGGAGGTAAAACAAATCCTTGAACAACCTTCATGAATTTCCTGAGAAAATGCATTGCATAATAACCTCTGGAAATTTTATGCAAGGTTAATCCCATGGTCAGCAAGTTCCTGTTAAAATTTCATAAATTTTGGAGCTCAATTGCTATTCCAAACAACCCCGCAAAATCTCATTTGTTGAAATTGAATTTAAAAGCTTGGTATCTGCTCCTTGGGGCTAGCCACTTTCCCAAAGTGGTCCAAATTTCAACCTCTTCCCTCCGCTCGCCGACCTTCTCTCCACCTTGATCAAGTCGTAGCCGCTGGATTAACATCCAACCGCCACGACCTCCTCCTCCTCGCCTAACGCAGCCAAGTCCTCCCCACTCACATGAGGTCATCGCCTTGGATCAAAGATCCATAGCCATGACCTCCCTCGCCAAACCACCTTGACCTCCCTTTTGCACTCACTTGAGGTCGAGCCGCTGGATAGGATCCAACAGCCCACGACCTCCTCCCTCAAAATATCCAGCGCACAACCTCCCCCATCTCATGTTGTGCACCGCTGATATAAAATCCACTGCCACGACCTCCTCCTTGTCTTGTGCAAGATTAGACCTCCTCACAAGACGTGAGGTCGTGAGTTCTTAGATTTAAATCTAAAGGCCATGATCTCCCGGTGCAAGGCGCAAGCTCAGACCTCTCTTTTGATCGTAACCGCTGGATCAAAAATCCAAAGGTCCCGACCTCCTTGCCTTCTGCAAGAACGCCTCGCACCTCCTCGCCTCTCATCAACATTAGATCTTAATCTAGTGGCCATAACCTCTTGTGCTACGCCAGTAGTGCTAAGACCTCCCTTTGGTTGTGCGCCTTGATTTAAATCCAAAGGCCATGACCTCCCCCTCTTGTTCTTAAGTTCGTGTGCGGTTAAGACCTCACAGGAGGTCCGCACCGTTGGATTGAAATCCAACGCCTTGGACCTCCTGTCCCTTTTTCCACGCATTCGCATTATGGAAATCGGAGGGTCACGACCTCCCCAGTCCAGATCCAATGGCTGTGATCTCCTCCTTCTCCTTTTAAAAACTTACCGTTTCGATTTAGATCTGAGGGTCACGACCTCCCCCTCATTTCTAATCGGACGGTGGTGGGCAACTCCTGTTCTTCTCCTAGCTCTGGCGCCAAGACGCGCCATGGCAAAGGAGGAGGTCATGGCATGTCTTGTCCAACGGCTCTTTGCTGCGCAGCATTTAATGCGGCGGTCGCTTTTCGCCCCAAAGTCGCTTTGTGGCAGCCTCGCCTCCTGCCACCTCCACGCCCTGCCCAAGCCGTGGACCTCCTTGGGCTAAGCTCACCATGAGCTTAACCCGTGGTCCAGACCTCTTTTGCCCTAGCTATAAAACCCCCACTGCTGTTCTTGGCTTCTTTTACACACCATTGAGCTTGGCCTTGCTCATACTGGCCGAGCATCTCCTCCCACCGACCGCTCTTTTGGCCGCCATTGTTGAAGTCCTTGGAGCTCCTCGGCAAGTGCTTCGTGGCTCCCTCTTCAACCTCTTGTTCACTTTGTGCTCCCTGCACCTCCTGGAGTTAACCCTAACCCCTTTGGGTTGACATTTTCAAGAGGCCTAGCTTGGAGCTTGAGCTTGAGTTGGCCGTGGAGCAACCCTTCTTCCCCAACTCGGGTCCTCCACGCCCCAACCTCCTCAAGACCTCCGCGACCTCCGTAACCCTCCCGGTAGTCCCGTGAGATGCTGCACTGCATGTATGTTGTTATGAGCTTGGCACACGCTTGAATGTTCATTGCGGAGCTCATTATCGCTGTTGTGTTTTTGGCCGTGTGTTTTTTGCGCCGCCAATCTACGGCTCGTCGCCGCTCAGGCCACCCGCCACGGAATGGTCTGGCGTGGCAAGAACACTATTGCGCACACGCTGGTGTCCTGGATGGCGCCGTGAGGTCCTCATCGCCGCGCCGAGCCTTGGTAGCCTCTCGATTTTGTTTGACGACCATGGCACCGTGTTTTGTCGTTAAGACAAAGACCTCCCCATTTTTGGCTAATCACCTCCAATCATTGTAGCTTTCAATGTGCCCTTAGTGTGCGTATGCGAGGTCTTGTGCCGCCCATCTTAGGTTCACGGCCAGACCTCCTGGGCCATCTTAGCCATCTTGGACCTCCCTCGGGGTCCTCTTTGCAAAGACCACCCTGGTCTTTTGTAGGACAACCCCAGACCTCCCTCCTTGCGATCTTGACCGCTAGGACCTCCTTGTGGGAGATCTTAGCCGCTGAGGTCCTCCTGTGTTGATTTCCACCGTAGGACCTCCCCGAGGTCCTCTTAACCTTGTGGACCTCCCTGTAATCTTAGCGCCTGCACCTCCCAAAGGAAATCTGAGCCGCTTAGGACCTCCCTTTGTTAGATCTTGGCCATTCAGACCACCCCAAGTGGATCTGAACCGCCCAGACCTCTTTGTTGTTGTCTTGACCGCTAAGGTCCTCCCTAGGACAATCTAGGCCATTAAGGTCCTCCTTGAAAATCTGGACCGCCCAGACCTCCTCGAGAGGTCCCGACTGTAGATCTTCCTTGGGGAGATCTTGATAGTTTAGATCTTCCTTTGGAAGATCTCACCGCCCAGACCTCCTCGTTTGATCTGGACCGCCCCGGTCCTCCCTCTTGTGTTGTGGTTCGTTGGATGCGTATCAACGGCCACGACCTCCCCTTCTTGTGCATAGCGTGGGCAGGAGGACATGGACCGTTGATCCACGATCAACGGCCCGTGTTCTCTGGACTCACAGCGCGCGTGTTTTCCTCTCGAGGTCTTGGGCGTTGGATTTAAATCAACGGTTCACGCCCTCCTCTCTTTTGGAAGTTTAGAAATTCCAAGAAGCACTTATTTGTAAACCTAAAAAGGTAGGAACTTTAAAAATGCATAACTAATTCAATTTCAATCCAAATAGGGTGAATCAAATTTTGTTAGCTCTGGCTTGACCTGGACTTTAATCTAAAAATGGTTAAGAGCCCAGTTCAACTCCAAAACACAGTTTTGCAAATAGATTTTAAAACTAACTTCAAATATACACCCAAACTAATGTTTAACTTGTAAAATACACAACTAATGCTCTGAGATTCTTTTTGAGTGATTCCAACTTTGTTGGTTTCCTCTATTAGTGAACTTACTATGAAAATTAGTTTTGAGCTTGTTGCTGTTATAAAAATGAGGACTTGTGCATTACAATTTTGTTCAAGTTCTTGTTTTTGAAAAATGGTAGAAAGTGCAACATAGCTCCAAATGGGATGAACTCAATTGTGTTATTCATCTCATGAGGTGCTGGTTTTGCTGTAAAAATTTCAGTGTCACCACTTTTCTAGAAAATGTTGCCTCATAATTAAATTAGTGAATAGTGCAGTTTGGTATTTTTAGGGCTGAGCAGAATTGTTTTGCTCATATCTTTTGCATTGAGAATCCAAATCCATTGGTTCTTGTTGCTAAATTCCCTAAAAATCACCCTCTTGCTGCTGTAGAAAATTCAGAGTGTTTGGAGTTTGTTTGCTGTGTTGTCCTTGTTGTTTTCGCGTTCTTATCGAATCTTTTCGCTTTTTCGATTAGGTGCCGATTTAGTGTATTGATCCCGTGAGCGATCCTCGCAACAATTTGTCCAGCAGCAGTAAAGGCAAGCAGTTTGATCATTTCCATCATTGTCCCATTACTTTAAAGTCTAATATTTTGTTTAACTTGTATGTATGCATGCTTTTGTGTCAAAGTATTTTATCGCTTAGAGGTAGCTATTCCTATTGCATAGTTGCCCTAAATTGTTACCCCTGCCACAAACCATAAGTTACTAATATCGCTGGTGAATTAGAGCCCGTGATTTAAGTATGCTCTTTTATTGCTTTTACGGTGTCATGCTTAGCAATGCTTAGATAACGGTAGTAATGGGCGATCATCGACTTAGTCGATGGTCTTGATCACTCAAAATTGATTATTACTCCTATATGTCCAGCACTTGTGCTTTGATTAATTTGTAAAATCAAAAACTGAAAATAAAAGATTGATTTAGACTTGGGCATATTGGATGGATGGCGTGGTTTTTGGATGTGGTGGTATGCCTGAGTCAACAAGGACCGAATTCTTGCGCCATTGATCCAAGCAATTTTGCGTGCTAACCACACGAGGGGCATATGGAACCCCTCTTGACTAAGTACCTTGGGCGGTGTTAATTGGGGTCGCTCGGTTGGTGTGTTTTTAAAGACAAAATGTGTGTGTGATGTGGGAGGGGAGCATTAGCTTCCGGGAAGGTTGTGTGATGTCTCTCTCTCCCCGTGGGTTGTGCGACTCAGAATTAGCATTGTCCATTGGAAATGTCTCGAGGACTTAGCTGTACAAAGACACCTAAGGTAGTGTGCTTAAAGGAAAGGCGGTCTCGACGTGTGGGTACATTGGTACACCCCGCAGGATAAAACTATTCAATAGCCTCGCCCTAGGTTATGGACACGCTTGGTTATTTCCGTAAGAATTAGACTACAACCTTTAATTAAAACTTGACATGGTTGGTATGAACGGAAGTTCATGCTATTGTTGTGGTGACTATTGGGTTAGTCACTTCCAAAGTTGATCTTGTTGTTGTTACTATGTTATTATCTGGTTGTTACTTCAACATTTAAAATGCTTTGTCAAATTGCCTTCAATCTATTATATTATTGCAAATGAAACCTGCTTTATGCTAAAATGAGTCCAAAGCCTCATCCACTTAAATAAAGCTTGCATGTAGCTATTTATAGTTCTGTTATCTCACACGTAAGTCTTGCGAAGTACTTTATGTACTCATCTGCCCGTGGTTGTGGCATTTTTGTGGCTTTTGTTGCAGAGGAAGGAGGTGAGCCCCAAGGGCTTCACTCTTAAGTAGATTGTGCTTCGGGTTTGACGACTAGCTTGGCGGTCCGGTTAGTTGCCTTGTGGGTAAAGGCACACTAATTGGCTTTTGTTATGGCCATCTTATGGCACTTTTGCTTCCGCTGTTATCTTTTTGTAATTATTGTTTTTTGGCCTAAGGGCCTCTCTTTTGTAATATCTATTCCATATTAACGTTAACCTCTGGTTTGTTGCTTGTACTATGTGTTGTATGGAATTGATGCTTTCTTTTGTTGTGAGGTATGTGTACTGCATTCTGGGAAGTATACATCTCTCGAGACTGGGTTTATTTGGTTGATAATACTAGGGTCAATTGGACGACTAAGTATTATGAGCTTAATAAACGTCGGGGTCTCACAAAAGTTGGTATCGAGCTATATCGACCGTAGTAACGCAAGCTTGGTCGTCTTTAGGTATTTTGAAAACCTAATTTCAAAGTATCAAATGAGTTTTGAAAGCTTAAGAAAATTCTCAGATTTTACTCCTCATCTATCTTAGCTTTCTTCTCATCTCCTCTAATTTAAGTTTTAAAAGTTGTTTTCCTCTCTTCCTTCTACAAAATAGTTGTTATCGATTAATGGGGTTTTGGGGAATCAATGAGTTTGGCAAATTGAAGTGTTAGCTGCCCATCTACAAGGTTTTGAAGCTTCTGGAATGGCCAATTTCGACTAGAAGCTTGGATGCAAAATCTGGACAGCAAGCGTCAATTTCCGGACAGCAAGCTCAAAGGTTCTAAATAGGGTAGAAAATGAGAGGTTAAATCGACTAAAATTTGTGGGAATAAAAGGGTAAGATGTGATACTAGCTAGCTAAGTATCTAGCACTTATTTCGCTGCACTAACCTTGCTCTCTAATAGTTTAGATCTCATCTTACAATCTGATTTTTACTCTTCTCAACCAATTACTCGTTCATTCAATACAAGTTAGTTGTGTTGGGAAGTTGGCCTTTAATCTTATGTCTTCCTTGCTGTTTTGGAGTCATTTTGGGAGCTTTTAAAGGGCATTTCCTCGCTGTTTTTGCTTCTCCTTTATTATGCTCCGTATAACTTCTTTTATTCTGCTTGTTTCATTAGTTTACATTTACTATCATCTAATCCGTTATTAACTCGGTAGGGATTTGTACTATCTATTTTGTTGGCCTTCGTTAGGGTGATGTTCCGCTCCCTAGTCGCTGGCATCCTTTTCGCTTTCTTCAACTTCTAGTCCTTGGGTTTCGTGTTAACCCATCTCTTTAAAGCAGGATAAAACAAGGCATCAAAGAATGACTAGGTCAAGAAGCTGGTTGGGATGAAAATCCTCCTTTTGCCTTAGCTGTGGCGAAGAAGGGCATTTCGTCGATGATTGCGTAACTAGGAAAAGTCAAGGTTTGTCGGCGTTGTGGTGAGGAAGGACACTACAAAGAACAAAAGGTACCACACCTGTGCAAACCGTGATAAAGACCACTTACCCGGAGATTGTCCGCTACCAAAGTTACTTGTTTTTTGCGAGGAAGCGATCACTATCCCAAGGAGTGTAGCATGAACTCGGTGATTGCCAAGTCATTGAACCGCAGCGATCGCTTTTCGGTCATCTGCAAGCATCGCAATCGCCAATGCCTCCAAATCAGAGAAGTTCTTGGGTGATTTGTCTGAGGAGTTGCGGGACAAATTACCAGTCCATGCCTTCCCCGACTTTCAGCTTGTGGCTGAAAATCCTGTTGTTGCTGTGGGCAGAAAGAGAAAGTCAGAGGATCGTCGCAAGTGTCAAGAGAGGACTCAGGGTGACTTCAGCAAGGTCGCCGGTGTCACTTGTTTCTTCTGCAATCTCAAGGGCCATTATGCTAATAATTGTCCTAAGAAGCTTGCAAAGAACCCTCGTCGCTCGCAGTCGTGCCTCCATCACGCACTGCGAAGTCAAGAAGGTGGTCCCCGCAAATTAGATGCCGGGATCACTTGTTTCTTTTGTAGCAAAAAAGGGCACTACGCCAACAATTGCCCTTTAAAGCAGCACAAGATCGGTTGTAATCCAGTCGACTCCATCTTAGCTGAGAAAGCTCTGGAGGCACCTGACGTCGTGTTAGGTACGCTTCTCACTAACTCTTGCTCGGATATTATTTTATTCGATTCAGGAGCATCTCATCTTTTTGTACCTCGATCTTTTGTCTGCTGTTGGTGGTCTCCTTTTCGCTCCTTTGATTGGTTTCGTTGCTCATTCACTCTCCCGGTTTGGAGTTGAGAGCTGAGTCCGAGTGTCGGAATGTCCCTGTTGAGATTGAGGAAGTGGAATCCATGCCAAAAATTACCTCTAAACCTGTGCAAACCATTGAAATGGATTGGTTGTCTCCACGTATGGGATAAATCGATTGCACCAGGAAGCTTATCTACCTCACAAGTCCCTTCGGTGAGCAGTGTTCATTGCTCACGAGCCGCAAGGTCCACATCTTTTCACTCTTAAAGCAAAGCCGCTCTCGATATTCGTGAAGTTCCAAAGCAGTGTGACTTCGTCAATGTCTTTCCGAAGATCTTCCGGATGCCTCCTGCTCGAGAACTCGAAAGGCCATCAAGATGGTACCCTGCATCGCCCGATTTCAAAGAAAAAAGGTCTACTAGTCTACATCGAACCCCAAGAAAATAACGATGTCATCTGGTTGTCATCAACCGTGTGACGAAGTGGCACCATTCCTTCCCTATACATCTAAGGGCATCACATAATCGTTATTTCTCCAACTCCATGGCCTAAATGGCCATAATCCTTGTAAGAGACTAGTCATGAGGGATGACTCAGATAGCTAGTTAACCAACCAAGGTCTCGCTTTGTTAGTGGAGTAACCGCACAAATTGCTCCACCAACTAAGAGCGACCTTAGTCCTCTAAGATAGCTAGTCATGAGGATGACTCCGTAAAGCTAGTTAGCAAAGTGAGATCCCGTTGTTAGTGGAATTAACCAAATAAATCGCTCCGAATTAACTGCAAGTTGTTCCGAATTAACCGCATAAATCATTCCACCAACTAACAACGGCCGTGCACCACCAACCATCGAATCAAGAACAAGCTCTCACCAGAAAAATAACCTTCTTGTAGGTTTTCCAAAGGATCTCTACATATTCCGTGATCGTGAATTTGCACGGTAATCGAAGACAATCGTGGCCGATCGTGCTTCTCCGCTTCACGCCTCAATTTTGGCATAGCCTATAAGGGCTACTAAACTCGAGTTTCTTTCAGATCAGCTTACTCTCATCAAACTGATGGTCAGACCGAAAGGGCCATCAACATTTCGTCATTATGGGCGAGTTAGCTCCTCGATACGTGAATCCTTACGCATTATCGAAAAGAAAAGGGCTATCGCCTATAAGATTGAAATTACCTGCTGCCCTTGAGGGGGTACATGATGTTTTCCATGTGTCCCAGCTTAAGGAGTGCCTCCGTGTTCCAACCGAGGAAGCTCCGTTGGAAATTCTTGTTGTGCAAGAAGTTGGGTCGGAATTGTGACCTAACGAGAAGCAATGCAATAAAACAAATCAAATAAGATCCGGCTCACAAGAAACGAGCCGAGCAATATGTAACTAAATAAAGTGTTGGTTGGACTGAACATAGTTCGAGAATTAGGTCCCAGTACAACAAAAATATTATAAATGGATAAGAGTCTTAAAGAAAGGTTCGTATCTTTGAAGAAGCTAAACGAAGATCAAGGAATCGTGTCCTCAAGATCCTAAAAGTTCAGTGGTCGAACCATTCCGTGGATGAAGCTACTTGGAAGCGGGAAAATCGTCTGCATGCGGACTGCCCCTCTTTCTTCCCCGCCTGAACCAAATCTCGGGACGAGATTTCTGTAAGGGGGGGAGATTTTGTAACATCCCAAATGTATAATTAGGGTTTGTTCAAGTATAATTATATGTGTAGAAATTAAAACTTTTTCTCACGTCTTGAAAACCCCTAATCTCTCATGTAATTCTAGTCCAAGAGTTGTGTAATCCAAAAACACAAAGCTCTTGTTGACCAAAAGTCAAACTCATTCTCCGTTTATCTTAAATCTTGTGCCAAACATTTGGAAAATATTTTTCCTTGGTCCTAAAACTGATGTGGGGCCCCTCTGAAAAATATCACAAGTTGTAAAACTTGTTTGATAAATTTTGGAGGTAAAACAAATCCTTGAACAACCTTCATGAATTTCCTGAGAAAAATGCATTGCATAATAACCTCTGGAAATTTTATGCAAGGTTAATCTCATGGTCAGCAAGTTCCTGTTAAAATTTCATAAATTTTGGAGCTCAATTGCTATTCCAAACAACCCTGCAAAATCTCAGCTGTTGAAATTGAATTTAAAAGCTTGGTACTGTTCCTTGGGGCTAGCCACTTTCCCAAAGCTGGTCCAGCCCAACCTCTTCCCCCTGGCTCGTCGACCTTCTCTCCACCTTGATCAGGTCGAGCTGCTGGATTAACATCCAACCGCCACGACCTCCTCCTCGCCTAACGCAGCCAAGTCCTCCCCACTCACATGAGGTCATCGCCTTGGATCAAAGATCCATGGCCATGACCTCCCTCGCTACCAAACCACCTTGACCTCCCTTTTGCACTCACTTGAGGTCGAGTGCTGGATCGGATCCAACAGCCCACGACCTCCTCCCTCAAAATATCCAGCGCCACAACCTCCCCCATCTCATGTTGTGCACCGCTGATTTGAAATCCACTACCACGACCTCCTCCTTGTCTTGTGCGCATTAGACCTCCCTCACAAGACGTGAGGTCGTAGCTCTTAGATTTAAATCTAAAGGCCATGATCTCCCGGTGCGTTATGCAAGCTCAGACCTCCCCTCTTTTGATCGAACCGTTGGATCAAAAATCCAAAGGTCCTCGACCTCCCTTGCCTTCTCAAGCAACGCCTCGAGACCTCCTCGCCTCTCATCAACATTAGATCTTAACTGTGGCCATAACCTCTTGTGCGCTACGCCGTAGTGCTAAGACCTCCCTTTGGTTGTGCGCCTGATTTAAATCCAAAGGCCATGACCTCCCCTCTTGTTCTTAAGTTAGGTATGCGGTTAAGACCTCACAGAGGTCCGCACCGCTGATTGAAATCCAACGCCTTGGACCTCTGTCCCTTTTTCCACGCAAGATTCAAGATTATGGAAATCGGAGAGTCACGACCTCCCCAGCCCAGATCCAATGGCTGTGATCTCCTCCTTCTCCTTTTAAAAACCTACCGTTTCGATTTAGATCTGAGGGTCACGACCTCCCCCTCATTTCTAATCGGACGGTGGTGGGCAACTCCTGTTCTTCTCCTAGCTCTGGCGCGCACGCGCCATGGCAGTGAGGAGGTCAGTGGCATGTCTTGTCCAACGGCTCTTTGCCTGCAGGCATTTAATGCGGGTCAGTGCTTTTCGCCCCAAAGTCGCTGTGCAGGCCTGCTCCTGTCACCTCCACGTCCTGTCCAAGCCGTGGACCTCCCTTGGGCTAAGCTCACCATGAGCTTAACCCGTGGTCCAGGACCTCTTTTTGCCCTAGCTATAAAACCCCCCTGTTGTTCTTGGCTTCTTTTACACACCATTGAGCTTGGCCTTGCTGCACTGGCCGAGCATCTCCTCCCACTAACCCGCTTTTTGGCCGCCATTGTTGAAGTCCTTGGAGCTCCTTGGTGGCAAGTGCTTCAGTGGCTCCCTCTTCAACCTCGTTGTTCACTTTGTGCTCCCTGCACCTCCCGGAGTTAACCCTAACCCCTTTGGGTTGACATTTTCAAGAGGCCTAGCTTGGAGCTTGGAGCTTGAGCTTGAGTTGGCCGTGGAGCAACCCTTCTTCCCCAACTCGGGTCCTCCATGTCCCCAACCTCCTCAAGACCTCCGCGACCTCCGTAACCCTCCCGGTAGTCCCGTGAGATGCTTGGCACCTGCATGTATGTTGTTATGAGCTTGGCACACGCTTGAATGTTCACGGAGCTCATTATCGCTGTTGTGTTTTTGGCCGTGTGTTTTTTATGCCGCCAATCTACGGCTCGTCGCCGCTCAGGCCACCTCGCCACCGGAATGGTCTGGCGTGTGCATAACACTATTGCGCACACGCTGGTGTCCTGGATGGCGCCGTGAGGTCCTCATCGCCGCGCCGAGCCTTGGTAGCCTCTCGATTTTGTCTGACGACCATGGCACCGTGTTTTGTCGTTAAGACAAAGACCTCCCCATTTTTGGCTAATCACCTCCAATCATTGTAGCTTTTAATGTGCCCTTAGTGTTGCGTGCGAGGTCTTGTGCCGCCCATCTTAGGTCTCACGGCCAGACCTCCTGGGCCATCTTAGCCATCTTGGACCTCCCCTGGGGTCCTCTTTGCAAAGACCACCCCGGTCTTTTGTAGGACAACCCCAGACCTCCCTCCTTGCGATCTTGACCGCTAGGACCTCCTTGTGGGAGATCTTAGCCGCTGAGATCCTCCTGTGTTGATCTCCACTGTAGGACCTCCCCGAGGTCCTCTTAACCTTGTGGACGCCCGGGTAATCTTAGCCGCCTGCACCTCCCGGTGGAAATCTGAGCCGCTTAGGACCTCCCTTTGTTAGATCTTGGCCGCTCAGACCACCCCAAGTGGATCTGAACCGCCCAGACCTCTTTGTTGTTGTCTTGACCGCTAAGGTCCTCCCTAGGACAATCTAGGCCATTAAGGTCCTCCTTGGAAAATTGGACCGCCCAGACCTCCTCGAGAGGTCCCGACTGTAGATCTTCCTTGGGGAGATCTTGATAGTTTAGATCTTCCTTGGAAGATCTCACCGCCCAGACCTCCCTCGTTTGATCTGGACCGCCCCGGTCCTCCTCTTGTGTTGTGGTTCGTTGGATGCGTATCAACGGCCACGACCTCCCCTCATTGCGCTGCAGAATGGCGGGGAGGACATGGACCGTTGATCCACGATCAACGGCCCGTGTTCTTCTGGACTCAGCAGCAGCGCGCGTGTTTTCCTCTCGAGGTCTTGGGCCGTTGATTTAAATCAACTGTTCACGCCCTCCTCTGCTTTTGGAAGTTTAGAAATTCCAAGAAGCACTTATTTGTAAAATGAAAAAGGTAGGAACTTTAAAAATGCATAACTAATTCAATTTCAATCCAAATAGGGTGAATCAAATTTTGTTAGCTCTGGCTTGACCTGGACTTTAATCTAAAAATGGTTAAGAGCCCAGTTCAGCTCCAAAACACAGTTTTGCAAATAGATTTTAAAACTAACTTCAAATATACACCCAAACTAATGTTTAACTTGTAAAATACACAACTAATGCTCTGTAGATTCTTTTTGAGTGATTCCAACTTTGTTGGTTTCCTCTATTAGTGAACTTACTATGAAAATTAGTTTTGAGCTTGTTGCTGTTATAAAAATGAGGACTTGTGCATTACAATTTTGTTCAAGTTCTTGTTTTTGAAAAATGGTAGAAAGTGCAACATAGCTCCAAATGGGATGAACTCAATTGTGTTATTCATCTCATGAGGTGCTGGTTTTGCTGTAAAAATTTCAGTGTCACCACTTTTCTAGAAAATGTTGCCTCATAATTAAATTAGTGAATAGTGCAGTTTGGTATTTTTAGGGCTGAGCAGAATTGTTTTGCTCATATCTTTTGCATTGAGAATCCAAATCCATTGGTTCTTGTTGCTAAATTCCCTAAAAATCACCCTCTTGCTGCTGTAGAAAATTCAGAGTGTTTGGAGTTTGTTTGCTGTGTTGTCCTTGTTGTTTTCGTCGTTCTTATCGAATCTTTTCGTCTTTTCGATTAGGTGCCGACGAGTGTATTGATCCCGTGAGTGATCCTCGGCAACAATTTGTCTAGCAGCAGTAAAGGCAAGCAGTTTGATCATTTCCATCATTGTCCCATTACTTTAAAGTCTAATATTTTGTTTAACTTGTATGTATGCATGCTTTTGTGTCAAAGTATTTTATCGCTTAGAGGTAGCTATTCCTATTGCATAGTTGCCCTAAATTGTTACCCCTGCCACAAACCATAAGTTACTAATATCGCTGGTGAATTAGAGCCCGTGATTTAAGTATGCTCTTTTATTGCTTTTACGGTGTCATGCTTAGCAATGCTTAGATAACGGTAGTATGGGCGATCATCGACTTAGTCGATGGTCTTGATCACTCAAAACTGATTATTACTCCTATATGTCCAGACTTGTGCTTTGATTAATTTGTAAAATCAAAACTGAAAATAAAAGATTGATTTAGACTTGGGCATATTGGATGGATGGCGTGGTTTTTGGATGTGGTGGTATGCCCGAGTCAACAAGGACCTAATTCTTGCGCCATTGATCCAAGCAATTTTATGTATAACCACACGAGGGGCATATGGAACCCTCTTGACTAAGTACTTTGGGCGGTGTTAATTGGGGTCGCCGGTTGGTGTGTTTTAAAGACAAAATGTGTGTGTGATGTGGGAGGAGCATTAGCTTCCGGGAAGGTTGTGTGATGTCTCTTTCTCCCGTGGGTTGTGCGACTTTAATTAGCATTGTCCATTGGAAATGTCTCAGAGGACTTAGCTGCACAAGACACCTAAGGTAGTGTGCTTAAAGGAAAGGCGGTCTAACGTGGGTACATTGGTACACCCCGCAGGGATAAAACTATTCAATAGCCTCGCCCTAGGTTATGGACACGCTTGGTTATTTCCGTAAGAATTAGACTACAACCTTTAATTAAAACTTGACATGGTTGGTATGAACGGAAGTTCATGCTATTGTTGTGGTGACTATTGGGTTAGTCACTTCTGTGTTGATCTTGTTGTTGTTACTATGTTATTATCTCGTTGTTACTTCAACATTTAAAATGCTTTGTCAAATTGCCTTCAATCTATTATATTATTGCAAATGAAACCTGCTTTATGCTAAAATGAGTCCAAAGCCTCATCCACTTAAATAAAGCTTGCATGTAGCTATTTATAGTTCTCGTTATCTCACACGAAGTCTTATGGAGTACTTTATGTACTCATCGCCCGTGGTTGTGGCATTTTGTGGCTTTTGTTGCAGAGGAAGGAGGTGAGCCCCAAGGGCTTCACTCTTGCGAGATTGTGCTTCGGGTTTGACGACTAGCTTGGTGGTCCGGTTAGTTGCCTTGTGGGTAAAGGCACACTAATTGGCTTTTGTTATGGCCATCTTATGGCACTTTTGCTTCCACTGTTATCTTTTTGTAATTATTGTTTTTTGGCCTAAGGGCCTCTCTTTTGTAATATCTATTCCATATTAACGTTAACCTCTGGTTTGTTGTTTGTACTATGTGTTGTATGGAATTGATGCTTTCTTTTGTTGTGAGGTATGTGTACTGCATTCTGGGAAGTATACATCTCTCGAGACTCGGTTTATTTGGTTGATAATACTAGGGTCAATTGGACGACTAAGTATTATGAGCTTAATAAACGTCGGGGTCTCACAGTTCTGCTAGGAACCGCTACGACTCATGGTCGGAAAGGGTTTCCGAGTCACAACCGAACTACACATGAACCTAACGGGTCACACACTTAACGGGTTGGAACAAACCAGTACGAATACGATTCGTAAAGCGTGTTTGGATAGGATCCGTCACGGGCCTATATAAAGAGATGCATGAGGCTGTTGGGAAAAGGAGAGTTGACACGAGTTGCCCTACCGAAACCCTAGCCGCCATTTTCTTGAGAGCCTCCCCGTGCGATTTGGTGCTAGCACACACCGGCTGACGGTTGTTCCTTCCTCGGACGTGTGGATACCGTGAGAGGCGCTTACTACGATTGTTGCGCTTTGAGGACGATCCGCGATCTTCACAAGGAATACAGAGGTTGCTGGAGGAGACGATCGACTACGACCACTACATCGACGTGCTCTTCGTTGGACCAGGCTGCTCCAACCCTTCTTCCGCTGCTCTGCATGTCTGGTGGTAACGATCTATGACCATCTACTTGCTTGGCATCCTGGTTTGCGTGGTAGAAAATTTTGTTTGTAGCTATTGTAGCCTACCCGTATCCCAACAACAACAAGTAACAATAATAACAAGACATCCTAGAAGTGGCTAACCCAATAGCCACCACAACAATAGCATGAATTCCCCATTCATACCACCCACATCAAGTTTTAATTAAATGTTATAGTCTAGTTCTTGCACGACCTTACCAAGCATGTCCATAACCAAGGACGAGGCTATTCGAATAGTTTGAACCCTGCAGGGGTGTACCAATGTACCCACACATCAGACCGCCTTTGTTTCCACTAGATCAAGCACACTTCCGAAGGTATGCCGGCAAGGCTAAGTCCTACGAGACATTTCTAATATTGTGTATTAACAACGAGTCGCCCGTATGGATGGAAACCCATACGCTGTGACAGAGTCATTGTAAAGCCGAAAGTCAACTACCACTATAGGGTAAAGCTCCCGGACAACTACAATGCCCTTCGGTGTGGAGAACCTAAACCAAATTCCACTCCCGCTCACCCAACACATAACCACAAGTTTCTTTTTTAATACCACACACCCACACAACCTCCTGCGACTCGGAGCTAACACACGCTAAAGTACTAAGTCAAGAGAGGTCCCATATCCCCCTCGTGTGGTTAGCACGCAATAATCGCTTGGCTTAGTGACACAAGTAACTCGGTCCTTGTTGACCTGGGCACCATTGAAGTTACACCATAAGATCACACCATCAACCATTGTGCCCAAGTCTCAACATTCCATTTTCAGTTTCAGTTTTTGACTTTACAAAGTAACAAAGCACAAGGTGCTGAGCATAATGGTAATAATAATTTTGTGTGATCAAAGTTATCGACTAAGTCGATAACCGCCCAATTCTACCGGTAGCTAAGCATTTCTAAGCATGACACCGTAAAGACAATAAAGAGCATAATTCAACCACCAGGCTCTAATTCACCGGCGAGATTAATAACTTATGTTTTGTGGCAAGGGATAAACAATTTAAGGGCAACCATGCAATAGGAATAACTACCTCTAATCGGGAAAATAAACTTTGACACAAAAGCATGCATACATACAATTTGTAAACAAAGTATTAGACTTTGAAAGTAATAGGATTATTATGATCAAACTGCTTGCCTTGCTGAAGTTGCTCACTATGCTGTAGAGGGTCACTCTCAAGGTCAACGTGCTCGTCGGAACCTAGTGAAAGAACGAAAAAGAACCGATAAGAACGAAGAACAACCAAAAGACTCAAAAACTAACTTCAGCGAAAAGCTCTGGAATTTTTACAGAAGGTAGAGCATGATTTTTAAAGAATTTAGCAACAAGAACCAACTGATTTGGATTCTCAATGCAAAAATTATGGCCAAAACAAAATCTGTCTGTTGGAAAAAGGCTGAAAATTCACTTCGGTTACTATTCATCCGAAATTAAATTTTTGGCATAAATTTCCAGAGAGGTGTTGCACCTGAAATTTTTATGGTAAGCAAAGCACCTCATAAGATGAACAACACAATTGGATTCATCTCATTTGGAGCTAGGATGCATTTTCTATGATTTTTCAAAGACGTGAAAAAGTGCACAAGTTAGCAAAACATTTGAAAACAGTAGCATGCCTAAAACCTATTTTACAAATAAACTTACTAATAGAGGAAGCCAAAAAGGTTGAGTTCACTCAAAAAGGAGCTACAGAGAATTACTTATGCATTTTTCAAGTTAAATGAATTTTTAATGCACTAATTAAAACTAAACCGGAATTAAATCTATTCCTAAATTTTTCTGGAGCCAAACTAAGCTTAAAACCATTTTTATATTAAAGCTTAATTAAAACCAGAACTAACAAAATTTGAATCAACCGAAAAGGAATTAAAATGAATTAGTTATGCAATTTCAAAGTTTAATACATTTTTTAGTTGAGAAATAAGGCTTACCGGGCTTTTGAAAAGAATTAACTCAAAGGAAATACGTGGGAAAATGTGGGTTGTTGATCAACCATCGACGCCTACGCCAAGAAGCTCAAAGACAGCAAGACGCACAAGACGAAATGCAAACGAACGCTTGGATCAAGATCCAACGGTCCATATCGATCGAGACTTCGGACGGTCCGAAGGTTCAAATCAATGTGGGCCGTGGATAGATCGACGTGTGGTTTAGATGGTCCGAATGGCACATCAGATCTGGGCCATTGATTTAAATCCAACGGCTCACCGAGACTGAGCCAAAGAAGTGGTCCAGACGGCCCACTAGATATGGGCCATAGATCGGAAAATGACGATTGTGGCTCGGCGGTCCAAACTTCACACAGATCTAGACCATTGGTTTGAAATCCGATGGTGCACAATGACCCAAGGCTTGTGCACGCACCGGGGAGGGTTTCACTAACATTGGACCCCACTGTCAGTGACCGTGGGCCACGCACGCGGATTTAAACGTGCACAGTGAAGGTTTAAAAGGGGCTGGGCCCACTTGTATGTGACAGCCAAGCCCAGATTTAAGACAGCCCTTAATTACTAACCATGATTAATAGTGCTTAAGTGATGATTAGCATTTAATGAAGAGAATCACAGTCTTAACGACTCGGCACAGTGCCACTCGCCCGACAAAATCGTCTAGTGCGTTCCACGGCTCACCGCCGGCGACCTAGGTCACGGCGGCGCACACCAAGGGCACCAACGAGTCCGCAATAGCAGTGCGCACACGATAGTGGCACTCTCAACGGCGGCGGCGGCCTGAAACGCCGGCGAGCCGGAGTTGAGCGAAGATGACCAACATGGCTGAAAGTGAAAACGAAAGAAAGCTCCGCAACACTCCAGGTAAGCGGGTGCCATAGCTTCTAGGGACTATTAGGGAGCTACCTTAGCACAGGTGGAGCTCGGAGGTGGCCGGAGAAGCTCCGACGACGTTGAAGCTTGTCGGTATCGAGGAAGATAAAGTGAAGACGGCGGCCTAAGCAAAAAGACCACCAAGGGATGGTAAGGATAGCTCCACCATAGCTCACAGAGGATCCAAGCGTGAGCAATTGGAAAATGGAGGACTTACCGGAGTTAAAGACGAAGAGGGGTGAACCTCGGCCGAAAAGGGGAAATCCAAAATTCAACTGCTTCCTGAAGAGGCAAACCAAAATTGAATTAGGGTTATTACTTCAGGAGATTAGAGGAATGAGTTGGAGCAAAGGATTGAGCAAGAAAGCCACTAGAACTATGAAGACCACGAAGCTCGCTTGGGGCCAATAATGGCGGTTTTAGGTTTTTAGAGAATTGAGCTCAACCAAGCACCGAGAGGCAAAGACAAAGATCAAGGGTGGAGAAAGGAATACCATGGAGAGCTAGAAGGCCACTTATAGCCGAGAGAAGCAAGGAGAAGCAACGGGACAAAACCACAGTGGTCAAGCCTGCTGCCATGGCCAAGAGGATGGGAGCAGGTGAGGAGAAGACTTAGAGAGCAACACTCTGGTGCGCAATTAAGGCAAAGAGTCGTTGTGAGGTGACAAGGCTTGCCCCCATGCCCTATGCACGCCATGGCTCGCTGGCGCTCGTGCCCAGGACAGAGGAGGACGACGACGAAGAACAGGACGCGAGCGGGGCCACCAGTCAGCGACAAAGAACAAAGAGGCTCGGGTCAAGTGAACGAATGGGTTGAGCTCAACCAGTTAGGCACGAGTCCAACACACGCACGGTTAGATCAAGAATGGACGGCCACGATTGAAATAATCTCGGCGGTTAGATTTAGATCTAAAGGCCCATAGCGTTGGTTCGAACGGCCCAACTAGCAGAGACCATCCGATTAAGATCCAAAGGCTGAGATCGAAGGCGCGATTGAATGGGCTCGGGACAGCGCGCAAGGTGGTCCGACCAAGTCTAGTGGCACGAGCCCGAGACTGGCTTGAACCCAAGCAACAGTGAAACCAGTTAGGATAGAATTGAACAGAGAAGGTTTGAGAATTTTTCAGAGGAGTCACACAGCATCCCTAGAACCAAGGAAAATTATTTCCCGAGGTTGAACATAAGATTCTCAGCATAGAGGCCATGACTTAGTCAATTGGAGATTTAGGTTTTTGAATTCCACAATTCCTTTCCAAGAATTACAGAGAAGTTCAAAAACTTCCAGATGCAAGAAAAGTTTTAATTTCTACTTATTTTCTTACATTTGAAACACACACCCAGATTTGGGATGTTACAAAACAGACCTTTATAATAGTTGGTGATATACTTCTTTAATTGTACATCACCCCGAATTATCCCTTCCTCTTTTTCGAGCGAATTATCCCCTCCTCTTGTTCGAGCTGAAAGATTCTTTGTCGTCTATGCTTACCATTCGCAATCAAATGATAATAAAAAGTATTTCTATCTCCCTTCAAAAGAAATTTTGCTTTGGATCTTTGGTACCATTTAATTTCTTCTTCTCTTAACAGATGTGCCAATCTCTCATTAGCAATTTTTTTAATATAAATGTCTTCATCAGACAATCTTAAAAGCACTGCTTTTTTATCAAGCTTATCAATTATCAAACTGAGTTCTAGCTTTTCCTTTTTATAAGTCACACTGCTATTTTTAGCCCAACCTCGAAGATATTGTCTAAGGGATCTAACCTTATATTGCCAAATTTGTAAGGCAGACTGACCTCTAGTTTCCTTTTTCCACACATCAGCCACCATCTTCCTAAACCCTTCCCTACACAACCAGCCTAATTCAAATTTGAATAAAGGCTGACTCCCTCTAAAAAGAGGCTGCTCTCGTATTTAAAAGCAATGGTGCGTGATCAGACAACGACCTTTCAAGAGCATTAACTGTGACCAAAAGAAATTTATGCTCCCAGTCTGTACTTATTAAAACTCTATCTAGCTTTTCAAAAGTTGGATTATCTAATGATCTGGCCCACGTAAATTGTCTACCAGATAAATCTATTTCCCTTAAATCCAAATTATTAATCACAACATTAAACAAAAAAGGCCATCTAAAGTTGAAGTTATCTTTATTTTTTTCGCCTGCATGCCTGATAATATTAAAATCACCCCCAACTAAAATGGGAAGAGAATCTTTCCTACAGGCATGAACTAGTTCAGTAAGAAATTTCTCCTTGAATTGGGTTTGAGTTGCACCATAAATAGCCACAAGAATCCATTGGAAGTCGTCCTCTGTATTTCTTAGGTGAAACATTACATAAAAGTCACCAATATCAATAGAACTAATATCAAAAACCCGAGGATCTACCCCTAAAAGAATGCCCCCGGACCGACCTTGTGGCGGAGAACAATGCCACAAAAAATCCTGTCCACCACAAAGATGATTAAGATTAGGCACAGAAAAGTCATTTTTACTGGTTTCAAGGATAGCCACAAAATATAAATGCTACTCCTTAACCATTTCACAAATATAGCGATGTTTAGCCAAGTCTCCTAGACGTCTGCTATTCCAAAAAAGACCTTTCATCTAAACCGTAATTTGATTGGCCTATTGTAAGACTTTTTCTCTTTTGACCTCTTTTTATTTGCTACCAACAAATTATCATCTAAATCATTACAGAAATGATTAAAGGCTGAGAAATCATTGCAATCTATATTCTCATCCACCAACTCCTCAACATCTACAAATCCATTATTTTTTAATCGCCCTATTTCAAGATCCTTAATATCTTTAATAGAACTAGCGACCTTAGCCTTATCGACTCCTAAAGAAATACCAATGCTAGCAACTTTTTCAATAACTTGCTCATCAGAAAAAGACAAAAAAAGAAAATTGATTACCAGACTTACTTGGATCAAGTTCGAGATTACGAACAATAGCCCACCGTGTAGCCTTCTGAACTGAGTCTTCATCATCGGACTTCTGTATCTTGATGTGTGCACTCTGCCTAGGCTCCACAAGTTCATCTGAATGTCGAGCGTCCACCGTGTTACTTACTGTAGCAGATTAACAGCTAAGTTCACAACTTCTGCCCCTGTGTTGGTTACAGAAACATCCAATCGAGGGAGCATCACCACATCCTTCACTATAGCAAGACCCTCTGAAAACACACCGATCATATCTGCCTTGGCCGCGTACGAGACATCGCCACCATCAACCAAAGAACCGGCACCCAAAACCACCGATTGCTGCCCCTTGGTTTTGTCTTCATCTGCAGCTAGCTCTTGCTGCATTCCGAACTGAACTTCTGTCATAGAGAATTCACTCACCACAACCCCCTTTCCTGCATTCATTGGCTCGGTTGGTAAGCCGGCCATGGCAGTCTTGGGATTTTGTCTCTCACCCATTATAACCTTTTGCTGCCCCTTGGTTTTGTCTTCAACTGCCGCTAGCTCTTGCTGTATTCCGAACTGAACCTCTGCCATAGTGAATTCACTCGCCACAACTCCCTTTACTGCATTCATTGGCTCGGTTGGTAAGTCGACCATGGTCCATGGCAGTCTTGGGATTTTGTCTCTTTGCTGCCCCCTTCGGCTCTGTTGGTAATCCGACTAGATGTTGTCCCTGAATGTTCTCGCCATAAGCAACAATCTTGAACTCCTTGCGAACCGCCCTTGCTCCCAGATAGTATCCCTTAGTAACAAACCTAAAGAAGTCCCCTTATTAGTTGAGATAGATTGTCTTTCACGAATCTCAAGAGCATTTGATGTCAGATCGAGTTATTCTTCAATATCTTAACATCTCTATCTTTCATATCAACATCTTTGCCTCTGCCTGATGAATCATCCCCTCATGTTCCTTGGCCTGATAAGATCCTTCGTCAACACTATCCATCGCAGCATCCTCAACTTTGAAGAAAATGTTGTAGACATATTCCCCAACCACTATCTCAACACTAAAAGGTATGACATCTACGTCCAGAACACCCACCAATATTCGAACCAAATCTTTTTTGCGGATCATTTCAATATCCACTCTCATTGCTATGCGATGATCGACCCAATAGCACAAAGGCTTATAAAGTCACGAACTTCAAGAGGCACTCCTAAAACCTGAACCCATACCTTCTGAAGTTGCTATCTAGGATTGGGTTTCATATTCCATTCCATAAATTGCAACACCACCTTATGTTCCTTGACATGCACGTACAACGATATCTTCTGGGACGGCAGCGTCACCTACGGCGACTACTCCAACATGCTCTCGCCTACAAAAGATTTGTGGTGCGGATCCCGGATAACCTGCCGCTGGATGTGGCGGCGCCGCTGCTGTGCGCGGGCATCACGGTGTATGACCCATGAAGCAAAGACGACATGCTACTGAGTTGGCGTGACGCTCGGTGTGGTCGTCAAGTGCCTTTTGACATCGACCGTCGCCTAAGTTCGGCAAGGCATTCAGCCTATGTGTGACCGTCATCATTGTTAGTTTAATTTCATTTTTGCACTTTGCAGTTGTTGGACCAGAAAGGCGGCTAGAGGGGGGGGGTGAATAGGAGCACGCTCACTTTTTCACTTTGATTTGGATTCAACACCAATGTCACTCCGATAGCTATGAAAGCTATGAAGATCAATCTACAAGTATAGCGGAAGACTTGTATTGAATCCTAATAAAAAACCCCAAGCATAGCAATCAACAGACACAAAGATAGGCTGAAGAAACCAAAATCGGTTCAACCACAGTTAGATGGGCGGTTGTACCAATGATGAGTACAACCGCATGCAAATGAGCGGTTCAACCAATGATCAGTTCAACCATAGTTATAAGGGCGGTTGAACCGATTTCCCTGGAACATCCCGACGACGAAAACTAAAAGTGGCACAACTTTTGATCCACTTGGCCAAACTCCACGAAATTTGAACCACACCTTCCTAAATATATTAGGAATCTATTCCAATCAAAGATCACAGAGATCCATGCCGATGTTCCTATCTTTTTCAATTTGAACAAAGGTGGTTTAAAAACCGAGCCAAATGCAAAATACGATCTAGAGACTTGCTCATGGGTGGTTGATGATCAAGATGATCCTAGATGGGTTATCACATGTCACAGCAAGTTAGATCACGGTAAGAAACCAAGCAAAAGCTCGCGGATCAAAGAAAGACCCCAAATCACCAAATAGAGAGAAAGAAAGCAAATGAACTCATCTTTGAGAAAACTTTCTTTGGATTGATTTGATATGGTATTGGTTTACAGCCACTCCATCAATGCAGGACAAAGACTCAATACATGAGCATGAAATCAAATCCAACTCTCTAGAACCCTAACCTCCAACTATCAACTCCCTAAGCACAAAAGCAAAACTAGGGTTTACAAGTAATGAAAGGGTTGGATGAGGTGCAGCCACCTCCCTCCTCTATTTATAGTGGAGGCTTAGACCTTCTAGAAGCATTAACCCTAATGGACTCCTGTTAAGGCCCAACACAAACGGGTCACACACGCACGCATTTTAAAGCGCCATCTTCATCTCCTCTTGACCTAATCCACTTCTCCATGCATCGTCTTGCGCCGAGGGTTGGCAAAAGGTCACCAAGGCGATATTTGGTAAAATTACCAAAATACCCCTTCTCGATCTTTTTGGAAGACCGAGTCCCATCTTCGTGAAGCACCTCCCATGCTTCGCGCACGTGTAGGTTGATCCAGTGGCTCTCATCATGTTGGCAAGTCTCTCTCATCCGGCTCACACCGAAACCACCATGGCACTTGCACCGACCCCACGCCGCTTGATCCAACCCGCTGCACCAAACTGCCCATTCGGTCACCTTTGTCCTTTACGCGCCATGCTTGACTCCATTGACCTCACCCGGCATCCCCGATCGTTCTGGACCTCAGCTCTCCAAGCTTAGTCCCGATCATCCTCGCCGTCGACCGCCATTGACCTCAAAGCAACCAGCACAACAATAGACAAAGAAATCGATTCCGGAAACAAGTTCTTCACAACTTGACCCACGTTAGTCAAAACATGCATCATGCAACACATATGTAATGAAACCCATGAACTTGACCTGACCCAAAACTATTTCTCCAAAATGGCCGAACTTCAAAACAGAATCGGTACAACCGCCAAGTAAGAGCCGCAGATTATCAAGATCGCGGTCGCATCATTATATAATCATGATCGTACCGCTTCTCAAGGAAATCCAAAACTCCGCAAAAACATCCTCTCTGGAAATTCCGTACCGCTTCTCAAACGGTTCAACCGTGATGCGGTACGACCACCATCTACAAGCCGGTATTACTGCACTACGGTCGTACCGCGACTTAAACGCCGGTACAACGAATTGTCTTAACACTGCTGAAAACGCTGTTTCGACAAACCTTTAATGCCATTGGCAATTGTAACATCATCCTGAGATCATGAGCATATCCCCATGATATCCACAATCTCCCCCTTGATGAACACATTGGAAATTTTCCACAAATGCAAATTTTGAGGTTTGAAAAGTAAAAACTCGACGTTTTCGCACAAAGACACAACTTGGTCCAAATGCAAGAGAAAGCAATGGAAATGACCAAGTTGGCTTCAGAATAGTATCGGCAAGTGTTCCAAAAAAGATCAAAATCTCACTTAAAGTCCATATGAAAGAACAAGATATGACCTTTGATCATTGTGAGGATCAAGGATTGCAATTCAAGTTCAGAAGAAGCAATAAGACCATAAGAATACAAATAAGAAACTCCCCCTCACTATGATCCTCATATTTTAGAAAATCTCAAATTTTCAATTCTTCTCCAAGTAGCTCCCCCTTTTTCGTAACTCCCCTGTTTCTCCCTTTTTTCAACCATCTTCTCCCCCTTTGACAATGGAGTCATCAAGGAATCATGCCTTCCTCTCGTCCAGAGATGACAAATGTAGAAAGAGGAAAAAGCATAAGGAGCATGCATAAAATGCAATGGAGTGGCTTCATTTTTTTTTGTATTTTTCAATTTTTGATTACAAGAAGCTTTGGAGATTACCTAAAAGAACCACCTAACATTTCTAATATTGCACAAACAACATATCAATCCTAACAGCGCTAGCAAGATCATGATAAGACATATATATATCAAAGCTAAGCTCGAAGCCTCAAAGTAAAGCAATGAATTTTAGCATTTTAAGCAACGCTTCAAATCTAGCAAGTTCATCAACAGGGAACCTAAAATGATACTAGCCATGTCAAAATATCAATGTGAGATCAAAAAGCTAACAATGACCATATTAAGAGACAAACAAGTCTTGAAATGAATCATTTTGCTCAATTTTCTCAAAACGCCCATTTTTCAACAATTTTTCATTTGCAATGAATATTGAAGTTGACTAACGGTCTAACTTAGTGAAGAAGATCCTGGACTAGGAGCCATCCACAAACTCTTCCTAAGCTTCGACCAGAAGTTGATTAAAGGTATATCTTAGTGAAGAAGATCCTGGACTAGGAGCCATCCACAAACTCTTCCTAAGCTTCTACCAGGGCGACAAATCTTGAGGTTCATGTCAGTTTTGACAAGCAGTCCCCACGAGATTGTCTGGATCATCAAACTATCTCCAAGTTCATGTCTATGACATGTAGTCTCGTAAGAATAGTTTGGCATAATTTAAGCATAAGACAATCTTGAAATTGATTTTTCATTTTTCATTTTGCACATGAGCAGTTTTAGATTCTCAGAAGCTCAAGTAATGATCAATTTTAGATTCAAGAGCTAACACAGCAATTTTGATAGGGCCAATATCACAAAAGGAGCACTATTGCGCAACTAACTAAAACATCCACAAATTGCAGTTTTTAGTTCAAGTTGCCTTAAAGTTCTAGCTCATACAGTAAAGACTTAGCTACACATGTGAAAGCATGATAATTCTAGCAAGTTAAAGAACTAGACATGGCATTGAGCAAGAATTGAAATACTAAAGCTCCAAAGGGTAATAAGTAAAGCTTCATCAATTTTAAAAGATAAGCAGAAAAGCTTATATTACAATGCATCTTTTTGTGTTTTTCATATGAATGCAATATGATACAATGATATGCAAGAAAAGCTCAAAAACCTAAAAAGATCAAAAAGTTCAAAAGAAGATCAAGAAAAGATTAAATGAACAAGGAAAGATCAGAAAAGATCGAACTCCCCCTCAAACCAACCCATAGGGATAAATTACCCCTAACTCGCTTCGCAAGGTGGCAAACCTTGTTGGGTCTAAAGACTTGGTGAGGATATCGGCTAACTGAGCCTCGGACTGCACAAAATGCAACATAATATCACCCTTCTTAACGTGATCTCTAAGGAAGTGATAGCGAATGTCTATGTGCTTGGTCCTAGAGTGTTGCACTGGGTTCTTAGTAATGTTAATAGCAGAAGTGTTATCACAGAAAAGAGGAACACTATCAAAGTTTAACCCAAAGTCCTTAAGAGTGGACACCATCCACAAAATCTGACTACAACAACTAGCAAATAGACTACATATTCAGCCAAAGAAGGATTGTGCAACAGAGGACTGCTTCCTAGAAGACCAAGAGATAAGAGAAGTGCCTATAAAATGACAAGTGCTAGAGGTACTCTTCCTTTCTAGCCGACAGCCCGCAAAATCATAATCAGAAAACCCTCAAATGGATAGCGAAGAAGAACAGGAATAACAAATGCCATACTGGAGGGTAGAGTGTAAATACCTAAAGATGCGCTTAACGACTTGGCGATGTGAAGTCCTCGGTGACGCCTGAAACCTCGCACAAAGGCAGACCGCGAAGTGGATGTCCAGTCTTGAGGCCGTAAAGTACAGAAGGGAGCCGATCATGCTGCGGTACTCGTGTTGATCCACGGCTTCTCCATCCTCATCTGGATCTAAAATAGTCGAAGTTGCCATAGGAGTGGCAATCAGCTTGCAGTCACCCATCTCAAAACGCTTGAGCAAATCCTTGGTGTACTTCGTTTGATGGATGAAGATCCCTTCCTTGCACTGCTTGATTTGTAGCCCCAGAAAGTAATTGAGTTCTCCCATCATACTCATCTCAAATTCCCTGGACATGGTCTCAGAAAAACTGGAAACAAGAGCATTAGAGGAACCACTAAAGATAATATCATCAACATAAATCTGAACAAGCAGGAAGTGATTGCCATGCCTAAGAATGAAAAGAGTCTTATCAAATTTTCCCATTTCAAAATTATTCTTAAGCAAGAAAGTCTTAAGCCTATCATACCAAGCTCTAGGGGCTTGCTTAAGACCATACAAGACTTTGGATAGCTTGTAAACACGATCAGGATGCTTGGGATTCTCAAAGGCAGGGGGTTGTCTAACATACACTTCCTCCTCTATAAAACCATTCAAAAAGGCACTCTTAACATCCATTTGATGCAACCTAAAACCTTTAGATGCAGCAAATGCAAGCAAGATACGAATGGCTTCTAGTCTAGCAACAGGAGCGAAGGTCTCATCAAATCTAACCCCTCAACCTGGCTAAAGCCCAGAGCTACCAATCTAGCCTTGTTTCTAACCACATAACTATCCTCATTTTATTTATTTTTGAACACCCATCGGGTTCCTATAACATTATGACCACTAGGAGGTTCTACAAGGTTCCAAACTTTATTTCTTTCAAAATTCTCTAACTCCTCATGCATGGCATTGACCCAACTAGCATCAGATAAAGCATGTGATATATCTTTGGGTTCGAAAGAAGCTACAAATGTAGAGTGAGAGAAAAGACTCGGATCATGATACCTGGAGTGAGTGACTCGCTCATGGAGATTACCAATCATCTAATCCGGAGGGTGTTGCTTCTGAATGTGCAAAGGAGCGCCCGGGGGTAGTGTCACCTCGACCTCCGCAAGTACTACTGATGAAGAAGTCACAGCAAGAGCCTCAATTGGAGGTGAAGCAGTTGTAGCAGGTTCTGGAGCTTCGGCAGCTTGCATAGGAACAACAGCAACAGGTGGAGGAGCAGTATCAAGTTCATCCTCATTTTCTTCAAAAAATACTCTCTCGTCACTTGTAAGTCACCAAACATCGGATCTAGCCTGGCTAGTCTCATCAAAAGTGACATTGCATGTCTCCTGGACACTGTTAGTTTCAACATTAAAAACCCGAAAACCCCTCGAATAAGCAGGATAACCCAGAAATAAACCATCACAAGTCCTTGATTCAAATTTATCTAGGTTCCCTGTCTTGAGAATAAAACACTTCGATCCAAAGACTTGAAAATGAGAGACAGAGGGTTTTCTGCCAAAACGAAGCTCATATGAAGTCTTCCCAAAGACGGTCTCAAGAAGACACGGCTTGAAATATGGCAAGCTGTAGCAATAGCTTCGGTCCAAAATCTCCTCGGTGTGCTATACTCATCTAGCATCATCCTAGCCATCTCGACTAGCGTCCTGTTCTTCCTTTCCACAACGCCATTTTGTTGAGGGACGTGTGGAGAAGAGAACTGATGCACAATATGCGCTTCAAGACAAAAGAGGCAAAGAAGCATTCTTGAACTCGTGCCATTGTCACTGCAGATCGCTCTCAAGGCACCAGGAAGTTCAGAAGCCAAACGAAGAACAAGATCATGATAATGATCAAAAGCCTCATCCTTCGAAGCAAGAAAGAACACCCAAGAATATCTCGAAAAATCATCGACTATGACAAGAATGTACCATTTGCCACCGACTAACCGAACCCTAGTAGGACCAACAGTATCCATATGAAGCAACTGTCCTGGTCCGTCAGTCATGACCATAGTCAATGAAGGGTGAGAGGCGGCAACTTGCTTGCCATGCCTACAGGGCGCACATACAATATCCTTGACAGCTTTGAGTTTAGGCAAACCTCTCATGAGATCAAGGCCGCTAACTCGTGTTAGATGATCAAAACCAATGTGCCCCAAACGTTGGTGCCAAAGCCAGATATCAGAAGAAGATGCAATTAAACATTTGAGAGATCCAGCAAGAGATTCAGAAAAATCAGCTCCAAACATTCTACCAACTCTAGAAATCCCAAAAACAAGCTCACCGGCAGAATCAAGCACATGATATGCATTTTTCTTAAAACGAGTTTCGTAGCCATCATCAAGAAGCTGCGAAACAGAAAGCAAGTTGTACCTTAGCTTGTCCACAAGGGCGACGTCCTTCAAGATTAATCTGTCATTCACCTTGATTGATCTCGTTCCTTCAATTCGCCCTTGTGTATCATCTCCAAAGGTGATGAAATCATCACCCGTCGACCGCGTGAAGGAAGTGAACCATCTTGAGTCTCTGGTCATGTGGCGTGAACAGCCGGAGTCGACGAGCCACGTGTTCTTCCTCCTTCTGCGGCGATCCTAAAAAATCAAGGCACAAAAGAACGATGTGTCTGAATACTGTGGTTAGTTAAAAGCGACTTGGGAGCCCAGTACTGAGACACGCGTCTGCGAGTAGTATGCAAAGTAGAAGTGCTATCCTTGATTTTATTAGGAGTTCTATTATGAGCAATGGTTACTTTAACATGAGAAGTATCCTGTTTAGGAACATGATGAGCATGTGAAACAAATCCTAGTCCAGGTTTCTTATTTTCTAAGTGACCATGTCTCATAAAAGCTCTAGGTTGATGAGATGAAATTCTAGAAATATTTCTCCTAGCATTTTTCAACCTACGCCAACAGAACTCTACCAAATGTCCACTCTTCTTGCAATAGGTGCAATGGTATTTGGTACCACTGGGAGAAGCACCTTTTGCCTCAAAAGAAGGTTGGACAAACCTTGTAGATTTAAAAACAGTTTTTGCAGGTTGGGTTTTGAATTAAACTAAGCCTTTTTCCAAGACCTGAATGACATTAGGCTTGGATGTGTCTTGGGCAGAGTTGTATCCTAAACCTTGCTTCTTATAAGGAGATTTAGACGTGTTCAGAATCATGTTTAACTGTTTCTTACCTTTAGAGAATTTTTCTAGTGTGTCCTTAAGGTAAGCATTTTCTTTTCCAAAGTTAACACATGATTCACAAGTCTTGGCCTTAATGGCTCTAGCATGTTTATCCTTAAGATGAGCAACTTCAAGCTTATAGGCCGCACAAGAGGCACAAGATGTAGACTCAATTGTGTCCTTAAGCTTGGCATATTTAGCTCTAACTGCTTCTAAAATGTCCTTAACTTCATGTTCACGTTCTATGCAGAAAGAGCAAAAGCTAGATTTAACATTACCAGAAGCATCCAACTTGCTAGACTCTAAGCATTTTTCACAGGGAGTAGATTTAACATCAATTAGCTCAGTCCTAGCATTTTCAAGTTGATGCAAAGCAATATCATGAGCAAATTGCAGTTTAGCAAATTCAGAATGTAAAGCATGGCAAGAGGAACATTCATCAGATTCAAGAGTCTTAGCATTTGTAAGTTCTAATGTCAAGTTATCTACTTGTGACTCTATGTCCTTGTTCCTAGCCATGATAAACTCTAAGGCCTTATCCTGACTCATGAGTTGCTCAAACATGTCATCGCATCTAGTAGAAAGAACATCATAGGAGGGAGGTACCTCATCATTGTCATTGATGTCGACGATGTCGGCCATGAAGTACATGCTGGTGAAGTCCTTGGCCTTCCCTTTCTTGTCTTGAGGGAGCTCCTCCTCCTTGTCCTCCTCGCTCCCGGAGTCCACATCGCTCATGGATTGCTCTCCAAAAGAGGCAAGGACCCGGTGAGCGGCCTTCATGAGCTTGGCAGCATTGTACTTGGGCCTGTTCCCTTGAGGCTTCTTCCAAGCTGGCTTTTCCTCCTTGTGATTGCTCTTACCTTTCAGCTTGGGGTAGTTTGCCCGGATATGATATAGCTCTCCACACTCATAGCATGTCACAGGGCCACCTCTCTTCTTGTTTCTAACATTGTTATATACCCGTGTGACTTTATTGACTAAAAGAGCTAAATCAGCTTCAGGAAGACTCTCAAACTCTTCTCCTTGAACAGCAGATAAACACGTAAGAGAAAAACCAGAAGAAGACTTAGAAGAACCATCAGGAGTCCCTTTAAAGGGATCAGCCACCAAAGCCATGTTATCCTTCTTAGGAAGGCTACCTCTTTTGATCTCATAAGTTTTGAGCTTGCTATAAAGCAGCTCCAAAGTGAGAGTAGAGAGATCGACGTTCTCCTCAATGGCAGTAGCCTTGATCTCCCATTCCTTGGTGTTGATTGCAGCCAGGAGGTGGGTGGCATTCTCAAATTGAGAGTACTCAATGTCAACAGCTCTCATCTAATTGATCACCTTGTTAAAGCGAGTAAAAACGTCATCGATGCTCTCACTAGGACGCATCTCGAATTTTTTATACTCTTGCTTGTAGACCGTCTGGCGCACTTGCTTGATTTGAGACGATCCCTTATGGTAAGTTTCGAGGGTGTGCCAAATCTCATGTGCGGTCGCAAGGTTGCAAATCCTATTGTACTCCTGTCTACCAAGCCTAGCATATAGAAGGTTCTTTGCCTTGTTGTTGTTAGCCAAAAGGACTGCTGAAGCCAGTGAAGCAATTTCGGGCAAAACAAGTGGGGCTCGAACAAACTCCCATATAGCTTGTCCTTCGCTCTCAACGAAGACTCGCATGCGATTCTTCCAATAGGCATAATCGAGCCCATCGAAGACATGCAGCTTCGTCGAGTAGTTATCCATCGCCAAGTTTAGTGACCGGTTAAGATCAAGATTGAACTAATCAGGCTCTAATACCACTTGTTGGACCAGAAAGGCGACTAGAGGGGGGGTGAATAGGAGCACGCTCACTTTTTCACTTTGATTTGGATTCAACACCAATGCCACTCCGATAGTTATAAAAGCTATGAAGATCAATCTACAAGTATAGCAGAAGCCTTGTATTGAATCCTAATCAAAAACCCCAAGCATAGCAATCAACAGACACAAAGATAGGCTGAAGAAACCAAAATCGGTTCAACCACAGTTATATGGGCGGTTGTACCAATGATCGGTACAACTACAGGCTAATGAGCGGTTCAACCAATGATCGGTTCAACCACAGTTATAAGGGCGGTTGAACCGATTTCCCTGGAACAGCCCGACGACGAAAACTAAAAGTGGCACAACTTTTGATCCACTTGGCCAAACTCCACGAAATTTGAACCACACCTTCCTAAAGATATTAGGAACCTATTCCAATCAAAGATCATAGAGATCTATGCCAAAGTTCCTATCTTTTTCAATTTGAACGAAGGTGGTTCAAAAACCGAGCCAAATGCAAAATATGATCTAGAGACTTGCTCGTGGGTAGTTGATGATCAAGATGATCCTAGATGGGTTCCCACATGTCACAGCAAGTTAGATCACGGCAAGAAACCAAGCAAAAACTCACGGATCAAAGAAAGACCCCTAATCACAAAATAGAGAGAAAGAAAGCAAATGAACTCATCTTTGAGAGAACTTTCTTTGGATTGATTTGATATGGTATTAGTTTACAGCCACTCCATCAATAGAGGACAAAGACTCAATACATGAGCATGAAATCAAATTCAACTCTCTAGAACCCTAACCTCCAACTATCAAGTCCCTAAGCACAAAAGTAAAAGTAGGGTTTACAAGTAATGAAAGGGTTGGAGGAGGCGTAGCCACCTCCCTCCTCTATTTATAGTGGAGGCTTAGACCTTCTAGAAGCATTAACCCTAATGGACTCCCGTTAAGGCCCAACACAAACGGGTCACACACGCACGCCTTTTAAAGCGCTTTCTTCATCTCCTCTTGACCTAATCCAGTTCTCCACACACCGTCTTGCGTCGAGGGTTGGCAAAAGGTCACCAAGGCGGTATTTGGTAAAATTACCAAAATACCCCTTCTCGATCTTTTTCGAAGACCGAGTCTCATCTTCGTGAAGCACCTCCCATGCTTCACCACGTGTAGGTTGATCCAGTGGCTCTCTTCATGTCGGCAAGTCTCTCCCATCTGGCTCCCACCGAAATCACCATGGCACTTGCACCGACCCCCGCGCCGCTTGATCCAACCCGTCGCACCGAACTGCCCGTTCGGTCACCTTTGTCCCTTATGCGCCATGCTTGACTCCATTGACCTCACCCGGCATCCCCGATCGTTCTGGACCTCAGCTCTCCAAGCTTAGTCCCGATCATCCTTGTCGTCGACCGTCATTGACCTCGAAGCAACCTGCACAACAATAGACAAAGAAATTAATTCCGGGAACAAGTTCTTCACAACTTGACCGACGTTAATCAAAACATGCATCATGCAACACATATGCAATGAAACCCATGAACTTGACCTAACCCAAAACCATTTCTCCAAAATGGCCGAACTTCAAAACAGAATTGGTACAACCGCCAAGTAAGAGCCGGTACTACCGCATCGCGGTCGTACCACTCATATAACTGCGGTCGTACCGCTTCTCATGGAAATCCAAAACTCCCCAAAAACATCCTCTCTGGAAATTCCATACCGCTTCTCAAATGGTTCAACTATGATGCGGTACGACCGCCATCTACAAGCGGTATTATCAAGATCTTGATCGCATCACGACTTAAACGCCGGTATAACCAATTGTCTTGACACTTGCTGAAAACTTTGTTTCGACAAACCTTTAATGCCATTGCCAATTGTAACATCATCCTAAGATCATGAGCATATCCCCATGATATCCACAGCAGTCTTCACTTTCTGTTTTGGTTTGCATGTAGTTTGTGTTTGCATGCAGGTTGTTCTGTAAGTCCTCAGCATATTTAGTTCTGTTGTTTTGCCTTTCTGTGGACTGGTTCTTCTGGATCGTGGAGAGGTCCTAAGCAAGAATTGGCCACCACTTTGCATGTAACAAATTCCTGTATTCAACTGAGAATAAAAGGAACCAAGCCAGAAAAGCCGCAGTTAGTTGCGCGGCACAATCGTGTGTCAATTCTCAGTTTCTCTGAACTTCTTCTAAAGAAACACTATAGCACATACGAAAAGAGTTTCAGAACTCTGTCATTCTTCTCTGAAGTTCAGTGAATTTCTGTCATTTGGTATCAGAGCGGTGATCAACAGATCCTGCGACAATGCTGAGGGGTACAAGGTCGGTGTCTCCCTCCATTGGATCCCACGGCTGTAGTGGCCGTCGAGCGATGGCCACCGGCAACGGCAGTGGCCAAGGAGTGGTGGCGCAGGTGGCGCCAAGAGAGACTGGGGTGTCTTTGAGATACCCCGTGCTCACACGCACCAATTATAATGATTGGGCGCTGCTCATGAGGGTTAACCTTCAGGCTTGGGGAGTCTACAAAGCGATTGAACTGGGCGGCACTGAGTACCGCGTGGATCGAATGGCGCTGGCGGCCATTCTCCAGGCGGTGCCCCCAGAGATGCTGGCCTCGCTAGCAACCAAGAACACGGCCAGATCGGCATGGGAGGCCATCAGAACAATGCGCATGGGAGTCAATCACGTCTGGGAGGCGCGACTATAGGCGTTGCGCAAGGAGTTCAAGGCCATTCACATGAAGGAAACCGAGACCATCGATGATTTCTCCATGCGCTTCTTTGGCCTTATCAACAACATGTGCATCCTTGGTGATGACCTCGAAGAAGAAAAGGTGGTGAAGAAGTTCCTGCGGGTGGTACCAGATAAGTATTCTCAAGTGGCCATCTCAATCGAACAACTCCTCGACCTCAACACCATGACGATCGAGGAACTCACCGGGAGATTGAAGTCAGTTGAAGACCGGTGGGGTGGTGGTCAACAGGGAGATGGAGCAGGGCGCCTATTGCTCTCTGAGGAGGAATGGGTGGCACGTACGAAGAACAAGCAACAAGGTCACACCTCATCAAGTGGTGGGAGGAACACTGGTAGTAGCGCCGGTGGGTATCAAAGCCGTGCCCATGACAAGCCGAGAGGGTACGAAAAAGGCAGCCCCAAGCAGAAGGGAGCCAGTGCCTCAGCCAGCAAGCGTGACAAATCCAAGGTGAAATATTCTTTAATTGTAACATTTATGGGCATTTTGCAAGGGAATGTCACATACCCCACCGCGAGCACAAGGAATAGGTGAATTTGTCTCAAGTCCAGGAGGATGAACCTACACTTCTCATGGTGCAAGTCTATGGACTTTCAGAGGGCAAGGAGGACGAGTCCGTTGAGATCTTCCTCAACGAGGCTCATGTGCAGGTGAATCTTAGGCATGAAGATGAGAATTGTGACGGTATGTGGTACCTGGACACCGGTGCCACAAACCACATGTTCGGAACAAAAACAAATTTTGTCGACCTCGACACAATGGTGCGAGGGTTGGTGAAGTTTAGAGATGGGTCGCTGGTTGACATCTGTGGCAAGGGCTCGGTGATGTTTAGGTGTCAAAATAGAGAACACCGAACACTGAGCGATGTCTACTACATAACGAAGCTTCACATCAATATTGTGAGTATTGGACAACTAGATGAGCGTGGTTGTCAAATCCTCATTGAAGAATGCATTCTCACTGTGAGAGATCAGCACAAGAAACTTTTGGCCAAGGTAACGAGGTCTAGTAGCCATTTATACATGCTCAATCTTAACATAGCAGAGCCAGTATGTCTGGCGGCCCGGTGCACCGAGGAGGCATGGAGATGGCATGCCCATTTTGGCCACTTGAACTTCCATTCCCTTCGCAAGCTGGCCATGCAAAAGGTGGTTCGTGGGCTGCCGGAACTGCAAGTTGTGGAGCAGATTTGTGATAGTTGTCTCGTTGGGAAGCAATGTCGTTCTTCATTCCCTGAAGAGGCCAACTACCGCGCTAAGTCAACACTAGAGCTGGTACATGGTGATATTTGTGGTCCCATCTCGCCGGCCACAGCAGGGGAGAGGAGCTTCTTCCTGCTGCTCGTCGATGACTTCACTCGATACATGTGGGTGACGCTGCTGAAAACTAAAGATGAGGCTACTGAAGCAATCAAGTGATTCCAAGCCAGTGCTGAGCTGGAGAGTGGAGCCAAGTTGGAGGTGTTTTGAACTGATTGTGGTGGTGAATTCACCTCCATAGAGTTCAGGCGGTATTGGGTAGAGCAAGGCGTCAAGCGACATCTCACTGCACCGTATTCACCACAGCAAAATGGTGTCATCAAGAGGCGGAACCAGATCGTGGTGGCTATGGCGCGGAGTCTCTTGAAGGCCATCAGAACAATGCGCATGGGAGCCAAGGAGGTTCTAGGGTGAGGCAGTCACGATGGCTGTCCACATCTTGAACCGTTCTCCCACCAAGAGCGTCAACGGCAAGACCCCTTACGAAGCATGGTATGGAAGACAGCCGAACGTGCATTACTTTTGTACGTTCGGTTGTTTGGGACATGTTACAGTGGTGAAGCCAAATCTAAGGAAACTCAATGATCACAGCGTACCCATGGTGTTGATCGGCTATGAAGCAGGGTGCAAAGCCTACTGGATGTATGATCCAGTTGGCAAGAAGGTCCATGTCACCCGTGACGTTATATTTAATGAAGAGGCCGGGTGGGGCTGGAACAATGAAGGAGACCATTCGGGAGTCACAATGCTTGATGATGCATTCTCATCAGCGAAGATAATCGTGGTTTTCGAGATGCGCGAGTCTGTTCGTGAGTTCACTCCTGTGCATAGGAGCCCATAAGATGTCAATATGCCACTGCAAGGTGATGCGCTGGCTACTCCTCAGGATGCTGAGCCGCAGACTCCCCATTCGTCAGACTCAATGGCGGCCAAGCATCGAGTCGGCCACTGTGTCTGAAGGACCTCGGCGCTATCGCACACTAAAGAACATCTACGACAATACCGAGGTGCAGGAGTTAACTGAATCTTTCAGTGAACTATGCCTCCTTGCAGCAGAGGAACCCTCTTCTTTTTCAGAAGCTGAGAAGCTTAGGTGGTGGCAAGAAGCAATGGGTGGTGGCAAGAAGCAATGCAAGAGGAGCTCAATTCCATTCAGTCTAACCAAACATGGCAGCCTGTTGATCCTCCTGCAGGGGTTCGGCCAATTGGACTGAAGTGGATCTTCAAGATTAAAAGAAATGCCCAATGAGAGGTAGTGAAGCACAAAGCACGGTTGGTGGCCAAGGGGTTCGTACAACAACAAGGTGTTGATTTTGAAGAGGTATTTGCTCCTATGGCTGGAATGGAGACAATTCGTTTACTGGTGGCTCTCGCAGTAAGAAAAGGGTGGGAAGTACATCATATGGATGTAAAATTAGCCTTTCTGAATGGAGACCTCCAAGAGGAAGTCTACGTATGCCAACCGCCTGGTTTTGTAGATAAGAAGAGTGCCCACAAGGTCTTTCGGCTCAACAAAGCATTGTATGGCTTGCAGCAAGCACCAAGGGCTTGGAATGTGAAACTTGACAACAGCCTTCTTTCACTTGGGTTTGAGAGAAGCTCTTCTGAAGCTGCTGTGTATAGAAGAGGTATGGGGTCATCAAGTTTGCTTGTAGGAGTTTATGTTGACGACCTCATCATCATGGGAGCCCAGCTGCAAGAGATACACAAGTTCAAACAGGAGATGAAGAAGCTTTTCAGTATGAGTAATCTTGGTTTGTTAAGCTACTACCTAGGCATGGAAGTACATCAAACCAAAGAAGCCATAACAGTGAACCAGTCGGCATATGCACGAAAATTGCTGGAAAAGGCCGAGTTGAATGACTGCAATTCATGCCAAGTCCCGATGGATGCGAGGCTCAAATTGAGTAAGGTGAGCAACCAGCCCCCCGCTGATGTTATTTCCTTCAGAAGTCTAGTTGGTAGCCTCAGATATTTGGTATATACAAGACCAGATATCTCTTATTCGGTTGGCTATGTAAGCTGTTTCATGGAGGCACCGATAAGCAAGCATATGGCTGTTGTAAAGCAAATACTGAGCTATATCAAAGGGACAATGAGTTTTGGTTGCTGCTATAGAAGGAATCCGACTGAGGAGCTGAACCTAATTGGGTTTAGCGACAGTGATATGGCTGGTGATGCAGATGATCAGAAAAGCACTTTGGGAGTGTTGTTCATGATGGGAGAGGATCCGGTCAGTTGGCAAGCACAAAAATAAAAGATGGTGGCATTGTCGTCTTGCGAAGTGGAGTACATTGCAGCAACTACCGCAGCCTGTCAAGGAATTTGGCTTGCCCGTTTGCTTGGTGATATGATGAAGGAAGAGCCTAGCTGCATCAAGCTGTGGGTGGACAATAAATCTGCCATTGCATTGTCCAAGAATCCAGTATTCCATGATCATAGCAAGCATATAGACACATGCTATCACTTTGTTAGACAGTGTGTTGAAGAAGGGAAGATTGAGATCGAGTTCATCAGTTCAGAGCATCAGTTAGCAGATATCCTAACTAAACCACTTGGGTGAGTCAGATTTTTGGAACTGCTGAGCAAGCTCGGATTGATTGAGGTGAAATGAAATTAGGGAGTGATTGTTAGTTTAATTTCATTTCTGCACTTTGCAATCTTCACTTTCTGTTTCGGTTTGCATTTTGTCTGTGTTTGCGTGCAGATGGTTCTGTAAGTCCTTAGCATATTTAGTTATGTTGTTTTGCCTTTCTGTGGACCGATTCTTCTGGATCGTGGAGAGGTCCTGAGCAAGAATCGGCCACCACTTTGCATGTAAAAAATTCCTATATTCAACTGAGAATAAAAGGAACCAAGCCAGAAAAGCCGCAGTTAGTTGCGCGGCACAATCGTGTGTCAATTCTCCATTTCTCTGAACTTCTTCTAAAGAAACACTGTAGCATATACGAAAAGAGTTTCAGAACTCTGTCGTTCTTCTCTGAAGTTCAGTGAATTTCTGTCAATCAGCACGCCGGCGATGGAGCGGGAGGCAAGGGAGAGCCTCAAGGCCGATGACTTGGTGGTCAGCACACGAGAAGCAGATGCGGGTGCGTAATTACGGATGAACTCACAGGCAATTGGCAGTCAAAGAAGTCAAAATTAACAAGGTCTTAACTGAACACTGAGCTTTATATAATTATTATATTGTTGTTTAGGCTATGACGAGGAGCCTTGACTACATCATTGACACGGTCTCGGCGAAGCACTCGCTGGGGCCGATCCTGGAGCTGCTCAAGGTGAACGGCAAGCTGGTGCTCGTCGCCGCGCCGGACAAGCCGGTCGAGCTTCCTTCCTTACCGTTTATCTTCGGTGAGCACGCATAAACCTAGTCCTTCTACAAAACACTTTATTTTTGGGGCAATTCCATTTTGCACTGAAATCTTTTTGTTTTTGCCACCGGATATCTCACCATAAGCGGGTCTGGACTCTGGACCAATCTTGTCAGTGGGGGATAAATGCGTAAAGCAAATTTTCATTCGTGCGACTTAATGTGAAAATTTTATGTCTTTTTCTAATGTCCTGTATGATATTAATTATATATTTTAGTTTAGAAGTTGCCTAAAAGATAGCTGTACGCAATTCTGTGACATTTTCATGTAGCTGCAGGCTGTAGCTGGTTCAGTAGGTGTGTCAGTCTAAGTGGTTTTTGATGATTGCAGGGAAGAGGACGGTGAGTGGGAGCATGACGGGAGGCATGAAGGAGGCGCAGGAGATGATGGACCTGTGCGGTGAGCACAACATCACCTGCGACATCGAGCTCGTCTCGACGGACAGGATCAACGAAGCGCTGGGCCGGCTGGCGCGCAACGACGTCCGCTACCGTTTCGTGGTCGACATTGGAAAGAACTCCAAGCTCCAGTAGCCAGAATATCAATCTGGATGGAATGATGGATAACTGACGAGGGCGATCGATTCTGTGATTGGTTTTGTTGTTGTCCTATGTAGTTAAAAGGGGGCGATAATTAATTATGTCTTTGAACTGTCTAGTGCGTACTCAAGCATTCACCTTAATTGAAATTTTATAAATAAAACATTTAGAAAACATTTCTACGACAATTTCTTTTTGACAAGTTTGCATATGCTACCGCCGAATTTAATAAATATTCCATTTAACACTGATTGACTCACATGAGCATCAAACAGAAACCACAATGTCAGTCTCACATGTCACTATTTGAAACGTAGGACTGGCATGTACTAGTACATATACTGCACTAGTTTCCAGAGTGTTTCGCGTATATGGCACCGTCGCGTCCGTTATTAGCAAAAACGGTTCCCTTCGTGCCGTATTGACAAATTTGGCACAATGGACACGAGGTCATGGACATGTATCCACGTCCATGCCCCTGTCACGTGGAAGCAATGTGCATCATTCTTGGGTGGTCCGGACCCCTCCTGTGCTGCCACATCGCCATGTCCGCACCATCGTAGCCCGAACTCCGCCTTGTCCAAAGCACCCTGGACCAAACACACTTGGCCCTAGCTCCCTAGCTCGGAAAAGCATTGGCCATCCACCTGGTGCTCCTCTGGCCCCTCCCCGCCCGGACAACGCGCTCCCCCATCCACCTGGCACGTGGACAGTGTCACCTCCAACCTGGCCACGCCCGGAAGCGCCACACAGGCAGCACCGCCCTTCCCTGGCCTAGACGCGGCACAAGCCAACCCCCCCCCCCTATTGTAGGGAAACGGGTAGGCTACCTTAGCTGATAATTCAAAAATCTACCACGTAAACCAGAATGCCATGCAAGCAAGAGATGATAGATCGTTACCACCAGACGCGTAGTGCAGCGGAAGAAGAGTTAGAGCAGCTGGATCCAACGTAGAGCGTGTCGATCGTCTAGTGTCCTCGTCGCCGATCGTCTCCTCTAGCAACCAGTCGCGTCCCATGCGAAGTCGTGGATCGTCCTTTAGCGCAATAGCAACCGCGGTAGCGTCTCTACGGTATTTATACGTACAGGGATGAAACACCGTACGCCGGTGTGCTAGCACCAGCTCGCAAGGTAGGGTCCTTAAGAAGATGGCAGCTAGGGTTTCGGTAGAGCAACTCACGTCATGTCTATCTCGTGTATCCCAACAGCCTGACGCATCTCCTTATATAGTGTCCATGATGGTTTCTACCTGAACACATTTGTTCTAACCCGTTAAGTGTATGACCCTATAGGTTCATGTGTAATCGGTTGTGACTCGACATTTTTTTTCTGACCACGAGTCGTTAGCGGTTCATAGTAGGACATAATGATTCCCGAATACACATAAATTATACCAGATGAACCTTAATACAATATAATCTACGACTAGGTCCTTATCACTCAGGGGAAATTAGCTTAGTGACATCGCGTTAGAGCGTAATTGGAGAAATGACACTTCATTTGTCACGCACTGGAAAATAACATCGCGAACACCAAAAAATTAGATGAATGATATCGCGCCGGTTACTTCCATTTCCATAATTTTAATTATCATTTTTTTGTGGATCCTCCTGACGTAGTTTAATTACTTGTGTATTTTTTTTAAAAAATTATACGTTTTGATTTTGTCTCTAAAATTCATTCAATTATACTATTTGTAGGAATTTTCTAATATAGAAAATGAGGTCCAAACATTATGAAATTATTTTTTCAGGCTCCTTACATAGTGTACTTGATTGTGTAATTTTTTTAGAATTTTATAAAATTAAGTAATGCAATTTCATAATGTCCACTGTGTGAGGAGTCTAATATTTCATAATGTAAGGACATTATGAAATTGTATTAATTAATTTTGTAAAAATTCTAGAAAAATTACACAATCAAGTCCAGTATGTAAGGAGCCTGAAAAAAATTCATAATGTTTGGACCTCATTTTCTATATTATAAAATTCCTACAAACAGTATAATTAGATGAATTTTAGAGACAAAATCAGAATGTATAAAGTTTTTAAAAAATACACAAGCAATTAAATTATGTCACGAGGCTCCACAAAAAAAATTGATAATTTTTTTATCTTAGTTTCTGTATTTAAATAAATTATGGAAATGGAAGTAACTGGCGGCGATGCCATTCGTCTAATTTTTTAGTGTTCGCGATGTTATTTTGCAGTGCGTGACGAACGGAGTGTCATTCCTCTGATTACGCTCTAACGCGATGTCACTGAGCTAATTTCTCCTATCACTTATGACCAACTCGTATCTCTATACGACTAGTTCATATTTAGTCCAGACTAGTTTATAACTCCTCACGATTAGTTTACTACCACTTCGTGATTATGTTCTACCAGTCTACAATCAGCTCGTATCTCCATACGACTAGTCCATATATGGTCGAACTGAGTGACCTGCTCGTGTATTCTCCCTTTGACTCACGATATTTGGTTGAACTCCATGTGAGATAATTTGTCATCCATGTACTATTTAATACTTTCTCGATCAAGTATTGGATAACTTCACGTGGTTGAACTCTTTGACCACTAGTGGCATAGCCACGCACTTTCTTTATCCGACCACATCGAGGGTCCCAGAGATATTTCTCCTGTTATGATAGGAGGGGCAAATCCCATATCCGACCGGTCACATTCCTTCGCATGTTTCATAGTATACCTGAAAGCTATCTTTATAACTACCTAGTTACAAAGTAGCATTTGGCAACCCCAAATTGTACTCTTATACATGTAGGAAACCATGCTGATCTCAGGTCTAAGGATTATATATCATCATTGCTTGAGACCAACTGATGACACATGAAATCATAACAATCTCAGCAGTGTCTCAAGGTGAGTCAATCCAACACCATATTTTCTAACATGTGTGCACATTATTGATTCGATATCCCTATATCCATAACCGGTGAAACATGGTCATCAATCAATACAAGTACTGGTCGATGAGTCACTAGTGTTCTGACCAGTGACATCTGACTAGGGATACATTTAGAATGACATCATATAAGTTAGAGAGCTTCACCAACAAGTCATATACTTGTTAGTTAATGATGATTCATTCAAGGAACAGAATAACATTTATTCTATAACTCATAAACATAGACGTGATACAATCATCTTTATGATTGCCTCTAGGGCATATCACCAATAGTCTCCCACTTGACTAGAGTCAATCATATAGGTATCTAATACCCATAGCTCTTATGTTCACCTCATGCTTAGGTTGCGGGAGAGGTTTTGTCAACGGATCAACAATATTAATATCCATGTGCACTTTGCATATCTTCATATCACCTCTTTCAACGATCTCATGAATAATGTGATATCGTCGAAGTATGTGCTTGGACTTTGATGTGGTCTAGGCTCCTTTACTTGTGCAATGGCTCCACCATTATCACAACAGAGATCCATTGAACTGGAAGCACTAGCAACCACATCCAGTTCATTAATGAACTTTCAAATCCATACGGCCTCTTTTACAACTTCGGAAGCTGCAATGTACTCAGCCTCTATTGTAGAATCAGCAATCGTTCCTTGTTTGGAACTTTTCCAGCTTACTGCTCCTCCATTAAGACAAAACACAAACCCAGACTGTGATATGAAATCATCCTTGTTGGTTTGGAAGCTATCATCAGTGTAACCATTTACGACCAGCTCTTCCTCACCACCATACACAAGGAATGCATTCTTAGTCCTTCTCAAGTACTTAAGGATATTCTTAACTGCTATTCAGTGACCTTCACCTGGATCCAACTGATATCTGCTCGTAACACTTAGAGCATATGACACATCTGGTCGTATACAAAGCATGGCATATATGATAGATCCAATAGCCGAAGCATATGGAATTCTACTCATTTTGCCTTGCTCATCAATGGTCGTAGGACACTGACTCTTGCTAAGATTAATGCCATGTGCCATGGGTAAGAAACCTTTCTTGGAATCTTGCATGTTGAACCGTTTCAACACCTTGTCAATGTATATATCCTAGCTTAATCCAATTAGTATTTTAGATCTATCTCTATAGATCCTTATTCCCAAGATATATACTGCATCTCCTAAATCTTTCATTGAGAAATTATTTCTCAATGAAGTTTTAACAAATTCAAGCAATGGAATATCATTTTCAACCAATAGTATGTCATCCACATACAATATCAGAAACACAAGCTTGCTCCCACTAACCTTCTTGTAAACACAAGGTTCTTCTTCATTCTTGATGAAGTCAAACCCTTTCACCACTTTATCAAAATGAATGTCCCAACTCTGTGATGCTTGCTTTAATCCATAGATGGATTTCTGAATCTTGCATACCTTCTGAGCTTCCGTTGGATCGACAAAACCTTTAGGTTGTGTCATGTATACATCCCCACTTAGGTTTCCATTTAGGAAAGCCGTTTTGATATCCATTTGCCATATCTCATAATCGAAATATGCAACAATAGCTAGAATGATCTAGATAGACTTAAGCATAGCGATGGGCGAAAAGGGTTTCATCATAATCAACAGCTTGAATTTGTTTGAAACCCTTTGCCACAAGTTGTGCCTTATGAATGTGAATATTTTCATCCATATCTATCTTTTCTTAAAAATCCATTTGCACTCAATGGTTTTAACACCATCAGGTGCATCAACCAAGTTCCGAACTTGATTGTCATACATGGATTTTATCTCGGATCTCATGGCTTCAAACCATGACTCAGAGATTGGGTCCATCATCGCTTTCGCATAAGTCTTAAGCTCGTCATTATCTAATAATAAAACGTCATGTCCATACCTTATAGGCAATTGATGTGGCCTTTTAGATCTACGTGGGGTAGATGTCTTATCTACAGGTTCTACAATATTTTTTTCATCCTGTAGAGGTTCACTAAGAGTTGAAACATTTTCAGATGTTTCGTAAATTTCTTTGAGTTGCACCTTGCCCTACTGACTCCTTTGGAAAGAAACTCTTTCTCCAAAAAGACACCATTACGGGCAACAAACACTTTGTTATCGATCTGATTATAAAACTAATATCCCTTAGTTCCTTAGGATATCCCACAAAGAAGCACTTATTGGACTTGGGTGTGAGTTTATTAGACACCTAACATTTTACATAAACCTCACAACCCCATATTCTAAGAAAAGACAATCTAGGAGACTTCCCGGTCCATATCTCATATGGTGTATTCTCTAGTATTTTTGATGGAACCCTATTTAAAGTGAAAGCCGCTGTTTCTAGAGCGTATCCCTAGAATTGCTATGGAAGATTAGATTGGCTCATCATTGACCAAATCATGTCCAACAATGTTCGATTCTGTCGTTCAGACACCCCATTCCATTGAGGCATTCTCGACGGAGTGAGTTGTGGAACAATTCCACATTTCTTTAGATAATCACCAAACACATGGCTCAAATATTCACCTCCATGATCAGATCGTAGATATTTGATTTTCTTTCCAAGTTGATTCTGCACTTCATACTAAAATTCTTTGGACTTTTCAAAGGATTCTAACTTATGTATCATCAAATAGATATAGCCATATCTACTGAAATCATCAGTAAAAGTTATGAAGTACTGAAAACCACCTCTGGTCGAAGTGCTCATTGATCCACATACATCCAAATGTATTATGACCAGTCGATCACTTGCCCTCTCACCTCTGGTCATGAAAGGTGCCCTTGTCATGTTGCCAAGTAAACAAGATTCACATGTTTCAAATGATTCGAAATCAAATGAGTTTAGAAGATCATCTTTATGGAGCTTCATCATGCGCTTCTCATTTATATGTACTAGACGACAATGCTAAATAAAAGTGGGATTCCAATCATTAGGTCAAAGTATCTTAGCATTTATGTTATAGACATGCATATCCTCAAGATTTAAAATATACAATGCATTCACCAATGCAACATGGCCATAAAGCATATCTTCAAAATAAATTGAACAACAGTTATTCTTTATTCTGAACTCATAACCTTCTGCTCCTAAACAAGAAGCAGAAATAATATGTTTTTGCTTAAGGCTGGAACACAATAACAATTATTTAATTCCATAACTAATCCTAGGGTAAAGCTAATGGTAAAGTGTTAGTAGCTAATGCAGCAACTCTTGCTCCATTGCCCACACGAAGATCAGCATCTCCTCTTGCCAAACTTCTACTCCTTATCATTCCCTGCATCGAATTGCAAATATGAGCAACCGATCCAGTATCAAATACCCAAGAACTAGTCAGAGAAGTGACAAGATTAATTTCTATAACATCTATACCTGAACTGGAAGTCTTACTTCATTAGTTCTTTTTCATTTTTGCCAAGTACTTCTTGCAATTTCTCTTCCAATGCCCAGCCTCATGACAATGGTAGCATTCTGTATGTCAGACTTAGGACCCAACTTGAGCTTCTTATGCTTAGCCTTGAGACTCTCGATCTCATCTTGAGTTTTTCTTTGCCCTTTCCCTTTCCCGACTTACCCTTCTTCTTGAAGCTAGTAGTCTTTTGAACCATCATCACATGATTTGAACTTTTCTTGATGCTCTCCTCAGCACCTTTAAGCATGCCATGCAACTCGGTCATTGACTTCTCCATACCATTCAAATGAAAATTCAATATGATTGGCTTAAAGCTCGCAGAGAGTGATTGGAGAATCACATCAGTAGCCAACTCTTGGCTAAGGATTATACATCATCATTCCTTGAGACCAGCTGATGACACATGAAATCATAACAATCTCAGTAGTGTCTCAAGGTGGATCAATCCAACACCATGTTCTCTAACATGTGTTCACATTATTGATTCGATATATCCATGACCGGTGAAACATGGTCATCAATCAATACATGTGCTGGTCGATGAGTCACTAGTGTTCCAACCAGTGACATTCGATTAGGGATACATTTAGAACAACATCATATAAGTTGAAGAGCTTCACCAACAAGTCACATACTTGTTAATCTTTATCAATGATGATTCATTCAAGGAATAGAGTAACATTTATTCTATAACTGATCATAAACATAGACGTGATACAATCATCTTTATGATTGCCTCTAGGGCATATCGCCAACATTTATTCTCTATCCCGTCCATCAGTCGGTTGTCCCATCCATCGGTCATGTCTCCCGTCCCCGTCCATTGCATGTATGCTATCTGCGTGCTCTCTCGCTTTCTCAGTTGTTTTCATCTTCGTAGACGATTAAGGATTGTTTAGAGCCGCCATTAGTAGTTGTATTAACATGTAACTTTTATCTCATATGTATTGTCTTTATTAACTATGTAGTTAGTTAATTAGTCATAGTTAAATTGTCATAAATAATAGTTGTAGTTATTTAGGCATAATTTACTTCCATCATTATCATTTAGGTGTAATTAAATTTGTGTTATCTAATTAGTTGCAATAAATTAGGTCATAATTAATTAGTTGTATTTAATTAGTTACGATTTAATTAGTCGTAATTTGTTAGTGTCGATTGATTATTCCATCGTAATTAATTGGTTGCAATTGATCATTTGTAGTTAATTAAGTCTTAACTAATTAGTCATACAAAATTAGCCATAATTATTATGTCATAATTAATTTAGTGGATTTATTAAGTCCTAATTATTTATTTGTAATTAATCTGTGGCAATTAATTACTCAATAATAATTTAGTGGTATTTAATTCAATTGTGATAATTAATTCATCCTAATTAATTGAGAGGTATTTAAATACTCGTATTAATATAGTCACAACTAATTGAGTCCTAGTTATTTAGTCGTACTGAATTATTTGCAATTAATTTGGTTGTAGTTAATTAGTGTATATTATTTTGTTGTCTGCATTTAGTTGTAATTTTTATTTTCTAGTAATTCATCGTCATTAGTAATTTATTCACTAATAATCTGTGTCTTTGATCTCTTGCAAGTCATGCCTCTACCGGAGCTACTAGAACCCTTCTACAACGAGCATCACCGGTGCAAGCTGTCGATCTCCGGGGACGCGGATGGCCCTCCACACCTCGTGCTTCGGTCCGAGAAGCTTTACTAGGAGGTTGTTGTTCACTATGTCCCAATCCTTCGAGACACGGGCTTGTTGTCCTTTGCAAGGCTGCCTCGGTCAAACACTACTTCACCTGGACAACAGTGTGATGTCAACACTTCTCGACAGGTGGACACCCGAGACTCACACCTTCCACTTTCGGTGGGGAGAGATGGTGGTTAGTCTCCAAGATGTCTCATTCTTGACTGGTCTCCCGATTAGGGGTGAGCCACTTGTTCCTGGCCATCCATCGGCGGACTAGAAGTCCTGGTTGGGTCATCGGTTTGACATACCTGTCCCGGACAATGCCTGTGGTGTCCCTCGGACCTGACTGAGGAATTTTAGTCAATGTCCGCCGGATGCACCTAACGAGGTTGTTAGGACACACCTCATCACTTACCTTCTCCTTCTATTCTGTTGGGCTGTGTTTCCCACCACACTGGGTGATTGGATGTACCCCAGCTTCATCCACATCGCTGAGTCTTTGGCTGACGCGAAGTCTGGGGCGATGCCTTTGTACAGTTGGGGATCAGCCGTTCTTTGCGCCACATATGGGGCGTTGTGTGACGCTTTCCGACGCGACACCGGTATAAAACCGGTTCTAATTGCCATCTGCTACGTGCTCCTGCAGGTGTCGAGTTGGGAGCACTTCCCTGTTGGGCGGCCCTCCTTCGGGAGAGCAGTGTGACGGTTCGATTTGTGCCAGCTTGTGCCCCCTCCCGACAGTAGGATCCTGCAGCGAACTGTCCACTTGTGAATCCAACTACATCTGAGTAATGTTTGCATTTTATACCCACATTCCCTACTTTGGCACGAATCCTTCTCGAATGCAGGCAATCAAGGGCAGGCCGACATGCTGAGAACTGGCAAGTAGTCCAACATGAGTGGGTTATGGCTTGGACGGAGATGGCACACGTCAAGGTCCTACTGGAGCAGAGACCATACGATGTACGAACATACAGCTAGTATATGGAGTGGTACATACCGCGGTCGCGCACCAGACTGACCCATCCTGTACCATAGCGTTTGGAGCAGGTGGCACACCAAGAGATGCTATGTCACTCGTTTGATCGTCACAGCGCCTCGCGGCGTGATGACACTGTAAAACACTGACAATCTTTGCTCATTTTATTGATGATATTTCAACTATTTGTTACTAAACATATGTTGTGTGTCATTTCAGTTTTAGCGGTTGTAGCGGATCGCAAGCACATTCGAGACCGCCATCCGTAGTCCAGAGCACACCGTACCGGGGCTTCTAAGCACTTTGAAGTATATCTTCGCGGAGTCAAAGAACATAATCAAGAACATGAGCTGCGTTCGTTCGAAAGATGACGTCCTACACGCTGCGCACCGAGCGGGCCGTGCGTGCTCACCTATTGGGTCGACATGGCCTAGTCGCACCGGCGAGCGTCCTAGCGCTCTAAGTCAGTCATCTGCGCTGCAAATCAGAGGGAGGTATGTTTTGTGTAAATTTATGTCCGATTTTTTATTAAGCTTTAGGTTATGTTAACATCATGTTGTCCTATAATTAGCACTAATTAATTAACTATGCACAACTATTTATATGGGACTATTTCTTCAATTACAACTAATTAAATAAGACTAAAGATAGAGATATTTGCCACTAATTACCCATGACATAGATAATTACAACACACACACACATATGTATATATATAAGTAACCAATTAAATGCGAGTAAGTGAATACTAATAGTTAATTAATTAGCAACAATTTGATTACTTATCAATAAATTACTTACAGTATTTCATTGCATGTAAGTAATTTCCACTGAATTAATTATGTTTAATTAGTTACCACCAATTAAGTACGAGCCATATCTTACCAATAAATTATTTATCGTCACTTAAATTCGATCACTTATTTTGCACTAATGTAATTACCACCAATGAACTAAGCGAAATTTAATTACGGAATATAAATTACGACAAATTAATCAATTAATACTTCATTTCTACTAATTAATTACGACTAATTAACTACGAGTAAAGCAACATAATGGATGGGACGGGGAAAGGATGAGGGGAGAGAGGATGCTTTTGGTGTCGAAAGCTACCAGAAGGGAGGCTACGGGGGCACGGACCAGGTGTGACTCGCCTGAAAATGCGGCCGCGTGGACGGAGGACAGCTGTCTGGGCCACCATGCAACGGGCTAGATGACGTCCGAGCCACGGAGCTACAGACAGCCCTCATCCACGCCACCATGCAACAGACAGCTCTTTTTCGCACCACCATGCAACGACCGAGGCGACGTGGCGCGAGCAGCTCCGTCAGGGCTAGGGGCACACAGTAGAGCACCGTCTGGGCTATAGGCGCACTGACAATGGCTATCCGAGCCAGGGAGCCACGGACGAGGTGCGACGTGGCGGGCGGAGAACTGTCCGGGCCAACGGGGCATGGTCCACGACTGGCGTGTCCGTTGTGCCAAATTTGGCAAAACATCATGAAGGGAGCTGTTTTTGTTAATAATGGGCGCAACAGTGTCATAGACGCCAAAAACTCTGGTTTCGAATTTGGATTTGCCATCCTCTTTATTTTTCCCCCTTCAAACAACTTGAGAGCAAAATATCAACTGTTGATTTGGACTCTAATAATAATATCAACCCTCTGTAAGATCAGAACCCTTAGATACAACGGCTAACATCACTAGGATTTGCGACAACGTAAGTGCATTCCGATTTCGGTTGGGGCACCAAATCAACTTGACAAATTCCAAAAATAATTCCACATGTACTTTTCAGTTTAGTCTGACTATGCATGAAATTTCAAGTTTTAATTCATTCTATGTACAGAGTAAAATTTTGAATTCTTTTCTTTGACAAATGATAAAATAAGAGAAAAACAGTAACAACCCTGGTTTTTGGTCGACTTTGTCCCGAAGCTCACGCTGCCAAGTCGACGGGTTAGTCATGCCACGATGCTGGCTAAGACCTAAAAACGTAATTGGTTTTTCATTGATGTGCATTGGCCGTGTGAGAGAATCGACTTAGATATGCTGCAATACCTACACTTCTTTAAGAACATTCTCATCCTTAGGCATCAATTGCAAACCTGCATTTCCATCAGCCTTGTGCATGGAACACAAATTCATATGAGGCTAAAACAACTGTTGCTCTGTGACCACACAATTTTTCTGTAGGAGGCCTAGACACTTGTTTTGGAAAAACTATATATAATTAGATTGGAAAACAGCTATTCTCTGAATGCCTACAGTCTATTGGAACTGTGCCGACACGATGGGGCACGATTTTAGTAGAAATAGCGTTTCAGAAACTATCAAAAAAAGTTTGAGGTTAGAAATTAATTTGAGCAAACATTTTCATAAAAAAATGATCCAATTAGGCCACCATTGCAAAAGGATCTTTGGACCAACATGTTTGCAAAAGAGTCCTTAAATATTATGAAATAGCACCTGTGACGAAATTGCTAGGTAAGAATCACCATAGTAAATTTCAGATTTTGCCAAAGTAGAATTAGTCATTCAACCTCTCCTTAATGCACAGCTAACGCCTTTGAAAAAAATAACAAACCATGCCATCCATTGTGAAATGACCAAAAATGCCAAAAAATGGCAACTGTCCAATGATGTGTCAAGCCTCCACAAAATTCTGAAATTTCTAATGAAAATACAAGTCATTTTCACCAACCAACCTTGGAGAAATTACCATTCATGCCATGAATTAGGAAAAAGACTAAATTGTCATTTTTACCAAGTCATGCCATGAGGTGTCAAGCCAACATAATTTGCATGAATTTCCAATGCAACCATAAACATTTTCCATTGATGCATCCAAGGTACGAAGCCATCTATAAATAGCACCATATGGCATCTAGCCACCAGTTAGGAACCATAACTTGGTGAGCTCATCCGTCTACTCTTTTCTTTCCGTTCTTTCTTGCTAGCCCTAATGCCATGGCACTAAGGTAGGTTCGGCCAAGGCAAGGGTGGAGCAAGCGAATGCAAGGATCAAGGAAGAGGTGGAAAGGGAGCCCAAGCAATCATCATCTAGGCATCGACCATTCATTAAGAAAACTCAAGGTTTGTCCTACCGTCTATTTCCTATCCTTCTCCACTCCTGTTGTTGTTTCTCACTTGATAATATTGCTGCAGCTTGGAGGAGTTGAGTGGGGGAGACAATGGGAAGCAAGAAAACCCAAGTTTCACCTTTGCCATTCGGCCAAGCTCAAGGCCGGTGTGCATCATGCTCATGTCCACATTGATTATTAATGCATTTTTGTACCTATGTGAATGCCATGACATGTATGAATGGATGACGTGTGCATAAGTATGATGCTGCATTTTCATAAGTGATCCAATTTGATAAATTGCCATGTAGTAATTCATTTTGTGTTCTTTTGCTAATAAAAGACAAGTAAAAATGAAATATTTGGCATGCATAGAGAATACAACTTGAAAAATGAAATGCTACATAAATGTTACTACTTTGTCATAAACCAGAATCACAGGATTGGGCCAAACATTAGTATGCATAGGGTTTTCTGTATGTCAAGCATGTTCTTGAGGTAATATCCATGTGAATATGATCCTAGATGATCACTCCATGATCAAGATTTTGTAACCAGGGTTAATTAATTATTCCTAAGGATAGAAGCATGCTAGTGTGATTCAAATTGCTATTATCATAAGAATGTCCTGTTTTGGTTCAAGCAAATGTATGCGCATACATGCATCATCCTAGGCATTCACCATTCCAGAGCCTAATTAGCCTAATGGCACCATACTCTAGCATCAAGGCTAAGCCAAAACCATCATCATCCATTCTCAGTCCACAGGCACAGGCCGAGCACAAACACAACCGACGAAAGAGGGTTTAAGAATTAGGAGACGACTCGCCGCGCCGGTGAGAAGTGAGCCACTGTCGGAGGTGCTAGGATGCTTGGCATGCTGCCGTCTCAAAGATGGCAACAGCGGCCGCATCTCGAGAGCAGCTGGCCATAGCCGAGGCAGCAGCGATGGCGAGGTCAAGGGACCAAAGGGGAAAGGACCAGGGAAAGCCAAGGCAGCGAGACAAGCTAGCTCAACATCAGAGGTGGCCCCAGGAGCGGCAGCGTAACCACTCCCAGCCGAGACAACCGGTTAGCGCCGAATTAGGTGGTGACCCCAACGGCTAGGGTTTCGTGCAGTGGCGCGAGGAGAGCATGGCCGAGAAATTCGAGCCAAGAGGGGCGAGAGGCCATCCCATGGCAGAAAAGGCCGAGGGCCAACGAATAATGGCACGGCGGCGGCGGCGGTGATTCTATTGGGTGGCATTGGCGGAGGAGCAAAGTGGAGTCGAGAGCGAGAGAGAGAGAGAGAGAGGTGTAAGGGGCCGCCAGTCAAGGTTGTCAACTGGGTTTGAAATTCCCAAATCCTCTTTCTTCTTCACTTTCTTTAATTATTCCAAAAATCAAAGGTAATTATTATTAAACCTAAACAAATTATTTCCTATTATTATTCCAGATATTGAAATTATTTAACTATCCTTTAATACAACTAATAAATTTAGAGAAACTAAATAAGTTTCCCCAAAAAAAATCAAAATGTTTTTCCAAAAGTTCCAGAAGAAATAATTAGCAACTTTTACAACTTTTAAAACTACAGTATAACTAACAGTAGTAAAAACCCGATCTACTACACGAAAACAATCGCATGGAAATGAATTAAACAAAAATATCAAAGAACTGAGAAATCACCATTGAAGACACATTGTGACTCACTGAAATCCCTGCGAGAATCTCCTCTCCCCTTCCTTCTCCCTCTTCCTCTTCTTTTCTCCTTGACTGGCGACAACCGAAGGGTTCTTCTCCCTCCCTCCTTCTTCTTGGACAGTAGCAAGGGAGGAGGCGGTACTATAGTAGGCAATGACACTGTAGCATGTGGCAGCACTGTGGCATAGGCGTGCTACAGTAGCATCTAGGGTTTTGGCTGTCCCTAATGGGCCAAGGCTATGGGCCTTTGGCCCAATTTAATCCCCCTTCAAGAGAAATTCTAAAATCCCTTTTTAAATCATGATAAAAAGGTTTGAAATTCAATTATAGTTCTAAAAATTGAACGGGGTATTACAAGTATTTAATTTTTTTTTATTTTCAGAGAGCATCCCATCTCTCACAACATTTGGCATTCACATCCATACATTCACAAACATAAGTAAATCAAAGGTGGTACTTAACTTAAGCGATTACAATATTTGCATTGCAAGGGCCGACCAACCAAATAAAACTTAAATACCATAAGTAACAGAAATAGCAGCGGAAGTGAAAGTGGTGAAAGTAAACAAATTGTAGTGGTATGCCCATCCAATACCCAAAGGCAACCGACAAGGAGCAAATCCAAGATAGACCCATCACCGAACCCTCTGGTTCCAGGTGCGAAGAAGACGTCGTCTAGCATTGGCTCCTCCTCATACTCTAAACCAACAACATAAGCAAGATTGAGTACATTGTGTACTCAGCAAGACTTGTAGTGTATCGTAAAAATTATATTAGATGCAAGGCTATCAAAAGAAAGAGGCTATACTCTACAAGTTATTTTGCTCAAAGCCTTGTTCATTTGCAATATTCATAAGTAATAATTTGCAATGGAATTTGAAAGAGCAGTTAAATAAATACTGGACAGTAATAAGTGATTAAATGAATCACCAATAATAACAACTACAACTCATAACCCTCCTTGGCTGCGACCATCATTTCATGTTCAACTATAACTCGACATTTAACTCAAATAAAAACCCACATGTCATTGCCCATTTCCTGACTAAACAGTTTTTGAGAAAATCAACACTACAGTCATACCAGCCGCACTAAGCATGCTCATGACCATGAGCACAACTATTTAAATAGATTTTCACTCTGTAGAGGTGTACAACTTTACCCATAGTACGCAGTATTCCAGTTGCCTGGAATATCTCTATATCACTGCTCACTACTGAAGGTAAGCAGTCTAGAGTTCGCAACGCAGCCTTTACATCATCTAGCCCTAATCTTGCACTAGCCCAATGAATGAATATCCTTCTCTACCCGGATAGCTCCCATTGAGTGACGCATTCACAGTTGTGTCGGAAGGCTTTATCCCAACACCTCGGAGAAGGGAGCCCCTTCTAACATGCCGGTTCTTTGGCCCTATCCGCACTCTACAGCCTACTTACGTGCAAGGCTAGGTTTTCGATGACTTAATTAGCTACAGCCATCCCACACTAGTACATATGGTTGTTCGCTTAGGTCTTAGTCTCGGAGTTGCTGGCTTCAGTCCTTAATCGACCGCGAGTGACACTACTACAAAAGGGGCTATCCTGGACGCCTCATCACAGATGGTTCCTCGAAACCGTCTGTATTAAATACAATCACAGATGGTTTTGGTTTAGCACATGTCTATGCTACTGGCTGCGGTAAAAATCGTCTGTGAAGATGTGATGTCACAGACGGTTCATCTTTCAAACCATCTGTGAAATTATCACAGACGATTCGAACTAAAACCCATCTGTGATATTTATTAATATCATAGATGGTGCATGTTTAAAACCGTCTGTAAAATATCACAAACGGATAGTAACAAGAACCATCTGTGATAGTTATTGATATCACAGACGGTGAATGTTTAAAACTTTATGTGAACTATGACAGACGGCTTTTCATACAAACCGTCTGTGATATTAAGACTATCAAAGATGACTTTTCATACAAACCGTCTGTGATATTAAGACTATCACATATGGCTTTTAATACGAACCATCTGTGATTATTTTTGTACTCAAACTGTTTGTGGTTGGAAGTGTCTGTGATATGTTGAATGCCGCTTCGCCTCCCGCGCGATGCGTCTCTTTGTCTCCCGCATCGACGTTACTCCTTGCATGTTTTATAATAATGATCATCCGCCACCGTAATTCTCACACATCACTATACTCTCAAGCACAAACGAGATCATCCGCCACCGTATTCCTCACTACACATCGTTCTACGTACTCTCAAGCACGAACAAAATGGCTCCTCACTCTTCTCCCTTGACACCGGCATTGATGGCCTATCTGGCCATCCTGTACAATCGCCTCGCCGGCCATACGCTGGTGAAAGCTGCGGAAGAACATTGTAATCATATGCTGGGACATGTGACGGCGATGTTACGTCGTCTAGATGACCACCTCTGCCGTGTCTTCCGGGTGGTCTGCAGCTTCCAGCGAGCTAACCTCGCCATCGGTGTAGTCCTCGAGCAAGAGGTTGCACATCTACAGGAGGATTATCGTCGCTTGGAATGCGACATCGAGGCGGCGAGCGACCGAGTCGACCAAGCCAAGACCCCTGAAGCAAGAGAAGAGGGCCTATGGGCACTTTTCTACTTGGCTCCTCAGGATGAGCTTCTTTGGGCGAGTATGGAACGATCACGTCAACAGTTGGAAGTGTTTTAGGCTACCTGCGCTGATCCTGAACCCTCTGATGCCGATGACGTCGCCTACGAAGCTTTGATAACAGAGATAGTAGGCTACTTGGGCCACTAGGAAAACTTGAAATTTTATTATTTCTACTTTTTTTAAATCTTTTGTAAGTAAGCGACTAGCCACGTTGTTTGGCCATATGTAAATACAAAAAATGATATAAGAAATCCATTTTTAAGTTAAGTTACTGCACTGTTTACTATCACAAGCGGTTTAGTTGAAACAACCGTTTGTGAAATCTACATATCACAAACGGTTATTAAAAATAACCGTCTGTGATAATGAATACTGCATAGACAGTTTTTCAAGTATAACCGTCTGTGATATGTTTTACTAACGGTTTGTGGTTGGAACCATCTATGATATTTTTTTTTACTATTACAGGAAACCAACTACTTCACAAATATGCCATAAATTACAACAGTGATAGACACACACAAAATCTTCTCCAGCCACTTGATATGGTCCAGAATGCACTCCATCTTCAACTCCAGTATGTTTAGCCTCTACTCTAGCTCAACTTCCATTCTCTGCTCTAGCACATAATCCATCCTTTGCCCTGTATTGCTACGCTCCCTTGCTCTGTCCATGGTGTCTGCCCACTGGAAATATTGACATCCTCTGACCCTCTGATAAACGCTAAAAGCAAAGACATACATTTCATAGCTACTGGAGAAACATCCAAACCGCAAGAAATCAAACTCAAGTTTAATTACTGAGAAATAAAGACATTTGTAAAATACCCGACTAGTATTTTCCTTAGTGTTGGCGTAGAACACATTTGCTTGCACACGGCAGTTAGGGCAATCCACTCGCCTAGTAGTGGCTAGCGCTAGGGCCCTCCAATTTAGTGAGCTCGACGCCTCAGACATATGACCCTCACTCAAGAGGAGGAGATGAGGTGAGGTGAGACCAGAAGGAGAAAGAGCTGAGCTCAACTACTAGAGGAAAATGAGAAAGCACAAGATTGACCCTACTTATGCTGGCTATAGAACTATCATAGGCGGTTTAGTGGAATAAATCGTATGTGATATGTATCACAGGTGGTTTATTGGAGCAAACCGTCTGTGATATATAAATATCACAGACGGTTATAGGAAAGAACCGTCTGTGATGTCTATTTATCACAGGCGGTTCTTAATTAGAACTATCTGTGATGCTTTCCACAGATGGTTCTTAATAAGAACCATCTATGATAAGGCCCGACTGCTTTGAAGAAGACGGCGAGTTCGCCTAAGAAAGCAACCAAGTCAACGACAAAGAATGATTTTTTTTGGGGTCGTCCACGCAGCATGAGGAGGATGACAGTAGGCACGACCAACCTCATCAAACACACACTATCCTAGCAGCCATTCTTCTTGAACTGGCAGGGGCTGGTCATATCGACCAGCCAGAGAATGCTAATGAATACAATCACGGTATGACCAGCCCCTGCAAGTTCAAAAAGAATGGTTGCCAGGAGAGTGTGTCAGCTTCAATGAAGTAGGGCATGGCTACTGTCTCATCACCTCATACTGCGAGGATGATAACCGAAAAAAAGATCATACTTGGTCGTGGGCTTGGTAGCTTTCTTAGCCACACTCGCCATCTTCTTCAAAGCAGTCGAATCAGAGACAACGGAATATTTACCTTAGATCACCAAGAACAAATAGAAATATAAGCACACTTGAAAGCTAGGGTATTTCTTTCACCAAACGCACCCCAGAGCCGGTCGCATCGTTCAGAGACATCTCTCACTCCAGATAGATCTAGATCTGATCGAGGGGACGACAAGATATTTAATAGCGAATATCACAGACAGTTATTAATATTAACCATCTGTGATCATTCAAAAACTGTTGGTGAGGTCTCCTAATATCATAGATGGTTGTTCATTAGAACCGTCTGTGATGTTTAATTATCACAAATGGTTGGTAATTAAAACCGTCTGTGATGCTTATTATCCCAAACTGTTTTTAATTAGAACCGTCTATGATACTCATCACAGACGGTTATTAACAAGAACCGTCTCTGATAATGGACGACTACTTTGAAGAAGACGACAAGTACGCCTAAGAAAGCAACTAAGTCCACGACAAAGCATGATTTTTTTTGGTTGTCCACGCTGTATGAGGATGAGATAGCAGCCACGGCCAACCTCATCAAACACACACTCTCTAGGCAGCCATGCTTCTTGAACTCGTAGGGGTCGGTCATACCGTTCAGCCAGAGAATGCTAATGAATACAACTATGGTATGACTAGCCCCTGCAAATTCAAGAAGCACGGCTGCCAACAGAGTGTTTTAGCTTCAATGATGTAGGCCGTGGCTACTGTCGCATCACCTCATGCTGGGTGGACGATAACCGTAAAAAGATCATGCTTCGTGGTGGGCTTAGTTGCTTTCTTAGCTGTACTCGCCATCTTCTTCAAAGCAGCCGCATCAGAGACAAAGGAATACTAACCTTAGATTAGCAAGAACAAATAGAAATACAAGTACACTGGAAAATCTACGGTATTTCTTTCACCAAACGCGCCCTAGAGCCAGTCGCCTCCTTCAAAGTAGTCGCACATATCAGTGACGTTTCTCACTTCTGATAGATCTAGATCTGAGAGAACAACTAGATATTTAATGGCCAATATCACAGACGATTATTCTTAAGAACCGTCTGTGGTAAGTGAAATTTCATAAACGATTCTGTTTAAGAACCGTCTGTGATTATCACAAACGGTTCGATTTACGAACCATCTGTGAAGGTTCTTTACAAGAGGCATGGGAGTCTATGATTATCACAGACGGTTTTTTTTTAAACCGTCTTTGTTACGTATCACAGACAGTTATTAGCAAGAACAGTCTGTGATATTCATAATTAAATATCTTGTCCTCTTGACTCCAGACTGATCTGTCTCTGATATGCGGCTGCTTTGAAGGAGGCAGCTTGCTCTGGGGCGTTTGGTGAAAGAATTAAATATAGTAGATTTGCAAGTGTGCTGGTAGATCTATTTATTCTTTGTGATCTAAGGTTAGTATTTGCTTCTAATTATATGCATTATAATCTAGAGAGATGCATGGATGATAGCTAGGTTCATCATCTAAGGAGGTTATTGGCAGTTAAGATTTACAATAGAACAATGAGCAGCATGTATATATACATTCACTTGTCCTGTATTGTGTAAAATAAAATTATTTACATCATAGTGAGCCTCAGTTATGACGATCTGTAATCCTTAAATTTATATTTGCCCTGGGTTGATCGCTATTCAATTTGTTACGTGCGTCGCGTAGATGGACCAAACCTGGATGTACGTTGAGAACCATGTGAGTGAAGAGTACATTGATGGTGTGTCTGCTTTTGAAGAGCTGCCGAGCAGGATAAGTTGAAGAAGGGGATAAAATTTATGTATTGTCCATGCATCGATTGCGATAATCTGAAGATGTTTACCAACCCAACGCAGATCGAAGGGCACTTGATTCGAAGGGGTTTCAAAAAGGAGTATACATGTTGGACTAGTCACGGTGAAGAGAAGATTATAACAGAAGGTAGTAACATCGTCGAGGGAGACAACGATATGCTGGATGTGGACTGTGCTTTCGATGAGGGTAGGTCATACGATGACAATCTGGATCAGATGCTACGTGATGTAGAAGGGGACTATAGTGAGAGAGAGTTTGGTAGATTCGAGGGTTTAATGGAGGACTCAGGGAAACCTTTGTTCCCAGGCTACAAGCCGGAATACACAAGGTTGTCCTCCGTACTTGAACTGTTGAAATCGAAGGCAAGCAATGGTTAGTCTGACAAGAGTTTCACGACGTTACTAGATCTCCTAGCAGACATCCTTCCAGAGGGAAACGCGTTGCCCAGAACTACCTACCAAGCCAAGAAGATTCTTTGTCCATTGGGAATGGAAGTAGAAAGAATACATGTGTGCCCGAACGATTGTATCCTCTACCGTAAAGAGTATGCAGACATGCATTTATGTCAAGTGTGCAAAGCATCTCGACACAAGTGTAAGAATCACTCTGATGATGGCGAGGGCATCGATGTGAAGCAAGGACCTCCTGCTAAGGTGTTGTGGTATCTGCCTATAATTCCCCATTTGAAGCGTTTATTTGCGAACCCAAAGGAGGCAAGATTGCTGCATTAGCACTCGGAGGAGCGTAAGAAAGATGGAAAGATAAGACACCCTGCTGATTCTACCCAGTGGAGAAACTTTGATAGGAGCTTCGAAGACTTTGGTGCAGAACCGAGGAATATAAGGTGATAGGGACGAGGTCCCGATCTTCCAACAGGTTCTGGATATGTTCGATTTGGTGGAGGCGCGACACAAATCGATTCGGCTTCCGAACAACACGTTCCGAACCCCGCAATCGCAGCACCACGTCTCCTCAGGTTATCAACCGTGCGCTGCCCGGTTGACCTCACCAAGAAGGCTAATCCTCGCCTGCGAATCGAAGAACACAAGCAAGAACAAGGAAGAACACAACGGAATTGCAGATGTATTGTTTTAGCACTCGAAAGTTGGGGTCTCACAAACCGATGAACGGTGACACTGTTCAAGACAGAATTAATCTAAGCAAAACCCAACCCTAATGGTGGGGGTGGCGGCTGGATATAAAGGATTGAGGGCGTGCAAAACCCTGGGCCGCGCCCTAATGGGCTCCAACACGATACAAAGCGAGCGGCCCAAAAGACGGTGGCGCAGCACCCTGACAGATTCTGAATGCCCACTTGTTTCGACGATTCCTGTTGACTCAGAAGGAATTTTGACATGGGACCAGAGCCATTGGAAAGGTCGTCTTCTCAGCTTTCCATACATATGTGGAACATCCAAAACGGAGCCCGGATGCGATCTGGGCGTCCGTTTTAGTGCGGCCTGGTCCTGGACTCCGAATTGGATTCGAAGTCGGCTTGAGTTGGGACTCCAACATGATTCGACCGCCCTCGCTGGACTTGTGCGCCTCGTAGCCCTTCTCCAAGTACTTCTAGGTCCTCTCCATGGTTCCTAATCATAATTAAATCATTAGGTAGCAATCGATTCTCAAATGAACAAAAAGAAGTAGTTAGGAGCGAGCTCACTGTAAATTCAATTGTCGGCGCGAGCTCTAGTGATTGGTCCTTGAATGTCAAGTGGAGGATTGTTGTGTGTATCCGAAGAAGTGATGTCCTCATCATCCTCCCCCTCTTGAAGCGGAGTTGTCCTCAACTCAGCCTCATCTTCTTCTCCCAAGTATGGCTTCAAATCTGAAATGTTAAAGGTGGGACTAACCCCAAACTCGGGAGGCAACTCAAGTTTATATGCATTATCATTTATCTTCTCAACTATCTTAAAAGGACCAGCAGCTCTAGGCATCAATTTTGACTTTCTTAACTCAGGAAATCTATCCTTTCTCAAGTGCAACCAAACAAAATCACCCTGTTCAAGTTTAACTTCCTTTCTACCTTTACTACCAGTAATCCTGTATTTTTCATTCATCTTTTCAATGTTTGCCTTAGTAGTCTCATGCATTTTGACAATAAAATCAGCACGCTCCTTAGCATCATTATGAACTCTCTCACTAGTAGGCAAAGGTAAAATGTCAAGAGGGGCACGGGGATTGAATCCATATACTACCTGAAAAGGACTTACCTTGGTGGTGGAGTGTGCCGCTCGATTATATGCGAACTCAACATGCGGCAAACACTCTTCCCACAGCTTCAAATTATTCGTCAAGACAGCTCTCAGCATGGTAGACAATGTGCGGTTTACCACCTCGGTTTGGCCATCAGTTTGTGGGTGACAGGTTGTAGAGAACAACAACTTTGTACCCAACTTGTTCCATAGAGTACGCCAAAAGTGACTCAAGAACTTGGCATCACGATCTGAAACAATAGTAGAAGGCATACCATGCAAACGAACTATCTCTTTGAAAAAGATGTCAGCAATATGAGTGGCATCATCGGTTTTATGACATGGTATAAAATGAGCCATCTTAGAAAAACGATCCACAACAACAAAAATGCTATCCCTCCCCCTCTTAGTCCTGGGTAATCCTAAAACAAAGTCCATAGAAATATCTGTCCACGGAATAGAAGGAACAGGAAGAGGCATATACAAACCATGTGGATTCAAGCGAGACTTAGCTTTTTGACATGTAGTGCAGCGAGCCACAAACCGCTCAACATCTCGCCTCATCTTTGGCCAAAAGAAGTGTGTGGCCAGAACGTCCTCCGTCTTCTTAGCACCAAAATGTCCCATCAAACCGCCTCCATCGCCTCTGCAACAACAAAAGACGAACGGATCCAAGCTGGAATGCATAGGCGGTTAGCTCTAAACAAGAACCCATCATTGATCACGAATTTATTCCATGCTTGTCCCTCTTTACAATGCAACAACACATCCTTAAAATCAGCATCTAAAGCATATTGTCCTTTAATGGTTTGAAGACCAAAAATGTGACAATCAAGTTGAGACAACATGGTATAGCGTCGAGACAAAGCATCAAGAATCACATTATCCTTCCCTTTCTTGTGTTTAATGACATAAGGAAAAGATTCAATAAATTCAACCCACTTAGCATGTCTACGATTCAAATTGGTTTGACTACGAATATGCTTAAGTGATTCATGATCAGAATGAATGACAAATTCTTTAGGCCATAAATAGTGTTGCCACGTCTCTAAAGAACGAACAAGAGCATACAATTCTTTATCATACGTGGAATAATTAAGAGCAGGACCATTCAATTTTTCACTAAAGTAGGCAACAGGTTTGCCTTCTTGCATCAAAACACCACCAATACCAATTCACGGCATCACATTCCAGCTCAAAAGTCTTACCAAAATCCGGAAGTTGGAGCAATGGTGAGTGTGTAAGCTTGTCCTTCAAAATATTAAAGGACTCCTCTTGTGATGGCCCCCAATGAAACACGACTCCCTTCTTTGTCAACTCAATCAACGGTGTCGCAATGGTGCTGAATTCCTTGACAAAGTGGTGATAAAACCTGCAAGGCCAAGAAAACTCCGACTTGGGAGACCGTGGTGGGCGTGGGCCAACTCCATATCGCCTCCACCTTGGCTCTATCAACCTCAATTCCTGTGGAGTCACAACATAGCCAAGAAAAGAGACTCGATCCGTGCAAAAGGTGCACTTCTCAAGGTTACCAAACAAACGTGCATCTCTCAAAGCATTAAAAACAGCACGTAAGTGATTCAAATGTTCATCCATGGACTTGCTATAGATCAAGATATCATCAAAGTAAACGACCACAAATTTGGCAATGAAAGGGCGTAAAACCTCGTTCATTAATCTCATGAAAGTGCTAGGTGCATTAGTTAAACCAAAAGGCATGACTAACCACTCATACAAGCCGAACTTAGTTTTAAAAGCAGTTTTCCATTCATCGCCAAGTTTCATTCTTATTTGGTGGTATCCACTACGCAAGTCAATCTTTGTGAAAATTATAGCACCACACAACTCATCAAGCATGTCGTCTAACCTGGGAATAGGATGGCGATACCTTATAGTAATGTTGTTAATGGCTCTACAATCTACACACATGCGCCAAGAACCATCTTTTTTGGGTACCAAAAGAACAGGAACAGCACAAGGACTAAGGCTCTCACGTACGTACCCACGGTCCAAAAGTTCTTGGACTTGTCGCTGAATCTCCTTAGTCTCTTCGGGATTGGTCCTATACGCCGCACGGTTTGGCAAACTCGCCCGAGGATCAAGTCAATCTGGTGCTCAATCCTCGAATGGGTGGAAGTCCTGGAGGTATCTCATCGGGAAAACATCTCTAAAATCACGCAAAAGGTGAGTGACAGAGCGAGGCAAAGTGCAAGGCATATTATCAAGAGAAAATAAAGCATCTTTGCACACAAGAGCATAGCATGTATCATTAATATCATCAATTTCAGCAAGGTCTGATTTTGTGGCAAGCATAATGAGAATGTTTTGCAGATTTATCATGTTAGTTGGATCATTAGCAAGCAGACTCGCTCCCTATCGGCCTCTATAATCTCATTTGGGGTCAAAAGGCAAGTAAAGTAACTTTTCTTCCCTTATGCATAAAAGTGTATTTGTTACTACTACCATGGTGTAAAGCATCATTATCAAATTCCCAAAGGCGACCCAATAAAAGAGAGCATGCTTGCATGGGAACCACATCACAATCAACATGATCGGCATAACCACCAATGGAAAAATGGACTCTGCATGTTTGTGTTACCTTAGCTTTTCGAGTCATTTAACCACCGAATATGGTATGGATGTGGATGCGATCGCGTGGTCAAGCCAAGCTTTTGACCAAATCAGAACTCACCAAGTTGTTGCGACTTCCTCCATCAATGAGGACACGTCTCGCGCGCGGTTCTTGATTGCAAAGAAGGTCTGAAACAAATTTTGGCGTTGAAGCTTATCGGGTTGTTGTACTGTGTCCGAGGACTCATTGCACAATGATGCTCCGTAAGCGTTCTTGTGGGCGCCCACCAAGGAACAGTCGTCATGACCATCGCCATTGTCGTCCGAGGCAAAGAAGAACGTCATCATCCTCCTCGACATCCGAAGTCTTGATGTAGCCTCCATCTTCCGTGGCAATGTATGCCCGTTGGCTAGGGCAATTCTCTCGCACATGACCAAGTCCATGGCACGGTGGCTTGAATGTTGGAGGAGCGCCCGTGGAAGCCACGGAAGAAGAACTATTATTTGGAGCTCGCAAAGAATTTTTTGTAGAATCTGCAGGCGTGTCGTGGAAGGTGGCCGATGGCGCCGCAGCAATCTTGTTATTTGGTGGTGGAGGGATCGAAAACTCAAGAAGACTTGGGCGATCCGTCGATGTAGTCGTTCGCGGCGTGTAGGAGGGTCGTCCGGTGCTTGCCGTCGCTGATTCCTGGCGTCCCTGCAATTCTTTTTCTGCAAGCATAGCAAGCTGGAACAACTGGTTGACAGTATTAAAATCTTTATAATCAACAATGTCCTGAATTTCACGCCAGTAACCCGCCAGAGAAAGCGACAAATCTTATCCTCTGTGTCCTCAACAACCCCACAACGCACCATACCCTTTTGAAGCTCAGCATAATAGTCCTGAACAGAACTATCACCTTGTTCTAAGCGCTGTAATTTTTTTCTCAATTCACGTTTATATGAGGGAGGAACAAAACGATTACGCATAGCTTCTTTTAACCGCTCCCATGTGTCAGGTTGTAAGCGCATGGTACCCAGTTCATTCCACCAGATAATAGCAAAGTCCTTAAACTCACTAGTAGCTTGTCTAACTCTATGTTGTTCAGGAACCAAGTGAGAATTAAACTTCTGCTCTACCGTCATCTCCCAATCAAGATATATTACAGCATCATAAAGGCCAGAAAAAGATGGTATGGTAAACTTGACTTTAGCAAAAGGGTCATCGTTACCATGACGGTTCTGGTTATTACCTCCCATACCATGTCTGTTTCTTTGAAGACGCCGGCGTAGTCGTGCATCTCGTGTCTCCCTCTGATCAATGTTGCCAACCGCATCATGCACTGCGTCATCATCATGATGATGGCCGTCATTAACAGTGGCGGCGTGCCTCAATCGTCCATCGACCCGGTGAGGTCGACCATCCGCCGCTCCACCCGCTCAATGCCTTCTGTGGTGTTCAACTTGGCAATGGCGGCGACGATGGTGTCCATTCGCGCCGAGATTAGTGAATGAAGCATTTTGGTTGTCGGCGCACTTGGAGCTGGCGCGACTAACACACTCATTGAAATCGACCGGTGTCCCGCCCCTTCGGTCCTGCCATGGTTAGTGGAAACGCAGGAAAACAAAATGGTTATCCTATCAACTACAAAAGAGGACGGTGGGAACCCGCAAAGGAAGTGGCTTACCAAGCTCTTACAAGTGTTCTTACCCGCATAAGCGATGGGTGGTACAACCGGTGGTGGTTCGTGATACCGAGCGTAACGCTGCGATTGCAAGGGTCAAAAACTGTGCTATCCGTAGTAGGTATATGGAGCTTGGAAGGCCAAATATGTTAGTGGAACACAATTCAATAATGAGATAGTAATCTTGAGCAAATGTCCAAAACACTTGGTCCTAGTTCTTTGGTCTAAAAGTGTCCTATAGCGGTATGATATGATGAACAAGGAGTCAACTAGAATAGTAAAGCAAAGACAGCAACAAGGATGGCCAGGCAAAGACAGCACAAATCAATATCTGTCACCTAAAACTGTGCTCTCTGATTTTTTTTTTTTAGGCACGGAGTGCTCTCAGGTGCCCCTTTTTTTTTCTCTAGGCAAAACCAGGTGCCGAAATTTTTTTTTGATATTTTTTCACAAAGCGAGCACGAAATAGGAACCACACAAAGTTTCACCTCAATCGATGTAAGGTGTGGCCTCTGAAAATGATGAATGTCTTTGCAAAGTCGGTGATGAAAATTGAGCTCGAGTACTGCACTTTCCAGGCCGAATTTGGGCAAAATAAATTTGCCAAACCCGACAAAGTAGGGGAGTTTCGGATGCAAAATTTAATTTCACCCAATTTCAAAAAAAAAAATTCTGATTTCGAGTTCAGTATGCAAAAGTTCTGGCCGTTTGAAGGAGGGCCTCAGAGTTATGGTTCTTTGTGGAGGCGAAACGAAATCGGGTGGAACAAATTGGTGGAATTTGGGGCGGAAGCTCTGGAAAAGGTGGAGGATGGTCTTTGGGTGATCACAAGACTCAATGAGGAAAGGTCTTTGGGTGATCAAGAGACACGATGGATGCCTCAATTTGACGGTGGAGAAAGCAGAGGGTGGGAGGTGGGAGAAACAAAAGTTGGCGGCTAGGGTTTGTATGAGGCGTGGCGGAAGCAAGACAACCCGAAATAAAACACGATCTAAACCAGCAACAAGACTCGACTAAGGACACAAACTCAACACTACGGACTCTGAAATCAAATTGTGCAAAAGGCTAAACGAGATCTTGGACAGGGAACAACCTATGACTACAATTTTTTTGTAGGGCTTTTTCTTGGACTCTAGGATGAAACCGAAGACAATCAAGGGTAGGGTAAACTCGAACCTAAAGGGACACCTGAAGCTCTGATTACCACTTGAGAGGGACGGGGTCCCGATCTTCCAACAGGTTCTGGATATGTTCGATTTGGTGGAGGCGCGACACAAATCGATTCGGCTTCCGAACAACACGTTCCGAACCCCGCAATCGCAGCACCACGTCTCCTCAGGTTATCAACCGTGCGCTGCCCGGTTGACCTCGCCAAGAAGGCTAATCCTTGCCTGCGAATCGAAGAACACAAGCAAGAACAAGGAAGAACACAACGGAATTGCAGATGTATTGTTTTAGCACTCGAAAGTTGGGGTCTCACAAATCGATGAACGGCGACACTGTTTAAGACAGAATTAATCTAAGCAAAACCCAACCCTAATGGTGGGGTGGCGGCTGGATATAAAGGATTGAGGGCGTGCAAAACCCTGGGCGCGCCCTAATGGGCTCCAACACGATACAAAGCGAGCGGCCCAAAAGACGGTGGCGCAGCACCCTGACAGATTCTGAATGCCCACTTGTTTCGACGATTCCCATTGACTCACAAGGAATTTTGACATGGGACCAGAGCCATTGGAAAGGTCGTCTTCTCAGCTTTCCATACATATGTGGAACATCAAAACGGAGCCCGGATGCGATCTGGGCGTCCGTTTTAGTGCTTGACCTGGTCCTGGACTCCGAATTGGATTCGAAGTCGGCTTGAGTTGGGACTCCAACATGATTCGACCGCCCTCGCTGGACTTGTGCGCCTCGTAGCCCTTCTCCAAGTACTTCTAGGTCCTCTCCATGGTTCCTAATCATAATTAAATCATTAGGTAGCAATCGATTCTCAAATGAACAAAAAGAAGTAGTTAGGAACGAGCTCACCTGTAAATTCAATTGTCGGGCGCGAGCTCTAGTGATTGGTCCTTGAATGTCAAGTGGAGGATTGTTGTGTGTATCCGAAGAAGTGATGTCCTCATCATAAGGTTTGGGTTGAGTACAGATGGAATGAATCCTTTCGGTAACATGAGCAGTCGACATAGCACCTGGCCTGTGAATCTATGTATGTACAAGAGGAAGTACATTTTGATGTCACTACGTAAATTGATGACCTGTTAGAAGAACATCTGGAAGAAGAGATCATTTTTTTGGGACTTACCTTATTGGGAGCACTTAGAAGTTCGCCACTGCATCGACCTCATGCACGTGAAGAAGAATGTATGTGATAGCTTGATTGGTCTGTTACTGAACATTCGTAACAAAACAAAGGATGGTGTCAACGCACGGCGTGACTTGATTGATATGAACATAAGGACCGAGTTAGCACCAAAAGAGACCGATAAAGGATGAACGTACCTTCCCCCGGCTTGCTACACTCTGTCCAAGGCCGAGAGGAAGGAACTATGCCAGAGCTTACATGGTATGAAAGTTCCGTCCGGTTAATCCGCTAGCATGAAGAAACTTGTTTCTATGGAAGATTTGAAATTAATTGGTATGAAGTCTCATGATTGTCATGTGCTAATGACACAAATGTTTCATGTTGCAATTAGAAGTATTTTGCCGAACAAGGTCCGAGTGGAAATCATGAGGCTGTGTTATTTCTTTAACTCAATTGCTCAAAAGGTCATCGATCCCGAAGGACTAGATGCGCTGCAGGCCGAGGTGGTGACAACTCTATGTCATCTTGAGATGTATTTCCCTCCGTCATTTTTTGATATCATGGTACATCTCACTGTTCACCTTGTGAAAGAGATAAAGATATGCGGCTCTGTGTTCCTACGTCATATGTACCCATTCGAGAGGTACATGGGAATTCTCAAGTCCTACGTACGGAATCAATCTGACCTGGAGGGCAGCATCATCGAAGGTTATGCAACCGAAGAGGTCATTGAGTTCTGCGTCGACTACATGGCTCAGGTGGAACTAGTAGGTGTGCCTCTATCTCGTCATGAGAGGAGGCTGGAGGGTATCGGGATCATTGGAAGGAAAGCAATCACTCCCTATTTAGACATGTACGCTCAAGCCCATTTCACGGTATTGCAACACATGACCGAAGTGTCTCCGTACATTGACGAGCACAAAGACATGGTACACCAACAGAATCTAGGCCTGTCGGAGGTTTGGATCACAAGAAAGCACAACCGCCGGTTCAACACATGGTTAAAGGTGCAATTCACTAGGAGGCCGTCATCAAGTGATGATGACACGCTGCCATGGTTGGCAAAACGGCCAAAATTTACAATTGTGACATGACAAGGATACGACATAAATGGGTACACATTTTATACGAGAGCTTAGGATAGGAAGAGCACAGTCCAGAGCAGTGGTGTCTACATAGATGCGTTTCACGAGCAGTTCAATACCGCTGGGTTGAGCTCCTACTATGGGTTCGTAGAGGAGATTTGGGAGCTCGACTACGTACTTTTCAAGATCCACCTGTTTCGGTGCCATTGTGTCAAATTTCCATAGGTTGTGAAGGTTGACAAGTACGGCGTCACTACTGTGGACCTCGAATGTGTCAGTTACAAGGACAAACCATTCGTACTGGCTAAGCAAGTTGTTCATGTTTTCTATGTAAAGGACCCAGCAAATAAGAACCGCCACGTAGTTCTTCATGGAAAAAGAAGGATTGTCGGAGTTGAGAATGTAGTGGATGAGGAAGAGTACAATCAATTTGACGTGTTGCCTCCTTTTGGAGATGGCATCAGGCTTGAGGAAGAACCCAGTGAGGAAGCTAGCTATATGCACGTCGATCATCATGAAGGGCTATATTTTAAAACAAAATAGCAAGTGGAATGATCACACATGGTGACACCTATTTGGAAAATTGTTCCATTGTAATTAACAAACTCGGCATGTAATTAAGGAATTATTCTATTGTATTTGATTCACTAATTAAGAAATCAATCCATCTGTGATTGTATCAGCTGCTTTCTTGTTTTCAGAGGGCATGGTTTGCATTTCCTGAGGCTAGTCGAAAAACAGAATATTTTTTAAATAACAGAAGGAACTATTAGAGGCAGTTTAGGGGAATAAACCATCTGTGATAATGACGCGCCAAAATATTTTGCCTCCCGCACCGCATGCCCTCCCGTGCACGCGTCCAAAAATTTCCCCCAACATCATAGACGGTTCCATAATAAAACTGTTGTGATAATTATCACACACGGTTAGTAAAATAGAACTGTCTTCGATATTCTCGATTATCACAGACGGTCCTCCAATAGAACCATCTGTGATATGTTCGATTATCACAGATAGTCCTAGAATATAAGCGTTTGTGATAATACAACTATCTCAGATGGTTATATTAAAGAACCGTATGCGATAGTCGTTTTTAAGTAGGGCCCCGCTAGGGTTTGCGTCCCTACTCCTTAGTCCTCAGAGCTCACTCTCCGGTTTGCCTCCCCTTACGCTGTCATCCCCTAGCCTCCTCTCTCCATGCCGTTGACCTCCCCTACACCGCTGTCATCCCCAAGACTCCTCTCTTTGCACCGTCGATCTCCCCTACGCCGCCGTCATCCCCGAGCCTCCTCTCTCCCCACGCCGTTGTCCTCCCTCTGCCACCCCCGACCTTGACTCCCTCTTTGTCCACGCCTCTCGTCAAGGTACTAGCTCACCGCTTTGGATTGTGCTAGTAGAAGTTTCAAATTGTGCTGATTTGATTGACTCTAGCACTGGGAGATATTGCTTAGTAATGTTTTGGGAGGTACGAGCTCATCACTTTGGATTCTCTAATATTGTGTCATGTTATTCATGCTCATCAGATCCCTCTTTTTCATTATGTTGATGTTGTCTGGTCATTTTGCTCCATTCTATTGGTAGCTTCTGTTCACTGTGATTATTGTTCTGCCATTGTTTATATTCCTATCAATTGAAATATTGTGTAGTTGGTTCAATTGAAATATTGACAGTTTACTCTCAATTGATTATTTATTTTGTTGTGAAGTTCTATCTTTTGAGCATTTTATCCTGATTGATGCAGTACTGATTGTTGATCTTGCAGTAATATCATCCGCACCTTCTTCGCCGCCGTCATCGATGTTGCCGAATGCGTCTGGATCTCTGAGGATATTTGTACCTAAGTGACATGTTAGAGGAATATCGAAAATACCTATGGGTTGAATGACCATCACGGCCGTTAGTGCCTCTAGCGTCCCTGTGCTACCTGAGAGAGCAGTAGCAGCATTCCGGACCACCCGCGGTATACTTGGAAGGCAACGAGTCCCCATCACCACAGAGAAATGGAAGGATCTGACGGATGTAGAGAAAGATCAGTTGTGGACTGAAATTACAACGTCGTTCGATATCCCAGCAGAATTATCCAATCTCGTGCGAAGATAGGCGATCCTCTCGATGGGACACGCTTGGAAGACCTTCAAGAGCAAGCTTGTCACGGAGTATGTGAACAAGGATCGGACGCCTTGCACGAAGTATAGTTTTGTGTTGTCGAATACATGTGATGCCTTTGTGTGGATGAAGACGACGGATGAATTTCAATAGCAAAGTGCGGCGTACAAGGCTATCTAGGCAAGAAAACATTCACCCCTACAGACTTGACACCGCTGGGTACGTGGGCAAGCACCTGGTATGGATGAGTGAGGACAATGTGGTAAGCCAGTCGCAGGTCTCCTCGCCATTTACCGAGATCACAGACGAGCACGCCAATGCATGGTTAAGAGCGAGGGCCACAATCACGTCGTCGGGCTCCATCACTTTCAAAAACCCAGAAGACGAGGTAGTGTCCCAACGCCTGGTAAGATATGTCGAACTACCTATTTGTTAATAAGTCCATAACTTCGTAGGGTCTCAAATGACATGATGGCCTCTTGTAGCAAACATTGAGTGCCCAATATTCCCAAGGCTCCTTCCAAGCAGTAAGGGATAAGGATATACTATCCACGACCCTAGGAAACAAGAAGCACCCGGGTCGCACGCGAGGCCGTGGGCTTTACGTAACTTGGAGGGATGCATTTCGACACGACGCCAAGGCGTGTAGGAGTCGAAAGAGATCCAAGGCTGAACGCGAGAAACAGTTGAAAGAGGAGATCAGTGCACAGATTAGTGCATAATTTCAAGGACATATAACATTATTGCGGGAAAAAATGAATCAACTTATCAACCAGTTGCACGCAACCCTTGTAATTTTGGAAGCCAGTCCCCCTCAACGTCAGAGTAGCATCCCGTCCATGCCTGCACTTTCTGAACCTAGAGACGTCCAATTGCGTATCGACCTCATCCAGGTAATATACATTTCTAGAATGCATGAAAGATATACCCGTAGGACGCCATAGCTAATTGTATATCATTTTGTAGGTGCCCACGCCCTACAGGCTCCAGGTGAGCCTGGTTGGGTCCATTTCTGTTGAGGCTGGGCGGGGGTGGTGTATCCATGCGAGGAAGGGATAGTGGTGCATGGTGCCCAGCTGGCACAAGGTTACGCCAAGGTCTAGGTGGACATGGTACATGATAATTTTATGGTCGTCCCGTTGGAGAAGCCCCCGAATGAAGAGATCATAACAATAGGGGATGCCTTGCACACTTATGTTCAGTGGCCTAAGAGGGACATCGCCCTTGACCCTGTAGTGCCATGATCTCCACACAACGACCATGCCTCTCCAACAGTACCCTCAATCACTCCACCTCAACCCCTGCTTTAGAAGGCCTCCATATCAGCTTCCGTGGAGACGGCGCCCAAGAAACAAGAAAAGCGTATCGAGTCGTCTTCCAGGAAGACAATTAGCACGTGAGGCGCTAAGGCCAAATCGAAGAAGATTAAGGTGCCTCACAAGCCCAGCACGTACTCCCTCGGAATGTTGTTGGTCTCCGAGACAATGTTACGCAATGCTGGATTGGTTTCTTAGACTTTGCATGACTGTTACATGTGGCAGACAGACGAGACGAGGGAAGACCGGCCTACTAGATTCACTGTTAGCTACACGGACAACCATTTCCTCCACAAGGCGGGCTACTTCATCGTGGGCTTCGAAGACTTATTTGATCTATTCAACCTCAAAGCCCTTGACGCCTCACTTCTACGATGCTGGATATTGTAAGTGTGTACAATCAAGTTCTACATTTACGCAGTACTGATAAATGTCATAACTCATTGCTTATGTATAGACGCATGATGCAAGAAGCCCGGCGATCACAACAACTGGTAGGTTTCCTCGACCCACATTTTATCTCTGAGCAAACCATCAACCAAGACCCACCCTACATCCAAAAGTACATAACGAAGGCTTTGTTTACTCACTACGACAAGGACTACATACTGGTGCCCTACAACCAGGGGTAAGTGCTTCATTACTTGCTATACAAATTTCATTTGTTCTTTATACGCAACACGAACTTAGGTTTAATGACTGTAGGGACATACTCATAGGTTCCACTGGATCCTTTTAGTCATTGTACCAAAGTGGAACAAGATAATATACCTTGATTCCCTAGTCGGCAATCAACACGACTTCACCATTGTGCAAAAATTACTTGACATGTATGCTCATTTCCTTCCTACGTAACTTTATTGTAGTCTTCCTTCGTTTGAAATGTCCGAGGATAACTTTTTGGAATCACATAGGTCGTTTAGCGCCTATGTTGACGGGGGAGGGACACACAATGAACAGGGCGCTACACTGCGACACAGGACTAAATTTCCTGTACCCGCTACAACACAATAATCCTATATCACATTTTGTAACCTGGCCTCTTGAATTGACTATATATATATATATATATATATATATATATATATATATATATATATATCCTATATCACACTTCTATTTTTGTAGTGCCACCAGCAACTACAACAAGGTGAAGTATGTGTATTCTACATTTGTCGTCATATGGTGGAAATCATGAGTGCTAAGACGAAGGATCCAGAGGTTTGTCAGTCAATCCTATATAGTTATAAATTTAAATATATATGCTTACTACTTTACTCTTGCTAGTGACAGGGAATGACAATCGAAAAAAGTGCCTACCATCTGGACTTACTCACGGACATCAGAGCATAGCTCGCCATTTTCATCCAGGGGGAGATCATTAGCCAGAAAGGAGAGTTTTACTCTGGCGACATCGATTTGTTGTAATGCAATTTGTGTTGTAATTCAAATCACTTTGTAATTGATATTGAGTTTTTAAATCACTTTGAGTTGTTCTATATAAAAACAATTGTGATATATCTGTTTTCTGCTTGCTTGTTTTCAGAGGGCATGGCTAGCATTACCTGAGGCTAGCCGAAACAACTAAAAATCGTCTGTGAATGTAAACTATCATAGATAGTTACCACAAAAAACCATCTATGAATACATACAATCACAGACAACTACCACCAATAAACCATCTGTGATATGTATACTATCATAGACGGTTACCACACAAAACCGTCTGTGAATGCATACTATCACAGACGGCTACTACCAATAAACCGTCTGTGATATATATATATAATTACAGACGGCTACCACTGAAAACCGTCTATGATATCAAAGATATCACAGACGGCTACTACTAAAAATCGTCGGTGATATATGAAATATCATAGACGGCTTTTACCAAAAACCGTCTGTGATATTTCTCATATCACAGACGGTTATTGTTACTAACCATTTGTGTTTTATATATAATCACAGATGGTTATTTTTACTAACCGTCTGTGTTATATATATAATCACAGACGGTTGGTATAGATGACCGTCTGTGATAGTTGGTCTTCATAGACGGTTGGTCTATATAACCATCTGTGATAGTTGGTCTTCACAGACAGTGTATACCAGAAACCGTCTGAGTTGTTATTATCATAGATGGCTCAAAAACTGTCTGTGACAACTGGTGGTTATCATAGACACATAAAGTCAGACGGTTCATAAACAGTCTGTGATGACGGTTAAGAACTGTCTGTGATGACCTTTTCTGTAGTAGTGCGAGAATCTCCACCATATCTACTAGTGAGTCAGAATCCTCACTTTTTCATAATATAATATAATTGGCACGTGTCTAAAATTAGGTTTTTCATTTTATTTTCATACAAGATAATAGAGATACCTCCTCTGGACATTTTTCAAAATTTTCCAAGTTCACATTTATCATATTGTCATTTTATAACCTTTCAAAAAATTCTATCGTTCTATTAAGCAGTTGTGCGACAATCGCACTTTGAAAGCTCCAAGATGACACTATATATTGTCTAACCCATAATATAATGGCTACAATCGTAAGGGATCAATATTCAATGAGACATTTGCAGCAATTAGGATTTATGACTACCCCAAATATAGCATTTTCAATATAACATACACGCATGCATAATAGAATTTGCAAAACAAAGTACAGTAATTAAAATATTGGGATCAATATGATCAAAAGAGGTGCTTCCCTTGCTTATATTGTTTTGAGAGTGAGGTTGCTTGATCGTCGTTAATCTTGCTCGCGAATTCCTACGTCTAACCGAAAGCACTAGAAACAAAACACAAATGGAGAAATAAATCCAACAGTAAGAAAATCCAAATATTTTTGCATATTCTTATAGATAATTATTTTATATGAATTTAGCAAAAAGGTCCATTTGATTCCGAGTTCGTATGTGGAAGTTATTAGCGTTTTGATTTGCTTCAGTTGTTCAATCTTGGAAATAGATAAAAGTGATGCTGAGAGTTTATTTTTTTGAAATTTATGCTTTCCATTAGTAGGTTACTTGCTGTTCTCAGATCATATTCTCTGTTCATATATCTTACAAAAGGAAAATATTTGCACTGAAGTACTGCTTCCTACAATTTTCAACTTTAAAGTTGTTAAATCATTTGTGTGACCTATGTAACAGCCATAATATTTGTTAGTAGAAGGTGGTTTGTTTTTAGTTAACCTTTAATTACCTAGATTAATCATATTTTATGATTTACCAATCACTTAAATATTTAGCTTACTAACTTGACTGTTTTTCATATTAGGGTGATCTTTTTAGATCAATCCTTAAGGGCTAATCAAAACATTATAATTCCTAACCACTTGTATTAGCATGTCATGAGTCTAATGTTTTTTTTTTCAAATTTTCATCTTAACACTTCTCTGTTTATTATTTCATAAAATAGGATTTGTTGTTTAACTAATCTTCTTACTAGCCCAGAATTTCAATTTGCTAATCACATTACTCACTTAACTAACTAGCTTACTAACTGTTTGTATTAAAATGATATTAACCTACTGCCAACTCAAATATTCATCTACACACCTTCTCTATTCATACTGCATTTAAGAGAGTTTGTTAACTAAACTTCTTATAAATTCAATTATCCATTTGTTGAAATATACTTGAGTGATTCAATAGTCATTAAAAAGACTTATTAGCAAATGCATTTGGTCTCTAATCACCTTTACTATTCATCTTACGTTTCCCTCTAATTAAACATGTAACTCTAGATTAATATCCATTGGTCAATTATGATTTCTAATAAACTTGCCAAGGCTCTATCTCACTATCAAAAATTTTGCTACTTTTCATCCACCCTATTAAGCAATTTCCTAATGGAAGTATTTTCTTGATTCAATTTAGGCACTTGATGGTTCAAGTTACTGAGCTCATGCACTCCTAATTGGTTTATTGTTAATACCTCCTTTTAAAGGGAATATGATCTGAGTTGAAGTTTTGATTTAACTGAACCTCTTACTAATTCAAATATCTATTTTACCAAAATTTTGAGTGATCAATTAGTTCATCACAACTCTTAGCTAAAAGTACTAATTGAATCAATACTTTCTACGTAGTTGTATTAGAAGGTCACTAGCCTATTGTCAGTTCTGATCATCTTCAAACTTCCCTCTCTATTTATACAACCTATAATAGCGAATCTTTTCTAAACTGAATTGCTGCTAACTAAATTTCCTCTGAATTTCAAAATTCAATTTTGCTAAATCATTTGAGTGGTGCAAACATCAGCCACAAGACTGGTTGGCACTTATGAACCTCTACAGGTGGGTTCTACAGTTCAAGCTCACACACAGAGGCAAAGAGAGGGAGCAAATAGGGAAGGCCAAGGGGCTCTTTGGCGGTGCTGGTCGCCAGCGGTGGAGCGGCGGTGGGATGGTGGCGATGGCTAAAATGGGACCAGGGGGTGGAGGTGGCCATGAGGGTGGTCTTGGCGCGGCTCCGGCAGAACTGTGACGGCCGGTAGGATGCGAGTGGCGGCCGGCCGTGGAGGTGATGACAGGGCAACGGTGCTGGAGAAGGAGAACAAACAGAATAGAGGAAGCATGGCCATGAGTGAGGTACCTAGAGCACGTAGTAGTAGCTGGAGGGAGCCAGGGTGGCCAGAGTTGGGCTGGCGACGGGAGCCGGCGGTGGCATGGGTAGGCCAACGGTGGTGTCGACTTAGGAAAGAAGAGAGAGCGGGTGAGCAGTTGGGGGATGGAGGGGGATGTCTAGTGATGCTCAAGGAGGAAGGAATCGAGGTTGGGTTCACTGGAGGAGATGCGGCGGCGGTGGTGGTGGATTTGGCCACACTTGGAGAAAGAGGCAGGCGCACGGCTTCCATCGGATAAAAGCCGAAATTAATTGAGTGCTTGAGTGCGCGCGGTTGTGGAACACGGCATGACACCATTGGGGGCAGCCAGAGTACATCGATGCAGCTGGAACGACGAGCATGGCTTGGCGGCCAGCACGGGCTCTCCATTTCTTTAGGGTTTCTTTTGGTGAAGATGAGAGGGGGAACGAGGAATGGCCAAGAGGGGCAAGGGAGGGCTACGGTGCTGCTCTTATAGGCAGAGGCAGAGCGGTCGATGGTGGCCGGCATGGGCGAGCCCGGGATGGCATGGCAGCATGCATGGGCACTAGGCAGTGCTGGCAATGGTGCTCATGCTTCATGAAGGAGAAGGTCTAAATTGTGGGGCTGGCTAGTCAGCTAGAGGAAGAAAACAAAATGGTTTTCAGATTTCTAACAAGGCTAGAGTGTTAGGCAATTTTTAGGCATAGACATATAAGTGCGAAAATTATGAAAATTTTAGGGGAGGGTTATGACATAGTGTAATTTTTCTAGGGTTTTATGTTCTCTGTATTTTTCTCAAAATTTTTTTTAAACTTCCCCTTGTATGTACTTTTATTATTTGTTTTAGGGAAATTTCAAAACATGTTTTTAATTAATTTCACTATTTTATTACAAGTATAAATTCACCAAGTTTGGATTTTCATCTATTATATTTTTATTTCTAGTTGTTTTGATTCTTAATTAGTTTTGTATTTCTAGAGTTGGATTTCTTAATTACTTTATTAGACAAAAAGTCTTGCAAATAAAATCCAGAAAAGCAAGCGTCAATAAAATCAATCAAAAGTTTTTTAAAAGTTCACATTTTTACCTATTTGAAAATAATCCCAATTTTTTTGGATGTTACACCGACTCTTTCCTCTAGAAATGTTTTTGAAAAATCATTTGTCATTTGGCAGGACCGCGGGTCCATGTAGTGGGAAGCTAGCATCACAACAATTTCCTATCATGGGCTTGTTGAGTACCTTCTGTACTCATCCATATTCGATTTCCCCTTTGTTAGACTATGAGTTGGAAGAGTTAGGAAAAAGTTTTCAGGTGGTCGATGAGGAAGTGTTCGAGGATCAAGCCCAAGGAGAAGATGGAGGAGATGTAGATTACTACGACACTCCAATCTTCGATGTTGTTGGCGATCCTAAGCTGTTGCTAGATCCTTAGTAGCAACAATAATGGCAGTAGAGCAATATCCACCTTGTGTTGCATGATATATTTTGTTGAACTTGAAGTCTTCCGCTATACTAATCGCAAATTATTCACTTGAACTTCATGTATTTTGGTTTGTAATATATGTACTCATTGTTGGACCACTTCAATGCTTTTGTTACGCTAGATAACATCTTAAATTTTGGTCCTGGATCTAGCACTGTCAGCACGTGATGAGCCGAAGACTAGGCTTGCCATCAAAGGTAGTGGTAAGTTGGGTCATCACAAAAACGAAAAAGAAAAAGACTAATGTTACTATCCTCATGAAAGTTTTTTTCTTTCTTCTAACAAACTTCTTGTTTGAAATTGAATTTTCCAGGGTGTCTATAGCTCGGCATGAAATATTAAGACGTCGGTGGGTAAAGTAACACACCTTTGCAAAGTGTAATAAAATTGTGGCTTGTCACTCCCTATTTCGGGCAGGAACTGCGTTCGCGGAAGGTAACGAACCTATAGGAGGTTCTCACAACCTATGTGTGCCTAATGATCATAGTTTTCTAAATTAATCAAATTGACTCTTTCCTCTGTAAATGTTTTCAAAAAATCATTTGTCATTTCACACGACCGTCGATCCTTGTAGTTGGAAGCTAGCATCACAATACTTTCCTGTCATGGACTTGTTGAGTACCTTCTGTACTCATCCCTATTCTATTTCTCCTTTGTTAGACTATGAGTCAGAAGAGTCAGGAGAAGATTTCTAGGTGGTCGATGAGGAAGTGTTAAGAGGATCAAGCCCAGTGAGAAGATGGAGATGTAGATTACAACGACACTACCAGAATTCGTTACTTTCCCGAGTGCCCGAAACACTCGGGAAAGTCTCCAAAACACTCGGGAAACTAATTCCGGATGGTCGTTCATCGGGAAAAAACACTCGGGATCATTTAGTCAGGACAAAACTGGTTTCCCGAGTATTCCCGAGAGTTACACTCAGGAAAAATAACTTTCCCGAGTGTTCTGAATTACACTCAGGAAACAAAAATCACTCGGGAGAATAGTTCGCACAATGGGTTCACCCACTGTAACGGAATACTTTTCCGAGTGTATGTCGACCAAGGACACTCGGGAATTAAGTTTCATTCCCGAGTGTTTTTCAACAGACACTCGGGAATCAATTTTAATTCCCGAGTGTTTTTCAACAGACACTCGGGAAAAAAATTTAGTCCCGAGTGTTTTACAAGGAATAACACTCGGGAAATAGGTTGTCAGCCACACAGGAAACATGCTTCCCAGTGAATGCATCTCAATTTTATACATACAATGCACATTTCATATAATGCATATTCCACCACAAGGTATCACCAATGCACAAATCATTACATATATAGATTCGACAACAACATTGACATAATGTTCGAGTTCAAAATACAACGTTCACATATATAGACCTGACATCCAAGTAATACAACATTAACATATATAGATCCAACATCCAAGTAATACAACATTGACATATATAGATCTTGTAATATCCCGTTCAAATATAAAACATATAAGTGACTAGTATTAGAATTAAATATAATTAGAAAGGGAAAATTCAGAATTTTGGAGGAGTTTTAGAACTCGGGCCTTTGGCCCATAGCTCTTTGGGCCCATGTAGGGGGAACTAAACCCTAGCACCTAAGTACTGTAGCATGGGTACTGTAGCACCAACGTCACTATAGCACGGTGCTGCTGTAGCACGCCCCTCCCCTCCGGTGCTTCTCCATTGTTGCCGGCCATAAGGAAGAGGAAGGAGAGGGAAGAAGAGAGGAGAGGAAGAAGAAGAAGGTGGGGTTGATCTTCACGAGGGCTTCGCAAAGGTTTCAGCGGTATCTCGCGTCGTTCTTGTGGGTAAATTCGTGATCCCAATTAGTTTTGATATATAATTCGTATGCGATTCGTATTCATTAGCTGTTCTGAGATTTCTGTAGTAGATCGGTTGAATCTGTCTTTTTGTTGACGCGCGGTTTTTGGTTAGATCCGAGCAGATTCAGGGATTAGTGTTTCCTGGAGATAGATGGGAATTTTCGTTATCTTTCCAGAAAGTGCTAATTCATAATTTTTGGATAACCGGTTAATTACTTATGAATTTCTCAAGACAGGATGCTAAATCAGTCTCAGGATTTGTGCAGCGAACATAGATCTGTAAATTTGATATAGGAGACGGCCGAATTGGGTCAGTTGGTCTCCTTGAGAGTTGTAGGTATTTTCATTGTGATTCCAGAAAGTTAAATTTCATAATTTTTGGATTTTTACATAAAAAGTTATGAAGTTTGGAAGCTCAGGCTGTAATCTGCTTCTCTGTTGTGGACAGAAGTGTTTTACTTGACTATTTCCAACATTTGTTGCGGAATGGAAATATTTTAGATAATTTTATTGAGATAGTTGGTTTCCTGTATTTTCAAGAGAGTATTAGAACAATGTGTTTGGTTGAACCAAACAAAAGTTATGAAATTCACAAGTTAATAGTACCAAAGATGGCATATCGGTATTTGGGATTACAAACAAAGGCTTAGATGAACTAGTTTGATCTTTCGGTCATCGAAGAAGTTGTAGCTAGGCTTGTGTAGGTTCTAGGAAAATTGGATTCTTGACTTTTGAAGTTTTGACTCAAAAGTTATGAATTTTTCCTTAACAGTTGTTCATTTGGACAGATTTGGGAATTTGAGAGTGTTTTGATTAAAAGTTGGGATTGCGATTAGGGACGCTTGTTCTCTTTTTGTTTTATTGCATTGCTGTACACTTTTGGTTGGTGTACTTAGTATATTGTTTTACGGCTGCCAGGTGGTGGTGAACCCTAGGGCTAGAGCTTTCTATCGTTGACTTCTGTATCATGGTTGAGGCAAGTACAATTGATCTATCTTGTTTGTTGTTTGTTCCACTTGATTGATGAATGTGAAATGGGTAATTTTGGTACTCCTCCTTCATGGTTGATATACCCTGATTCTTCGATAATATGTTTACGTTCAACATATACATTCGTTCTTTCTTTCGTGTTCACCACTGAACTGGGTAGTGAAGTCCCATCATTCCAACATGGGCAAGTACTTTAATATTCTTAAAGCTAATGAATGCTAATTGCTTGTTGTTCGCACTGTGTTTTTCTATGACCTATGATAAAATTCAATGGTTATGTTCCTTTCGTATTCGAGTATTCCATGATTGCAGTTGGATGTCTTTCATTATTCATATTTCATTCCATGCATCCATTATTCACGTTTCATCCACGGGAGTGGATTATAAAGACCCATCAATTCCAGTATGGGCACGTAAGACCCACCATTCCAATGTGGGCAAATTGGGACACCCGTATGAAACGTTCTTCATACGGGACTTGGATCCCCGTATTTTGTTAAATATGAGCTTAGGTGAGCACCGACGGGTGTGTCACTAGCTATACCGGTATATGCATGTGTGTAGTCCCTTTATTTCATTCATTCCATTCATTCAAATATTCATATTCTTCAATGATGTTGTCGTTATCATGATTGTTGTATGTCCAATTATTCATTGTACTTGCTGAGTCTCGGACTCGTTCTTGCTTTGTTTGTTTATTTTAGGTGATCATTGGAAGTAGACACGCACTACTCATTCACTTCACCATATTCAAGTTCAACCTTACGATTTAGTTTCTATCTTTCATTCGTTATTGATGAACTGTAATAAATAAATTTAGATGGTGAATGATACCTAGTGCTATGTTATGGTTGATTAAGTATTACTTGTGATCTTTGATCATTCCTTCGATATAATTGCTTGGATTCAGACTATATTCATGGCATGGTTCTATTGAATATTGATCTCTTTATGTCATTAGATGAGATAGTGTTCAAATTCTTCCGCATTATGGTTGTATGCTAGATTATTTAGGTGGCATCTTGGCTTCCGAATAGCCAGGGTGTTACAGTTGGTATCAGAGCGGGCTTTAGGTCCGTGGTTAATAGAAATATATTAAAATAACACACTGTGCACAGTAGGTGGGTTGGGTAATCCATTGCATCCGCATTTCTAGTGATATGTTTCATTATGCTGTACTGTATTGAATTGCTTGTGTACTATCGTTCTTGTTGTTAATTTATGATATGTTATGATATTCTATATCTATGAATCTATTCTATGATTGTCATGAGATGATCATGTATATTCATAATTGATTATATTATTTATGCGTGTTGATAATGGATGTTAAGAAGTGGAGGACGTGGTTGTTCTGTTGGGATTCACCGAGTTACACCACTGTTCTTGGTTTGTGGTTAGGGGAGTAGTTACCCTGAATACCATAGTTCCAGGTGTTGAGCGTGAGCTGCTTTAGAAAGTTGTTCTCTTCCTTGATCTCTGAACTTGGTACATTCTTGTTCTGTGGTGGTTGATGAATTTCTCTTAGGTTCGTGGTTCATGGTAGTTGATAAGTTTCAATGGGTCTCTAATGGTTCTCTGAAACAATTATTGTTTTCCGACTGTTGAGTTGCTTTTACTACTTGTGATCTTTGTCAATTGGCAATATTGATAATTTCATGGTTGTTCCTTCTTTCTCATTGGAAAAGAATGACTCATTTATTCGTTTGATAGTTCGGAAAATGAGAGATTTTTGTTGCAAGTTTGTTAGCATGAGAAAACTTTGACTCCATGTATTTCTTCTGGATCATTCCACGTGTTGAAGTTTAATGCATCTCTTTTCTGAAGAAAAGTGTTAAAATCCTGTTGCGACACCTTGTTGTGGTTAAGTTGGAGATTGTAGTCAAGCAAAATGGTTGGGTATGGATTTCCATTGGTCCCTGATTGTTTGTTTTAGAGCAACTTTCCGACTGTTGAGCTCTCTTTGCTACTTGTAAACGTTGTTATTTACAAGATTATTCTCTTTCATGATAATCCTATCTTTCTTGTTGATAAAGGGGACCTGGTTATCCATTTGGTATTTTGGATAATGAGAATTATCTTTTGCAAAGTTTATTGAAGAAAGTTTTGATTCTGCTCATTTCTTTTGGAGTAGTTGGAGTGTTGGAGTTTAGAACATTTTCCTTGAAAAAGAAAGTGTCGAAACCCTTTGTAAGGTTTTGTGGTGTTATGTGAGCCGAATGTTAATTCTTGTAGTAATTTGATCACCTGTGGTGATTTTGCTTAAATGGGAATATTTCAAGTTTTGCTTTCATAATCTTTTGGGAGCTCATGAATTATGTGGTAGCTGAAATTAATTTTTTAAAATAAAATGATGTATTGGAATGTCCTATTGCTTCTCAAGAAATTCGTGTGATTTAATCTTAAAGACTCTTTGGTCTGAGTTCGCAGCGTGAGGTTGAAATCCAAAAATAATTATTATATTGATTCCTTTACGAAGAGAAAAATTTGCTTTCTTTTCGTGATATTCGTTAAATGAAGATGTTTCGAGTTTTGTCGCTGAGATCATTTGGATCTCATGTTTCTTGGGTAGTTGAACTGTTCCGAGCAAATGTGACTTGTTGAAGAATGTTATTGGTTCTTAATTTAGTTCTTGTGGTTTGGACTAAAGAACTTATCTTGTTCGTTGTGGTAATGCGTTGTTTAGTCAAAAGGGTTAATTTCAGTGTTAAAAGGAAAGAGTGCAGAAGGAGTATTTGAGAATGGGATTCAAGTTTTACAACTTGTGGTTAATTGAATCGTGCCTAACTTTCTGCTCTTTCCGCACAAGAGATGTTGAGTTTCAATCGCAATGTCATTTTCTTATTGGTTGTTATTTGCTATTCCCTTTTTGAGGGATGTGTGCCTCAACTGTGAACTCAACTTTCGTTTTACAAGATCTTCGTTATCAGGTTATTTCTTTTGGTTTTGTGCTCGCTGTGAGGAGCAACGTTTTTCCTATGTGACGAAACTTGTCCTTGTTCGCCTCTTTCTTTTGAGAAAGGATCTACAGTTTTGTGTTGCAAAGTTTTCTAAAGCGTAAATTGACAACTGTTTGGCGGTGGTTAAGTAATTATAGTGGTGAGATTTTGACACCAAGCGATTGGAAGAGTAGAAGAAGATGAATTGGTTTTGACCTGTACCTCTTGGAGGAAATTTGATTCAGATGGAATGTATGGTTTCGAAGTAAAACTGAGTGGTGTTACGACTAAGTAGAACCTATGGTATAGTGTAATTCCATAACCTTAGTTCATGTTGAAATATTGGGGATTATCGAAGGTATGGAAATCTTGATCAATTTTATAGAGTAACGCAATTGGATAGTATTGCGAGATTGTGTAGGTGATTTCTGGTGATTTTATTGAGTGAGTATGTTAGAATTGTGGGGATGTTAGAGATTTAATCTGATGATTTATCTATCGGTTATAAGAGAGGTTCGTTGTAGAGGTCTTGGAGGTTAAATCTAGGCTTTGCATTTCTATGCTAGACCTTTGGACGCCCAATGATTGTGTGTAGAGAAAATAGAATAATAGTGTTTTCTGAGCAGTGGAATGATCATTGATAGAATCCTTCTAATGTAGTACATGAGCATGTGTACTGAGGATTCTGAGTTGTTATTCTTGAAAGTTGGGGGTGATGTGATTACGTGGGATTTTTTTTGAGGTGATTTGGGTGCCATCTATCAAATTAATTTCGTCAGTAGAAGGAGTTGTCTACAATGTTTCTGTGGGAACAGAAGAGCCTCTCCACAAAGGTGTGGATGATGTAATTCGGTTCAAGCGTAATTCGATGATGTTAAATTAAGAGGTTTGAGCTCGTGTGGTATGCGATGAATTTGAATTCCAAGGTTTGAGAGAAACTTTATTCCTAAAAGAGAAACTGAGAAAAAAGGATGTTTTCTTGGGTAGTGAAACGTTTTCTTTATTCTCGCTTGAGCTTTGTGCTGTTGACCGATGTCTTCCGCAGATTTGAGTTGGTATTTGTGTTGGCATGTTTGATTCTTTCCAATTCAAACAAACCAAAAGAAGTATTTGGTTTGGGCATTCGAGTGATTTCTCCTTTGGCTTTCATGGTGTTCATTCATAAACTGCCTTTAGAAAGTGGAATTGTTTTCGTGATGAATTGTCAAATTTGGATTTGACCCTTTTGTTGGAGAGTTGGCATTGCGTGGTTGCGATGAGAAGTCTTTATTTTCAGTTGGATTCTCTTTTTAAAACAGTTGTTTAAAAACAAGTTCCGTTGTGCATTATTAAGATGAAGAAACCGATTGAGTAGTGGGACAAGAGTTCCATGTGTGTGGTGCATGTTTGGGCTTTTGGTACCAAAGGAAAGTTGGCCGAGGTACATTAGTTTGTTTTTAAATCGATTCTTGGGATTAGGAAGCGGGCGTATCGCTATGGCCGTCTCGGGTCCATATCTTGTGACGCAATGTCCGGTATGTTCTGGTGCTGAGTTAGTACCCGAGCAGTCCGAAGCTTGGGATTTCGATTAGAGCCGTTGGCCAACGAGTAGGACCTTATCTTTGAGTCCTGCATGTTAAGAGAACCTGTGGGGGTCGAGACGAGTGTTGAGGTGTAAGCCGTTGGTATCCATCATTTGTAATGTGGTTCCATATGTCTGAGAGGAAAGCGACATGGAAGCAAGGGTCTCGCATGCGCAAGCAATATCTGAGTCTGGTCATGACTAGTATGTGTAATTTGTTGTTTCATTTCAGTGGTAGTTGTTCTTCTATTTATTTCGACGGTTAGAATTCGAGGTCGAATTCTGTTTAAGGGGGGGGGGGGTAGAATGTAATATCTCGTTCAAATATAAAACATATAAGTGACTAGTATTAGAATTAAATATAATTAGAAAGGGAATATTCAGAATTTTGGAGGAGTTTTAGAACTCGGGCCTTTGGCCCATAGCTCTTTGGGCCCATGTGGGGGGAACTAAACCCTAGCACCTAAGTACTGTAGCATGGGTACTGTAGCGCCGCTGTCACTGTAGCACGGCGCTATTGTAGCACGCCCCTCCGCTCCGGTGCTTCTCCATTGTTGCCGGTCATAAGGAAGAGGAAGGAGAGGAAGAAGAAGAAGGTGGGGTTGATCTTCACGAGGGCTTCACGAAGGTTTCAGCGGCATCTCGCGTCGTTCTTGTGGGTAAATTCGTGATCCCAATTAGTTTTGATAGATAATTCGTATGCGATTCGTATTCATTAGCTATTCTGAGATTTCTGTAGTAGATCGGTTGAATCTGTCTTTTTGTTGACGTGCGGTTTTTGGTTAGCTCTGAGCAGATTCAGGGATTAGTGTCTCCTGGAGATAGATGGGAATTTTCGTTATATTTCCAGAAAGTGCTAATTCATAATTTTTGGATAAACGGTTAATTAGTTATGAATTTCGCAAGACAGCATGCTAAATCAGTCTCAGGATTTGTGCAGCGAACATAGATCTGTAAATTTGATATGGGAGACGGCCGTATTGGGTCAGTTAGTCTCCTTGAGAATTGTATTTATTTTCATTGTGATTCCAGAAAGTTAAATTTCATAATTTTTGGATTTTTAGATCAAAAGTTTTGAATTTTAGAATCTCAGGCTGTAATCTGCTTCTCTGTTGTGGACAGAACAGTTTTACTTGAATATTTGCAACATTTGTTGCACAATGGAAATATTTTAGATAATTTTGTTGAGATAGTTGGTTTCCTGTATTTTCCAGAGAGTATTAGAACAATGTGTTTGGTTGAACCAAACAAAAGTTATGAAATTCACAAGTTAATAGTACCGAAGATGGCAGATCGGTCTTTGGGATTACAAACAAAGGCTTAGATGAACTAGTTTGATCTTTCGGTCACCAGAGAAGTTGTAGCTAGGCTTGTGTAGGTTCTAGAAAAATTGGATTCATGGCTTTTGATGTTTTGACTCAAAAGTTATGAATTTGTCATTAACAACTGTTCATTTGGACAGATTTGGGAATTTGAGAGTGTTTTGATTAAAAGTTGGGATTGCGATTAGGGACGCTTGTTCTCTTTTTGTTTCATTGCATTGCTGTACACTTTTGGTTGGTGAACTTAGTATATTGTTTTACGGCTGCCAGGTGGTGGTGAACCCTAGGGCTAGAGCTTTCTATCGTTGACTTCCGTATCACGATTGAGGCAAGTATAATTGATCTATCTTGTTTGTTGTTTGTTCCACTTGATTGATGAATGTGAAATGGGTAATTTCGGTACTCCTTGTTTTCCTTCATGGTTGATATACCCTGATTCTTCGATAATATGTTTACGTTCAACATATACATTCGTTCTTTCTTTCGTGTTCACCACTGAACTGGGTAGTGAAGTCCCATCATTCCAACATGGGCAAGTACTTTAATATTCTTAAAGCTAATGAATGCTAATTGCTTGTTGTTCGCACTGTGTTTTTCTATGACCTATGATAAAATTCAATGATTATGTTCCTTTCGTATTCGAGTATTCCATGATTACAGTTGGATATCTTTCATTATTCATATTTTCATTCCATGCATCCATTATTCATGTTTCATCCATGGAAGTGGATTATAAAGACCCATCAATTCTAGTATGGGCACGTAAGACCCACCATTGCAATGTGGGCAGATTGGGACACCTGTATGAAACGTTCTTCATACGGGACTTGGATCCCCGTATTTTGTTAAATACGGGTTTAGGTGAGCACCGACGGGTGTGTCACTAGCTATACCGGTATATGCATGTGTGCAGTCCCTTCATTTCATTCATTCAAATATTCATTCTGTGTTATATTCATATTCTTCAATGATGTTGTCATGATCATGATTGTTGTATGTCCAATTATTCATTGTACTTGCTGAGTCTCGGACTCATTCTTGCTTTGTTTGTTTATTTTAGGTGATCATTGATGTTGGCTCAATTGGGAGGGAGTAGACACGTACTACTCATTCACTTCACCATATTCAAGTTCAACCTTACGATTTAGTTTCTATCTTTCATTCGTTATTGATGAACTGTAATAAATAAATTTAGATGGTGAATGATACCTAGTGCTATGTTATGGTTGATTAAGTATTACTTGTGATCTTTGATCATTCCTTCGGTATAATTGCTTGGATTCAGACTATATTCATGCCATGGTTTTATTGAATATTGATCTCTTTATGTCATTAGATGAGATAGTATTCAAATTCTTCCGCATTATGGTTGTATGCTAGATTATTTAGGTGGCATCTTAGCTTCCGAATAGCCAGGGTGTTACAGATCTGACATCCAAGTAGTACAATTTCACAGAGTGAATGCTTAGTACATCAATTGTCAAGGTGCATGAGTTAGCCTTCAACTTGTCGCTCCTAGTGCTGATCAACTACAAAGATGATGACCATGGATCAGTTCTTTAACTCACCAACTACTGGCAGTACATACTTATTCTAAAACTTAATGTGCAATTGAAGTACTTAGCCTTCACCCTTCAGTAAGACCAATGTGGAATTATCTTCCATACATTTATTTCTCAACATAATCAGTAGTAGTGAGATTAGCTAGCAAAAGGCCATTTCACTGTCAACATTAGCCACGGCAAGTGTAATTGCATATCAACCGCATTTTTGTAAGAGCAAACCTGGAGAAGTGCTTCTTTGCACCACCCTCTACTGCAAAGGCACTGAGCAAGGTCATAATAATGACTAGCAGAACCAACAATTCCATGATTTTCCATATCCTTCATGGCCATCACTGCTTCATCAATCTTTCCTTCTCTCCAAAGTGCATTTACGAGAACTACAACTAGCATGAGGTCTGAGACATGAACTTTACCTTGTACTGTATTCAAGTTCTAGTTATTACCTTTATAGTTCAAAGCACTAGGGATTGATGATTTCTCCACCTTATTGAAGAACTCATACACCAAGTTGTACTTGCCACAAACAAGCATTACCTGTAGTACCACAAAATTAAAATATATTAAAATGGATTATGCTGCATACAGAATTGTGCTTAAAATACAAAAAAATGTAACGCAGCAATATTATGGCATCCTTGACTTCATCATAGTTTGTGACAGAATCAATATCTATTTTTCCTTCTCGATAATGGCATATAGCAGATCACGATCAAGATTTCCAATCAGTTGCCGAAAGAAGAAATATGTATTCACAACTATACATCTTGTTAAACAGATAAGCTTTATGTGTCATATAGGCACGTACAGTTGTCCACTGACCACACTTCAAGTAAAAAAAATAACAAGAAAGCTCATGAGGCATAGCATAGAACTTCTGCAAGGACGAGTAAGCATGCCATCAAGATGTACATAGCACCAATTTGCCATCACGAAAGCATTTCATGGAAACAAAAGGGCTAGTTTGGCATAATTTGAAAACTCAATTATACTTTTTAAGTTTCATAAGCAAACTCTGAATCTGGATACAAGCGTTAGTTCAAAAAAACTATAGCATAGAAAGCATGACAGGAAAGTTTATTCAACACACCTGGACCATTAGAAGCATTTCACATATTGTCCGACTTCCTTTCCACAATACCTCATCAGGTCACATAGGTATTATGGTTGCAAGGGAAAAGATAAATGGATGGACATAAGTCATGTATAGGTAGTATGTCACAACAAAGATCGACTGAATAAGAAGCCATTGTGCCAAAAGAAAACAATGCGAGGAAAAATGAACACCAGGGGACATTTTAGGTTAAGTGAAGACAAGTACGATCTATATGGCTACATATCACTACTACAAACAAGCTATAGAAGACGCCTCATCACAGACGGTTCCTTTGGAACCGTCTATGATGAAATTATCACAGACGGTTCCAAAAGGAACCGTCTGTGATATGTAACTATCACAGACGGATTTTAAATAGAACCGTCTGTGATAATCTCAATCATCACAGATGGTTATTGTTAAGAACCGTCTGTGAAGTATCATAGACGGTTCTATTTACAAATCGTTTGTGATGTCTCCATATATCATAGACAGTTTATATTAAAAACTGTATGTGACTTGGAATTTTACCATGGCTTGGAATTTTCCTTACTCTTTGATTTTACCAAGGCTTGAATTTTTTCTTTCCCTTCGATTTTACCATGGCTTGAAATTTTACCATGGCTTGAAATTTTTCTTACTCGCTGATTTTACCACGGCAGAGGATTGTGTGCCGTGGCAGAGGATTGGCTACCACGGCAGAGGATTGTGTGCCGCGGCAGAGGATTGTGTGCCCCGACAGAGGATTGTGTGCCCCAGCATAGGATTGGCTGCCACGGTAGAGGATTGTGTGTCGCGGCAGAGGATTGGCTACCATGGCACACAATCCTCTGCCGTCGCAGCCAATCCTCTGTCGCGGCACACAATCCTCTACCATAGCAGCCAATCCTCTACCGCGGCACACAATCCTCTGCCATGGCAGCCAATCCTCTGCCGTGGTAAAATCAGAGAGTAAGAAAAATTTCAAGCCATGGTATAATCGAAGAGGAGTAAGAAAAATTTCAAGCCATGGTAAAATCTAAGTCACAGACAGTTTTTAATACAAAACGTCTGTCATGAGATACTTATCACAAACGGTTTGTATTAAGAACCTTCTGTGATATGTTATCACAGACGGTTTTTGATACGAACCGTCTGTTATTTGCAGCGTGGGAGTTCAAAAATTTTTGAATGCATGCGCGGGAGGCAAAATATTTTGGCGTTCTTCTTAAATATCCCAACAGCGGGAGGCCACCCCAGCCTTGTCTTCCATGGGGAGGGTGAGTGGTACTATCTTCAGCCCTGGGACCGCAAGTATCCCAACGGCGTCCGCCCCAACCGCGCCACCGGCTCCGGCTACTAGAAGGCCTCCGCCTTGTGCCTGGGCTTGGTACCTCCTCATGGCTTCGTTCCCCCTCCCCTTGTTGGTTATATTGGTTTGTACGTGCAATCTTGATTTATTCATTTTGATTTGTGATGCTAGTTATGCATGCATGGTGAGGCGTTGGAGGTGGACTATCATGGCTTACTGAGGTACAATACTACTCCCCTCTATCTATTCTCTCTACCCTTTGCTCTACGATGTGGGAATGGATGATGATATGGGCTATTGTCAGTGTTCTCATGGAATGGGTTGGTTCACCTGGTTCGTTCGGCTAAGGCCAAAATAATAGTGGGAGGGGAAAGATGTTGAGTACCTTGCTTGGTCAGATTTGGATGGACTGGCAGTGATGATGGTGCTGTGGTGATGGGGGTGTCCTCTGGTGTACTCACCGCATCTGCATATATACGATCTTTTTCCCTCTTTTTTTTTCAACTGCGTGCACGCGTGCAACTGGACAAGTAATGAGGAAGCTGCTTAGTTCTCATGCAGGTTTGAGTAGCAGCAAGTAATCCGATTTTTTTTTTTGCAATACAAAAAATTGTCACAGACTGTTCTTATTCATAACCGTCTGTGAAAATATACTTTCACAGACAGTTCTTATTCAGAACCGTCTGTGAAAATAGACTATCATAGACGGTACTATTTTCACAGACGGTTCTGAATAAGAACCGTCTGTGATAGCTATTTTCACAGACGGTTTTGAAACCGTTTGTGATTACCGCCTGTTATCACAGACACATAAATACAGACGGTTCACAAAACTGTCTGTGATAACGGTTTAGAACCGTCTGTGATGACGTTTTGTGTAGTAGTGTATAGACAAGCAGCAATATTTAATGTTAGTTGTCACATAATCATATGCATTTAAACCACATCGCTTAATGATAATGTCACATCCTCAAATTAATAAAGAGAATTATTATGCATCTCATGAGCATGCATCAATGTTTTCAAGAATTTGCATTATTTATTGCACTTGGAAAATCTTACACAAAGTTAAACCTACAACTCAATTATAAGCTCCAAGAGAAAAACAAGAGCATAAACTCTTGTTCATCTTTTGGAAATAATTTATTCAAATACTAGAACAATTATAAAGAATTAATACAATTTTTCCCAAATTTTTTGGACTGGTTTAAACCCTAAGAAAATTCAAACACAAGTTAATGACCTACGTTAAGTTTGAATTTAAATTATACACATTATATCATGAACATTAAGGTTCAATAATTTTTATGGCCACTAGATCTTCCCAGGAACCCCTTTGATTTATTTCACATTTTTAGGAAATTTATTTCTATGTTTAGCACCTCGGTCAAAGTGGAGAAAACATTTTAATTCTTAGTCAAACCCTTAGATCCAACCAGCCGCACTATTCACCGGACTTGAGTCCGACTCAGCGAACCGGCTCAGCCCAACTGCCTAAATGCACCAACACGTGCAGGCCATCGGATCTTGGTTCAATGGTCCAGATCTCACCACCTTTTCAGCAGTCCGAAGCTCACATCAAATCTGAGCCATTCGATCAGAAATCAACGACCCACATCATGTACCTTTTCGGCCCAGTCCGATCATTCCTTTTAATCCTAGCCGTCCAGTCCAGATCCAACGGCCTTCAATGGCGCACCCACTCGGACTCGCACCCGCGCGGGGGTGAGACGCTGACTTTGTCAGCCCGCCCTGTCAGAGTCGTCCCTTACCTCCCGCTGCGACGCGCAGAGAACGAGCGCCACGCGCTCGCGCCGCTCCAATGCGCACAGAATGGTGCTAGGCACGCCGTCAATCCACTGTGTCCGTTGGCCACTCCTAGAGCTTCCCCGTCTAACGCCGCCTCCACTCCGTCCATTTCCCGGGGATAATACCCCCTCTACGCCTTCAACTGAGCTCACTTCTCCTCTGTTGACCGAGGAGAGGGAGGCTGGCTTGAGCTCATCTCTCCAGTAAGCTTCCACCGGGTGGTAGCCCTCGACTCCTCGCTCAATGCCTTCCCCATTTTTGCAAACCTCAGCTGTGGTCATTGCTTGTAGCATCCAGTCCATTGTCGTGCCCTCGGCCTTTTCCAGAGCGCGCTCCAAGGAACAACTTCGTGCCTTCTTCGTGTCCGGGAGGTATTATCTTCCACCTTGTGCGTCATAATGTGTATTAGGATATCTTAAAGACTTCCGTTCAATCAATTTCATTGATGCTTCACAGGAGATTTCGGATTTTGAAGTTCCTCTTTTGTTGGCCGCCAACATTGTCCTTCGTCTCCAGCTCCGGCTGGTAAGCCTTTGACCGATTCTTTGCTCATGAAGCATCCTTATGTGGTCTTTGAGATGTCCCAATCACTCACTTCTCTTCGTTTTTACTCCAGCCGTCTTCTCCTCGTGAAGCCGTGCCGCCGCCGTCATCTTCTTCGACTCCGGCCAAGCTTCAGCAACTCCAACATTCCCCGAGCACCCTCCTCGCTCAGGTAGCATTCCTCTTAGTCCCTAGGACTCGGGCACCCGCTGGATTGAACGCTGCGGAGTTTGTTTAGCTGTGTGCATGTTTGTCATGTTGCGCCGCCGCCCATCTCAGGCTCGCCGCCATTCTGGGCCGGCTCAGCCGCCGCCAGCACTACCAGGAGGTGTGCGCCGCTATCGTGGTTCCAATCATGCCTTTGGCTCATGTTGTCGTGGCCGGGAACGCCGGCGAGGCTCCAGTGAAACCAGCGCCCTGTTGTCGGACGCGCCGACCAGTACTGTAGCAGCGTGATTAGGATCTTAATGCAATGATTAACCTTTAATGCAAGATCTTTGTCGGGAAATCGGGTTAAATTGAGTAATGGCTGGCCTAGTGTGTATGACATATGGGCCCATGGCCAGTTTAGCGTTAGTGTAGAACTGTTTGAGGCGTTTACCTTTAGGGAAAACGTATTCCCTATAAGCTTATATAGAAAGTGCGTTTTGATAATAGGAAGACGTATTTTCTGGAATACGTCTTCGACGTCATTCTCGGATGGGCTGGGTCAATGTTGACCGAGTCAATCTTGGACCCGGGGCCCCGCTTCTCATTGGCTGCGGCTAGAATAACCCCCGGTAAGAAAAATAATAAACGGCTTAGAAAATTCGAAATCTGTTAATTTACACACTAGAAATTGGTATTAACTTCTAAAATGCATAACTAATTCATTTTAACTCCAAAATGGATGAAACCACTTCTGATAATTTTCATTTTTAATGAGCTTTATATTAAAATTGGTTTCAAACATGTCTCTATAGTAGAGAGTATTATTTTGGAGAGTGATCCATTAACACTATTATTTTTACAAAAGGAAATGCTGATAACTTTAGAAATTCATAACTAAATCATAAAAACTCCAAATAAGGTAAACTCAACTGTTTTGGACTTGTATTAATGTTTTGTATTTATCCATATAATCTTTTATCCCACTACTGCTCTACAAATTTTGACCTCATAATTAAATTACTCAAAGAGGACATATTGAAAGCTGAAATTCAAACTAGTATAACTTTCACTTCACAACTTTAAATGAAATAATTATTTACCTAAATTCATCTAAAATCATGATTTAGCTACTGTAGAAAAATCATGCATTTTTGAGCATTTTGAATTTTGAGGTATTTCTCGATGTTTATTCGGTATTGTATTTATATAGATTCTGAGCCTATCGATATTTACCTATACGCTACTGAGGGAGAGCAGCTAAGCTTCCAGCAAGGCAAGCATCATTTGAACTTTCTTTTGCATCATATTTGATCCCAGTTTTGTTAAGTTAGTGCAATGATAATTGCTTGCATGCTATTTTGATAAAGTCGCTATTTTTGTGATGAGTAGATTAGTTATCTCCTATTCATTGAGGTTAATATTGAATTATTCCAGCACCACATGCTTGAGTTAGGATGGTTGAAATATATTGTTCGGGTTTGCTTAGCCATGCAAGTCTAGAACCGGTAGCTGATTATTGGGAATAACCCGACAATTATGGGATAAACACAACTATCATTATATGCTTTTGTTTCAGATCTTCGTATCTATTTTATGAGTTAAATTTTATCATTTTAAATGAGCTTTTGGTCTGGACAAGTGATGGTGTCTTTGTGCACAAGCTTGGGTAAGTGATGGACTTGTCTGGACAATTAAGGACCGAACTTTGGGTACCTATGGTTCAAGCAAAACTCATGCTATCACACGTGGCATATGGGCACTGCTTGGTTAAGTAAGGGGTTGGTGTTGTTGAGTTGATGGCTGGTGGTGTGAGGACATATATGTGTTCTATCACATATATGTTTCATAGGGTGCCGATTGCGATTCTTTAATGTGAGGGTGTGCCCTATTTAAGCTTTATTAATTGGGTCGGTATTCCCAGCACAACTTGCGTGCCCCTTTGGTTAGTAGGTGGTATAACCTATCCTAAGTGGGATCACATCGCGCATGGGTGCTTCAACTCAATAATGTCAACTTGCTGAAAAATACTGAGTCTTGGTTTACCTGGCCGGCATACCATAGGAAGTATGCTATTTTCGGAGGCATCTAGAGGCTTACGGGCTAATCGAGTCATGTGGGTAAAGTAGTACACCCCTGCAGGGTATAAATCTATTCGAATAGCCGTGTCCGCGGTTATGGACGATCGCTTGAGTTTGTGGCTACTAATTGTTAGACTTGGAATTAAAAATGTGGTTATAACTTGGTATTGTCATGAATGGGATGTTCATGTTTGTTGTTGTATCAAAGTGGACAGCCACTTTGTTGTTTGTATGATTCCTTTATTATTCAATTTACTACTTATTCACATGCTTTATTTCTACTTCAAATCTGATTTTGAAATGGCACTTGAAAAACTAGTATATGTAGGTTGTAAATTGTTGCGTCTCTTTTGCAAAACTAAGCCAATATGAGCCATCCTTTGGAACAATCTCTAGTATAAATAATTTTTATTTGTGTAAGACTTGCGAGTACCTTTATACTCAACCCGGTTGCTGCAATTTTAGGTGAGGAAGGGTATGAGCCCGTTCAGCTTGTTAGCGCCGATTTTGGCGGCGCTGATGAGTAATGCTATCATTTAACTCCCAGTCGGTTGCCGATGGGATATGGGCATACCATTGCTGGTCTTTTGGTTTAATTACTTGTTTCTGTTGCTACTTAATACTCTTATTTGAATTTGGCCAGTCGGCCGTTTGTAATAGTTGTAGACTTTAACTATTATATTGTATGTCTTTTGAACTATCTATGTATGGATGTGATTAACGTTGTATGAGAGTATGAACATATTGGTCGCTGATCTTGGGAGCCAATATGATTGCATACTCGCTGGTCGTGGCTTCCTATTTAACTCACTAAGTGTAGTGCTTGACTTGTTGGAGAACCGACAATCATGTAGTGCTCGCAGAGGAGCAGCGCGCATGATCGTCGAGGCTCTAGTTTGTAGTTAAGCCTTTCACTAAGATTGAGTTAAGTTGGAATCCATTTACTTGAGGTCCAGAGTTATGTCCTTAAGAGCACGCTTAGTCTCGGTCTTACGGAGATAACCCGGGGGTCCTCACAGCGTTGGTATCAGAGCTATACTGACTGTAAGTTAGAGATAGCATGTGCGTTATGTTTAGTAATGTCCCTTGGTCAAAATATTTTCAAGTTATCAAAATTACTTCAGAAAGTTCAAGTTAGGAATATCTTTTATTCCTCATCCATCTTAGTGTCATTCCTTACCTTTTTCTGGTTTTGATTTGCAAAACTGACTTACCTTGCTCTTCTTGTCCTTTAGATGAACCCTCAATATCTTGTTCGGGAGACTCAAGCTGAAAGTGTGGGCGGATACCCGGAGCTACTAAGAGATATGATGTGGAGGGCAAATTTCACTTACCAGCCGACGTACTCCATTTATCGACGAGACTGAGGGCCAGGAATGGAGGAGTACCTGGCCGTGGTGGACATCATTGCTAGGCGTGTTACAGGAAGCATACCTTACCGACTTCAAGCACGTGGCACTTCTGAGGCCATGGCGCTGCAGGAAGTGGCTCGAGTGGCCATGAGTCACCTCCGTTATGGTTTGATAGAGCTGTCTCAGCCACCCTATGACCATTTCCCCATGCAAGCATATGTCGGGGAAGTGAGCAGGGTCGCCAGGATTCAGTTCGGTGAAGATCCCCAAGTACGACAATTGGCAAGACTGGTGCACATTATGGACCTGATGCATCGTTGCACCGTGCGTGAGTTGTGGGAGACGCGGTGTCGTCTCATTGTAGCGCAGGAGCACCTACGGCTCATGCATGACATGAGACTTGTTCATAATGATGTGCTGTATGGCGCTAATGTGATCTCCCCATACCTTTCTGCGCCACCGGAGTATCACCTTCCCATAGTAGAGGGCCATATTAACGGCATAGGATCACCTTTGCGCCTCCCTAACCTAGGGGACCCCGACGATATAGGATCCCTTGGATGTCATCTACTTGACGAGTTTCCGGTGAACTTTGAGCGAAACAATATTTAGGATATTAGGGTAGTAAGCTCGTTGTCCTGTCATGTGTTCAGCGATGCATGTATCTTTAAAATTCTTGTAATAGCCTAGTAGTTGTGGAACCTTTGTGTTTATTTGCAAGAACTTTTATTCCGGGCAGTTACCATTCGCCTACGGGCTAATATCAATATAATTGTATCGGAATTCTATGAATTGTTTTAATGGATCTTGTACTGGCCTTCATGCCTTTGTACCCCCATTTGGTGTTAAGTTCTTGTGTATTTTTGGTATATATATCATTATGCATGCTTAGTTAAGTAATAAATTTTTATATTGTCTAACCATCCGTGTCACCCCAGGATGACAGGTCCCAACACCCATTCGAGAGCTCACCTTGATGAGGGATCTCCATCCCGGGGACCTCGTTCTACTGCTGTAGGTGAACCTTCTCAGTAGCATGATCAGCGAGGTAGCACACCTGAAGAAGCACTTCCACCACCTCCCACCATGGCGGAGGTGTTGGCTCAAATAGAGAGAAACCGCATGGACCAGACCAGGATTCTCGAAGCTATCACGCGCAAAACCTCTCCTGCTCCCGCGGCAACAGGAGGAGGGGGAAATCATAGGCATCATGGAGGTCTCGCTGACTTTCAGCAGACCAATCCTCCAACCTTTGCGGGCACTCAGGACCCAATGGAGGCCGAAGATTGGCTGAGGAACATTGAGAAGAAGCTAGCTATTGCTCAGTGCACAGGCATTGAGAAGGTACTCTTTGCCAGCTGTCAGCTGGAGGGCACTGCCAATGCATGGTGGGACAACTTTTCCGCCATGCAACTCGACGGAGACGTTCCTTCGTGGAACGAATTTCACGCAGCTTTCAGGGAGGCCCAAATTCCTGATGGGGTCATGTCGATCAAGCAGCAGCAGTTTCTTGCTTTGAAGCAAGGAAAGAAGACTGTCACTGAGTACCTTCATGAGTTCAACTCTTTGGCTCGTTATGCCCCTAACGATGTCTCCACCGACGCTCGCCGCCAGAGCCGTTTCATGAACGGCTTGACTAAGGAGATGTAGCTAACTCTAGCTGTACATGACTTCCGGAACTTCCAGCACATGGTGAACAAGGCCATAGTGGTGGAACACAAGAGTGTGGCAGTAGAGGAGTCCAAGAAGAGGAAGAAGGCCACTCGAGAATCACAGCTAGTCATATTTTTTCCCAAGAACAAGACCGGACCGCCCCAGGCATCTCGTTATCAAGCTCCAGTGCCACCGAGACCTCCTACGGCATCTCCACAGGCTTCTTTTCCAGTGGCACAGTGGTACAATGGGGGTAAGAACTCCCAAAATAGTGGCGCATACAAGCCAAGTGTCACTTGTTTTCATTGTGGTCGCCAGGGCCACTATGCGGATAAGTGCCTCGCCAAGCAGCGAGGGATGCCCCCGACTTATCGAGCCCCTACACCACCTCCAGTTGTGGCAAGACCTTCACCACCTCCTCGTGCATTGTCTACTCCTCCTCAAGTCCCTTCACGTGGCCGAGTGAAACACGTCACTGCCGAGGAGGCAAGCGGCGCTCTAGACGTCGTTTTGGGTACACTTCTCGTTAATTCTTGTCCAGCATTAGTTTTATTTGATTCAGGAGCATCTTATTCATTCATTAAAAAGGAATATGCTGCACTTAATCAATTTGAAATGCATAGACTTCAGTCACCTTATCAAATCCAGTCACTGGGATCGGTTTTCCAAACCGATCGAGTCTGCCGGGACGTAAAAGTGGAAATTCAAAAGGTTAACTTCTTGGCAAATCTAATTGTATTAAATTCAGTGGCATTGATATGATCTTAGGGATGGATTGGCTGTCCAAAAATCAAGGAAAGATCGATTGTGCTCAACGGTCTATTTCCGTCATAAGTGAAGACGGCAGTCAAGTCATTTTTGCACCCTTAGGGGGGCAATTCTCATCTCTATGCTTTGGAAGCCAGTACCTCCATTGAATTGGATAAAGAACCAGTGGTATGTGAATATCCAGATGTTTTTCCAGAAGAACTCCCAGGCATGCCTCTGACCGTGAAGTTGAATTCATCATCGAGCTTGCACCCGGTACCGCGCCAATTTCAAAACGGCCGTATCGGATGCCTCCTAATGAGTTGGTAGAATTGAAAGCACAACTCAAGGAACTTCAAGATAAGGGATTCATTAGGCTGAGCTCCTCACCTTGGGGATGCCCGGCTATCTTTGTCAAGAAGAAAGACAAGAGTTTGCGGATGTGTGTTGACTACTGTCCGTTGAACGAAGTCACTGTCAAGAACAAGTATCCACTTCCGCAGATTGATGATTTGTTCGATCAATTGAATGGAGCTCAGGTTTTCTCCAAGATTGACTTGAGATTGGGCTACCATCAAATCAAAGTCAGAACTGAAGACATACCGAAGACAGCATTCTCCGCTCGTTACGGTCTGTACGAGTACACTGTTATGTCTTTCGGATTGACTAATGCACTAACATACTTCATGAACCTCATGAATTCGGTTTTCATGGAGTACTTGGATAAGTTTTTTGTTGTATTCATCGATGACATTCTTATCTACTCCAAGTCTGACGAAGAACACGAGCAGCACTTACGACTTGTGTTGGGGAAGCTTCGGCAACATCAACTTTATGCCAAATTCAGCAAATGTGAGTTCTGGCTACAGGAAGTTAGTTTCTTGTGTCATATCCTATCCAATGGTGGTGTCACTTTTGATCCAAGCAAGGTACAAGATGTGCTAGACTGGAGGCAACCCAGAAGCGTCACTGACATTCGTAGTTTTCTTGGACTTGCAGGATACTACCACAGATTCATCAAGGACTTCTCAAAAATTGCAAGGCCAATGACCCAGCTTCTGAAGAAAGAAAAGAAGTTCAAATGGTCAGCGGAATGTGAGCGTAGTTTTCAGATCTTGAGAGATCTTCTGACCAAAGCTCCGGTGCTCATCCTGCCAGATATTCACAAGAATTTCGATATTTATTGTGATGAATCTCACCACAGGCTCGGCCGAGTGGTGGCGTATGCTTCAAGGCAATTGAGACCTCATGAAGCTAATTACCCCACGCATGACTTGGAGCTTGCAGCTGTAATACATGCTTTGAAGATTTGGCGGCATTACCTCATCGGTAATCGTTGCGAGATCTACACCGACCACAAAAGTCTCAAATATATTTTCGCCCAAGCCGATCTGAACTTGAGACAAAGAAGGTGGCTTGAGTTGATCAAAGACTATGATATGGGACTTCATTATCACCCCGAGAAAGCTAATGTGGTGGCCGATGCATTGAGCAGAAAATCTCAATGCAACTGCTTGTCGGTAACTCCTTTTTCGGCAGGCTTGTGTGCTGCAATGCAACATCTGCACCTGGAGATAATTGAAGAAGGTTCTCTTGCTGCCCTAAGTGTGAATTTTACACTTGAGGACCAGATTAGAGAAGCCCAAAAGACTAACATGGAAGTAGCAAAAATCCGGGAAGAAATGAAGAAAGGCAAGGCCAAATGCTTCAAAGAAGATGCAGAAGGCACACTATGGTTCGGAAACCGGTTAGTGGTGCCGTTTGATCGCACCTTGAGAGAGCTAATTCTCAAGGAGGCTCTGTTGGAAATATGCCCTAGAGGCAATCATAGAGATGATTATATTTCATTATGTTCATGACATTGGATAATGTGTTATCTTGTTCCTAGAATAATATTGTTAATATTTATTATCAAGTATGTGACTTGGTTGTGAAACTCTATATTCCTGCGATAATTATTCTTACACGATCCCTGGTCGTAAACATATGTGGACACATATGAATAGACTAGCATATGTATTGGTTGATGACTATGTTTCACAAGTCATAGATATGGAGATATCAAACCAATAATATGGACACATGTTAGAGAACATGATGTTGGATAAGACCCACATTGAGACACTATTGAGATTGTTATGAATCTATGTGTCGTTAGTTGGTCTCAAGCAATGATGATGTATAATCCTTAGACCACGAGATCAAGATGGTTTCCTACATGTGTAAGAGCACTCTTAGGGGTTGCCAAATGCTACACCGTGAATCGGGTAGTTATAAAGGTAGCTTTGGGTATGCTCAAACAAGGAGAGAAATGTGATTTGTGGGATATGGATTTGCCCTCCTAACATAACAAGAGAGATGTCTCGGGCCCTCGCAGATCGGATAAAGAAAGTGCATGGCCATGCCACTAGTAGTCGAAGTGTTCGACCACGAAAGTTATCTAACACTCGATCGAGAAAGTATTGAACAGTCCATGGATGACACAACATCTCACCTGGAGTTCGACCATACATCGTGAGGCAAAGGGAGTATACACGAGTAGGTCACTTAGTTCGAAGATTACGGATCGGTCGATACTGATACAAGCTGGTCGAGATCGGTCGAACGTAGTCACAGAGTGGTCGAATCGGTCGTAAGCAATTACGAGCTGGTCGTGACCAAATACGAACTGGTCGTATAAAGATAGGACCTAGTCGTAAGTGATGAGGACCTAGTCGTAGATCATATTGCATTAAGGTTCGTCCGATATAATTCGTGTGTATTCGGGAATCGATATGTTCTGCTAGGAGCCGCTACGACTCGTGATCGGAAACGGTTTCCGAGTCACAACCGAACTACACATGAACCTACAGGGTCACACACTTAACGGGTTGGAACAAACCAGTACGAATACGATTCGTAAACGTGTTCGGATAGGATCCGTCACAAGCACTATATAAGGAGGTGCATGAGGCTGTTGGGATGGAAGCGTGAAACACCACCAAAACCCTAGCCGCCATCTTCCTGAGAGCTCCACCGTGCGACTTGGTGCTGGCACACCGACGTTCGGTTGTTCCTTCCCTGGACGTGTGGATACCGTAGAGGCGCTACTACGATTGTTGCGCTTGAGGACGATCCGCGATCTTCACAAGGAACCACAGACGTTGCTGGAGGAGACGATCGACTACGACCACGGCATCGACTTGCTGGACATTGGACGATCGACTACGACCACTACATCGACGCGCCCTTCGTTGGACCAGGCTGCTCCAACCCTTCTTCCATTGCTCAAGGCTCGTAGTAACGATCTATGATCATCTACTTGCATGGCTTCCTGGTTTGCATGGTAGAATTTTTGTTTGTAGCTATCGTAGCCTACCCGTGACCCAACAGGCTCATGACTCCAAATTCTCTATTCACCCAGGGAGTACCAAGATGTACCAAGATTTGAAGAAGCGGCTTTGGTGGAGCCAAATGAAGCGACAGATCGCCCAATTTGTTGCCAAGTGTGATGTATGCCAAAGAGTCAAGGCTGAGCATTTGAAGCCAGCAGGTACTCTACAGCCCCTACCTGTTCCCAAGTGGAAATGGGAAGAAGTTGGCATGGATTTTATCACCGGCCTTCTAAGGACTCAAACTGGGTTCGATTCTATATGGGTGATTGTCGATCGTCCAACAAAAGTTGCTCATTTCATTCCTGTCAAGACCACCTACCACGGGGACAAGTTAGCAGAACTTTATATTTCAAGAATCGTTTGTCTCCACGGTGTACCCAAGGTGATAGTTTCAGATTGAGGTCCTCAGTTCACATCCTATTTCTAGGGATGCTTACATAAAGCCATGGGGACCAATCTATCTTTCAGCTCCGCTTACCACCCACAAACGGATGGACAAACTGAAAGGGTGAACCAAATTTTAGAAGACCTTCTCTGAGCTTGTGTGCTGTCCTATAGCAAGAATTGGGAGAAGTGCTTACCTTTTGCAGAGTTCTCCTACAACAATAGCTTCCAATCAAGCATACAAATGTCACCCTTCGAGGCATTATATGGGAGAGCTTGTCGGACACCCTTGAACTAGTTCGAAGCCAGGGAGAGACCATTTTATGGTCCAACCTTGGTGGAGGATGCAGAAGAACAGGTCTGTGTCATCTGTGAGCGACTTCGGATGGCGCAATCTCGGCAGAAGTCTTATGCCGACTGTCGTCGTCGTGAGTTGAGTTTTGTAGTGGACGATCATGTTTATCTTAAAGTCTCTCTGATGAAAGGAATGCATCGTTTCCATGTCAAAGGCAAATTGGCACCTCGCTACATCGGACCATTCCGAATTCTAGCAAAATTGGGATCGGTGGCCTATCAATTGGAATTGACACCATCGCTTGCAGATGTGCATGAGGTGTTCCTTGTTTCATAATTGAAAAAGTGTCTTCGTGTTCCAACTGAAGCCACCGAGTTGGAAGAACTCGACTTGCAACCCAATCTTTCTTATCGGGAGCGCCCGATTCGCATTCTTGAAGAAACAGAACGCAAGACGAGGAAACGCAATATCAAGTTCATCAAAGTTCAGTGGAGTAACCATACTGAAGATGAAGCCACTTGGGAACATGAAGATCATTTGCGACAAGAATATCCTGACCTTTTCCTTGAAGTGCCTTCGTATCAAGATCAGCAAGGTTAAACAAAGCAGTGGTGAGGAAAAATGTAAGAATCATACTTTGTAACCTTGTAGGTTATCTTAGCATTATCTTTAAAGGAAATCAAAACAACAGATGCTGTATTTCCTTAGAACCTTTCTATCCGACTTCCACCCGACCACGATCTCGGGGTCGAGATCTTTTGTAAGGGGGGGGGGAGGTTTGTCACATCCCCAAATTAATAAAGAGAATTATTATGCATCTCATGAGCATGCATCATTGTTTTCAAGCATTTGCATTATTTATTACACTTAGAAAATCTTACACAAAGTTAAACCTACAACTCAATTATAAGCTCCAAAGGAAAAACAAGAACATAAACTCTTGTTCATCTTCTAGAAATAATTTATTCAAATACTAGAACAATTATAAAGAATTAATATAATTTTTCCCAAATTTTTGGGACTGGTTTAAACCCTAAGAAAATTCAAACACAAGTTAATGACCTACGTTAAGTTTGAATTTAAATTATACACATTATGTCAAGAACAGTAAGGTTCAATAATTTTTATGGCCAATAGACCTTCCGAGGAACCCCTGTGATTTATTTCACATTTTTAGTAAATTTATTTCTATTTTTAGTACCTTGGTCAAAGTGGAGAAAACATTTTAATTCTCAGTCAAACCGTTAGATCCAACCAGCTGCACTATTCACCAGGCTTGAGTCCGACTCAGTGAACCGGCTCAGCCCAACCGCCTAAATGCACCAACGTGTGCAGGCCATCGGATCTTGGTTCAACGGTCCAGATTTCACCACCTTTTCAGTAGTCTGAAGCTCACATCAAATCTGAGCCGTCCGATCAGAAATCAACGGCCCAGATCGCATACCCTTTCGGCCCAGTCCGATCGTTCCTTTTAATCCTAGCCGTCCAGTCCAGATCCAACGGCCTTCAACGGCGCACCCACTCGGACTCGCGCACGCGGGTGAGACGCTGAGGAGATTTCGGATTTTGATGTTCCTCTTTTGTCAGCCGCCGACATTGCCCTTCGTCTCCATCTCTGGCTGGTAAGCCTTTGACCGATTCTTTGCTCATGAAGCATCCTTATGTGGTCTTTGAGCTGTCCCAATCACTCACTTCTCTTCGTTTTTACTCCAGTCATCTTCTCCTCGTGAAGCCGTGCCGCCGCCGTCATCTTCTTCAACGCCAGCCAAGCTTCAGCAACTCTAACCTCCCCCGAGCACCCTCCTCGCTCAAGTAGCATTCCTTTTAGTCCCTAGAACTCGAGCACCCGTTGGATTGAACGCTGCGGAGTTTGTTTAGTTGTGTGCATGTTTGCCGTGTTGCGCCGCTGCCCATCTCAGGCTCGCCGCCGTTCTGGGCCGGCTCAGCCGCTGCCACCACCACCAGGAGGTGCGCGTCGCTATCGTGGTTCCAATCATGCCTTCGGCTCATGTCGCCGTGGCTGAGAATGCCAGCGAGGCTCCGGTGAAACCAGCGCCCTGTTGTTGGATGCGCTGACCAGTACTGTAGCGGCGTGATTAGGATCTTAATGCAATGATTAACCTTTAATGCGAGATCTTTGTCGGGAAATCGAGTTAAATTGAGTAATGGTTGGCCTAGTGTGTATGACATGTGGGCCCATGGCCAGTTTAGCGTTAGTGTAGAACTGTTTGAGGCATTTTCCTTTAGGGAAAACGTATTCCCTATAAGCTTATATAGAAAGTGCATTTTGATAATAGGAAGGCGTATTTTCTGGAATACGTCTTCGACATCATTCTCGGATGGGCTGGGTCAATGTTGACTGAATCAATCTTGGACCCGAGGCCCCGCTTGTCATTGGCTGCTGCTAGAATAACCGCCGGTAAGAAAAATAATAAACGGCTTAGAAAATTCGAAATCTATTAATTTACACACTGGAAATTGGTATTAACTTCTAAAATGCGTAACTAATTCATTTTAACTCCAAAATGGATGAAACCACTTCTGATAATTTTTATTTTTAATGAACTTTATATTAAAATTGGTTTCAAACATGTCTCTATAGCAGAGAGTATTATTTTGGAGAGTGATACATTAACACTATTATTTTTACAAAAGGAAATGCTGATAAATTTAGAAATTCATAACTAAATCATAAAAACTCCAAATGAGGTAAACTCAACTGTTCTGGACTTGTAGTAATATTCTATATTTATCCATATAATCCTTTATCCCACTACTGCTCTACAAATTTTGACCTCATAATTAAATTACTCAAAGAGGACATATTGAAAGCTGAAATTCAAACTAGTATAACTTTCACTTCACAACTTTAAATGAAATAATTATTTCACCTAAATTCATCTAAAATCATGATTTAGCTACTGTAGAAAAATCAAGCATTTTTTAGCAATTTGAATGTTGAGGTATTTCTCGATGTTTATTCGGTATTGTATTTATATAGATTCCGAGCCTATCGATATTGACCTATACGCTACTGAGGGAGAGCAGCTAAGCTTCCAGTAAGGCAAGCATCATTTGAACTTTCTTTTGCATCGTATTTGATCGCAGTTTTGTTAAGTTAGTGCAATGATAATTGCTTGCATGCTATTTTGATAAAGTCGCTATTTTTGTGATGAGTAGATTAGTTATCTCCTATTCATTAAGGTTAATCTTGAATTATTCTAGTACCACATGCTTGAGTTAGGATGGTTGAAATATATTGTTCGGGTTTGCTTAGCCATGCAAGTCTAGAACCGGTAGTTGATTGTCAGGAATAACCCGACAATTATGGGATAAACACAACTATCATTATATGCTTTTGTTTCAGATCTTCATATCTATTTTATGAGTTAAATTTTATCATTTTAAATGAGCTTTTGGTCTGGACAAGTGATGGTTAGTGATGGTGTCTTTGTGCACGAGCTTGGGTAAGTGATGGACTTGTCTGGACAATTAAGGACCGAACTTTGGGTACCTACGGTTCAAGAAAAACTCGTGCTATCACACGTGGCGTATGGGCGATGCTTGGTTAAGTAAGGGGTTGGTGTTGTTGAGTTGATGACTGGTGGTGTGTGGACATATATATGTTCTATCGCATATATGTTTTGTACGGTGCCGATTGCGATTCTTTAATGTGAGGGTGAGCCCTATTTAAGCTTTATTAATTGGGTCGGTATTCCCGGCACAACTTGCGTGCCCCTTTGGTTAGTAGGTGTTATAACCTATCCTAAGTGGGATCACGTCGCGCATCAGCGATTCAACTCAATAATGTCAACTTGCTGAAAAATACTGAGTCTTGGTTTACCTAGCCGGCATACCATAGGAAGTATGCTATATTCGGAGACATCTGGAGGCTTACTGTGCTAATCGAGTCATGTGGGTAAGTAGTACACCCTGCAGGGTATAAATCTATTCAATAGCCATGTCCATGTTATGGACAATCGCCGAGTTTGTGGTTGCTAATTGTTAGACTTGGAATTAAAATTGTGGTTATAACTTGGTATTGTCATGAATGGGATGTTCATGTTTGTTGTTGTATCAAAGTGGACAGCCACTTTGTTGTTTGTATGATTCCTTTATTATTCAATTTACTACTTATTCACATGCTTTATTTCTACTTCAAATCTGATTTTGAAATGGCACTTGAAAAACTAGTATATGTAGGTTGTAAATTGTTGCGTCTCTTTTGCAAAACTAAGCCAATATGACCCATCCTTTGGAACAACCTCTGCTTCACTAATTTTTATTTGTGTAAGACTTGCGAGCACCTTTGTACTCAACCCGATTGCTGCAATTTTAGGTGAGGAAGGGTATGAGCCCGTTGAGCTTGTTAGCGCCGATTTTGGTGGCGCTGACGAGTAATGCTATCATTTAACTCCCAGTCGGATGCCGATGGGATATGGGCATACCACTGCTGGTCTTTTGGTTTAATTACTTGTTTCCGCTACTACTTGATACTCTTATTTGAATTTGGCCGGTCGGCCGTTTGTAATAGTTGTAGACTTTAACTATTATGTTGTATGTCTTTTGAACTATCTATGTATGATGTTGTATGGATGTGATCAACATTATATGAGAGTATGAGCATATTGGTCGCTGATCTTGGGAGCCAATATGATTGCGTGCTCGCTGTTCGTGGCTTCCTATTTAACTCACTAAGTGTAGTGCTTGACTTGTTGGAGAACCGACAATCATGTAGTGCTCGCAGAGGAGCAGCGCGCATGATCGTCGGGGCTCTAGTTTGTAGTTAAGTCTTTCACTGAGATTGAGTTAAGTTGGAATCCATTTACTTGAGGTCCAGAGTTATGTCCTTAAGACCACGCTTAGTCTCGGTCTTACGGAGATAACCCGGGGGTCCTCATAGATAAAGTCATTTTGTCACCAAGAGAGATAGGCTTAAATGGTAACCTTTTTCAGTGCTAGCTGAATAGCAAAACTTCAAATTACACATTGATGATACTACTTCGAAGTTCTAACTGATTTTTTTCATTGCCCTATGTCACTACAAATTTTGTAGTATTTTCAAAATTCAACTTCAATAAGTCATTTCGTAATTAATACTGAAAAGCATATGGCTGCTTCAATTTAGGTAAAGAAGTATTTTTCTTTCGTGTATCACCTTTAGACCCTGGCTTCCTTGTGGAAGGTAACTGTCTCGCTTCACCCAAGCAAAACAGTCAAGATGGCAATAAAATCTCCCCTTGATTATTGTTACATTGGAAACCAATCTCCTATAAGAACAAAAAGGAAACAAAACAAGATATGAGAGACATATCTAGTATGGCATTTCCAACTCTTTTCTTATCTGCGAAAATCTAGACCAAGAACAAATGTGCATAATATTCCTGTTCTTTTTTTAAGGAAACACTACGAGGAACGATAGTACACTACTAAACAATACCCTGATCTTATGTTTTTGTCCCTTAGCTATAGAAGTGCAGATGTCTTTTTTAGATAACTTTATTTGCATGTAACTGTTTGGCCAAGATTTTGGAAGTCCCATTACATAATAATCATATCAGGCTACATGAGTAATACCAAAAAAAATATGCTTGCTAAATTAAGGAGAAATCAACAGCATACCTCATTCATTTTTATCCCATGGTGAGTAGCTCTCTTCTCCCAAAAAAAAAAGGCCAGTAAAAAAAGTCACCATGTTATGTGACGTAAATACCAGGCTTAACCTCTTGCATGTGAGAAAACCAAGCTTTAAGTAGATCCAACTATACAGATAGTAAATAAAGGGAATTAGCAAAGTAGTTAGGTTGCAAAAAAACCCATATGATACTGAACAAAATATGTACAAGTTGCTCATACCTCATTTGCAACATTCTTAACTCTAAAATACCCCTCACATTACAACTGAAAACTTAAAAAATGTATTAACTTCTCAAGAATAAATAGATGAAAAAACATAGGATGTGTTCAACAAAATAACATCAAGTTTCAAGATATACGACATAACTATATAGCAGCAACACTTTGTTGTAATCAACACTTAAAAAGTTTCTTAAGAGTTCAGGGGAAACTGTCTCCTGAAGATATAGATGGATGGAGTTAGACACTACAAATAAATAGATAAAAGACCTATTTTCAGCAACACTACACACACACAATTGTGAAAAACAACAGGGGATGCTCTTTTGTACAATAATACTAGGAGCAGAACAAAACAATCAAGCAAATCTGGAAATATTAAAATTTAAAAGGTCAGTCATTGAAGCCATTGCATGTTCCATTTGTTTTGATATAATATATTATAGTATTATACTAATTACACTTCTGCAAACATCCGTAACAAATTACAGAATCAATATCTGCATATAATGACCAATAGTCTAAATCGCCACAAACCATATAGTAAGCAATTCAAGATAATTGTATCTATGTGAACCATGAGATACCAACACATACTTGATTAAGATGAACTACTGGTATGAGTTGTACTAAGCTGGAGATTATCTTCTATTCATTCTAGCAGATTATCTAAGCCTTTGCCACTAATGATGGTAGTGCAAGATCAAAAAGTTTATATTCACAACATTACACTATGATGAAATGAAGTGAGAATCACACAACAAATGGATTTGGTATTCTTCTACCATGCATCTTTTTCTCAACAAGCACATTTCTGTGAATAAAATCTGGAGATTAAATCTCAAGTTACAACAAGAATATAAATCTCACAAAATCTTGAATGGGGAGCCGTCATCCTTCTTGAGCTGCGCCATCACCCTCCCCACCTGGAAGAAATCTCACTGCACGCCTTTATCCAACTACACACAAGAGCGGTTCAAACATTAACACCTATACAAATCCAAGGAAGAACAAGGAACTAGTAATCCCAAGCTACAAAATTTTAAACGAAAAGAACAAAAGAAAGACTCGGCACTTTGACGTGAGGGATCTTGATGTAGGAGCAAAGAATCGGCAATCTCGATGGTGGGATCTAGGCAGGCTTCCGGCGGCGATGCAATGCCCTCGGCGATCGCCTTCTTGGAGTTGATGTACACCGTAGATGACGCTCCACTTCTTGATGCTACTCTTGGTCGCCATTGTCTCCGCCCATCTCCGTGCGATTCCAAGCGAACACGGAGCAGCACTCGTCCAAGAACAACAGAGAAAGCGGAGAGTTCGGTTAATGCAATCCTTGGTCGTGGTCGGACTAATCACTTTCTTTGGGTCAGTTCAAGAGGTTTCTAGGGCTCTTGGCTTAGACAAGAGAGGGAAAGCAAGCCGTGGAAGCAATGGCGGAGCCAGGAATTTTATGATAGGGGTGCACACTTCAAATATTAAAAAAAATCTTGTACGACATATAAGTAATTTCACAAATTCAACACAACTACACAAAAAAGTTTGAAATTAAATAATAGTGCAATACAACTAGTTCAAATAAAATCTTACATGAATAAAATAGTCCTAAATAGCTAATAGAAATCACAATACCATACGACGCGATCTCATTCCTTGGAAACACTTGATTATATCATCATCACTAACCTTCGAGAAGATATCTCTCTTTATAAAGGTGACTAAACAATCATTCAATACTTGATCACCCATACTATTTCTCAACTTGTTCTTCATAAGATTCATCACCGAAAATACTCTTTCAACGCTCACCGTTGCTACCGGTAGAAGCAATACCAATTTGAGAAGCAAGTACACCAATTTGTAAATGTCATGCTTCCTTGTTTAAATTGAGGCATTGAGCAATTGGCTTTGGGGGAGCTTGGCCGGCTGTCGGCTAAGCTCCTCCTTCTTTGATTCTTTCCCTTTCTATCCTATATAATACTCTATCTAAAGACTAAAGTCTCTCAGAATCCTTTCTTCCCAATCTCTCTCTCTCCCTCTCACTCTCTTCATTTCCCAATCGTCGCTCGGGCTTGTGCCCGACCGATGGTGGTGTGGCGGTCCCCCGGGTCAAGGCCTCACCAAGACCCGGCCTGCCTCCCTCACCCGCCGGCCCATCCCGTGCCTCTACTCCCTCACCAGCGCCCTCGACCCTGCTCTCTCACCCTGGCCTGCTGCTCCTCACCCACCACGCCCCACCTGCTCCTCACCCAAGACCAGCCGGCTAGGCCCTCCGCCGGCCATTTATCGCCTCTTGCGCCCCATCCCCAAATCCAATCTCGAGGTGGATCCCCATTCCCCAATGTTTACCTTGGTCACTTGGTGTTGCCGTGTTGGAGTTGGATTGTTGGTCCTCGGCGGCATCCTCGGCGGCATGCGCGGCCAGGCGGCGGGTCAAGGGGAGGAGCCAGTCGCCAGAGGAGAAGCAAGGAGGGAGGCCCGAGGTGTCAGACTCGGTCTCGTGGAGGAGAAGGCGAGAAGCCATGTATGCTTTGAATTGTCGATGGCCTAATCTTCGAGCGTGCAGCGTGTGTCTTGAATTAATGAGATGGGCCAAAATTGAGCATACCTAAAAAATTTCACTTTTTATTGGGGGTGCCTGTGTACCATGGGCACCCCCTGCTGCCGCCCCTATGTGGAAGGGAGCATTCGTGCGGGGAGGAGCCAGAGCTAGGTGGAGCGAGGGTGAACCCGGGGCGGCCGAAGGCGCGGAGTAGGAAGCGGTCGGGCTAAGGGGGCGGCGCTCGGCCAAGAAGCCCAGGAGGGGAGCCATGGGAAGCAGCAGCGTCAGGAGAGAATGGAGAGGAAGAGAGAGGTTGGGGGAAGGATTGGAAGTGAGAGGGGAGGTAGCGAAAGAAACAGCGCGGCACGGGAAAAATATTGGCGTGGAACGGGAAAAATAAGAGCGCGGCACCGAAAAAAAGGGCGCACTTTTCTCTCCGAGTGTAATACATATACACTTGGGATTATATCTTTATTTCCCGAGTGTTGTAGGAAACACTCGGGAAGGTTATTTCTACCGAGTGCTGATTTCTGTCCCGAGTGTCTTACGAAACACTCGGGAAACATATAGGCACTCGAGAAATAAGCAATTTCTGGTAGCGTGACACTACTATCTTCGATGTAGTCGACAATCCTTAAAGCTGTAGCTAGATCCTTAGTAGCAATACCAATGGCAGTAGAGCAATATCCACCCTTTGTTGCATGATATATTTTTGTTGAACCTGAAGTCTCTCGCTATTCTAATCGCAAGTTATGCCCTTAAACTTCATGTATTTTGGTTTGTAATATATGTAATCACTGTTGGACCACTGCAATGTTTTTGTTATGCTACTCTGATGTGTCCACCCTTCAGTGAAGTGAATCTTCACCAAGTGATGAGCCGAAGACTAGGCTTGCGACAAAAGGTAGTGGCAAGTTGGGTCATCACAAAAACGAAAAAGACTAAAGTTACTATTCTCATCAAAGTTTTTTTTTCTTCTAACAAACTTCTAGTTTCAAGTTGAATTTTCCAGGGTGTTATAATACTCCATCGACTACATCAACGACTTTTTCGAATTTTTTATGTTGATTTTCTTCTCAAGAACAAAACCGGATCGCATGATTACACTATAAATTAAGGATAGATCACACTTATACGTTCCCAATATTAGGTCTCTTTCGTAAGTGTGGACAAGTCAGCACTCAGCATCGACTGCGATGTTGGAGTAACTAAAAAGAAGAAAGAATCCAGTCCGTTCATCTTAGTCACTAGAAAACACTTCCTTTCTTTTTCTAGACGAACAACTCATCTCTCTTTTTCTTGTAGCGTGTACATCATGATTGTTTTGTTATCTCTTAACTAAAAAGCTTGGTCAACTCGGGTCTGGTTAGGATGGGTAGAATGCATGTTTAAATCCGGAAATGTTTGGCAAACACATGGAGAATACGACTCGGTGGTTCCAGATCTTCGGCCGTCGGTGCGGGTACATGGACCCTGGATGGTGTAAGCGAGGCTGTAGGAGTGTTCAGATAGCCGGTTTCAAAATTTTACCGGGGTCGGTTGGACCGGTTTGGCCGAAAATCACAAATTTTTGGTCGAAATTTGCAAATAAAATTTTACATGAAAAAAAACAACCGAAAATCGGTCAAAATTGGTTAAAAATATCGGTCGAAATTTTTGAAAATAAATTTCGGCACAAATTTCTTCTATATTTGACAAAAGTCATGCAAACACAATTTTTTCATAACTGGTTTGAAAGTTTACAAGGGGTCTGATAGAAACGATTTTAGCTGAAAATTTGAATCATGGGCTCTAGTGCAGATGCATATTGGTCTCTCAAATTGGGGTAAGCAATCATTCGGCAATATTAAAAAGAGCAAATTGCACTGTAGGTCTCTGAACTCAAGATTGTGCCACTTAGCTCTCTGAACTTGTATTTTACTTTCTCAGCCCTCTGAACTTGCGAGGTTGTGCCACTGAGCTCCCTGAACTTGCATTTTACTTTCTCAGTTCCTGAACTTGTGAGGTTGTGCTACTTAGTTTTCTGAACCTACGTTAAAACGAAGTTCGTCGGATGCGATGCTGGCAACTTTGTCTCCTCTGAGTCCGATGGATTCATCGTCGCCTCGTTCCGGTCATGTTCATCGCCCCTGTTACCTCATGCTGACAAAAACGGATTCTTCGGGCTCGGGAACGCATCATGCTCGAGTCTTTGTCATAGCTCAACCGTCGCAGCTTGCCGCCACCCTCTCCCTTGCCTCCTCTAAGTTAGCCGTGAGAGAGAGAAGTACATTTCTAGTGCCAGAGCAGGTAAGTGCTACAACCTCGCAAGTTCAGGGGGCTGCGAAAGTAAAACCCTGCCATGAGAGAGTACGTTTCCAGTGCTAGAGCAGGTAAGTGACACAACCTCGCAAGTTCAGATGGCTGAGAAAGTAAAATACAAGTTTAGAGAGTTAAGTGATACGATCTCACAAGTTCACGAAGCTACAGTGCAATTTTCTCTATTAAAAATAAGCTAGTAAAGCTGCGGAAGGAATTAGAAAATGCCAGGTGGATTCGCTTCACAGCGGGCCATCTCCACGTGAGAAAGAAATAATGGAGTACATTTTTCGTCTTGTTGCATCTAGAGGGAATCTGGTACAAACAGAGATCTCGGGTGCAGTAGTTGAGAGAAGGAGAAAGAAATACTTTTTTTTTTCTAAGCGTGGGCAATGCAGGGAAGGAGGCAAAATTTGATTCCTCACTGATCCTGATGAAGTGAGGAATCCAATCAATGGTTTTTATTATGGTCTTTTTACCTCGCAAGGGGTTAATAACATGGATGCACTGCTCAACCTAGTACCGCGCATAGTGAATGATAGCATGGCTAGTTTGCTGGATAAGCCATTTGACGAGGAACTACAGTTTGTACTTTTCCAGATGGGTCCTTGAAAGACCTCGGGTGTGGGTGGCATCACGGCGGTCTTCTTCCAACGACATTGGGAGTTAGTTAAGGATGATATTGTTACGGCTGTGTTGCAATTCCTTAATAGTGGTTCAATGCCAACTGGGCTAAATGAGAGAATGATTGTGCTTAGGCCTGATAATGGGGGCAAACCCAACCCAAACCCAAAGTGAATTTATAAAATTTTCAACCCAACCCAACCCACTTAAAATCTCTTTGAACCCGTCCCAACCCAACCCACATAGTATTTTCACCCAACCCAACCCAAACCGCTCCCCTCGTATGGGTTTCAACCCATTTCCACCCAATCCCTCGTACGGGCGCACAAGTCTGATCTCTTCTCCCCTCCCATTGCTCCAGCAAGCGCTACGGCGCCATTGCCCAGCCGGAACCCAAGCGCGACCGCGAACCCGACGACCATGCCGGCGTCGGCACCACGGGGCACGCCGGTCACACTCTCCATGTACTCCGGGTGGAACTCGGCACGCTGCTGCCTCGAAGTGGCTGGGCGGCGCTCGAGCGCCAACACCACGAGGTGGAGCATCAACACCGCTTGCTGCGCTGGCGAACTCCCGTAGAACGGCGTCGCAGTGCGCGCCGCTGTCCACCACCCTCCGGTGCTCGCCGTCGCCCAGGACGGCCTCCTCCACGCCATGAGGGAGGAGGGATGCGAACTTGCTCGCCGCGTAGCGGCCGAAGGCGCAGGTCGGGAGCACACCCAGGAGCTCGGCGGGCTCCATCCCGCGCATGTCGCGGAACTGTGCATACCGATCCCGTCGGAACGCGGCGGAGTCGAGCAGCGAGGAGAGGGAGCCGTCGAGGTAGAACTATTCGTGCTCGAAGCTGCCGAGGAGGACACGGGTGACGTGCGCCTCGAGCGCGTGCTTGGCGAACTGTGGGGAGGCAACAGGGATGTTGGTGAGGGACCGGGTGGCCACCGTGGGATCCAGCCCCGCCGCGCGCAGGAGGTGGAGGAGGTGCGCGGCGCACACCCGCATCGCCGCACGGGCCTGCTTGGCGCAGGCGGTGAACAGATCCGGCGTCGGCGCGCCTCCGCCGCTTGCGGCATTGTGCTTGGAGGGGTGGAGGCGCTCGTTGCGGCGGTTGCTGGCGAGGGTGAGTAGAAATTGGATCATAGAATCAATGGCCATGGCAAGAAGAGTCAATTGTCAATCAGATAATCCAGTCTATGGCAGGTACTCTACCCAAAACCAATCCACCTATCAAACCCATGGGTTGAACCCATTTCAACCCAAAAATTTTGAACCCATGCCAACCCAATCCAACCCGTTTCTACTGTAAACCCAACCCGTTAACTACAACAACCCATTTCAACCCATCCAAATCCAACCCAAATTAAAATCCAACCCGTTCAACCCATTTCAACCCAACCCATTAACACCCCTAATTGTGCTTATCCCAAAAGTTAGGAATCCTCAGGTGGTAACTCAGTACCGACCCATTTCATTGTGTAATGTAGTCATAAAATTTGTGCTAAAGCAATTGCCAATCGCCTGCGCCAAATTCTTGATGAGATTATATCGGAGGAGCAAAGCGCTTTCCTGCCGGGCAGATTTATTAGCGACAATATACTGATTGCATCTAAATGTATTCACTCCATGAAGAGGAGGGCGAAAGGGTGGACTGGTTTCTGCGCTGGAAAATTAGATATGATGAAAGCGTATAACAGGGTGTAATGGCACTACCTAGAGGCAAACATGCTCAGGTTAGGTTTCAGTGTCTACTGGTATGACAGGGTGGAATGGCACTACCTAGAGGCAAACATGCTCAGGTTAGGTTTCAGTGTCTACTGGACTTACTTGATTATGAGGTGTGTCACTTCTGAGAAGTTTTCAGTGCGTGTGAATGGTGAGTTGCTACCTTTCTTCACGTTGTCTTAAGGGTTGCAGCAGCAAGGGGACCCTATTTCCCCCATATTTATTCTTACTAGGAAGATCACCCACGCGGAATGGCGCGGGCCGTTTTCGTACTGCTTGCGGGCCGCTATGGGCCACAACGCTGGCACCAAACGCTGGCGGCAGAATCGGACGGTCGCAAGCGACACGGTGCGTGATCGGATGGGCTCCGTCCTCTCGATGAGGTGGCGCGGCTTCGTCCAAGCGCAGGCGCGAGCCGGATCGGACAGTCACGAGAGCGCACGGGCGCGCGATCGAGCAGCCAACGCTTACCTGATGACGTGGCGCACTCTCATCCAAGCGCAGGCACAAGCCAGATTGGGCAGTCGCGAGCGCGCGCGGGGCCAAGGCTTCCCAGCGCACGCAGTAGGTCGATTGGGCGGCGCGGAGTCGAGTGGGAAGCAATCAGACTATCGACGGACGTTTTGCGGGCGATGTGTACACGGCCAGAGGCGGCCCTTTCCACCGGGTGTTAACATATGTAATTATGTGGCGAGGGTCTCAGCTGTCTGCTGAAGTACTAGTATGCACAAAGGTTCCATCGAGTTCTCTCCTATTTTTTGCTGACGACAGTTTAATTTTCTTTGAAGCTCGGCCTGGTAATGCTATGCGGTTGAATCAAGTACTACAGATCTATAGTTCTTGTTCTCGGCAGAGGATAAATTACCACTCTTAATTCCTGAGAGAAAGGGGAGCCTCCCGCGCCCTCTACATCACCCGGAAAAGGAGGTCCGTTGGATGCGTGCCCGGCCGTCTCCGCACCGTTCGATCGGCTCCGTTCACGCGCATGCTGTCTCCGCCTTCAGATCGCGTCTGCCCTTTTTCGGGCCCTCCGATCGGGGCCACAACGCATGCTTCACCTGTGCCGAGCCCTAGGGCCGCTCGCACATACATTCCTCCCCTTTTGCGCCGCCACGAGTTCGTCTCGCCCTCCGCTCTCTTGCGCCTAGCCACTCGTCTCTTTTCCTCGTGCCTCTGCCACTTCCCCTCCTCTCTCCCACACCCACTACTACAGAAAGGGTCATCACAGACAGTTCTAAACCGTCATCACAGACGATTTCTGAACCATCTGACTTTACGTGTATGTAATAACAGGCGGTTATCATAGATGATTTTTGAGCCGTCTGTAATAAGAACAACACAGATGGTTTTATGGTATAACCATCTGTGAAGACCAACTATCACAGACGGTTATATGTACCAACTGTCTGTGATTAGATAAATAACATAGACGGTTAGGAATAATAACCGTCTGTGATATTATAATTAACACAGACGGTTTTTAGTTGTAGCCATCTGTGATATCTGACATATCACAGACGGTTTTTTTTGTGTAGTAGCTGTCTGTGATATCTGAATATTATAAATGGTTTTTTGTGGTGACGGTTGTTAGTAGTAGCCGTATGTGATTGTATATATATCACAGACGGTTTTTTGGTGGTAGCTGTCTGTGAATGGATAAGTGTCATATACGGTTTGTTGGTGGTAGCCGTTTGTGATATGATGCATTCACAGACTATTTTTTGTGGTAACCGTCTATGATAGTATGCATTCACAGACTGCTTTTTGTTGTAACCGTCTATGATCAGACTGCTTTTTGTGGTAACCGTCTATGATAGTATGCATTCACAAATGGTTTGTAGGGTTTTCGGCTAGCCTCAGGTAATGCTAGCCATGCCCTCTGAAAACAAGCAAGCAAAAAACAGATATATCACAATTGATTTGATATAGAACAACTCAAAGTGATTTAAAAACTCAATATCAATTACAAAGTGATTTGATTTACAACTCAAAGTGAATTACAATAAATCGGTGTCTCCTGGGTGAAACTCTCCATTCTGGTGAATGATCTCCCCCATGATGAAGATGGCAAGCTATCCTTGAATGTCGACGATTATGTCTCGATGGTAGGCACTTACTTGCATTGTGATGCCCTGTCGCTAGCAACAGTAATATAGTAAGCAACAATATTGTAGTAAGCATATATATTTAAATTCATAATTATATAGGATTGACTGACAAACCTCTGGATCATTCGCCTTAGCACTCATAATTTCCAGCATATGACAACAAATGTAGAATGCACATATGTTGCCTTGTTGTTGCTGGTGGCACTGCAAAAATAGAAGTGTGATATAGGATATATGTATAGTCAGTTCGAGAGGCCAGGTTACGAAGTGTGATATAGGATTATTGTGTTGTAGTGGGTACCGGAAATTTAGTCCTATATCGCAATGTATTGCTCTCTTCCTTGTGTGTCCCTCCGTCGGCAACATAGGCGCAAAACGACCTACGTGATTCCAAAAAGTTATCCTCGGACATTTCAAACGAAGGAAGACTACAATAGAGTTACGTATGAAGGAAATGAGCATATCTGCTGAGTAATTTTTGCACAATGGTGAAGTCGTGTGCATTGTCGACAAGGGAATCAAGGTATATTACCTTGCTCCACTTTGGTACAATGACTAAAAGGATCCAATGGTACATATGAGTATGTCGCTATAGTCATTAAACCCAAGTTCATGTTGCGTATAAAGAACAAATGAAATTTGTATAGCAAGTAGTGAAGCACTTACCCCTAGTTGTAGGGCACCAGTATGTAGTCCTTGTCGCGGTGAGTAAACAATCCCCTCGTTATGTACTTCCCGACGTAGGATGCGTCTTGGGTGATGCTTTGCTCAGAGACCAACTATGGGTCGAGGAAACCCACCAGTTGTTGTGATCGCCAGGCTTCTTGCATCATGTGTCTATACATAAGCAATGAGTTATGACATTTATCAGTATTGCGTGAATGTAGAACTTGATTGTACACACTTACAGTGTCCAGCATCATAGAAGTGAGGCATCGAGGGCGTTGAGGTTGAATAGATCAAATAAGTCTTCGAAGCCCACAGGGAAGTAGCCCGGCTTGTGGAGGAAATGGTTCTTCATGTAGCTGACGGTGAATTCAGTAGGCCGGTCTTCCCTCACCTTGTCGGTCTACCACATGTACCAGGCATGCAAAGTCTGGCAAGCCAAACCAATATGGCATAATATTGTGTCAGAGACTAACGACATTCCGAGGGAGTACGTGCCGGGCTTGTGAGGCGCCTTAATCTTCTTCGATTTGGCCTTAGCGCCTCGCATGCTATTTGTCTTCCTGGAAGATGACTCGACACGCTTTTCTTGTTTCTTGGATGCCGTCTCCATGGAAGACGATACGGAGACCTTCTGAAGCGGGGGTTGAGGTGGAGTCATCAGGGTGTCTTCCTGGAAAATGAATCGACACACTTTTCTTGTTTCTTGGGCGCCATCACCACAGAAGCCGATATGGAGGCCTTCTAAAGTGGGGGTTGAGGTGGAGTCATCGAGGGTACTGTTGGAGAGGCATGGTCATCATGTGGAGATCGCGGCACTGCAGGGTCAAGGGCGATGTCCCTCTTGGGCCAGTGGACATAAGTGTGCAAGGCATCCCCTAGTGTTATGATCTCTTCGTTCGAGGGATTCTCCAGTGGGACGGCCATCAAATTATCATGTACCATGTCCGCTTGGTGCTTGGCGTAACCCTGCGCTAGCTGGGCACCGTGCACCACTATCCCTTCCTCGCATGGATACACCACCCTCCGGCCTAGCCTCAACAGAAATAGATCCAACCAGCCTCACTTGGAGCTTGCATGGCGTGGGCACCTAGAAAATGATACACAATTAGCTAAGGCGTCCTATAGGTATATCTTTCAAGCATTCCAAAGATGTACATTACCTAGATGAGGTCGATAGGTAATTGGATGTCACCAAGTTCAGAAAGTGTAGGCGTGGACGCGACGCTACTTTGACGTTGAGGGGGACTGGCTCCCAAAATCACAGGGGCAATTTGTGACTGGCTAATGAGTTGAATCATTTGTTCCTGCAATGATGTTATCTGTCCTTGAAATTGTGCACTAATCTGTGCACTGATCTCCTCTCTTCCGACTCCTATACGCCTCGGAGTCGTGTGGGAATCCATCCCTCCAAGGTACATAAACCCCAAGGCCTCATGTGCGACCCAGGTGCTCCTTGTTTCCTAGGGACATGGATAGTATATCCATCTCCCTTACTACTTGGAAGGAGCCTTGGGAAGATTGGACACTCAATGTTTGCTACAAGAGGCCATCATGTTATTTTAGACCCTACAAAGTTATGGACTTATTAACAACTAGATAGTTCGACATATCTTACCAGGCGTTGGGACACTACCTCGTCTTCTAGGTTTTTGAAAGTGATGGAGCCCAATGACGTGATTGTAGCCCTCGCTCTTAACCATGCATTGGCGCGCTCATCTATGTTCTCGGCAAATGGCAGGGAGACTCGCGACTGGATTTCCACATTGTCCTCACTCATCCATATCGGGTGTTTGCCCACGACCGAACGGTGCCGAGTCTGTGGGGGTGAATGTTTTTTTGGCTGGATAGCCTTGTGCGTCGCATTTTGCTATTGAAATTCGTCCGTCATCTTCATTCGCACAAAGGAGTCCCATGTATCCGACGACACGAAACTATACTTCATGCAGGGCATCCGATCCTTATTCACGTACTCCATGACAAGCTTGCTTTTGATGGTCTTCCAAGCATGTCCCTTCGAGAGGAACGCCTGTCGTCGCACGAGATCGGAGAATTCTGCTGGGATATCGAATGACGTAGTAATTTCAGCCCACAATTGTGCTTTCTCTACGGCCGTTAGATCCTTCCATATCTGTGTGGTGATGGAGACTTGTTCCCTTCCAAGTATACCGCAGGTGGTCCAGAATGCTACCGCTGCATTCTTGGGTAGCAGAGGGACCCTAGAGGTACTGACGGCCGTGATGGTCATTCGGCCCGTAAGCATTTTTGATATTCCTCTGGCATGTCGCTTAGGTACCACTTTGTTCGGAGATCCAGACGCATTCGGCGACGTCGATGACGATGGCGAAGACGGTGCGGATGCCATCTCGCAAGATTAACAAATCAATACTGCATCAATAAATGATATTACTTTAAGATCAACAAATCAATACTGCATCAATCAGGATAAAATGCTCAAAAGATAGAACTTCACAACAAAATAAATAATCAATTGAGAGTTCACTGTCAATATTTTAATTGAACCAACTACACAATATTTATATTGATAGGAATATAAACAATGACAGAACAATAATGATAGTGAACAGAAGCTACCAACATAATGGAGCAAAATGACCAGACATCATCAAAATAATGAAACAGAGGGATCAGAACATGAATAACATGACACAATATTAGAGAATCCAAAGTGATGAGCTCATACCTCCCACAACAATACTAAGCAATATCTTCCAGTGCTAGAGTCAATCAAATCAGCACAATTTGAACGTTCAACTAGCACAATCCAAAGTGGTGAGCTCATACCTTGACGGGAGGCGTGGACGAAGAGGAAGTCGAGGTCGGGGGTCAGAGAGGGAGGACGCTGACGCGGGGAGAGAGGAGGATCAGGGATGACAACGGCGTAGGGAAGATCAACGGTGCGGAGAGAGGAGGCTCAAGGATGACGGTGGTGTAGGGGAGGTCGACAGAGCGGAGAGAGGAGGCTCAGGGATGACGGCGGCGTAGGGGAGGTCGATGGCACAGAGAGAGGAGGCTAGGGCATGACGGCATAGGGGAGGACGACAGCGTGAAGAGGGGAGGCTCGGGAGGAACACGGGAAGTAAGGGTGCTAGGGAGGTTGACCGGAGAGTGAGCTCTGAGAAACACGGGAGTAAGGATGCAAAACCTAGCGGGGCCCTACTTAAAAAAGAATATCGCAGATGGTTCTATTAAATAACTGTCTGTGATATGTAATATCACAGACGGTTCTCTTAAAGAACCGTCTGCGATAAGTGAATATCACAGACAGTTATATTCCAGGACCATCTGGGATAATCAAGCATATCGCAGACGGTTCTATTGGAGGACCGTCTGTGATAATTGGGAATATCAGAGACGGTTCTATTTTACTAACCATGTGTGATAAGTATCACAAATAGTTTTATTATTGAACCGTCTGTGATGTTGGGAGAAATTTTTGGACGCGTGCGCGGGAGGGTGCGCGGCGCAAGAGGCGAAATATTTTGGCATGTCGTTATCACAGACGGTTGATTCCACTAAACTGCCTGTGATATTTCCTTCTGTTATTTAAAAAATATTCTGTTTTTTGGCTAGCCTCAGGAAATGCTAGCCATGCCTTCTGAAAACAAGAAAGCAGCTGATACAATCACAGATGGAATGATTTCTTAATTAGTAAATCAATTAGAATGGAATAATTCCTTAATTACATGCCGAGTTTGTTAATTAGAATGGAATAATTTTCCAAATAGGTGTCACCGTGTGGGATCATTCCACTTGCTATTTTGTTTTAAAATATAGCCCTTCACGATGATCGACGCGCATACAGCTAGCTTCCTCACTGGGTTCTTCCTCAGGCTTGACGCCATCTTCGAAAGGAGGCAACTCGTCAAATTGATTGTACTCTTCCTCATCCACGACATTCTCAACTCCGACAATCCTTATTTTTCCATGTAGAACTACGTGGCGGTTCTTATTTGCTGGGTCCTTTACATAAAAAACTTGAATAACTTGCTTAGCGTGTACGAATGGTTCGTCCTTGTATCCGACACATTCGAGATCCACAGTAGTGATGCCGTATTTGTCGACCTTCACACCCTGTGGAAGTTTGACCCAATGGCATCGAAACATGGGGATCTTGAACAGTACGTAGTCAAGCACCCAAATCTCCTCTACGAACGCATAGTAGGAGCTCAACCCAATGGTATTGAATTGCTTATGAAATGCAGCTATGCGGACACTGCTATTCTGGACTGTGCTCTTCCTATCCCGAGCTCTCGTATAAAATGTGTACCCATTTATATCATATCCTTGCCATATCACAATTGTAAATTTTGGCCCTTTTGCCAACTATGGCAGCGTGTCATCATCACTTGATGACGGCCTCCCAGTGAATCGCACCTTTAACCATGCGTTAAACCGGCGGTTGTGCTCTCTTGTGATCCAAATCTCTGACCGGCCTGGATTCTGTTGGTGTACCATGTCTTTGTGCTCGTCGATGTATGGAGACACTTGGATCATGTGTTGCCAGACCATGAAATGGGCTTGAGCATACGTGTCAAAATCGGGAGTGATTGCTTTCCTTCTGATGGTCCGATACCCTCCAGCCTCCCCTCATGACGAGATAGAGGCACACCTATCGGTTCCACCTAAGCCATATAGTCAACGCAGAACTCAATGACCTCTTCGGTTGCATAACCTTCAATGATGCTGCCCTCCGGCCGAGATCGATTCCGTACATAGGACTTGAGAATTCCCATGTACCTCTCAAACGGTTACATATGACGTAGGAACACAGGGCCGCATATCTTTATCTCTTTCACAAGGTGAACAGTGAGATGGACCATGATATCAAAAAAATGACGGAGGGAAATACATCTCAAGATGAGATAGAGTCGTCACCACCTCAGCTTGCAGCGCATCTAGTCCTTCGGGATCGATGACCTTCAAAGCAATTGAGTTAAAGAAATAACATAGCCTCATGATTGCCACTCGGACCTTGTTTGGCAAAATACTTCTAATTGCAACAAGAAGCATTTGTGTCATCAGCACATGACAATCATGAGACTTCATACCAATTAATTTCAAATCTTCCATAGAAATAAGTTTCTTCATGCTGGCAGAGTAACCGGACGGAACTTTCACACCATGTAAGCTCTGGTGCAGTTCCTTTCTCTCGGCCTTGGACAGAGTGTAGCAAGCCGGGGGAAGGTACATTCATCCTTTATCGGTCTCTTTCAGTGCTAACTTGGTCCTTATGTTCATATCAACCAAGTCATGCCGTGCGTTGACACTATCCTTTGTTTTGTCACGAATGTTCAGTAAGAGACCAATCAAGCTATCACATACATTCTTCTCCATGTGCATGACGTCGATGTAGTGGTGAACTTCTAAGTGCTCCCAATAAGGTAAGTCCCAAAAAATTGATCACTTCTTCCAGATGTTCTTCTAACGGGTCCTCAATTTACATCTCTTTCCAAGCACAACATCGATATCCTTGACCATATCATAGACCACTTTCCCTCTAAAAGCCCTTGGAGCTGAACTGTCCTCCTTATTTTCGTTGAATTGTTTCTTCATCTTGCGGTATGGGTGATACCTGGGAAGGAACCTACGGTGACGCATGCATACAGTTTTGCGCGAGTTGTTCAGCCACACACTCTCGGTATCATGTATGCAGTGCGTACATGCTTTGGCACCTGTTGTACTGAACCCTGATAGGTTACCAAGGGCAGGAAAATCATTGATGTTGCAGAACAACATGGCGCGTAAAGTGAAGTTCTCTCGTTTGTACACATCCCATACATGTACCCCTTCGTTCTATAGTGTCACAAGACCTTCTAGCAATGGTGCTAAGTACACATCAATATCGTTCCTAGGTTGCTTCGGCCCTTGGATAAGTAGTGACATCAAAATGTACTTCTGCTTCATACACAACCAAGGAGGAAGGTTGTACATACACAGATTCACGGGCCAGGTGTTATGTCGGCTGCTCATGTTACCGAAAGGATTCATTCCATCTGTACTCAACCCAAACCTTATATTCCTTGGTTCCGCACCGAAGTCTTCGAAGCTCCTATCAAAGTTTCTCCACTAGGTAGAATCAGCAGGTTATCTTATCTTTCCATCTTTCTTACGCTCCTCCGAGTACCAACACAACAATCTTGCCTCCTTTGGGTTCGCAAATAAACGCTTCAAACGGGGAATTATAGGCAGATACGACAACACCTTAGCAGGAGGTCCTTGCTTCATATCGTTGCCCTCGCCATCATTAGAGTGATTCTTACGCTTTTATCGGGATGCTTTGCACACTGGATATACATGCATGTCTGCATACTCTTTACGATAAAGAATACAATCATTCGGGTATGCATGTATTCTTTCTACTTCCATTCCCAATGGACAAAGAATCTTCTTGTCTTGGTAGGTAGTTCTGGGCAACACGTTTCTGTTGGGAAGGATGTCCGCTATGAGACCTAGTAACGTCGTGAAACTCTTGTGGGACCAACGATTGCTTGCCTTCAATTTCAACAGTTCAAGCACGGAGGACAACCTTGTGTGAGAGCCACCGGGCTATTTAATTTGTAATGCTTGACCTTTCCATTGGTCCTAGCATTACAAATCAAATTCCCCCGCTCTCGGTGTATATGTACTTCCCAGAACTGCAGTACACATACACCTCACAAAATTAAGCATCAACTCCATACAAAAGTTATTACATTACCGAAGTTTCATAATTTACAACATATCCAACATACATTAAGATTTCATCCAAAAGAGTCAGTCTGCAGCGGAAACACACTTTGCCATAAGATGGCTGAAAGCAAAAGCTAACCAGTTTGCTCTTACCCACAAGGCAACCGACCGGAAACGCCTAAGCTAGTCGTCAACAACGAAGTCAGCCTCACAAACGTCGACCCCTTGGGGGTCAACCTCCTTTGTAGCAAATAGACAATGCAGTTGAGTACAAAAACGTACTCGCAAGACTTACGATTAACAAACCTATACGTAGCTACATGTAGGCTTAAATCAATGGAGATGACTATATGTTTCCTTTTCAGCGTAAAGCAACATTTTATTCGCAATAGTGTAATAGATTGAAAGCTATTTGTCAATTTTTTTTAATTGACCAAATAACAGTGAGACAATAATTATAGACATAATCAACATCCTAGAGGTGACTTTCCAAAGCCACCACAATAGCATAAATTACCCATTCAAGTAATTTAGAGTGAGGTTGTAATGACCATTGCCGAGGCGATGATCCCTAGACTCTCGTTTTAAGCATGGCTAAGCGACAACTTGTATACAGTATATAAAGTGACTAGAACTCATCCATCAAGCTCTAAATCACCGTGAATATAACCTAGGCTCGGTAGTAGAGGATGGATATTTTACCTATAGTTTGTTTAACTATTCAGGTAAACTATCACGAACTGAGAAAATACTTGTCAACATAGCATGCATACATACAGTTGAAACATTTAAAATATTAGCATGCGCAAATAATAAGATCAATGTGCACCAAAGGAAAACTGCTTGCCTTACTGGTGATATTCCACTTGCTGCTGACGATCACTCTCCTATTCAACAGTATTGTCGAAACCTATCGAAAGAATCGAGAAGAACCAATAACAACGAATAACATCGAATCAACCAAAATTTAAATTCATCAAACAAGCATAAAACTCACATAGTAGGTAGAGTATGATTTTATAATAATTAAGAAAAAATCATTTTATTTGGAGTTACGAAGAATTTTCTAGGAATTTTCCAAGTTAAAAGGATTTTTAAAGTAACAAATAATCCTAAATGGAAATTAATTCTAATACCAACATTTTCTGTGGTAGTGACAAGTTTGAAACCTATTTCATATTTAAGTACAAAAAGAATGAAAACCAACAAAATTGGTTTCACTCAATTTGGAGTTAAAATGAAATAGATATGAATTTTTGAAGTTTATTGAATTATTAGTGCAGAAATAGTTCAATTCGGAAATTTCAAAAGTATTAAATACTTTCAACAACCAGGCTGTCCTAACCATAGCGAATGACAGATGGGGCCAACTAAATAGTGTTTTCCTTTTCCTTTTAATTCCCAAAATATTTTTCTGACGCGTGGGGCCCATGTGTCATAGACTAGGTCTACGGCATAGTGTGTGGACTTAAGTCCGCAGCACAGTCCTAGTCCAAGGACTCGGTCCAACGCGTAGTTAATGCGGTGGGGCCCAGCCATCGGTGACTCCAAAAAGATCCGGCGTTAGTTGATGCTAGAGTTTCTGTGCATGGACCCGCCTGCTAGCCTAACAAAACGATATTTAACGACCAGAATTAATGCCCTAATCATCACGTCAGCCCTAACGACCGTGATTTGCAAATTAATTGCATGCTGCAGTGCGGTCCATTTTCGGACAAGCCACAGCGCTCTCGGCTGAAGTTCGCCACGTCGTGCGTGCGGCGCGAAGCTGGTCGGCGGCCGACCAAGGTAAAAATGAGACCGCGACATCCTTGCACACCTGTAGATGGCTGGAGCTTCGCCGGAGTTGGACCGGTGTGGGTGGTGTGTCGGGTATGGCTTAGCGGGTTGGGTTCGGCCGAGTCAAGGTGGCTCGGTCGGTCCAACAGTCGGGTCTGGTCTAGGTTAGAGGAACAGTAGCTAGGCCTAAGGAAAAGTGAAATGAGGTTTTGATAAATAGGCTTGAAAGAATAAAAGATTTTTTAGACAGAGTTTCTCAGCTCAAAATTTTATGAAATTTGTACAGGAGGTTTAGAACACTAGGAACAACATTGTATAAATTTTCTATAGATTTTCATGCACTGCATTTTCCTCTAGAAAAATCACAAAGTCATGTCCTAGGGTTTTGACCAAGGAACTAATAAGTTTGACTAACCTCTTAAAAATACTAAATAATTTCTAAAAATTATGAAATTTTTTCAGAGGATTCACTAGGATGATCTAGAACCTAGGAAAAATAATTATAGAGGATGATCACAAGATTTTCTTTAGAAGTTTTCAAAGAGTTATGCTTATAATCAATTGAAACTTTAAATCATTGAAAATAAGAAATCCTTTGAAAGAATTTCCAGAAATTTCAAATGTCAACATGAGGCATGAAAATTTTTAAATTCTCCTCATTTTTATACATTTGAAATACAAACCATGTTCAAGATGTTACACCTTACCTCATCTTCTCCTCTTGAGTGAGGGCCATATGTCTGAGGCGTCGAGCTCACTGAATCGGAGGGCCCTAGCGCTAGCCACTTCTAGGCGGGTGGATTGCCCTAACTGCCATGTGCAAGCAAATGTGTTCTACGCCAACATCGAGGGAAATACTGGTCGGGTGTTTTACAAGTGTCCTTATTTCTCTGTAAGTAAACTTGAGTTTGATTTCTTGCGGTTTGGATGTTTCTCCAGTGGCTATGAAATGTGTGTGTGCTATTTTGGCGCTTGTATGGTTCTGTAGGCTATAGGATGTCAATATTTCCGGTGGGCAGACACCATGGACAGAGTAAGGGAGCACAGCAATACAAGGCAAAGGATGGATTATGGGCTGGAGCAAAGAATGGAAGTTGTGCTGGAGCAGAGGCTAAACATGCTGGAGTTGAAGATGGAGCGCATTCTAGACCATATCAAGTGGCTGGAGAAGATTTTGTGTGTGTGTATCATTGTTGTAATTTATGGCATATTTGTGAAGTAACTGGTTTCCTGTAATAGTAAAAAAAAATTATCACAAACGATTCCAACCACAAACAGTCGGTGAAACATTGTAACACCCTGGCTATTCGGAAGCCAAGATGTCACCAAAAGAATCTAACATACATTCATAATGCGGAAGAATTAGAACACCATCTCATCTAATGACAAAAAGAGATCAATATTCAATAGGACCATGTCATGAATATAGTCTGAATCTAAGCAATAACTATCAAAGGAATAATCAAAGATCACAAGTACTACTGAAGTAACCATAACATAGCAATAGGTATCATTCATCATCTAAATTTATTTATTATAGTTCATCAATAACGAATGAAAGGTAGAACTAAATCATAATCTTGGACTTGAATAGGGTAAAGTGAATGAGTAGTGCGTGTCTACTCCCTCCCAATAGAGCCAACATCAATGATCACCTAAAATAAACAAACAACACAAGAATGAGTCTGAGACTCAGCAAGTACAGTGAATAATTGGGACATACAACAAATATGATAAAGCCAACATCATTGACGAATATGAATAAATCACAGAACAAATATTTGAATGAATGGAATGAAGGGATTGAATGAAATGAAGGGACTACACACATGCATATACCGGTATTGCTAGTGACACACCCGTCGGTGTTCACCTAAGCCCGCATTTAACAAAATGCGGGGATCCAAGTCCCGTATGAAGAACGTTTCATACGGGTGTCCCAATCTGCCCACATTGGAATGGTGGGTCTTACGTGCCCATACTGGAATTGATGTGTTTTTTTAATCCACTCCCGTGGATGAAACATGAATAATGGATGCATGGAATGCAATATCTATATTGAAAAGACATGCTCTCTAATCATGGAGATAACACATATGGAAGGAACATGAACATTAAATATTATCATGGATCTTAGAAAAACACAATATCAACATCAAACATTCGACATTTTCTAATTATCAGAACATCAAAGTACTTGCCTTCCGCGATGCGACGCGTTAGTAGGCAATGGCGGTGCTCCTAAACCTGAAGCCTCTCCGCCTACACAATACATATTCGGAATAAGAACAACATATAACAGGACACTTCCATTAACGTTCAACAACGCCTTCCCGACAACCCACAATTAACTAATTAGATCTAATCTGAAAACAGACGACACAATCAAGGAACTAATTCTGGACAGCAGCACGGAATCACTCATATCTAACGATGTGGGACTCGGAACGAGGTGAGCCCAGATCCTATGGAAACTTAACGAACATATCTACGAAAACCTAGTTGGTGAGATAACCCAATTCGGCCAAAATCAATATACTACAGGCAGATGAACTTGAAAGACAGAATCTGTCCCGATGAAACGGGCAGCAGTAAAGAAAATAACACAACTTTTGATCTACAACTCTGATTAAGGCGTTCTTTGTCATTATGGAGAGGTTTTGAAAAAATTATAAAACAACTTAGTTGGGTGGAAACCCTTAATCTGCCATTATCATATTCATAATTTAGGAGACAACTTGACAGATCAATCTCGTCAGAATTCTGGACAGCAGGAATAAAACTACCATAACTTTTGATCCGTATGTCGGAATTATGTGTTCTTGACGGCCACGGAAAGCTAAGAACATTATCTAACTATCTCTAGCATATGTAAACCTCCAGTTCGGCCTCTAAGGACCGAAACTAGCCACGTAATCTACTGGACAGAACTGAACTAGAACAGGAAGAATTTGATCCAATCAATTCTAACCAAAATCGCATCTACTACTAATCAAACAACGAAGAACGACATCCGTTACCCTTGAAGAACCCAGGACGATGATGAACGAGTCATGGAGATGAAGATCCTCCTTCTCTTCTCCTCCTTTCTCCCCTTTTCTTCTTCCTCCCGATGGCCGGCAGCAAGGAGCAGCAAAGGGGGCAACATGGAGGGCATGGCAGCAGGGAGGGGAGGATTTGCTACAGTGGCGGCATGCTACAGTAGCTGCGTGCTACAGTAAAAAGTGCCTAGGGTTTGGTTGCCCCCTTCTTAAACCAACTTCCCACTTGGGCCAAACAACGTGGGCCGAAAGCCTAAGATTATTTCTCCTCTAAAAATCTGATTTCTCTTTTTAATTCCTGTTAAATATCTTTCTCATTTCAATTAATTCTCTAATGTTAAACAGGATATTACATAACCGTTTTGGATACTTTCTTTGTTAGGAGAAATTCGAAATTGAATAAATTCACTCTCTCGAGTAATATTCTCTCTATTTGATATTCGAGGTATTACATTCTACCCCCCTTAAATAGGATTCGACCCCGAATCCTCACACAGCACTACGCGAAAGAACAACCACAACTGAGAGAACTATCAACGGTAACCACGTACCTGAAGTGAACAAATCCGGATAATGCTCGCACATACGAAACTCCAACTCCCAAGTGGCCTCTCTCTCGAACTAGCGAGACCACAACACAAAGACGTAAAACGACGCCTGTCCTAACACTCAACCCGGTATTTTCAGGTACACTCATCAGAAGAGAATCGAAGATAAGACCCTACTCGATGATCAACGTCTTTAACAAAATCCCAAGCTTTGAATTGCTCAGTTGCTCACTTAGTACCAGAACACCAGACGTTGCGAACTTCGCGTATGGACCCGAGACGGTCAAAGCGGTACGCCAACTTCCTAATTTCTGCAACCGTCGAAAACGAACCAATGTACTTGGGCCAACTTCCCCTTTGGTACGAAAGCACACAACATGCTCAAAATCGAACTATTCATCTAACAAGGAGCACCTCCTTTAATCAAGAATGCACGACAGAACTCATTCTTAAACAACTATTTTACAAAGAGAATCCAACTGAAAATAAAGAGTTCTCCTCGCATCCGCACAATGCTAACTCTCCACCAAAAGGGTCAAATCCAAATTTGACAATTCATCACGAAAACAATCCCACTTTCTAAATAGGCAGCTTACGATTGAATACCACGGAATCCAAAGGAGAAATCACTCGAATGCCCAAACCAAATACTTCTTTTGGTTTGCCTAAATTGGAAAGAATCAAATATGCCAACAAAGCGCCAACTCAAAGTGCGGAAGACACCAGTCAACAACACAAAACTCAAACAAGAAACAAGAAAACGCTTCACCACCCGAGGAAACATCCTTTTTCTCAGTTTCTCTTTTAGGAATAAAACTCTCTCGAACCTTGGAATTCGAATTCATCGCTTACCACATGAGCTTCAACTTCTTAATTAAACCTCCTCAAATTATGCTCAAACTGAAATACATCATCCACACCGTTGTGGAGAAACTCTATTCAATCTGCCGAATACTCTAGGCGACTCATCCCACTAACGAAATTAATTTGATAGAAGGCACCCAAAACTTCACAAACTAGGTCCCTCGCAATCACATTACCTCCAATTTTCTAGAATAACAACTTAGAATCCTCAGTACACTCGCTCATTAACTACATCAGAAGGGTTCTATCAACAATCATTCCACTGCTCATAATACTCCAGTTTTCTATCTTCTCTACACACAATCTTTGGGCGACCAAAAAATCTAGCATAAAAATGCAAAGCCCAAATTTAACCTCCAAGAGCTCTACAATGAATTTCTCTTATAACCGATAGTGAAATCATCGGATTAAATCTCTAACATCCCCACAAATCTAACATACTCACTCATTGACATCATCAGGAATCACCCACACATTATCGCAATACTTTCCAATTGCGTTACTCAATAAAATTGATCAAGGTTTCCATACCTTCGATAATCCCCAACCTTTCAATATGAACTAAAGTTCTGGAATTTCGCTATACTATAGGTTCTACTCAGTCGTAACACTGTTCAGATTTACTTCGAAGCCAAACATTCCATTTGAATCAACTTTCCTCCAAGTGGTACAGGTCAAAAGCAATTCATCTTCTACTAATCCTCCAATAGCTTGGTAGCAAAATCTCACCATTACCATTACTTAACCACCACTAAACAGTTGCTCATTTACGCTTTGTAAACTTTGCAACATAAAACTGTTGATCCTTTCTCAAAAGAAAGAGGCGAACAAGGACAAGTTTCATCACACAGGAAAACGTTGCTCCTCACAGCGAGCATGAAACCAAAAGAAATAATCTGGTAACGAGGATCTTGGAAAAATGAATGTTGAGTTCACAGTTGAGGGCACACGTCCCTTAAAAAGGAGTAGCAAATAACAACCAATAAGAAAAAGACATTGCGATTGAAACTCGACATCTCTTGAGCGGAAAGATCAGAAAGTCTAGGAACGATTCAAATAACCACAAGAACTAATTAAGAACCAATACAATTCTTCGACACTTCATATCTGCTCGGAACAGTTCATCTACTCATAAAACATGAGATCCAAATGATCCCAGCCACAAAACTCGAAACCTTTTTTTTCATTTATGGGATTTCACGGAAAGCAAACGGATTAATTTCCTCTTGAAGAAATCAACAAAAAGTTTTCTTTGATTGCAACCTCACTTTGCGAATTCAACCCGAAGAACCTTTAAGACTAAATCATAAGGAACTCTTAAGAAGCAATAGGACATTCCCATTTACCATTTTATTTAAAATAATTTTAGCTACCAGAACATTCACAAGCTCCAAAAGATGACGAAAGCTAAACTTGAAATATTCTCCTTTAAGCGATATCACCAGGCGGCCAAATTACTACAAGTATTAACATCAATCTCACCACAACAATTAGAAAACCCCTCGAAAGACCCATGTGAAAAGAATGGGTTAATTCTTTCTCAAAAGAAGAGGCAAATGGAAACGATTTTCACCAACCAGAAAATCATTTACCGCTCGCAATGAACACAGGACCAAGAGAAATAATCAATTAGGCAAAGAACTCAGAAAACCTAAAAGGAGACCACACTAGAGGACATAGGCCTAACAGGAAGAGAATATCAAACCTTAAAAGATAAGAACAAACGGACAATCAAGATCAAATCGCGTGAATCACTTAAGAACCAATAGAACTATGCGACCCGTTGCTTTACTCGACGACTCCCAATTACCACATAAATCTTGAACACCAAAAGATCATGAAAGCAAAACTTGAAATACTCTCGTTTAAGCAATATCACCATAGGTGATCAAATTACTACGAGAATTAACATCAATCTCACATTCTGACGATTTAATAACAATGACAACATACACTAGTACCAAGAATCATCAAACTTTATTACGCCATCCTAAAACTTCCCAATAGAAACACAAACCACATGATTGAAACAAATTTATTATATCAAGATTATGCTAAGCAATAACAATATCACAAGGCATACTATCAAAGACTACTTACGAAATTCATCTATTCAACTGTTGGTGTTGCTCAACACCATCTTTAGCGCTCATTAACAATTGATGATTGTACTAATCATGTTTGTACATACGGTACTAATTCCATTTGCAATCACATAACCATTTATAAACATAGATTCAACATTTCACCTTTGTTCAGAAATCATTTCAAAACATGATTAACGATTCACTAACATAATTTTCTATAAACAAGGTTTCACGAATCGATGCACCAGCATCCATCTGGTCCTTTGTACAGGTTTCAACAATTTTAGCATATCAGGAATAGGTAAATCTAGCACCTATATAAGATCCATAGGTTACGAGCAGTTTGGACGATCTTTTATTTAACATACACCATGTATCAAATACAAGGACATCTCAAATTAATCAATTTCACTTTCATGGATGGTAGTTAAGAATAATTGATTTGCACCATGCTAACAACCCAACTTGGTAACTCGTATCATAACAATTTATTCGTTTAGTTATAACTTCTCATTTTAAGCATGATAAGACATCACAAAAGGATTCTAACGCCTTCATTCAGCAAAAGAGAGACTTTAAACCTCAGCGCCCAAAGTAATCCAAAAGAAACACATAAAGCCAAAGCTTTCACATGTTAACGAACTTGCAACAGAAAACTTTCATTATCCAAACTATCAAAAAAATAAATGAGTCATTCTTTTCCAATGAGAAAGAAGGAACAACCATGGAAACATCGATCTTGCCACTTGACAACGATCACAAGTAGTAAGAGCAACTCAACAGTCGAAAAGCAATAAATGTTTTAGAGAACCATTAGAGATCTATTGAAAACCATCAACTATCATGAATCACGAACCCAGGAGAAATTCATCAACCACCACAGGACAAGAATTTGCCAAATTCAGAAATCAAGGAAGAGAACAACTTTCTAAAGCAACTCACGCTCAACACCTGAAACTATGGTACTCGGGGTAACTACTCCCCTAACCATATACCACGAACAGTGGTGTAACCTGGTGAATCCCAGAGTGACAACCACGTCCTCAACTTCTTAACATCTGTTATTGACACGCATAATCAATATAATCAATTATGAGTATATGAGATCATCTCATGACAATCATATAATAAATTCATAGATATAAGATATCACATCATATCATAGATTAACAACAAGAAAGATAGTACAGAAGCAATTCAACAATTGCTCAACGAATGAAACATAACAATAGAAATGCGGAAACAATGGATTACCCAACCCCGCCTACTGTGCACAGTGTGTCATTTTAATATATTTCTATTAACCACGGACCTAAAGCCCGCTCTGATACCAACTGTAACACCCTGGCTATTCGGAAGCCAAGATGTCACCAAAATAATCTAACATACATTCATAATGCGGAAGAATTAGAACACCATCTCATCTAATGACAAAAAGAGATCAATATTCAATAGGACCATGTCATGAATATAGTCTGAATCTAAGCAATAACTATCAAAGGAATAATCAAATATCACAAGTACTACTGAATTAACCATAACATAGCAATAGGTATCATTCATCATCTAAATTTATTTATTACAGTTCATCAATAACGAATGAAAGGTAGAACTAAATCATAATCTTGGACTTGAATAGGGTAAAGTGAATGAGTAGTGCGTGTCTACTCCCTCCCAATAGAGCCAACATCAATGATCACCTAAAATAAACAAACAACACAAGAATGAGTCCGAGACTCAGCAAGTACAGTGAATAAATCGGACATACAACAAACATGATCAAGCCAACATCATTGAGGAATATGAATAAATCACAGAACAAATATTTGAATGAATGGAACGAAGGGCTTGAATGAAATGAAGGGATTACACACATGCATATACTGGTATTGCTAGTAACACACCCGTCGGTGTTCACCTAAGCCCGCATTTAACAAAATACGGGGATCCAAGTCCCGTATGAAGAACATTTCATACGGGTGTCCCAATCTGCCCACATTGGAATGGTGGGTCTTACGTGCCCATACTGGAATTGATGGGTCTTTTTAATCCACTCCCGTGGATGAAACATGAATAATGGATGCATGGAATGCAATATGTATATTGAAAAGACATGCTCTCTAATCATGGAGATAACACATATGGAAGGAACATGAACATTAAATATTATCATGGATCTTAGAAAAACACAATATCAACATCAAACATTCAACATTTTCTAATTATCAGAACATCAAAGTACTTGCCTTCCGCGATGCGACGCGTTAGTAGGCAATGGCGGTGCTCCTAAACCTGAAGCCTCTCCGCCTACACAATATATATTCGGAATAAGAACAACATATAACAAGACACTTCCATTAACGTTCTACAACGCCTTCCCGACAACCCACAATTAACTAATTAGATCTAATCTAAAAACAGACGACACAATCATGGAACTGATTCTGGACAGCAGCACGGAATCACTCATATCTAACGATCTGGGACTTGGAACGAGGTGAGCCAGATCCTATGAAAACTTTACGAATATATCTACGAAAACCTAGTTGGTGAGATAACCCAATTCGGCCAAAATCAATATACTACAGGCAGATGAACTTGAAAGACAGAATCTGTCCCGACGAAACGGGCAGCAGTAAAGAAAATAACACAACTTTTGATCTACAACTCCTATTAAGGCGTTCTTTGGTATTCTGGAAAGTTTATGAAAAATTCTAAAATAATTTAGTTGGGTGGAAACCCTGAATCTGCCATTATCGTATTCATAATTTAGGAGACAACTTGATAGATCAATCTCGTCAGAATTCTGGACGGCAGGAATGAAACTACCATAACTTTTGATCCGTATGTCGGAATTATGTGTTCTTGGTGTCCACAGAAAGCTAAGAACATTATCTAACTATCTCTAGGAGATGGAAACCTCCAATTCGGCTTCTAAGGGACCGAAACAAGCCACGCAATCTACTATACAGAACTGAACTAGAACAGGAAGAATTCGATCGAATCGATTCTAACTGAAATCGCATATACTACTAATCAAACAATGAAGAATGACATCCGTTACCCTTGAAGAACCCAGGACGATGATGAACGAGCCTTGAAGATGAAGATCCTCCTTCTCTTCTCCTCCTTTCTCCCCTTTTCTTCTTCCTCCCGATGGCTGGTAGCAAGGAGCAGCAAAGGGGGCAACATGGAGGGCATGACAGCAGGGAGGGGAGGATTTGCTACAGTGGTGGCGCGCTACAGTAGCCACGTGCTACAGTAAAAGTGCCTAGGTTTTGGTTGCCCCCTTTTTAAACCAACTTCCCACTTGGGCCAAACAACGTGGGCCGAAAGCCTAAGATTATTTCTCCTCTAAAAATCTGATTTCTCTTTTTAATTCCTGTTAAATATCTTTCTCATTTCAATTAATTCTCTAATGTTAAACAGGATATTACATAACCGCTGTTGGATACTTTCTTTGTTAGGAGAAATTCGAAATTGAATAAATTCACTCTCCCGAATAATATTCTCTCTATTTGATATTCGAGGTATTACAAACATATCACAAACGGTTATATTGAAAACACCGTTTGTGAAGTATTCATTATCACAGACGATTATTGTTAATAACCGTCTGCAATATGTGGATTTCACAGATGGTTGTTCAACTAAACCGCCTCTGATAGTAAACAAGTTCAGCATAGACATGCAGTAACTTAACTTCAAACTGGATTTCTTATATCATTTTTTGTATTTACATATGGCCAAACAGCGTGGCTAGTCGCTTACTTACAAAAGATTTAAAAAAAGTAGAAATAATAAAATATCAAGTTTTTCTAGTGGCCCAAGTAGCCAGCTATCTCTATTATCAAAGCTTCGTAGGCGACGTCATCGACATCGAAGGGTTCAGGATTAGCACATGTAGCCTGAAACACTTCCAACCGTTGATGTGATCGTTCCATACTCGCCCAAAGAAGCTCCTCTTGAGGAGCCAAGTAGAAAAGCACCTATAGGCCCTCTTTTCTTGCTTGAGGTGTCTTGGCTTGGTTGACTCAGTCGCCCGCCACCTCAATGTCGCATTCCAAGCGACGGTAATCCTCTTGCAGATGTGCAACCTCTTGCTCGAGGACTACACCAATGGCGAGGTTAGCTCGCTAGAAGCTGCAGACCACCCGGAAGACACGGTCGAGGAGGTCATCTAGATGGCGCAACGTTGCCGTCACGTGTCCCAGCATAACCTCCACCGGAGGAGGGAGGACACTATTATTACAGTGTCCTTCCGTAGCTTCCGCCAGCGTACGGCCGACGAGATGCTCGTACAGGATGGCTAGGTAGACCATCAATGCTGGTGTCATGGGAGAAGAGTGGGGAGCCATTTTGTTTGTGCTTGAGAGTACTAGAAAGATGTGTAGTGAGGAGTACGGTGGCGGATGATCTCATTTGTGCTTGAGAGTATAGCGATGTGTGAGAAGTACGGTGGCAGATGATCATTGTTATAAAACATGCAGGGAGTAATGTCGGCGCGGGAGATGAAGAGACACATCGCGCGGGAGGGAAGATGAAGAGACGCATCGTGCGGGAGGTGAAGTGGCATTCAACATATCACAGACACTTCCAACCACAAACAGTCTGAGATAAAAAAAAATAATCACAGACCGTTCGTATGAAAAGCCATTTGTGATAGTTCACAGATGGTTTTAAACATGCACTGACTATGATGTTAATAACTATCACAGACGGTTCTTTTTTATATCCATCTGTGATATTTCATAGACGGTTTTAAATATGCACCATCTGTGATATTAATAACTATCACAGACGATTTTTAATCTGAACCGTCTGTGATAATTTCACAAACGGTTTTAAAGATGAATTGTCTATGTCATCACCTCTTCACAGACAGTTTTTACCACAGCCAGTAGCACAGACGTGCCCTAAACCAAATCCGTTTGTGATTGTATTTAATACAGACGGTTCTGTGGAACCATCTGTGATGAGGCATCCAGGATAGCCCCTTTTGTAGTAGTGGTACCCCTCATGCTGCCTCACAGCCGGTCGCGCTTTCCTCTCCACCATGTGCCTTCCTCCCCTCTGGATCCCCTTTGGCACCATTGTGCGGCATCGCCGCAGCCCATCTCCTCTCCCTCCTCTGCCTGTTCCTCCCCACGCTGCTCCTGCCTCCTCCCCATGCTCGTGTTCCCCCTCCGTCTGGGTCCTCCTCCCCGCACGCCATTGCCGCCTCCCTATGTCGATGATGCAGCCACCACGCGCCCCTCCTTCTCCTCTCCCTCATCTCTTCCTTCTTTGGCCATTCCGAGGGAGGAGGAGCGAACTCGAATCGCAATGGCGCTGTCGGCGGTGGTGGAGAGTGGGGATGCGGTAGTCAGGCCAAATGGTCATCGCTTCCCTCCTCACCATCGTGGCCACGCGATGGCCAGCAGCCGCTGGCTCTCCCTCCTCTCTTCCACCTCCGCCCATTCCTCCCCACGTTGCTCTCGCCTGCCATTTAGATTTTGAAAGTTCAATCAGTGAAATTGTGAGTATGAGCTCATGTAGGGTATGTAACAAATGGATAACTGTCAAAATAATAAATCTACTGACCAGATTGCGTACAGATGTAGTTTCGTGTTGTAATTTATTATTTATTCATTCCTTCTTCGATAATCTGGATAGTTTGTCAGACTCTGAGGTTGCACACTACTTATGTTAAGTCTTACAATTTTCACAATGGTGAGATAATCTTAGTTTTGTTTCTTTACTTATTTTGTAGACTTGAGAACACACTAAACCATGCCCTTGAATGAGTCTAGCCTATTGGATACATGAAGGTGTCAAGAAGGTAGCACACTACTTATGTCCAGAAGGTTGTTGAATTTCCTTGGTAGATAAGTTAATCTTATTGCTTCATGCAATTTGCCTCTCTCATATTTTGAAATTATCTATTGCACACCTCTAATTTTGAAGAGAAGAATACCATGTGTGAAAGTCACTATGTGTTTCCTAATTGCTGCAGCTTGCAGTGTTTGTATGTGATGATGTTCCAGAGGTTGTTATTGGGGATCCTGGGAGATTTCGAGAGATACTGACAAATTCAGTGGGCAACGGTCAAGAAGGTTAATGAATTTCTTTGGTAGATAAGTTAATCTTATTGCTTCATGTGATTTTTGTCAGACCCCAAATTTGTAATTTGGAATTGGTTCCGACCACTTAGTGTCGACTACTAAGCTTCAACTACTCAGTTTCAACTACTGAGTTTCGACCACTTAGTTTCGACTACTGAGCTTCGACCACTTAGTTTCGACTACTGAGCTTCGACCACTCAGTTTCGACTACTGAGCCCGTCGGTCCCCAAATTGGTAATTTGGAATCTACTGTGTCAATCTGTGCCATTCCCTGGATCAATAAATAGCACACATAGATACATTCTTGGACAATCACATACATCGCATACAACAGCGTAATATATTACATGACAGACCGTGCAGCCCACTGTTTTACAAAAGGGGCCACGAAGGCCACACCACTACATTGTTCAGAGTACAGAATAATGGATAAGAGCAGAAGCAAAAGAAGTCATAGTGGATCCATTCACATTGCCCACAAGCAAGCGATTGGGGTCCCGGCCTAAGCTTCACCGTCTGGTCCAGCTGCCAAGTAGTAGTCATATGGGTGTTGGTCGAGCAGCTCTGAAAGATTATGTTGAACGAGTCTGAGTACACAACCGTACTCGTGAGCCAACACACAATGCAGTTCATTATAGATGCAAGGCTAGTCAAGGGAAGCTTAGAGTCCTTTTATTTGCACAAAGCTAAGTTTGAATTAAGGTAAGTAGTACAAGATCTTGAGACTTAGCATTTTTAAATCCAACAATTTTTGTAACTGAGTTTTCATTTGTAAGTACTAGTGGAGATCCCATCTGCTATACCATTGAGTGGCTCCATCCACTCAACACTCGGGCTATCCCGTATTTGCCACTGGTCCTCGACCATGCCATTTCAATCCCTGGGATCCCACCCCATCTTTCCTTTCCATCCACAAATCATTTTGTAAAAAAGAAAGCTAGCTCAAGCGAGTTCTAAGCACCTCTCTTGACCGTGAGCATGGCTATCCAGATAGTTTACTTACTCTGCAGAGTTCATACACTTTACTGACCAGAGATAATCCTCTTGATATATACACATGTTTCCTTAGACATGTGAATCAAGGGGAGATTAGCGCAAGGCCATTACAATGCTCATCCTCGACGCAACCCCACCTGCTAAGGTTTCCACCGCGCAGAGCCACGCTGCCAGGAGGTTCCCTCTTGCACCATGTGGTTTTCCTATGGCTTCTACCCTTACCCACGCCACACACCCACCAGTGGGAAAGCCACACCGATGCAAACAAATTAGTTAGCCAGGTCGTACTCATTATAGACTTGTGGTTGCACTATTTTTACATGAGAGGTCATCACAAGAACTCGGTCCTTTACTGACTTGGGCAGTACATCCACATACCCCACTGTTGTGCATCACCAGCACTAGCCACTCTTTCCAGCCGCCCAAGTCAAAATCTATTTTTTTAGGTTTTTCTTTGTTTTTTTTTTAAATAACCTTTAGTCCAACATACCAGCCAAGCCCCAACCTCAACTGCCCAAATCCAGTTTTCATGTTTTGAATGATTGTGGTCGGGCAATTTAATCCCGCATGAAACTGTATCTAAGCAAGACTAAGCATGACACTTAGATACAGACTTATTAGCTAGTATGTAAACCATTAGTTCTAGGGTGACAAAGGATAGTGTCCAAGTTAAAGGGTTGGAAGTTTATACACAATTATTATTAAGGCATTAACTATGAACTAGACCAATATAGTTGTATAAATCATAGCAATGCAATTTCATAATTTAAAGCAACGTGATTTGCAAAGAGTAGGTGCAATATGATCAAAGTATTGACTCGCCTTGCTCAGGGTACTGCTGATCTTGTTCTGGGTCAACCGGAGGTTCTTCGGTCACTTTGGCTTCTATATACATAAAAACAACCAAAAATGCAAATAAGCACATATGAATTCAAATTGCATTCAAACATTCCAATGAACTCCAAATGGGGTGTCTTCGGTTTAGTTGAGGAGATTTGGTTAGTTTCCATTCTTTCATTACCGTGTCTGGTGTTGGACATAGAATCCATGTAGAGAACGTAAGTGGTTTCCTAGTCGGTCGCTAATGCGTACATGAGTCCTTAGTTTCGAGTACTGTTCATCGTCTCGACTCCCTAGTCGGAAGGGGTTTCGACTACCTGGTCGGAAGAGGTTTTGAGTACTGTTCGTTCCTTTGAGTACTGTACATTATTTCAACTATCCAGCCGGAAGGGGTTTTTGACCACATGGTTGGGAGGGCTTTCCACCATCTGGTCCGAAGGGCTTTCGACCACCCGGTCGGAAAGGGTTTCGATCATCTGGTCTGAAGGGGGTTTTCGACCACCTGGTTGGAAGGGCTTTCGACCACCTAGACGGAGGGGATTCGAGTACATGTAGTCGAAGGAGTTTCGACCACCTAGTCGAAGGGTGTTTTGACCACCTGGTTGGAGGGAGTTTCGACCACCTGGTCGGAGGGAGTTTTGATGTCGAACCCGGGAATGAAGGATCCCGAATTCTCTCTATTCATACACTAGTCTAGGATTTCTAGTGTACACAGTCATACAAAAATGATATCACGATCATATCATGAAAATTATATAACAATAATTCAGAGTTTTAATACAAAGTGGGCCTGAGGCCAATTAAACAAATATCACAACGGAAGCAAAGTAGTAGTAGGCCACATGATTCGCCACAGGCAATTGTTTGGGGGTGTAGGCCTAAACGTCAGGTTCCTCACCGTCTTGATAGAAGTCTTCTCCTTAAAAAAGAGTATTCAGCAAGAGTGAGCACAACTTCCGTGCTCGCAAGTTACACCCAATAGAGAATTATGATGCATGCATAAATAAGCAAGTGACACTAGCAGGGTTCAATTTGCATAAAGGAGCATTTTCAGTTTAAATACTCATATTAATTTCCAAGGCCATTTTTAATCTATAACTAAAATCTGATTTAAAATGACAGTTGTATAGTGGATAACCTCCATAAATGAATGGTGAAGGATACCCTCCTATCACATGGCTAACCGCCCAATTTTAGCACAAGGATTTACCATCCTACAATCATTTAATCATTTTTAAAACCAAAAACAAAGTCAAACTTAAAGTGGCTTTGCTCAGCATGTCCATGAACGCGGACGAGGCTATTCGAATAGTTTTCTACTCTATAGAGTTTGTACAGCTTTACCCACACGTGATAATTTTCTTTTAATGTCGGTCAATACACGTTTCCGAAGGCGTGTGACTAAGCAATTATCATGAGGCCTTTACAATGCTCTACCTTAATGTATTCATGTCTGCTAAGGTTTCTCTTTTATTGGGCTAACCACCCTCCGAAAGCCCCCTCTTGCGCCAAGTGGGAATAACGTCTAACCGACACCCACACAACAATATGACACAAATAACATTAAGGTATTACAAATTATTGAGCCAAATCTGTCCCATTCCAGACGTGTGGTGGTACGGTAAGGCGTAGCAAAATACGCTCAAAGACCGGTCCTTAACTGACTTGGGCGACTTTCCAAAATAACCCCTGGGCCTCAACCTCAACCAGATTGAGCCCGTGCATAAACCTGCACACACCAATCATCCATTTCGCCCAAGTCCAAACCCATTTTTTATTTTATTTTAAATAAAACCATCTTTATAAACTTTCTATGGTAAAACAATACCATAGTCTCAATTTAAACAAGTTTGAATAATTTGGCTAAAATCTCCCAAAAACACAGTTTTGATCTAAGCATTGACAAAGCATATAATTATTTTGAATATTATTTTATCTAAGGTTGAGAAGGGAATGATAATCAATATTCAAGATTGGCTATTCAAAGGAACTGGAATAACTAAGGAATTAAACAGGAATTAAAATAGCTTGAATAAAATTATGCATGCAATAATAATTTAAAAACAGAATTTAAATAACTTTAAAATATTGGGATCGACATGGTCAATGGTATAACTTGCCTTGATCGAAGTCTTGGTACTCTAAGTCCTCTGAAGGATCAAGCTCTTTGGAGTCGTCGAAGTCTATATGCGAAAATGCGACAAATTCAAATGACATTCAAATAAAATTCAAAACGACAATTCAAACTAACTCCAAATCAAATAATTTTAGTTTATTTAGCTAGATATTGAATTTAAACAAATTTAGAAATTTGAAACACCTAAATCGGGGTTTGGATGCAAAAGATATGGGCTTTGGAAGTTTAAACCTAAATGAAACCCTAAAATCAGATTTAAACTAATTTACCGAATTGTTTTTCTTAAGGAAAAATTGATTACTGCGCATGGATGACATCAGCAAGGTCTTTTTGCCCGAAAAGAAAATAAAAGGGAAAACCTGACATGCGGGCCCCACTTCTAAGTGGCTCGGTACTCATGGACCATGTCTACATAGAGCATGTCACTGCCACACGGGCAAGGATGTCAAGGTGGCATCTATGTGGAGGTGAGGTTGCTAAGCCATGTCAGCACAGGGCGGCGCCAGCATCAGGACCAATGGTCGCCGGCGATTGGGACTCCAACGAGGGATGTGGATGGTGCCAATCACACGAGGGCAATGAGGCGGTCCTGGTGCTTACCTCCTTGGCGAGAGAGCGACGGGGAAAGGCCGGTAGTGAGGAAGATTGGCGGCAGCGAACTCGGGCTCACGGTGGCGGAGGATCCTAGCAGCGCTCTAGTGAGGGCAACGTGCGCACAGGGATGGTGACGAGGTCGCAGTGTCGAATAGGGGGTCGTCGTCGACGATGAGCCTTCTCTAGTGCTGGAATCGAAGAAGATTCAAGTTTCGGCGGCGCGGAGGGAAACTCAAATTGTCGGCAATTGGGAGAGGGAGAGGGTAGAGAGCTTGGGGGTTTGGGATGAGGAGGAAGATGGCTATCTCCTGCTCCCTTTTATAGGGGCCGAGGGGCACCGGGGCGGCGAGGAGATGTGGAGATAATGGCGGCGGCGGTTGTTGAGTTCGTGCGAACCAGCGCGGAGGAGGAGGAGAAGGTGGGGGGATAAGGCGGAGGTAGGCGCAGGGTCGTGCGCACGTCCACACGAAAAACAAGGACATTTGATGTGATAGTTGTGGAGCTCGCGCGCGCAACAATGGTAGCCTCGCTGGCTTGGCTGTGCGGGGAAGAAACAAAGGGAGAAGAAGGAGATTGCGGGCCCACGCGTCGGTGCTTGAAAAGAAAAGAAAGGAAAGGAAAGGAGCGGAGTCTTTGGGGTGTTCAATTTAAATCGAATGATCCACAATGCGGTGACGTTTGGACCGCTCCGAGCAGGTGAACATGATCAGGCTGTCCATTTTAGATCGGACGGTCCGCATCACTGGGATATTCTGATCGTCCGGAAGCGCCATCAAGATCAACCGTTGATCTTTGATCCAATGGCTGAAATCGGTTGGAGTGCGAGTGCGCGGAGGATTTAGGCTGAGTGGGCCATGTGTGTGCGGGAAATGAGTTGGGCTGCGGCAGATTTGACCCAAGTACTATTTGAGAGTTTTAAATGATTTAACAATTGTTTTAATTCTGATAATTCAAATAGGCTTTAGAAAATACCAAATAAAATCCAAAAATTCTAGAAAAATTCACAAAAATTCCTAGAGTTGTTTTGGACTTAATAAAATTATTTCCAACTTAAAGTTGGCTTTTATTTTTGCAAATAAATTATTTTGGCTTTAAAATAATTAGGGAAAAGCTTTTAAAATTTTAGAAAATCCACAAAAATAATTAAGTTTTAATTTTCAACTAAAATTTGAAATTTTGGGCTGTTACAAACTTACCCCCCTTAAAGGGAACCTCGACCCCGAGATTTAGACTTGGCCAGCAAAAAGGTGGGGATACTCGGCTTTCAAATCTTCTTCTCGCTCCCAGATAGCTTCTTCTTCTGAATGATTACTTCACTGAACTTTGCATGAACGGATGACTTTGCTTCTAGTGATTCGTTCTGCCACGTCAAGAATCTTAATTGATTGTTCCACATAGGTGAGATCTTCTTGAAGGTCGATGCTTTCAAGCAGTGCTTCTTTCGTTGGTACTCTGAGACACCTCTTTAGCTGGGAGACATGGAAGACATTGTCAACTGTAGACAAGGATGCTGGTAACTTGAGTTGATAAGCAACTTCACCTCTTCTTGCCAAAATCTTGTAAGGTCCCACAAATCTGGGTGCGAGTTTTCCTTTTGTTTGGAATCTTTTTACTCCTCTGAGTGGAGTAACTCTGAGATAGACAAAATCTCCTATTTCAAAGGTCAACTCTCTCCGACGGTTATCAGCATAACTCTTCTATCGGGTCTAAGCCACCTTTTGGTGTTCTTTTATTGGTTTAACCTTACTTTCAGCTTCTTTGATCAATTCCGGTCCAAAGAACTGATGCTCTCCTACTTGATCCCAAAGGAGAGGAGTTCTAAACTTTCTGTCGTACAAAGCTTCTAATGGAGACATCTGCAAACTGGCTTGGTAGCTATTGTTGTATGAGAATTCTGCATAGGGCAAATTCTTGTCCCAACTTCTTCCATAGTCTATGGCACAGGCTTGAAGCATATCTTCTAGAATCTGATTCACGCGTTCTGTCTGGCCATCTGTTTGAGGATGATAAGCGGTGCTGAAATTGAGTCTAGTTCCCAAGGCTTCATGTAGACTTTTCCAAAACCGGGAAGTGAACTGGGAACCTCTATCAAACACGATCTTCTTGGGTACTCCATGTAGACAGACGATCCTGGTCATGTACAACTCTGCTAACTTGTTGCACTAGTAGGTGGTCTTGACTGGAATAAAGTGAGCTACTTTGGTCAACCGGTCAATTATTACCCAGATGGAATCACATCCTGATTGGGTCCTAGGAAGTCCGGTAATGAAATCCATACCAACTTCCTCCCACTTCCATTCGGGAATTGGTAATGGCTGCAACAAACTAGCGGGTCTTTGATGTTCTACCTTGACTCGCTGACATAAATCACAGTGTGCAACGAACTCAGCAATTTCTTGCTTCATGCTGACCCACCAAAATTTTTCCTTTAGATCCTGGTACATCTTGGTACTTTCGGGATGGATGGAGTAAAGTTATTCATGAGCTTCTTTCAAAATCGACTGTCTTATCTCCTGTTGATTAGGTACACAGATGCGGTTTCCAAACCATACTGTTCCTTGCTCATCCTCAGAAAATCCTGGGTTTTGCCTCTTCTCATATTCTTCTTGACCTCTTTGATGTCTTCATCTTCTAACTTCTTTTCTCTAATCTGACTCTGAAGAGTTGGTTGAACTTCCACAGCGTTCACACAGCCCTGGTTGACAATTTCCAAGTTCAAGCGCTTCAGTTCTTCATATAATTCTAGCTATTTCTTCTGAACCAAGATGGTGTTGCAATACGCCTTTCTGCTCAGGGCATCTGTAACCACATTTGCTTTGCTCGGATGATAATGGATTCCAAGGTCGTAATCCTTTATCAGCTCTAGCCATCTTCTCTGTCATAGATTAAGTTCTGACTGGGTGAAGATGTACTTCAAACTCTTATGATCCGTGAAAATCTCACAGCGGTTACCAATGAGATAATGCCGTCATATTTTCAAAGCATGCACAATTGCTGCTAACTCAAGATCTTGAGTCGGATAATTCCCTTTGTGTGGCCTCAACTGACAAGATGCATAAGCCACGATTTTTCCTTCTGCATCAGCACACATCCGAGACTTTGACGAGATGCGTCACAGAAAATCTCAAAGTTCTTATGGATATCCGGTAGAACTAGCACTGGTGCAGAAACTAGTCTCTTCTTCAGCTCTTGGAAACCTTTCTCACATGCATTTGTCCATTCAAATTTCTTCTCCTTCTTTAGAAGTTGAGTCATGTGCCTTGCGGTCTTGGAGAAACCTTCAATGAATCTGCGGTAATATCCTGCTAGACCGAGAAAACTTCTCACTTCAGTAACAAATCGGGGTTGTTTCCAATCCATTACAGGTTCGACCTTGGTGGGGTCTACTACAACTCCTACTGACACAATATGTCCGAGGAAAGCCACCTGACTTAGCCAAAATTCGCTCTTACTAAATTTGGCATAAAGCTGATGTTCCCTGAGTTTTTCCAAAATTATCCTAAGATGCTCCTCATGCTCTTCTTCATCCTTGGAATAGATGAGAATGTCATCGATGAAAACAATCACGAACTTATCCAAGAATTTCATGAACACTTTGTTCATCATATTCATGAAATAAGCAGGGGCATTTGTCAAACCGAAAGACATTACTATAAATTCATACAGTCCATATCTGGTGGTGAAAGCAGTCTTCAGGATATCTGCTGGTCTGATCTTCAGTTGGTGATAGCCGGATCTTAGATCAATCTTCGAGAAGACGCTTGCTCCTTTCAGCTGATCAAATATATCATCAATCCTGGGTAACGGGTACTTGTTCTTGATTGTCACCTCATTGAGTGATCTGTAGTCCACACACATTCTCATACTATTGTCTTTCTTCTTGACAAATAGTACTGGTGCTCCCCAAGGTGATGAGCTAGGTTGAATATAACCTTTGTTCCGCAATTCTTCAATCTTTTTCTTCAGCTCTGCTAATTCATTGGCCGACATTCTGTAGGGTCGCTTTGAGATTGGAGTAGTCCTTGGGAATAATTCAATTAAGAACATTATGTCTCTATCCGGTCGCATGCCGGATAAATCCTCAGGAAAAACATCTGGGTACTCTTGCACCACTGGTATATCTTCAAGCTTTACCTTCTTCGAGCTGGTCAAGATGGAACTCCTTCCGGTAGAAGTTTTGGACTTAAATTCAACTGAAATTCCTTGCTCACTGGTGAGGGTGATAGACCTATTGGCACAATATCTGTCCTTGATTCTTGGCTAGTCAGTCCATTCCAAGAATTACATCCAGACCTTGAGAGTGTAAGACTATTAAGTCTACCAAAAAAGATACTCCGGATATTTCCAAAGTAAGGTTTCGGCATAGAGAACTGGTCCTCATTTCTGAGCTCGGGGAACGGATTATCATAGGGTTAGCTAAGGAAGAGATAGGTAACCCATATTTTCCCACAAACTTATTTGAGACAAAAGAATGTGAAGCTCCAAAATCAAACAAGACTGAAGCTGGTATCGAATTAACGAGGAATGTACCAAGGACGACATCCGGTGCTGCTTCGGCTTCCTCTAAGGTGATGTGATTCACACGTCCCTTCACGTACTGGACCGTTGGCTTTGGGGTGCCGCCAGTGGTTGGAACTCCTGAGGTTGGCCTAGCTGGTTCTGTGGCTTGTTGCTTCTTCGGGCATTTATTGGCATAATGCTCCGTCTCGTTGCAGTTGAAGCAAGTCACTCCTACTGCAGAGGAAGTTGGGTTCTTCTGTTGAAACTGGCTTCCGGATGAATTGCTGCGGAAGCCGAAGGTGTTGGGGCGCTGTGCTAGTACTGGAGCTCTGGGTGTAGAAGATTGAAACCTTCCATGCTGAGGTGGCTAAGGCTGAGTGAAGCGAGGCTTGGGTAGTCCTCTAGAGTTGAATTTCTGAGCAGCCATCCTCCGCTTGCAGTTCTCCATCTCTTGGTGTTTACCCACCTAGCGGATAGCTTTGTTCACTAACTATTGAAAGTTAGTGAAGTCCTGGGAGATCATACGAACAGAGAGTTCATCGTTCAGCCCTTCCAGGAATCGCTCCTATTTGTCCTCATCTCTGGCCACATCTTCAGGTGCATAGCGAGCAAGCTGGTTGAACCTGTGCAGATACTCGCTCACTGTGCAGTTGCCTTGGCGAAGTGAGCGGAACTCCTTCTTATTTAAAGTCATTATCCCCGCGGGGATATGTGCATGGCAAAAAGCACGTACAAACTCATTCCAATAGATGCTCTGAGCATCTGCATGAGATTGCGTGAAGTTGTCCCACCACTCAGACGCGGGACCATTCAGCTGGTGAGAGGCAAACAGGACCCTCTCACGATCTGAGCACTGGGAGACGTCCAACTTCTTCCCAATGACCCGGAGCCAATCATCTGCATCCATGGGTTCTATATTGCTAGAAAATGTCGAGGGACGCATCTGTATCAACTCTGACATTGTTGCCCTTGGCGGAGGTGGAGGTGGGGTATGAGTTGCTACCTGCACACTCTGGACATTGTTGAGGGATTGTGCCAGCAAGTCGATCAGGTGAGTCTGATTGACCATCATCTGGCGCCAATCAGGTCCTTCTGCCGGTGGAGGTGGTGGTTGCTGGACGGGGTTCTCCTGGTAGTCAGCATTTTCACTACCCTGGCCCCTAGCGCTGCCACTTCCTGTGCGGGTAGTCACCATCTGCTGGATCTTCCAAAGATTTAGAAAAGAGGAAGAAAGATAGCACTAAGGGGATAAATCTAAATAGCCCAAGAACATACAAACACAAGACAAAGAATAAATTTTCCAAAATATTTCTTTTATTAATTTCTTTTATTCATTGATTATGGCTACCACAAAGAGGATTAGTAGCTCATAATTTGCAACTAATGAACGAACTAAGGAAAAATAGCTACATGGTACTAAGGGTGTAGTCTGGCTCACTGGAGCTAGCCTCACTTGCCCTGTAGTGAGCCAGCTCCTCCTCTGCGGCTTTCAGCTTCTCTTCTGCCTCCTGCAGGCTATCCTGGGTGGTACGTAGGTCCTCCAAAGTGTTCCTGTAGGCATAATTTATTGCCTTAGCCAGGTCCACCTGGTGCATCAACTCGAGAGAGTCCTCCTCTATGGCTGAGAGAAAGGTACTATTGAGCTGGGTCGGAATATGCATCAGGTGGCAGTGGAATGCGGTGTCATGGAAGCGATGGTCATAAATGTAGCGAAGATGACGAGCTGCTTCTCTGGCCATGTCCTGAATGCCCTCGGAGAAGGTGTTGTGTCTCATCGGAGCGTCGAAGATGTGGAATTGCTTATCTGGCTGCAGGTTGGAGTAGAGCAGCACCTCTACCCTCCAACGATACTGTCTTTCCACCTTGTACTTGTATCCTTGGTTTGTGGGCCTCTCTTTGAAGTCCAGATGTTGCATCATCTTCTAAAGAACAGCAACCCAATGTCCCACAAAAACTCCGTGGGAAGTAGCGCTCGGTGCTTCGGACATCTACAATTTTTGAGAAAGAGATGAGTTAGTAACCTTTTTAAAGAGAAGGGTTGAGAAAGGACTCTGGAAAGACCAAAATAGTTTTAGTTTCCAAAAGTAAGTCCTTAAGGTAATTCTAAGGCCACGACCTACAGTCGATATGGCTCTGATACCACTTTTGTCGAACCCGGGAACGAAGGATCCCGAATTCTCTATATTCATACACTAGTCTAGGATTTCTAGTGTACACAGTTATACAAAAATGATATCACAATCATATCATGAAAATTATATAACAATAATTCAGAGTTTTAATACAAAGTGGGCCTGAGGCCAATTAAACAAATATCACAACGGAAGCAAAGTATTAGTAGGCCACACGATTCGACATAGGCAATTGTCTAGGGGCGTAGGCCTAAACTTCAGGATCCTCATCGTCCTGATAGAAGTCTTCTCCTGAATAAAGATTATTCAGCAAGAGTGAGCACAACTTCCGTGCTCACAAGTTACACCTAATAGAGAATTATGATGCATGCATAAGTAAGCAAGTGATACTGGTAGGGTTGAATTAGCATAAAGCAGCATTTTTAGTTTAAATACTCACATTAATTTCCAAGGCCATTTTTAATCTATAACTAAAATCGATTTAAAATGATAGTTGTATAGTGGATAACCTCGATAAATGAATGGTGAAAGATACCCTCCTATCACATGGCTAACCGCCCAATTTTACCACAAGGATTTACCATCCTAAAATCATTTAATCATTTTTAAAACCAAAAACAAAGTCTAACTTAAAGTGGCTTTGCTCAGCATGTCGATGACCGCGGACGCGGCTATTCGAATAGTTTTCTACTCCGTAGAGTTTGTACAGCTTTACCCACACATGATAATATGCTTTTAATGTCAGCCAATACACGCTTCCAAAGGCGTGTAACTAAGCAATAATCATGAGGCCTTTACAATGCTCTACCTTAATGTATTCATGTCTGCTAAGGTTTCACTTTCATTGGGCTAACCACCCTCCGAAAGCCCCCTCTTGCGCCAAGTGGGAATAATGTCTAACCGACACCCACACGACAATATGACACAAATAACATTAAGGTTTTACAAATTATTGAGCCAAATCTGTTCCATTCCAGACATGTGGTGGTACGGTAAGGTGTAGCAAAATACACTCAATGACCGGTCCTTAACTGACTTGAGTGACTTTCCAAAATAACGCCTGGGCCTCAACCTTAACCAGATTGAACCCGCGTATAAACCTGCACCCACCAATCATCCATTTCGCCCAAGTCCAAACCCATTTTTAATTTTATTTTAAATGAAACCATCTTTATAAACTTTCTATGGTAAAACACTACCATAGACTCAATTTAAACAAGTTTGAACAATTTAGCTAAAATCTCCCAAAAACATAGTTCTGATCTAAGCATTTACTAAGGATATGATTATTTTGAATATTATTTTGTCTAAGGTTGACAAGGGAATGATAATCAATATTCAGGATTGGCTATTCAAAGGAATTGGAATAACTAAGGAATTAAACAGGAATTAAAATAACTTGAATAAAATTATGCATGCAATAATAATTTAAAAATAGAATTTAAATAACTTTAAAATATTGGGATCAACATGGTCAATAATATGACTTGCCTTGATGAAAGTCTTGGTACTCTAAGTCCTCTAAAGGACTAAGCTCTCCGGAGTCGTCGAAGTCTATACGCAAAAATGCGACAAATTCAAATGACATTCAAATAAAATTCAAAAAGGCAATTCAAACTAACTCCAAACCAAATAATTTTAGTTTAGTTAGCTAGATATTGAATTTATACAAATTTATAAATTTGAAACACCTAAATCGGGGTTTGGATGCAAAAGATATGAGTTTTGGAAGTTTAAACCTAAATGAAACCCTAAAATCAGATTTAGACTAATTTACCGAATTGTTTGTCTTAAGAAAAAACTGATTACTGCACATGGATGACATTAGCAAGGACTTTTCGGCCGAAAAGAAAATAAAACAAAAAACCTAACGTGTGGACCCCTCTTGTAAGTGGCTCGGTACTCATGGACCAAGTGTACCTAGGGCACGTCACTGCCACATGGGCAAGGATGTCAAGGTGGCGTCTACGTGGAGGTAATGTGGCTAAGCCACGTCAACACAGGGCGGCGCCGACGTCGGGACCAATGGTCGTTGGCGATTGGGACTCCGGTGAGGGGTGTGCATGGTGCCAATCGCACGAGGGCGACGAGGCGGTCTTGGTGCTTACCTCCTTGGCGAGAGAGCAACGGGGAAAGGCCGGTGGCAAGGAAGATTGGCGGCGTTGAACTCAGGCTCGCGGTGGCGGAGGATCCTAGCAGCGCTCTGGTGAGGGCAACGCACACACAGGGACAGTGATGAGGCGGCGGTGTCGAATAGGGGGTCGTCGTCGATGATGACACTACTACAAAACAGGCTATAGTAGACGCCCCATCACAGACGGTTCCTTTGGAACCGTCTGTGTTGGGTCAGTCCGGACCTGCGGGTGGCGCGGTTCGACTATCACAGAAGGTATTTTGTAGAACCGTCTGTGATAGTCATCTATCACAGACGGTTCATTAATAGAACTGTCAGGAATTATCCTGACGGTTCTATTCACAAACCGTGCGTGATAATCGACCAATCACGAGCGGTTCTCAATAAGAACCGTCTATGATAATACATAGGCGGTTACGAATAAGAACCGCTCAATAATTAGTTATCACGAGCGGTTCTAATTAAGAACCGTTTGTGATATCTCGCTATCCTCTCGCCTTGCTTGCCTGCCGCCAAGACTGCCGCTCTGGAGGCCTCATGTCACTGAGCGGTTCTTTAATAGAACCGTTTGTGAATGATCACGGACGGTTCTATTAAAAAACCGTCATGATAGGTGCTATCCTGAGCGGTTCTTAACAAGAACCGTCTGTGATTGTTGGGCGGGAAACGAAAATTTAAACATAATGGGCGGGCTGCCGAAACTCGCTTTATATAACCTCCATCTCCTCCTCTACGGTCTCTCCTCCTCACAGCTCATACCTCCATCTCCTCCTCTGCCGTTTCTCCTCCTCACACCAGCCTCCTCCACCTCGCCGCGACCTCGTCGTCTTCGGCCTCCTCCACTTCGTCGCCCCCGGCCTCCTCCACCTCTCCGCGACCTCGTCGTCTTCGGCCTCCTCCACTTCGTCGCCCCCAGCCTCCTCCACCTCGCCGCGACCTCGTCGTCTTCGGCCTCCTCCATGTCATCGCCCCCGACCTCCTCCACCTCGCCGCGACCTCGTCGTCTTCGGCCTCCTCCACTTAAATGCCCGGCCTCCTCCACTTAAATGCGCCCGGCCTCCACGACCTCACTCTCTCTACTCCCCCCTTTGCTTTGTGATGTGGATTCTTGAGTTGATGCTCTTGTGATGTGGGTGATGCTACTGTGATGTGTGTAGTTCATGTTGAGTTATTTGGTTTGGGCAAAAATATAGATGGTAGATTGCGCACCGTTCGGTAAAATCATCATAACTTTTGCATACGAACTCCGATTGTGACGTTCTTTGGCTCGTTGAAAAGCTAACGAACTCCGATTGTGATGTTCTTTGGCTCCGTTCGGTAAAGTCAAGGTTAGATTCTCTTCGCGAGGTCTCGAAAAAGTGAAAACCCCAAAAAAGGTCGTTTAGGGCCTCTAAACGGCCTCAAGTTTGGCGGCCGTTTTGTTTTTTTTGTCATGAAAAAGGCTATCACGAGCGGTTCTAAACAAGAACCGTCTGGAAAACTCATCATAGGCGGTTACGAACAAGAACCGCTCAGGAAAATGTCATCCTGCACGGTTTGTAAATTAAACCGTCGGTGATATTCTCGATCACGAGCGTTTTTTATGAAAACCGCTGCGTGATATAGCCTTCGCTGAGCGGTTTCAACAAAAACCGTGCGTGATAGTGCGTATCACTGAGCGGTTTTGAACCGTCTGTGATAACTGCCTGTTATCACAGACCAACAAATATAGACGGTTCAGAAACCGTCTGTGATGAGGCTTCCTGTCATGAGCCTTCGCCGGCACCAGAATTGAAGAAGATTCAAGTTTCAGCGGCACAGAGGGAAACTCAAATTGTCGGCAATTGGGAGAGGGAGAGGGTAGAGAGCTTGGGGGTTTGGGATGAGGAGGAAGAGGGCTAACTCATGCTCCCTTTTATAGGGGTCAAGGGGTACCGGGGCGACAAGGAGACGTGGAGATAATGGTGGCGGCAGTTGTTGAGTTCGTGCGAACCGGCATAGACAAGGGGGAGAAGGTGGGGGGATAAGGTGGAGGTGGGCACGGGGTCGTGCGCACGTGCGCGTGAAAAATGGGGACAGTTGAGGCCACGGTTGTGGAGCTTGGCCGTGCAGGGAAGAAACAAAGGGAGGAGAAGGAGATGGCGGGCCCACGCGTCGGCAATTGAAAAGAAAAGAAAGGAAAGGAGCGGGGTTCTGGGCCGTTCGATTTAAATCGAACAATCCATAACGCAGTGACGTTCGGATCGCTCTGAGCAGGCAACCATGATCGGGCCGTCCATTTTAGATCGGACGGTCCACATCACTGGGACGTTCGGACCGTCGGAAGCGCCATCAAGATCAACCGTTGATCTTTGATCTAATGGCCGAAATCGGTTAGACTGCGAGCGCACGGAGGATTTGGGCTAAGCGGACCACGCGCATGCGGGAAATGAGTTGGGCTGCGGCAGATTCGACCCAAGTACCATTTGAGAATTTTAAATGATTTAACAATTGTTTTAATTCTGATAATTCAAATAGGCTTTAGAAAATACCAAATAAAATCCAAAAATTATAGAAAAATTCACAGAAATTCCTAGAGTTGTTTTGGACTTAATAAAATTATTTCAAACTTAAAGTTGGCTTTTATTTTTGCAAATAAATTATTTTGGCTTTAAAATAATTAGGGAAAAGCTTTTAAATTTTCAAAAAATCCACAAAAATAATTAAGTTTTAATTTTCAACTAAAATTTGAAATTTTGGGCTGTTACATTTGACCAATTAGTTGAAGGGTGTTTTGGGCACCTGGTCGGAAAGTTTCGACCACCTGGTCGATGGGAGTTTCGACCACCTGGTCAAAAGGTGTTTCAACCATCTGGTCGAAAGGAGTTTTGACCACCTGGTCGAATTGTCTTTCGACTATGCGTAGTCGAAGGATTTTTGACTACATGTAGTTGAAGGAGGTTCGACTACACATGATGACTACACGATCACGTGGTCAGAAGAAGGTACAACTACATGTAATCGTAGGAGGTTCAACTACACGCGAAGACTTCAGGATCACGTGGTCGGAAGAAGGTTCACGTAGTCGAAGGAAGTTTGACTACACACGAAGAGTTCACAATCACGTGGTTAGAAGAAGGTACGACTACGTGTGATCGTAGGAGGTTTAACTACACGCGAAGACTTCCCAATCTAGAACGCATTCGTTGATCCGACAATGCTTCCGTGAAACTAGAGTGAGCATCTAGTGGCCACCAGGAACGTACCAGTATGGCACTGAGGGGACGAGCTACCGAAGATGGCCCAGAGATGATGGGCAGCGACGGTGAGAGAAGCTTTGAGCGATAGTGATGGCCTGAGGCAAAAGTGTAGTCTTCAACCCTTAGGATAGCTCCGAGGAAGTAGGTAGATGGTTCCAAAGAAATGACTTGGGGTATGCTTCACCGGTGAGGCCGACTCGACTGCTTGGGCTAATCTGGTCGGAGGGGAGGAAGATGAGGTCGGCGGTGGTTCCAATGGGTGTTGATGGCGATGGCGGCATGGTGGTGCCGCTTGGCTGAGGCGAGCGCTCAAGCCTTACCTGGAGCTCAAGCTCGCTTGAGGAATGGATCGAGGAGGTGGAAATGGCAATGGTGTGGTGAGGAAAGGCACTGAGGGGCTCGGGGTTGCTATATATATATCAGCAATGGGGTAGAGATGCTCAAGAGCCTACGATGCATTCAACACGCCCCGACAAGGAGGAGTGGTTGGTGATTTGACAGGGTCGGCAGCACGGTGCAATCAGTGTGATGGGTTGAGCGACATGGAGTAATGGCCGAGTGACAGCTTTCACCATCCACTCGAGCCTAGCCGAAGGAACAGGAAGCAAGAGGAAGAGAATAGGCTAGGGAGAATAGGAAAAAGGAACAGAATAGAATTTTAGAGTTGTATATAATTCTGACATTTTCATTTGGTGATTCTCCTACGACGATAGTCATGGTTTGGTATTTATTGGACATTCCTAATTGGACTCCTTGATCACTTAGGGGATTATGTGTTGGATTTGACACTTTTGATTTTGGGGGTTTACATGAAATATTTAGAAGGGAATGCTTTTAAGTTTGTTTACTTTGACCATTTATGTTTCTAGGGTTTCCTTGTCTTAGGGTTCTCTAGTTTTTGTACCACTGATGAAGGCAAGAAAGTCAAATACAATTCAAACAACTCTTGAAAATGCAATCAAGAAGAACAATATTAGCTATCACATAAAAAAGTTTTAAAAATCCCATATTTTTGCATTTATGAATTTTTGGGATGTTACAAACCCTACCCCCATAAAAAGAATCTCGACCGAGATTCAGATAAGGTTACTGTCAATGTAGAAGTCTTCCGTAATCGCCCAGGCCCACAAGGCGGTAGGCACCATCGACAAGAGACTAGTTGTAGAGAGACTTATGACCAGGGGATGGTCATAAGAAAAGAGCTTACGACTAGAACTGGTCGCAGAGGAACTTACGACCAAGGGATCGTCGTAAAAGAAAAGCTTACGACTGGGAACTGGTCGTAGAGGAACTTACGACCAGGGGATGGTCGTAGAAAAGATTACAACCCTCACCCTTATGGATCCTCATCAATTAAAAAATAATTGGGAACACTCGGTTTTTAACAAGTCCTCTCGTTCTCACGTAGCTTCTCTTGCTGTGTGGTTGCTCCACCTAACTTTACAAAGGTGGTACACACGGTTTCATGTCCATTTTTTCCACTACTTCTAGGATTTCAACTACATGTTTGGTATATGCCAAATCCTTGCCAAGTTCGATGTCTTCTAGTCGAGCTTGTTCTTCAGGCACTTGAAGACACTTTTTGAGTTGCGACACATGGAATACATCGTGTATGTCAGACAACTTCTCAGGTATCTCTAGCTGATAAGCTACTTTTCCCATTCTGGTGATGATCTGAAAAGGCCCTATATTCCTTAGCGCCAGCTTCTCTTTGACCTTGAATCTTCTGGTTCCTCTAAGGGGGAAACCTTTAGGTGGACACACTACTACAGAAAAGACCTTCACAGACGGTTCAAAAACATCATCACAGATAGTTTCATGAGCCGTCTGAGTTTATGGGTTAGTAATGACATGATCATCACAAGCGGTTTTTGAACCGTTTGTGAAAGCTATCACGAGCGATTCTCGAACAAGAAGCTGCTCGTGATAATTACTATCACGAGCGGTTCTTGTTCGTAACTATCTGTGATAGTCTATTCATAGACGGTTCGAACAAGAACCGCTCAGTGAGAAATAATTATCACAAGCGGTTCTTATTGAGCCGCTCGTGATAATTTTTTCTATTGCAAAAAAAATCAAACCAATCAATTGCTACAAGAGTTTCCATATGCAACCTCTAGCAAGACAACTAAAATCCAATTAAAATTATGATGGCAAACACATTACAGGAAAGGGAAACCAAAAGGTTTCACAATGTCCCCTCCGAATGGGAAAAAAGAATAAAGTTACAAAGTTAAACTAGCTAGAAACCATCTATGCCTCCAAGCTCCTTAAGAACTCATCGGCTTCCTAGATTGATCTTGTGAGCTCCTCTCTATACCTCACCAGCATATCACAAGATGTTCTTGCATGTCATCGAGTTCGACTCAAGCTCGTCGGCAAGGAGAGAAGACTGAAAGCCTCCAGCGGCGCTCCGACCTTAGGTAACACAAAATTAAGATAATTTTCATTACAACAAACATCCAACAAATTGTGTATGTTATGGGGATGTACACATACCTTCCGGTAGTCTACCTCCTGCAGCAGACAAGGAGTTCCTCCGCATGACCACATCCCTCCTCATCGTCGTCGTCGGTTGTGTCTCCTCGCTAAACCGCGATGGGGAATCGAGGGTGGTCGTCGGAGCTCGGTGTGGGGAGGGGAGAGGGAGAGACTGATGGAAAACAAGGCTGGGTGGCTATAATATATAAGGACAGCGCCAAAACAATTTGCCTCCTGCGCGCGTGTTAAAAATTTTTTCGTACTCCCGCGCTGCGAATCACAGATGATTTCATACAAAAATCGTCTGTGACGACATATCACAAACGGTTCTTAATACGAATCGTCTGTGATAAGTATCTTATCATAGACGGTTCGTATTAAAAACCATCTGCAATTTTACCATGGCTTGAAATCACTAACACTCTGATTTTACCATGGCTTGAAGATTTTACCATGGCATGGAATCACTAACACTCCGATTTTACCATGGCTTGGAATCACTAACACTCTGATTTTAGCATAGCTTGGAATCACTAACACTCCGATTTTACCTTGGCTTGGAATCACTAACACTCCGATTTTACCATAGCTTGGAATCACTAACACTCTAATTTTACCATGGCTTGAAATCACTAACTCTCTGATTTTACCATGGCTTGGAATCACTAACACTCTGATTTTACCATGACTTGAAATCACTAACTCTCTGATTTTACCATGGCATGGAATCACTAACACTCTGATTTTACCATGGATTGAAATGCCTAACACTCTGATTTTACCATGGCTTGGAATCTGTTGAACCCGGGGGTGAAGGATCCCGAATTCTCTGTGTTCATACACTAGTCCAGGATTTCTAGTGTACACAGTCAAACAAAAATGATAATCAAAACATATCACACACTTTATTAATAATTATTCAGAGTTTATTACAAAGGGCCTGAGGCCAAATAAAGTAAAGCACAGTGGAAATAAAGTAGTAGTAGTAGACCCAACGATTTGCCACAGGCAATCATCTGGGGGAGCGTGGCCTAAGCATCGATGTCCTCACCATCTTGATAGAGGTCTTCTCCTGAATAAAGATTATTCAACAAGAGTAAACACTACTACCGTGCTTGCAAGTTACACCTGTCAAGTAACAGATTGAATGCATGCATAAGGTAAAAAAGGGGTATTGGCAGGGTTTATTTGCATAAAGCAGCATTTTCAATTTTAAATAATCATATTAATTTCCAAGGCCATTTTTATACTATATCTAAAATCAGATTTTAAATGACAGCTTTATAGTGTGGATAACCTCCATATTTGAATGGTGAAGGATACCCTCCTATCACATGGCTAACCGCCCAATTTTCCCACAAGGATTATCCATCCAAAATCATCTGTTGGAACCATTTTGAAACCGAAAACAAGTCTAACTCGGAGTGGCTTTGCTAGCATGTCCATGATTGCGGATGCGGATATTCGAATAGTTTCTACTCTGCAGAGTTTGTACAGCTTTACCCACACGAGATAACATGCTTTTTGTGTCGGCCAATCCACGCTTCCTAAGGCGTGTGACAAAGCAATTATCACAAGGCCGTTACAATGATCTACCTCAAAGTACTCATGCCCGCTAAGGTTTCGCTTCCACTGGACTGACCGTCCTCCGGGAGCCCCCACTTGCGCCAGGTGGGACTATAGTCTAACCGACACCCACACATACAACACGGCACGAATATCTATGAGGTATCCCAAATTAATAAGCCAGGTCTTGCCCATACAAGACATGTGGTTGTACAGTAAGGCGTAGCAAAATACGCTCAAAGACCGGTCCTTAATTGACTTGGGTGTCTTTCAAAATCAAACCCTAGGTCTTAATCTTAACCAGATTAAGCCCGTGCATCAACCTGCACCCACCATTCATCCGTTTCGCCCAAGTCCAAACCATTTTAATTTTATTTTAATGAAACCACCTTTTTCAAAATCTCTATGGTAAAACAATACCATAGATTCAAGTTTAAATCAATTTGCATTGTTTTGGCTAAAACCTACCAAAATCAAAATCATGGTCTAAGCATTTGCTAAGCATGAATAATTTCCAAACCAATTTATCTATGGTGACAAAGGAATCACATTTCAATATTCAAAATTGGCCAAACAATAACAATTGGAATAACTAAGCATTTAAACAGGGCATTAAAATAATTGACTAAAAATATGTATGCAATAATAATTTTAAAAACTGAATTAAATAACTTTAAAATACTGGGGCAATATGGTCAAGGGTATAACTTGCCTTCGTTGAAGTCTTGAAACTCTAATTCATCTGAAGGATCTACCTCTCCGGAATCGTCAAAGTCTATACGCGAAAGTAAGCCAAATTCAAACAAAATTCAAATGAAGATTCAAATGAACTCCAAATTAAATAATTTTAGTTTAGTTAGCTAGATCTTGAATTTATATGAATTTAGAAATTTGAATCGATGAAATCGGAGTTCGTATGAAGGAGAACAAACCCCAGAAAGTTTTGATTCCAAAGAAACCCTAAAATTCTGATTTTAGGAATTTCCCGAATTATTTTTTAAAAGAAAATCCGGATTAATTGCGCCAGATGACGTCAGCGCCCGGGATTTCCTTTTTCGGCCGGATTTATTTTCTAAAGGAAAAAGAAAAGAGTCACTAACATGTGGGCCCCTAGTCAATGGACTAGGTCCATGGTGCGGTCAACGTCCACGGTGGACGCGACCTCTAAGTCTGCAGCGGTTGATGCGCGCAGATGTCGATCGCGGGAAGCCACGCGAGCGCTGATTGGGACGCATGCGCCTTCGTGGCAACAATATGGCGCCTACGTGGCTCCGACGTGGACACACCACGTTGGCATGAAGCCGGCGATGCTCCGGTGATGGCCTCACCGGCGCTACGCGCCACGGCGAGGGGTGTGGGTGTGCTAAAAAGAAGGAGGGGGTCAAGCCGAAACTGGTGCTCACCAAAACAACGGCGGGGCGAGGAGTTTTGACCGTCGGTGACGAGGTTCGATGGCGGCGAAGTCGGGTCTCCGGTGAAGGGGCGCTCCGGTGGGGCTCCGGCGAGGCGAAGGCGAGTACCGACTTCGCGGTGATGTGGCGAAGCCGTTGGTGGTGGTTGCGGGGACGGGGCGTCGTCGACAGCGGTGCTAGGGGCGGCGGAAGGTGTGGCGGCCGTCGGTGGGAAAACGCCAAATCCGGCAAGGTGAGGAAAGGGAAGGAGGAGTGAGTGATGGTGGCGGGGTGAGGAGAACGGTGCGCACCCAGTGCTCCCCTTTATAGGGTCCGGGGAGGAGCGGAGCGGCGTAGGGTGCAAGAAGCCCGAGCGAGGTCGCCGGCGGGATTAAGGGGATTAGGGTCGGAAAAGGAAAGGGGAATGATCTGGATGGACGCGGTGATGGATGCGCGCAATAATGCGCGAGATTTGGGGGAGAATAGAGGAGGAAATCGCGGGATCCGGGAGCTCTGTGCGGGCGCTAATGGCGGCCGGCGCTGTTTGGCTCCATGGGGAAGATGCAAAGGAAGGAGAAGGCATGCGGGCCCACGCGCAAGTTAAAGAAAGGGAAAGAGGAGAGAGTGACGGGCGGGGCCAGGGTGAGAGAGAGAGGGTGGGGAGGCCGGGTGGGCTGAAGTGGGCCGCCAAAAGGGCAAACAGGAATGGGCTGGGATTCGGCCCATTTGGCCTTTTGGATTTTTAATCGATTTTCCAATTTCAGAAATGGAGTTAAATCAAAATAGCTTTAGAAAATAGCAAAATAAATCCAAAAATTATGGAAAAATTCACAGAAATTCCCTTATTTATTTTGGACTGAATAAAATTATTTCCAACTTAAAGTTGGCTTTTAATTTTGCAAATAAATTATTTTAGCTTTGAAATAATTAGGTAAAAGCTTTTAAAATTCCAAAAAATAATTAAGTTTTTATTTTTCAACTTTAACTCAAATAAAACTTTAAAAATTTTAATAAATTTTATTTGTGACTTTTAAAACTTCAGAAATTCAAATAAAGCAAACAAACTCTTTCAAATTTCAGAAAATCCAATAAAATAATAACTTTATTAATTTTTATTTTGGTAACATAACTTTGGGATGTTACAGTTCTCATTAAGAACCGTCTATGAATTATCACAGACGGTTCTAATTAGAAACCGTCTGTGATAATCTAGCTATTCACAGACGGTTTCTAATGAGAACCGTCTGTGATAATCAAGCTAATCACAGACGGTTCTCATTAGAAACTGTCTGTGAATTATCACTGATGGTTCTGTTCACAAACCGTCTATGATAATGACTTTCACAGACGGTTTGTAAGCTAAACCATCTGTGATAGGCTGGCACGGCAAATGCCTTGTGCCGACAGCCCCAACACAGACAGTTCCATTTTAACCGTCTGTGATGAGGCGTCTGTTATTGCCTGTTTTGTAGTAGTGAATGTTGCTTTATGCTGAAAATGAGCTCTATAGCCATCTCCATTGAATCAAACTAGCATGTAGCTATGTATAGGTTTCTTAATCATAAGTCTTGTGAGTACAATTTTGTACTCAACTACATTGTCTATTTGCTGCAAAGGAGGTTGACCCCCAACAGTTAACGATTGTGAGGTTGATTCGCTCTCGACAACTAGCTCAGCATTTTCGGTCGATTGCCTTGTGGGTAAGGGCAGCCAGTTGGCTTTTGTTTACTGCCATCTTATGGCATCTGTTTTCGCTGCAATACTGGTACTCTATTTTGTTGTTTGGCCAGTCGGCCTTTGTATGAAATCTTAGTTGTATGTTGAATATGTTGTAAATTATGAAGACTTCGGTAATGTAATAACTTGTGTATGGAGTTGATGCTTATTTTTGTTAGGTGTATGTGTATTGCTGTTCTTGGGAGTACATAATACACCGAGAATGGGGAAATTTGATTTGTGATGCTAGGACCAACAGAAAGGTTAAGCATTATAAATTAAATCGCTCAGCGGCTCTCACAAAAGTTGGTATCAGAGCCATACTGACCGTAGAAACCCTTAGCTTGGTCGTCAATAGAATATTTGAAAAACTTAGTTTCAAAATATCAAATCTTTGATGAAAATTTAAGTAAGTTCTCAGATTTTACTCCTTACCTATCTTAGCTTCTTAATCTTACATGGTTCTGATTTGATTTGTCAAAAGATGTTTCCCTCCCTCGTCTCTTGTCGAAAGCTAGAGTATACGTTCAACTCAGATTAGGGGGTTCAATGAAGGTGTTAGTATAGAAGTTTAGTGTTAAAGGTACCCCTAGTTAGATCTACCTTACCATGTTAATGTGATAAAAATTGGTTTTTGTGCTGGCTTTTATGTCTTCATACTTATGTTTGGAGTTTAATTCTTGTTAAATAATTGTATGTGCATATGGTAGGGTAATATCACATTCCTCTGTAGTAGATTGTTCTTCAACTGCTATCTTTCATTTCTACTATTTGGGTGATGTGCTAACCCTATTTGTCAGAATAAGATGGCTCGACGAACCCGTAGTGGGCAAGGTTAGCAAGCTGGCCATGGTGAGGAAATTTCGCCTCCACCCACCATGGCTGAGGTTCTCACTCAGATCGAGCGAAACCGGATGGATCAGACACGAATCCTTGAGGTTATTTCTCAGAACACTTTTGCTCTCTCAAGCTCCTCTGGATCAGGAGGAGGTGGACATCAGCCGCGGGGAGGACTCTCGGAGTTCCTTCGCACTCAGCCACCGACTTTCTCGCAGTTTGAAAACCCACTTGACGCAGATGACTGGCTGCGTCTAGTTGAGCGGAAGCTCAACATCACTCAATGTTAGGATCATGAGAAGTCTCTCTTTGCCTCTCATCAACTAGAAGGGGCAACGCTTTCATGGTGGGAGGACTTTCTTGCCATGCAGCCTACGGGTCGAGCCGTCACCTGGGAGGAGTTCCGTACTGCCTTCTGATGAAGTTGAAGAAAAAGGAGTTTATTGTGCTCAAGCAAGAGCGTAAATCAGTGACAGAGTATTTACACGAGTTCAACCACTTGGCTCGATATGCTCCAGAAGATAGGCCCACCGACGCCACCAAGAAGGAAAAGTTCATGGATGGCTTGTCCAAGGAGCTACAGGACAAGCTGTTTATCGTTGACTTCCCTAACTCCCATACAATGATTGACAAGGTCATTTTCGCTGAGTACAAGAGGAGAGCACTTGGCGAATCCCGCAAGCATAAGTGGGAGGCGCAGAGATCAGCAGGTGGCAACATCCCCGTCCTCGTTTCGAGCAAATCCCGGTGCCCTGTCCTCAGGCTCCACCGCCACCGAGGCCATCGACGGTTGTACCTCATCCTCCGCAGACCATGTTTCAACCACGTGCACCTGCGGGACAGAAAGGAGGCCTCCACAACCTATCTATCGAGGTCATTTGCTTCTATTGCCACAACAAGGGACACTACGCTAATAGCTATCCTGTGAAGAATGAAGCGGCCGCTCGCCTGAATCAGGGGAAAGTGCAAGGGCAAGGACGTGGTCATCCCCTAGCTTAGAAGGTGGCCCAGCAAGTTCAGAAGGTTGCTCGTGAGTCAACCATATCTCAATCGAGGAAGCGTAGGAGACACCCGACGTTGTGTTGGGTACGCTTCTCGTCAATTCTCGTCCTGCTATAGTTTTATTCGATTCCGAAGCTTTGCATTCTTTTATATCGCAGTCCTTTGCTGCAAGTGGTGATATTCATTTTGCTCCTATGAATGCCCCTGTGATTATTCACTCTCCAGGGTCAGAAATGAGAGCTGAACTTGAGTGTCGGGAAGTATCCATTAAGATTGAAGGAGTGGGGTTTCTGGTAAATCTTATTCTCCTCAAATCAGGAAGTCTAGATGTGATACTTGATATGGATTGGTTGTCCCAACACTTGGGACAAATCGATTGTACCGAGAAATCCATATCCCTCACAAGTCCCTCTGGCCTGCAAATCAGAATTACACCAAAATTGCATGAACCGCATCTCTTTGTGATTGAGGCAAAGCCGATGTCACATCCCTAAGTTAATAAAGAGGATTACTATGCATCTCATGAGCATGCATCATTGTTTTCAAGCATTTGCATTATATATATTGCACTTGGAAAATCTTGTTCAAATATTGAACTCACATTTAAAGAAGTAAACTTCAAAAGAAAACTGAAACAAATGCTATTGAAGTTCCTCTGGAAATAATTTATTCAAATACTGAAATAATTATCATGAATTAATATAATTTTCCCAAATTTTTGGGATTAGTTTCAACCCTCTGAAAATTCTAACACAATCCATTAACCACTTCAAGTTTGAATTTAAACTACTCAAAATATGACATGAATAGAGGGGTTTAAAATTTTTTATGGGTACTACGTCATCCTAGGAGCACATCTGATTTATCTCATATTTGTAGGAATTTTATTCATATTTCTAAACCTCTGGTCAAAGTTGAGAAACTAGATTTAAATCTCAATCAAACCTAGCCTAAAACCCTCAGCACTGTTCCTTGGGCTCGAACCCAACGCCAACCTGAGCCAATGGACTCGATGGAGTCAACTAAGTGCACCACACTGCACCAGCTGCTTATGGGCCGTTCGATGGAAAATAAACAGCCCAGATTTCGTGACCACTCAGGCGGTTCGAACGTTCACTCGTGTTTGGACTGTCCGATGTGAAATCAACGGTCCCGATCAAAATGGTTGTTCAGACCATTCGAACGTGCCATGATTGTGGACCGTTGGATCTTAATCGGACCGCCCACGTATATGGTCCGAACGTCCACTCGTGCGCGCGCACCGCTTTGTTTCGCTGACGAAGCGGGCCCACTTGTCAGTTCCTTCTCTTTCCTTTCACTGGCACACTCGCAAAGCTCCTTCACCACGCGGCCACGACACCCTGAGCTGCTCCATCACTGCCGTGAGCCACCACCTCGGGCAACCAATCCGGAGCCTTCTCCTCGTGACGCCGCCTCCATTGCCTTCATCGCATGAGGATAATACCCCTCGCACCCCTCTCATTTCTTCATCTTTCCTCCGCTCTCTACTCTGGTAAGCTCCGACCGGGTGATTCCCTTCGACTCTACACTCAATGCCATTTCCATTTTTTGCTAAGCTCAGCTCCTATGGTTGTTTGTAGCTTGCAATCCACTTCGGTGTCTTTCAGGTTGTCCAGAGCACGTCCCCGAGGATACCACCGAGCCATTATTGTCTCCGGTGAGTATTATCCTAAGTTTTTCGCGTCATCTCATGTCATTTAGCATGAGATTGAAAACCTCTCAACTAATTTGAGCAATGCATGACAGGATCTGGTGAATTTGAAGCTTGGACCATTTTTGGCTGTAAAGCAACTTTTCACCTCCCACTGTGATCCGGTAAGATTTTCGTCAATTCATCACTTCTAGAGCATCCACATAGGATCTTTGAGCTATCCTGAGCACTCACTTTGCTCCATTTTTGCTCAGATCGTCCTCTCTTCGTTGAACCGTGCCGCCGCCGTCATCTACTCCGGCGTCGTCAATGCTTCAACTAACTCCAAGCTTCTCCGAGCATTCCACTTAGCTCAGGTAACCTCCTAGTAGCCTTTGGACACTTGGGCACCCGCTTATCTGGACCGCTGTGGAGCTTTACTTGCTGCATGCATTTTGGGCGTAGCTCTCTCACTGCTCAACTCCGGCTAGCCGCCGGTGAAGGCCACCTCAGATGCTGTAATCACTCCCACTAGGTACGCAATACTATTACACATCTAACCCCGTCCTTGGCCGGCTCTATCGTGGCGCGTAGCGCTGGCAAGCCACCGGGCAAGCGCGCAGAACAGGAGTTCCTGTAGTCATACACGGACATGCACTCTAGCAAAATTATTAGGTGTTAATGGCAATGATTAGTAATTAATGGCTGTCTTAAGAAAGTAATGAGTGTATTACATGTGGGCCCTTACACAGAGATCCAATGCTTTAAGTGAAAATGAAGTAAGGCTGACAAGTGGGCCCAGCCACTTAAGCACTGTGCACCACGCGCCTATGTCGGTGGACTTAGTCCATAGGACCTAGTCACTGACGGCGGGTCCCACTTGTCAGTTCGCAGTTTTAATCGGAAGTTTAAATGGAAAACGAACTGTTCACTGGACCCCACCCGTCAATGTCTATGGCTAGTGCAGTGGTGAGTAAGAAAAACAATAGATGCTTTATAAAATTCGAAATGTATTAATCTGCACACTAAAAATGTCAATAACTTCAAAAATACATAACTAATTCATCTCAACTCCAAACTAGATAAAACCAGTGCTGATAATTTTAATTTTTAATGAAATTTATATTAAAATTAGTTTCAAACTTGTTGCTATAGCAGAGAAAATAATTTTGGAGAGTGATCCATAAACCTACTATTTTTACAATAGAAAAAGGCTGATAATTTTGAAAATGCATAACTAATTAATAAAAACTCCAAATGAGATGAATCCAGATATTTTGAACTTGTAATAATATTCCCTATTTATCTGTATAATCCTTGTATCCCATAATGCTCTACAAATTTTGATAAAATAGTTAAATTACGTGAATTAAGACTTATTGGAACCTGAAATTTGAAATGCTATAACTTTCACATAATAACTCCAAATGGAATAATTCTTTCACCTATGTTCATATAAAATCATGCACTAGACACTGTAGAAAAATCATGCATTTTTGAGCAATTTGATTTTTGAAGTATTTCTCGGTGTTTATCGATATCGTTAATTCTATAGATTCCGAGGCTATTGATATTGACTCGTATGCTACTGAGAGTGAACAACTGATCTACCAGCAAGGAAAGCATCATTTGAACATTATTTTGTATCGTATTTGATCTCAGTTTTGTTAAGTCAGTGCAATGATAATTGCTTACATGCTATTTTGATAATGTCGCTATTTTTGTGATGTGTAGATTAGTTATATCCTATTCAATGAGGTTAATCTTGAATTATTCCAATACCATATACTTAAGTTAGGAATGTGTGAATTGTTATTCGAGTTTGCTTAGCCATGCAAGTCTAGGAACGGTAGTTTGATTATCGGGAATAACCCGACAATTATGGGAAATACTCACTTTCTTATATTCATTTTATTTCAGATCTTTGTATCTATTTTATTAGATAAATTTTCCATTTTAAATGAGTTTTGGGTCTGGACAAGTGGTTGCTAGTGAGGGCGCCTTCGTGCACGAGATCGGGTATGTGGTTGTCTTGTCTGGACAATTAAGGATCAAACTTTGATAACATCGTTGATTCAAGTACACTCATACTACCACACGCGGGATATAGGTGCTGTATGGTCAAGTAGGGGAAAGGTTTTATTGGGTGAAGTATCATGGTGGTGTAAGGGCACTTGTGTTGATCATTTGTCCGTAGGAGCCGATGTAATTTTCTATAGTGTGCAAGTGCGCACCATTTTTCATTATTTACATTACATCAGTATTTCCAATACAACTTGTGAGCCCCTTAGCAAGTGCTATATGTTGCTTGTACTAAGAAAGGAAACATCTCACATGGGGGACCTAACTCAATAGAATTTTTTTTTCGCCGAAAACAACTATATCTCGATTCTCCCCGGCCGACACACCATAGGAAGTGTGTTCAATCTGGTGGCTTACGGGCTAATCGAGTCATGTGGGTAAAGTACTACACCTTTGTAGAGATAAAATTATTCGAATAGCCGAGTCCACGGTTATGGACAACTGCTTGATTTGGGGAGTTACTATCGTCAGACTTTGAATTTAAATTGTGGGTACAATTGGTATTCGGCATGAATGGGATGTTCATGCATTTTGTTGTATCAAAGTGGGCTGCCACTTTTTGTTTGTTTGACTTATTTGTTATTCAATTTATCACTTATTCACATGATTTACTTCTACTTCAAATCTGACTTTAGAATGGCAATTGATAAACTAGTATGTGTAGGTTGAAAATTGTTGCGTCTTTTCGCAAAACTACGTCAATATGAGTCATCCTTTGGAACAACCTCTAGCATAACTAATTTGTATTTTTGTAATACTTGCGAGTACATTTGTACTCAACCCGGATGCTGTAATTTCAGGTGAGGAAGATTTTGAGCCTAATGAGCTCGTTAGTGTCGATTTTAGGCGACATTGACGAGTAGTGCTATTATTTAACTCCCAGTCGGTTGCCGATGGGTTATGGGGCATAGCATGCTAGACTTTTGGTTTATTTATATTGCTTCCACTGTTACTTTATGATCTTATTTGAATTTGGCCAGTCGGGCACTTGTAATAGTTGTAGACTCGAACTATTATGATGTATGTCTTTTGAACTATGAATGTATGATTGTTGCATGGATGTGATCAATGCTATATGTGAGTTTGGGGCATGTTGGTCACTGATCTTGGGAGCCAACATGATCTCATGCTCACTGTCGGTGGCTTCAAATTTAACTCACTAAGTGTAGTGCTTGGACCGTTGGAGAACCGATAATCATGCGATACTTGCAGAGGAGTAGTATGCATGATCACCCGGGCTCTAGTTTTCGATCAAGCCTCTCGCTTAGATGAAGTTAAGTTGGAATCCATTCACATGGGAGACCCAGAGTTATCTCCATAAGGCCGGGAATGCCTTGGTCTTATAGAAATAACCCGGGGGTCCCCACAACCGGCTCCAGAAATTCATGAAATACCAGCAGTGTGTGACTTCCCCGATGTCTTTCCTGAGGAATTGCCTAGGATGACGCCAACCCAAGACATTGAATTCATTATCGAGTTGTTGCCTAGTACCGCCCCGATTTCAAAGAGGCTATATCGGATGCCTCCAAATGAATTGGAGGAATTGAAGAAGCAACTTGGCGAGCTACTAGCGATGGGTTTCATCTGCCCTAGCTCATCTCCGTAGGGCTATCCGGCAATCATTGTGAAGAAGAAGGACAAGACCCTGCGAATGTGTGTTGACTATCATCCGCTTAATGAAGTGATGGTGAAGAACAAGTACCCACTGCCCTGGATTGATGGCCTTTTTGATCAATTGACCGATGCTCGGGTATTCTTCAAGATTGATCTGAGATTGGGCTATCACCAAGTCAGGATCAGATTGTAAGATATTCTGAAGACGACTTTCTCTACTCGCTACGGATTGTACGAGCATACCGTCATGTCTTTCGTCTTGACAAATGCTTTTGCCCTTTTCATGAGTCTTATGAATACGGTATTCATGGAGTATCTGGAAAAGTTTGTGGTGGTTTTCATAGATGACATCCTCATTTACTCGAAGAATGATGAAGAGTATGCCCAACACCTGCGGTTAATGTTGCAGAAGTTGCATGAGTACCGGCTTTATGTGAAATTCAACAAGTGTGAATTTTGGTTGAAAGAAGTGGCATTCTTGGGCCATGTTCTTTCAGCGGGAGGCATAGCCGTGGATCCTAGCAAGGTTAGTGATGTGCTTTCTTGGGGGAAGCCCAAATCGGTAACCGACGTGAGGAGTTTTCTCAGTTTAACGGGATATTATCATTGCTTTATCAAGAACTTCTCCAAAATCGTGAAGCCGATAACAGAGTTGCTCAAGAAGGACAAGAAATTTGAGTGGTCCGCTGATTGTAAGAAGAGTTTCCAAGAACTCAAGAAGCGGTTGACCACAGCTCCAGTCCTTGTTCTTCTCGATGTTCACCGAAGTTTCGATATCTATTGTGATGCTTCTCAGCAAGGACTCGGTTGTGTTCTTATGCAAGAAGGCAAGGTAGTGGCCTATGCATCAAGACAATTGAGACCTCATGAACTAAATTATCGAACTCATGACTTAGATCTAGCTGCAGTGGTCCATGCGCTGAAAATTTAGCGACATTACCTCATCGGTAATCGTTGCGAGGTGTATTCGGACCACATCAGTTTGAAGTATCTGTTCACCCAACCGGATCTAAACCTTAGACAAACAAGGAGGGTTGGAGTTGATCAAATATTATGACATGGGTCTCCAGTATCATCCAGGCTAGGCTAATGTCGTTGCAGACGCTCTCAGTCAAAAGATTTATTGCAATATCTTAATGTTCAAGGAGCAGTAGCCTGCCCTTCATGAAGAATTTCAACGGCTCAACTTGGGAGTAGTTGAGTACAATTTTCTCGCTGCAATAGAAGTGCATCCAACCTTGGAAGATCAGATCAAGACTGCTCAGCAAACGAACAATGGAGTGAACCGAATCAAGAAGAACATCAAGAATGGGACCGCCAAGTGTTTTTCAGATGATGACCATGGTATTGTGTGGTTCGAACAGCGCCTTGTTGTTTCGAAGGACATGGATTTGCAAAAATTGATTCTCCACAAAGCCCATGATTCTCCTTTGTCCATTCATCCCAAGACCACAAAGATGTATCAAGATCTCCGTTGAAGATTTTGGTGGACCCGAATGAAAAGAGAAATTGCAAAATTCATTGCCGAGTGCGACATATGTCGTCGTGTAAATGTCGAACATCAATGTCTAGTGGGTTTGCTACAACCCTTACAAGTGCCTGAATGGAAATGGGACTCAATCGGTTTGGATTTCATCACCGATTTGCCCCAAACCTCCAAGAGAAATGATGCCATTTGGGTTGTCATTGATCGACTAACTAAAGTGGCACCCTTCCTTCCCATCAAGACCAATCTTCGTGTGAGACAGTTAGCGAAGCTCTATGTCTCAAGAATTGTGAGTTTCTATAGAGTACGGAAGGCGATTGTTTTAGATCGTGGTTCACTCTTTACCTCCCAATTTTGGAAGAGTTTGCAAGAAGCCATGGGAACTCATCTTTCCTTTAGCACTGCATTCCATCCACAAACCGATCTCCAAATGGAGAGAGTCAATCAAATCTTAGAAGACATGCTCTGTGCTTTTGTTCTCCTTTGTGGGAAGAATTGGGAGAAATGCTTGCCATTCGCTGAGTTCTCCTACAACAGCAGTTTTCAAGCTAGTAACGGTGTGGCACCATTTGAGGCCTTATACAGGAGAAGATGTAGAACCCCGTTGAATTGGTCTGAGACTGGCGAAAGACCACTCTTTGGCCCGGACTCGATCCAAGAGGCCGAAAATCATGTTCAGTTGATTCAAGACCGATTGCGCTCGGTTCAATCCGAACAGAAGAGCTATGCGGATCGACGTCGTCACGAGTTGAGTTTTGAACCAAATGACTTTGTTTATCTCAATGTCTCTCCTCTAAACGGCACTCAACGGTTCGGCGTCAAAGGCAAGTTAGCTCCTCGATATGTCAGACCTTTCCGTATCATTGAGAAGAATGGAATTGTGGCCTACAAGTTGGATTTTCCCACTACACTTTTGGAGGTACACGATGTATTCCACATGTCCCAGTTAAAGAAATGCCTTCATGCTCCAACTGAGCAAGCTCCATTGGAAGGTCTTGATGTATAAGAAGATCTGACCTACCATGAGTATCCTATTCGTATCCTTGAAGAGGCTGAACGAAAGACAAGGAATCATGCCATCAAATTTCTTAAAGGTCAGTGGTCAAATCATGCTGAGGACGAAGCCACTTGGGAACGAGAGGATCGCCTTGATGCAGATTTCCCGTCCTTCTTTTTTGAGTGAACGGAATCTCGGGACGAGATTCTCATAAGTGGTAGGGAGTTGTAACAACCCAACATTAGGTTTGTATTTCAAATGTATAAAAGTATAAAAACTTTTGTTGAAACTCATGAGTTTGCACTTGGTTTCCTAAAGTTTGCTTTCAAATTTCAAACTTTTGACTTGAATTCAAGTTCCTATTCGATTCCAGAAAAATGTGTATACAAAAGTTTCTAGAAATATTTTATTTAAATACTAGATTAATTATCATGAATTAATATAAATTTCCCCAAATTTTTAGAAGTTAAATTGACTTCATCAAAATCCAAACCACCTCTCTAATTCAGTTTTGAAAAAGGATTTAAATCTGCCAATTTGTGAATTAACAGTACATGCGACTATTTTTCCTAAGTCCTATTCGAATCTGAGAACACTCACAAAAATTTTCAGATTTTTTACAATTTAATTGCTATTTTTAACTGCTCGGTCAAATTAGAGGTCTTTGAAATTAATTCAATCAGATCGTCTGACATAAACTAAGCCACTTTGACTCCGACCGGACCCTAGCATCTTGACTCAATTGCGTCACATAGTTGGACCTGAGTTAGACTTGTACCCAAACCTGCTCAGCCGCGCCGCTTTTCCTTGGGCTGCTGATGAGCGGGCCCCGCATGTCAGCCTCGTCTTCTCCATCGTGCCGCTTAAGCGAGAGTGCTGGTGCTCACACATGCATGCCACGATGCCCTTGGCCGCAACCTCATGCTCCCGGGTTTGGCTACGAGGCATCACCTGGGTCTCTTGAAGCTCCCAAGCCAATCCATTTCCTCTCTCTCACACTCTCTCGCCTTCTCCGCTCAATTCTCTGCTTCAGCCTAGGAAGAAGACGAGCGGAGCGCTGCCACCCTCGAGCCCATGACTCCGCCAACGAGTTCCATGTTCAACGCCGCGCTCATTTTTGCCAGCCCCAGCCCTTGGAGGGCACTGAGTCATCGGGGACAACTCCTTTGTCCTCATGTCCGGCGGCCACGGCCTAGTTTCTCGTTGGCGCTCTAGTGAGCCTTATTCCATTTTGTCTAGTCCATTGTGATCGCCTAATCCAGTAGGGTATTTAGGTGAAGCTAATTTGATTTTGGTCTGTTTCTGAGGGCGTGTGACCTCATCTTCTTCGAGCACGGTCAACTACCGCCGCCTTGAATCCGGCTACCACGGCCCTCCATCGGCGACGTTATCCTAGGCGTCGCGTTCGTCGAGACAAGGCGATCCCAAAGTGTTCTTCTTCGAGCCTCCTCGATCAGCGCAACACCTTCTCCACGTGAGCCATGCTTTCTTCTCCGCCTTCGACCGTCGCAAACTCGTCGCCGACCACCATCGGGTTTTGCGTCACCCCAGTGTACTTCGTGTGGTCATCCCAAACCTAGTGGAGCCAACCCCGAGTCCGGAGCTCCACTATTTCACCGGATCACCCTCCTCGCCATGCGTGGTCGCGCATAGGAACTTCGGTGAGCCACCGGTGGGTTAAGAATTAACCCTAACATTAGCTGTTAATCACCCTTCTTAACTATGTGTATGAATTGTGGACCCCACTAGTGCTAAACTAGTTTAGAAATCTAATTGAATCCGTTTAAACCTTGAAGTCATTGACAAGTGGGCCCGTAGGGCCAGTTTTGTGACTGTGCAAATTTGTGAAGTATGTTTTCTCTTAAGAAAAACATATTTCTTCCATGCTTGAATAAAGTTTACGTTTTGGTAAACCGAAGATGTATTTCCTGGAATACGCCTCCAACGTCACTTCGGCCAGACTGGATCAAAGTTGACCTGGTCAAAGCCCTCACCTCGGGTCCCACCTGTCAGTTGATTTGGCTAGCTAAGCGTGGGTAGAAAAAGTATTAAAATCTTTTAGAAATTCCAAAACGAATTAAAATTACACTAAAAATTCACAACTAATTCAATTTAGCTTCAAATTGAATGAATCCAATTTTATTGGTTTTCATTTTTAGTGTACTTTTAAATAGAATAGATTTGAAGTATGTTTCTATTCCAGAAAATATTGGAGTTGAGTTAATGTTTAAAAGGAATTGTTTTTACACAAGAAAATGGTTTAAACTTCAAAAATTCATAAGTAATTCATTTTAACTCCAAATTGAGTGAAATTAATTTTGTTAATTCTCATTTTTCTTGTACTTTAATTTGGCATTAGTTTGATTTATTTTTATGTTTCGGATAATTTGGGTAGTTAATTTATTTGTACAATTATGCCTTTAACTTGTTAAATTCTTAGAAAATCCAAACAAATTCCTTTTGGACTAAAAATTTCACCTAAATTATTCTAAAACTGTACTCTACCTACTGTGTATGCATGTTAGATGAAAGTGAATCTTGGTTATTTTTTGGTGTTATTCGTTCTTATTCATTCTTTTGCTCGATCGATAGATTTCGATGAATCAGGTACTTATGAGAGTGATCATCAGTAGCAAGAAGACTGTCTCTAGGAAGGTAAGCAGTTCCTCCTTTGATGCACGTTGATCCTATTATATTCGCGTGCTAATATTTTAATTTCAACTATATGTATGCATGCTATGTTAATGAATAATTTCTCAGTTCGCGATAATTAACCTGAATAGATACTTGAACTGTAGTTAAACATCCATCCTTTACCACTAAGCCTAGGTTTATATCCGCTGTGAATTATAGCTCGATGGATGGGCTCTAGTCACTTTATATTTAGTTTGCGAGTTGTTGTTGCTTAGCAATGCATAGAACGGTAGTATGGGGATCATCGTTGCAGCGATGGTCATTATATCATCACTTTAAATACTTGAGTCAGGGTACTCATGTATGTATTATATTTGGAAAAACTCAAACTGAAATAAAAAAGATTTAGACTTGGGCACATGGTTGGTAGCTGTGGTTATCGGTTGTGTGGTTGGTGCCCAAGTCAACAAGGACCGAACATCTTGTTACACTGATCCAAGCACTTTTGCTTACATCCACATGAGGGTATTGGGAACCCCTCTTGACTTAGTACTTTGGCATGTGTTAGCTCCGAGTCATAGGTGGTGGTTGCGTGTTGTATAAAAATGAATGTGTTGTTGTTGTTGGGTGTGCAGGAGTGGGTTTCTGCCTAGGTTCTCCACACCGAGGGGCATTGTAGTTGCTCGAGGCTTTACCCCAAGGGGTAGTTGACTGAGGCTTTGCAATGACTCTAACACAATGTATGGGTTTCTATCCATACGAGCGGCTCGTTGTTAATACATAACATTGGAAAGCATCTAGTAGGACTTCACCTTGCCGGCATACCTAAGAAAGTGTAACAGCCTCAGCCCTAATAAACAGTAATAAAATCTTTGTTCATCTCATTCTTGTTCATTACGGCAATTTAGGCAACTTGTTACAACCTAATTTCCCAAATTTCTATTTCAAACTTGACTTGACCAAAAATTTCAAAAAGAAATACCATCTAATGTTGGTATTATGGTAGGGAATATTTTAATTGAAAACCAGATAAGTTATTATGGCCAAAAAGAATTTTTGTTGAAATTTTAGAAATTATTTTGATTTTCAGAAAAACAATTGTCTTTAAATAAACCTTCATTGGATTAATGAATTATCTATGTATTTATAAAGAAGAAACAGTGATTTTAAAATTCATTTGGGGAATATATCATCCCAGTAGTGATTCTACAAAATTTTATGAATTTACAAATTTATTTGCTATTTTAAAAGTCCCAGTCAAATCTGTTTGCAATTTATTCAGACCTGGTCAACTTCCCCGGTCTAGTACTGTAGCGACCCACCCCTAACTCAGGTCCGACCGAAATGGCTTGGTTCAACCAGGCAGATCCGGCTCGGGCCGTTCCATTCACAAGACGCGTCCAACCCTAGCCCATCGGGCCGTTGAAATGTTAGCGAGCGGCCCAGATCAAATGTGCGCTTCGGATGGCCAACCCCCCAGCGATCTCGGCGGCGATTGTAGATCAACGGTGATTTTCCCTTGAGGCGGCTTCGGCTGCATCATCGATCCGGGACCTTTGGATCGCGATCGCACGGCTCTGGTGGATTGGGCCGATCGGACCACTTCAGCGCCCACCGAATCGCAGCCGTTGATGTGTGATCGAACGGCTCTTGTTGAGATGTGCCGTTCGGACCACTTCAGCGCGCTCGCGATCGTGGCTGTCCGCTGAGGATCGTGTGGCCCATATCGATCCATACCGATTCAACTTGTTTTTAACCCTCGCATCGCCACCACTCAATTCTAATCGGACGGTGGTCGTGCATGGGTCTTCGGCTGCTGCAGCGTGTATGGCGCGTTTGCCTGGGGCCGCATGTCGTCGTCGGTTTGGTATTTGCTACGTGCGATCTTGGCTGCATGATTGTGTATACTCACAGGACCCTTCGAAGGATGACGTTTTTGCTTCATTAGTGTCTTGTGTGCATTGCATGACTTTGGGGCCCACATGTAAGTGGTAGAATTTTGATTTCTCTCTGGTTTTTCCCACCATGGACATGGTTGTGACCGAAATGGTGGCGATGAACGATATTTGGAGGATATTTTCTCCTAATCCTTATCCTTAGTGCCATCTCATTGTCTCTAGAGAATTCTCAATTGCTCTACACATTCCATACACTATATAATCCTTAGTCTTGGGACTTGACATTGTTGACCAAGGGAGGAGCTCATTTTCTTTATCTCCTTCAAAGTGAAGCACCCTTGTCCCTCTGCCATGTTCAACTACAAGCATACCTAAATCTCATACTAATGTGGGTGTAGGTATTTCTTGTAGGTTGGACTTAGGACTTGCTCCCTGTCAACTTTAGCTGTGAAGCTTCATCTTGAGAAATCTCACTTGGTGAGTTGAGTTCCATCTTTTTCCTTAGCAAAGATATATCTAATAATCTTTAGAGCTAAATCCATCATCTTCTTTTGGTCAGCACAAGGAAAAAGGCTATTGGATCTTTTCTTGTTTGACCAAGAGCTTGGCTCTGTCTTTTCCAAACCCTAGCTGGTGAGTTAGTCTTGTCTTCTGTTAGCTTAAATTCTTTTAGGACATCCCTCACTCACAAGGATCACTCATCTGTTCATGTGATGATCCCTGTTCCTTGTAACTGAAAAGTTATTTTTATAACTTTTCGGTCTTTCATATCGTATTCAAGACCTAGGGTTTCTCTACCAGTGCACTAGCTTAATTAGATTTTAGTTAAATTCTACTCTTGATAGAAGCCTTACTTTATGTAGTTTTCTTTATGCCGAAAATAGTTAAAAACTCTTTACTGTTTTATGGTATAACAAAACCGACAATGACTCTATTTGCTCCTTTCTTTCAAATAAGCCGAGCCAATAGGATAGCGAGAGTGATTCTTGGTATTAATTACTCTCTTTTTAAGTATTTATATGTTGTAGCATCACTAGCTAGCGAAAATGGTAATTGATCTTTGGTGTTTTTGGTTTTAACCAAACCGACAACATGAACGACAACGATCCAAGGCTTTAAATTGCTACTAATAGCTATTAAATGCTCAGTAGGCCAACATTAGCCTTAATACATTTAGTTTCAGCTTAATTTTCCATTTATATGATGTTGGACTTAATAGGTAGCTTAATTATAGGCTGTCCTGTTCTAGTATATAAAACCTGATACTGTAGCTATATTTCTAAATCTAAAAATCTGGGTAGCCACTGTTAGTAGGTAGTACATATGGGTTATTATCCTTATTGAATTAAATATAGTCTAAGCATATTGCTACCCATGCATTATCATTTTGATCATACATTCTTTTATGCATCTTGTTCTTTGCTTTTCCTGTATTTATTGGATTTTATTCTCTTTTAGATATTGGTTCTTCTGAAATTGTTGAGCCTTTTATTGAGTCCCAAGAACCTGAGCAAGAGGTTATATACTACTATCAAGGCAAGCTTCCTCTCGCACCATGTTGAACCTAATCTTTTGAGCTCAGAGAATTCTAAAATACTGGTGACCTTTGCATATGCAAATTTCTAAAAATCTATTTATGCCTGTTTCTAGTTAGTTATATCCTAACTTGTGGCTTATCTTGAATTTAATCATACACTTAACCTAAGGTAGTTTGTGATGTTATTATATTTAATTTTAACTTTTGCTTAGCCATGCAGTCCATAGAGCGGTAGTGTTTGACAAGATTATCTTGTCAAACACAGGAACAACAAATACTTTGTTTTATCTTTAATCCTTGTTCAGTTTATTTGATTTGGAAATGCTTCTAAATCTGTTATCAATTAAGTCAAATCTGGACAAGTGGATGCTAGTGATGGTGCCTTTGTGCACGAGAATTGGGAAATGTGGATGTCTTATGCGGATTGATTAAGGTGAACTCGACTATTTAATTCAAGTCCCAACGCACTTCCACACGTAGTGTATGGTATTGTTTGGTTAAGTAAAGGGTTAATATTGTTGAGTTGGATCTGTGAGAGTAAGGACATGTGTATTGATTTCATATGGCATAGATGCTTAAGTCTTGGCCGTGTCGTATGCCATGTGGAGCTTATATTGATATCGATGTTCTTAGAAGGGTAAGGGCGTAGATGTGTTACATCGCATGTACGTTCCTTGAGGCCCCGATCATGTGCAAAATGTGTGGCTAACACGAGTTTGCATTTAATTGACTGGTCGGCATTCCGGTACAACATGTGAGCCCGGTTGAATGTATGCTATCGACTGGTTTAAGCGGGATTAATCTCACATGGGTCATCCAACTCAATAGTATTAACTTGTTGAAAAATACCAAATCTTAGTTTACGTACCGCACACCAAAGGCGGTGTGTTATTATTAGGAGGCTTACGGGCTAACTAAGTCATGTGGGTAAAGATGTACACCCTGCGCAGGTTCTAAAACTATTTGAATAGCCGTGTCCACGATTCTGATTTAAAACTTGAATTAATGTCATCTGTATAGATTTTACTCTAAGTTTGGTTTGTGAATTATTTCGCATGATGGTTGTCATGCACATTTAATTGTGTTGTCATTTACTTTTGTTCTTGTTCATGCTTACAATTACACTTATTCACTGTTTTAGTCCAAATCAATTTATTAAACTTGCTTTATCAAAACATAGCAATTGTAGGGTAAGATGTCTCGCTTTATGCAAAAATTGAACCAATTAAGCCTACTGTTGATAACCTTATGCATATACAATCTCTATTCCTTTGTATAGGTTCTAACAAACACTTTCTTTTATTAGTTTGTGTAAGTCTTCTTTGAGTACCTTTTCGTACTCGTGGTTTTATGACCCCTTGTTGCGGTGAGGATGGATATCTTTATGAGATGCCCGTTAGCGCCGATCCGGGTGACGCTAACGAGTGATGTTAGTTCTAACCTCCACGCAATAGCCTGCGGGATGATGGGGCCATTGGTGGTTTTGTTTTTATCTTTTCGTTTCCGCTGTTGTTCTTTTTGTTAATGACCCAAGGTCATCTGTTCATATTTCGGTTACTGTAGCAACCTGGTACTGTAGCAACCGAAATTGGAGATGTAATATGATGTATAATTATGTGAATGTATGACTTGTATGTGATTGATGCAATGTTGATTAAGGATATATGCTAATAGTCACTAATCACAGGAACTATTGCATGGCATATATCCGGAACCTAAATGTTGGATTGTTACTTATTATGATTATGCTTCTAGTATGATTTTTATTAAGGACATTACACTGTTCCTTAATTAAGAATTATGCTACCAGTGTAATTTATAATTCGGCACATTCCAGTAATTGGGGGTCTCACAGCGTTGGTATCAGAGCATACATTGCCTGTAGGATAGAATTAGCATGGTTGTTACCTTTAGTGAGTCTCTGTAACATTATTTTAACTTAAATTAATTTCTAAAGATCTAAGTCTGCTATCTTTTATTCCTTATCTTCTTTTAGTATCAATTCTTATCCATCTTTCTGTTGATTTTCCAAGATCAGTCTCTTATCTACCTTGTCTTTTCTTTGTAGATGAGTGGCCGACTTGTGTATTTGGACTTAAGGTGTAATAAAGTAGGGCCGCCTTTTGTCAGATTTGGTTACGGTGTTATTTTGGTGTTAGCGGTTGTCAATAAAGGAAGGCCGATTGTTGTGCATTTGGTTCATTGGATTATGCTAATGGGTGTGGCCGACCTATTACAAGGTATTGGAGGTCGCACTTTTGATTATCTTGTGTGTTGTTGTTTTGATGATTAATTGACTGCATGTCATGGCATGATGCACAATTAAATTTAGTAATTATTTCTTTTCTATCTCAGAATCTTGTGTGTGTTAGCCCGAGTGTATCCTTGTTATGTTGTTAACCATTATCCGTAGCAGGATGACGGGACCAACCACTCGATCGCGAACACAACAAGAGGAGAGGTTTTCCACCTGTTCTACAAACTCGGGGAGAGCAGGTGACCCTTCCGGATCTCATGGTCCGCAAAGTGGTCGTCGGAAGAGGAACTCCTCCACCACCCACCATGGCGGACGTGCTCATGCAAATTGGCGCAACCGCATGGACCAGCAGCAAGATATTGGAGCAGATTGCGCAACACTTCTTCTATTCCTACACGGTGGTAGAGCAGAGTTCAACATGGTCAGGTAGTCTCACGATTTTCGTGAACTAGCCCTCGATGTTTTCGGCTCAGATCCATTGGAAGCAGAGGATCGGCTTCGAAATTGAAAAGAAGCTGACCATTGCCCAATGTTCTGAAAGGGAGAAGGTTCTGTATGCTAGCTACCAGTTGACTGGACCAGCTAGTAATTGGTGGGATAATTATCTAGCTATCCAACCTACCGGTCACACTCCTACCTGGCTTGAGTTCATGGAGGCTTTTCGCGAAGCCCATATTCCTGAGGGAGTGATGATGCTCAAGCAGCAGGAATTCCTCGCTCTCAAACAAGGGCGAAAGTCAGTGACCGAGTATCTTCATGAATTTAATTTTCTTGCTCGGTATGCCCCTGACGATGTTTCGACTGACATTCGTCGTCGAAACCGTTTTATGAATGGGCTATCTGAAGAATTGCAGTTGGCTTTGGCAATACAAGACTTTAGAAATTTCCAACATCTTGTGGACAAAGCCATAATTCTTTGAGACCAAGAGTAAGGCTTTGGAAGATTCACTAAGGCGAAGGCCACCCAATTCACATATAGTGGTCGTTCGGTCGGACCACGATCGTGGTAACCTCGATCTTCCGAGGACCAGCTCAGCCCACCAGAGCGCCCAGATTTGCTTTTCGTCCATCGCCACCCATTGGGCGGTCCCGACCTAGTGGACCTGAGACCACCTCTCGCTATCAATGTCGGTAGGGGTGATTTGTTACCATTGTGGTCGTCCGGGACATTTCGCTAACCAATGTTTTGCTAAGGCAAAGGGATTACCACCTGTTCAGCCATCTCCAGCTACTGTGCGTCCTGCACCTTCCCCGAAGATAGTTGTTAAGCTTGACCCTGTTCCTGTCCGTGGCCGTGTGAATCAATTGACTGCTGAAGAAGCGGCCGAGACACCTGAGGTTATCCTTGGTATGCTCCTAGTTAATTTCAGTTCAGCTATTGTTCTATTTGACTCTGGAGCATCCCATTCTTTTATTAGTAGGCAGTTTACTACTCAACACCAATTAGACATGCATCTGCTTCAACCACCTCATATTATTCACTCACGAGTTCAAGATTCATGGTGATCAAATCGCCTTAATGTCAATATCAATATTGAAGGGGTAGATTTTTGGGCCAACCTGATTGTGATAGACTTTAAAGGGATAGATGTCATTTTGGGTATGGACTGGTTATCCCAGAATTTCGGCCAAATCAATTGTGCCCAGAGAACTATATCCCTTACTAATAAAAATGGCATTTCAGTCATTTTTCAGTCTAGAACAGTTCATTCTCACCTTGGTGCATTGAAAGCTAATACCACCCCTACTTTGGAGTCAGTACCGGTAGTGTGTGAATATCCGGATGTCTTTCCTGAAGACCTTCCCGGTATGCCACCAGATCGGGAAGTAGAGTTTGTAATTGAACTAGTTCCTGGTACTGCTCCGATTTCGAGAAGACCTTATCGCATGCCTTCCAATGAGCTGTTTGAGTTGAAGAAACAGCTTGGAGAATTGCTTGACAAAGGATTCATTCGACCGAGTTCCTCACCCTGGGGATGCCCGGCCATCTTTGTCAAAAAGAAAGACCAGACTTTACGGATGTGTGTAGATTACCGTCCATTAAATGAGGTTACTATCAAGAATAAGTATCCTCTGCCCAGAATTGATGATCTATTTGACCAGTTGACTGGAGCCCGTGTCTTTTCTAAGATTGATTTACGATCGGGCTATCATCAGATCAAGGTTAGAACTGAGGATATTCCTAAAACAGCATTCTCTACTCGTTATGGATTATACGAGTATACTGTTATGTCCTTTGGTCTAACAAATGCTCCTGCTTATTTCATGAATCTAATGAATTCAGTATTCATGGATTTCTTGGATAAGTTTGTTGTTGTGTTTATTGACGACATTCTTATCTACTCCAAGTCTGTTAAAGAGCATGAGCATCATTTGAGACTTGTGCTGGATACACTTCGCAAGCATCAGCTGTATGCCAAATTTAGTAAGTGTGCTTTCTGGCTCAAGCAAGTGGCATTTCTGGGACATGTATTATCCGAAGGAGGTATTACTGTTGATCCCAGCAAAGTACAGGATGTACTAGACTGGAAGCAGCCCAAGAATGTTCCAGAGATTCGAAGTTTCCTTGGACTTGCGGGATATTACCGTAGGTTCATTGAAAACTTTTCCAAGATTTCCAGACCTCTGACTCAACTTTTAAAGAAGGAGAACAAATTCTTTTGGTCAGTGGAATGTGAAAACAGTTTTCAGCTTTTAAGAAAGCTCCTGACTGAAGCTCCTATTCTCACTCTTCCAGACATCCATAAGAATTTTGATATCTATTGTGATGCATCTCACCATGGACTTGGCTGTGTGCTTATGCAAGAGGGTCGAGTTGTGGCATATGCATCCAGGCAGTTGCGACCTCATGAGGTGAATTATCCTACCCATGATTTAGAATTGGCGGCAGTAGTCCATGCCTTAAAGATTTGGCGACATTACCTTCTTGGCAATCGTTGCGAAATCTATACTGATCATAAGAGCCTGAAATACATATTCACTCAAGTTGATCTGAATATGAGACAAAGACGATGGCTTGAATTGATCAAAGACTACGATATGGGTATTCACTACCATCCTGGCAAAGCCAATGTTGTGGCTGATGCTTTGAGCAGGAAGTCACAGTGCAATTGCTTATCAACCCTTCCCTTGACTATGAGCTTATGTGCTGACTTTCAGCGCTTAAGTCTCGAAATGGTTGAAGATGGATTTCTTGCTACTTTGGAAGTAAAGTCAACACTCGAAGATCAGATTCTGGAGGCCCAGAAAACTGATGCTGAGGTAGCAGAGATCAAAGAAAACATGAAGACAGGTAAAGCCAATAAATTTTCTGAAGATGCTCGTGGTACCATTCGTTATCGCAATCGTTTAGTGCTACCCTCAGATTCACAGCTGAGAAAGCTAATTCTTAAAGAAGCTCATAATTCCAAATTTTCTATACATCCTGGCAGTACTAAGATGTACCAGGATTTGAAGAAAACATTTTGGTGGAGCAAAATGAAAAGGCAAATTGCTCAGTATGTTGCTGAATGTGATATATGCCAAAGGGTTAAAGCAGAGCACTTGAAACTCTTTGGTACCCTTCACCATTACCTATTCCACAATGGAAATGGGAAGAAGTCGGTATGGATTTTGTTACCGGACTTCCCAAGTCCCAGAATGGATTTGATGCCATATGGGTGATAATTGATCGTCTGACGAAAGTGGCTCATTTCATCCCTGTCAGAACCACTTTTAATGGCAAGCAATTGGCAGAGCTCTATATTGCTAGAATTGTTTGTCTCCACGGTGTTCCTAAAATCATTGTTTCAGACCGTGGATCTCAATTCACTTCCCATTTTTGGAATTGTCTCCATCAAGCAATGGGAACTGAATTATCCTTCAGCACTGCTTATCATCCTCAGACCAGTGGTCAAACTGAAAGGGTGAATCAAATAATGGAGGATCTTCTTAGAGCCTGTGTTTTAGCATATGGCAAGAATTGGGAGAAATCTTTGCCGTATCTGGAGTTTTCCTACAACAATAGCTACCAAGCAAGTATTCAAATGTCACCTTTTGAAGCCTTGTATGGAAGAGCTTGTAGGACTCCATTGAATTGGGCAGAATCTGGTGAAAGACCATTCTTTGGCCCAGACTTGGTTTTGGAAGCTGAAGAGCAAGTTCGTCTGATTTGAGACCGTTTGAAAACTGCCCAGTCTCGTCAGAAGAGCTATGCCGATCATCGACGTCGTGAGCTAAGCTTTGAAATAGATGATTACGTCTATCTTAAAGTGTCGCCGATGAAAGGTACTCATCGCTTTCATGTGAAAGGGAAGCTAGCAGCTCGTTATATCGGACCCTTCCGAATCATTGCAAAACGAGGAGCCGTGGCATATCAATTGGAACTTCCCGACACTCTGTCGGCAGTTCATGATACCTTTCATGTTTCTCAATTAAAGAAATGCCTTTGTGTTCCGACCGAGGCTACTTCATTTGAGAATCTTGATCTGCAACCGGATCTTTCGTATCAAGAGCGACCAGTGCGTATCCTTGACGAAATGGAACGTAGGACCAGAAATCGCACTGTCAAGTTCTTGAAAGTTCAGTGGGCTAATCACTCAGAAGATGAAGCCACATGGGAGCGCGAAGATCTGATGAAGATCGAGCATCCCCATCTTTTTGCTGTTCAATACTTGCCCTTGAATTAAGAAAGGCAAGGTTAAACAAAGCAATGTAAAAAGAAAATGTAATAACAACACTATGTGTCATGTGAAATCTCGTTCTTGTCCTTGAAGGAAATAAAGACAACCGATGTTTTATTTCTTAAAGCATCATTTCAATTCTATCTTTGTCCAACTTCTGAATCACTAAATCTCGGGACGAGATTTTCTTAAGGGAGGTAGGTTTGTAATGACCTCGACCCTAATAAACGATAATAAAGCACTGCTCATCTCATTCTTGTTCATTACCGCAATTTAGGCAACTTGTTACAACCTAATTTCCCAAATTTCTATTTCAAACTTCGACTTGACCAAAAATTTCAAAAAGAAATACCATCTAATGTTGGTATTATGACTGGGGAATATTTTAATTGAAAACCAGATAAGTTATTATGGCCAAAAAGAATTTTTGTTGAAATTTTAGAAATTATTTTGATTTTCAGAAAAACAATTGTCTTTAAATAAACCTTCATTGGATTAATGAATTATCTATGTATTTATAAAGAAGAAACAGTGATTTTAAAATTCATTTGGGGAATATATCATCCCAGTAGTGATTCTACAAAATTTTATGAATTTACAAATTTATTTGCTATTTTAAAAGTCCCAGTCAAATCTGTTTGCAATTTATTCAGACCTGGTCAACTTCCGGTCTAATCAGAGCGACCCACCCCTAACTCAGTCCGACCGAAATGGCTTGGTTCAACCAGCAGATCCGCTCGGGCCGTTCCATTCACAAGACGCGTCCAACCCTAGCCCATCCGGGCGTTGAAATGTTAGCGGCGGCCCAGATCAAATGTGCGCGGACCGGCCAACCCCATACGATCTCGGCCGCTGATTGTAGATCCAACGGCGATTTTCCCTTGAGGCCGAAGCTCGCTGCGCGCATCCAGTCCGGGACCTTTGGATCGCGATCGCACGGCTCTGGTGGATTGGGCCGATCGGACCACTTCAGCGCCCACCGAATCGCAGCCGTTGACGTGTGATCGAACGGCTCTTGTTGAGATGTGCCGTTCGGACCACTTCAGCGCGTTCGCGATCGTGGTGTCGCTGATGAGGATCGTGTGGCCCATATCGATCCATACCGATTCAACTTGTTTTAACCTCGATCGCCACCACTCAATTCTAATCGAACGGTGGCTGTGCATGGGTCTTCGCTGCGCGCGTGTATGGCGCGTTTGCCCTGGGGCCCGCATGTCAGCGTCGGTTTGGCGCTGCTACGTGCGATCTTACAGATCTTGTGTATACTCACAGGACCCGCTTCGGCAATGACGGTTTTGCTTCATTCGTGTGCTGTGTGCATTGCATGACTTTGGGGCCCACATGTAAGTGGTAGAATTTTGATTTCTCTCTGGTTTTTCCCACCATGGACATGGTTGTGACCGAAATGGTGGCGATGAACAGTATTTGGAGGATATTTTCTCCTAATCCTTATCCTTAGTGCCATCTCATTGTCTCTAGAGAATTCTCAATTGCTCTACACATTCCATACACTATATAATCCTTAGTCTTGGGACTTGACATTGTTGACCAAGGGAGGAGCTCATTTTCTTTATCTCCTTCGCGTTGAAGCACCCTTGTCCCTCTGCCATGTTCAACTACAAGCATACCTAAATCTCATACTAATGTGGGTGTAGGTATTTCTTGTAGGTTGGACTTAGGACTTGCTCCTGTCAACTTTAGTCGTGAAGCTTCATCTTGAGAAATCTCACTTGGTGAGTTGAGTTCCATCTTTTCCTTAGCAAAGATATATCTAATAATCTTTAGAGCTAAATCCATCATCTTCTTTTGGTCAAGACAAGGAAAAAGGCTATTGGATCTTTTCTTGTTTGACCAAGAGCTTGGCTCTGTCTTTTCCAAACCCTAGTGGTGAGTTAGTCTTGTCTTCTCGTTAGCTTAAATTCTTTTAGGACATCCTCACTCACAAGGATCACTCATCTGCTCATGTGATGATCCTGTTCCTTGTAACCGAAAAGTTATTTTTATAACTTTTAGGTCTTTCATATCGTATTCAAGACCTAGGGTTTCTCTAAAGGCACTAGCTTAATTAGATTTTAGTTAAATTCTACTCTTGATAGAAGCCTTACTTTATGTAGTTTTCTTTATAGCGAAAATAGTTAAAAACTCTTTCTTTGTTTTATGGTATAACAAAACCGACAATGTACTCTATTTGCTCCTTTCTTTCAAATAAGCCGAGCCAATAGGATAGCGATGAGTTATTCTTGGTATTAATTACTCTCTTTTTAAGTATTTATATGTTGTAGCATCACTAGCTAGCCGAAAATGGTAATTGATGCTGTGCTGTTTTTGGTTTTTAACCAAACCGACAACATGAACAGCAACCAGTCCAAGGCTTTAAATTGCTACTAATAGCTATTAAATGCTCAGTAGGCCAACATTAGCCTTAATACATTTAGTTTCAGCTTAATTTTCCATTTATATGATGTTGGACTTAATAGGTAGCTTAATTATAGGCTGTCCTGTTCTAGTATATAAAACCTGATACTGTAGCTATATTTCTAAATCTAAAAATCTGGGTAGCCACTGTTAGTAGGTAGTACATATGGGTTATTATCCTTATTGAATTAAATATAGTCTAAGCATATTGCTACCCATGCATTATCATTTTGATCATACATTCTTTTATGCATCTTGTTCTTTGCTTTTCCTGTATTTATTGAATTTTATTCTCTTTTAGATATTGGTTCTTCTGAAATTGTTGAGCCTTTTATTGTGTCCCAAGAACCTGAGCAAGAGGTTATATACTACTATCAAGGCAAGCTTCCTCTCTGCACCATGTTGAACCTAATCTTTTGAACTGTAGAATTCTAAAATACAGTGACACTGTACATGCAAATTTCTAAAAATCTATTTATGCCCTGTTTCTAGTTAGTTATATCCTGAACTTGTGGCTTATCTTGAATTTAATCATACACTTAACCTAAGGTAGTTTGTGATGTTATTATATTTAATTTTAACTTTTGCTTAGCCATGCAGTCCATAGAACGGTAGTGTTTGACAAGATTATCTTGTCAAACCTGGGAACAACAAATACTTTGTTTTATCTTTAATCCTTGTTCAGTTTATTTGATTTGGAAATGCTTCTAAATCCTGTTATCAATTAAGTCAAATCTGGACAAGTGGATGCTAGTGATGGTGCCTTTGTGCACGAGAATTGGGAAATGTGGATGTCTTATGCGGATTGATTAAGGGTGAACTCGACTATTTAATTCAAGTCCCAACGCATTTCCACACGCAAAGGTATGGTATTGTTTGGTTAAGTAAAGGGTTAATATTATTGAGTTGGATACAGGAGAGTAAGGACATGTGTATTGATTTCATATGGCATAGATGCTTAAGTCTTCGGGCCGTGTCGTATGCCATGTGGAGCTTATATTGATATCAGATGTTCTTAGAAGGGTAAGGCGTAGATGTGTTACATCGCATGTACGTTCCTTGAGGCCCCGATCATGTGTAAAATGTGTGGCTAACACGAGTTTGCATTTAATTGACTGGGTCGGCATTCCCGGTACAACATGTGAGCCCCGGTTGAATGTATGCTATCAGTCTGGTTTAAGCGGGATTAATCTCACATGGGTCATCCAACTCAATAGTATTAACTTGTTGAAAAATACCAAATCTTAGTTTATCTTACCGCACACCAAAGGCGGTGTGTTATTATTCCGAGGCTTACGGGCTAACTAAGTCATGTGGGTAAAGATGTACACCGCAGGTTCTAAAACTATTGAATAGCCGTGTCCACTGCATACGATTCTGAAAACTTGAATTAATGTCATCTGTATAGATTTTACTCTAAGTTTGGTTTGGGAATTATTTCGGCATGATGGTTGTCATGCACATTTAATTGTGAGCTGTCATTTACTTTTGTTACTGTTCATGCTTACAATTACACTTATTCACTGTTTTAGTCCAAATCAATTTATTAAACTTGCTTTATCAAAACATAGCAATTGTAGGGTAAGATGTCTCGCTTTATGCAAAAATTGAACCAATTAAGCCTACTGTTGATAACCTTATGCATATACAATCTCTATTCCTTTGTATAGGTTCTAACAAACACTTTCTTTTATTAGTTTGTGTAAGTCTTGCTGAGTACCTTTCGTACTCAGGGTTTTATGACCCCTTGTTGCAGGTGAGGATGGATATCTTTAAGAGATGCCCGTTAGCGCTGATCTGGGTGACGCTAACGAGTGATGTTAGTTCTAGCCTCCACGCAATAGCCTGCGGGATGATGGGGCCATTGGTGGTTTTGTTTTTATCTTTTCGTTTCCGCTGTTGTTCTTTTTGTTAATGACCCAAGGTCATCTGTTCATATTTCGGTACTGTAGCAACCTGGTACTGTAGCAACCGAAATTGGAGATGTAATATGATGTATAATTATGTGAATGTATGACTTGTATGTGATTGATGCAATGTTGATTAAGGATATATGCTAATAGTCACTAATCACAGGAACTATTGCATGGCATATATCCGGAACCTAAATGTTGGATTGTTACTTATTATGATTATGCTTCTAGTATGATTTTTATTAAGGACATTACACTGTTCCTTAATTAAGAATTATGCTACCAGTGTAATTTATAATTCGGCACATTCCAGTAATTGGGGGTCTCACAGAAAGTGTGCTTTATAGCTTGGAAAAAAGGTGGTCTGACATGTGGTTAAATTTGTACACCCCTGCCGGGTTTAAACTATTCAAATAGCCACGTCGTTGGTTATGGACACACTTGGTGAGGTCTTCGAGAGTTAGACTATAACATTTCGATAAAACTTGAGATCGGGTGGTATGAATTGGTAATTCATGCTATTGTTGTGGTGGCTGTCGAGAAGTCACCTCTAGGATGTTAATTATGTTTATAATTATTGTCTCAATGTTATTTGATCAATTAAAAATTGTTTTGATAAATTCCCTTTCAATCTATTACACTATTGCAAATGAAATGTTGCTTTATGCTGAAAATGAGCTCTATAGCCATCTCCATTGAATCAAACTTGCATGTAGCTATGTATAGGTTTGTTAATCATAAGCCTTGTGAGTACAATTTTGTACTCAACTGCATTGTCTATTTGCTGCAGAGGAGGTTGACCCCCAAGGGGTTAACAATTTTGAGGCTAACTTCGCTCTCAACAACTAGCTCGGCGTTTCTAGTCGGTTGCCTTGTGGGTAAGGGCAGCCGTTTGTCTTTTGTTTATTGCCATCTTATAGCATCTGTTTTCGCTGCAATACTGGTACTTTGTTTTGTTGTCTGGCCAGTCGGCCTTTGTATGAAATCTTAGTTGTATGTTGAATATGTTGTAAATTATGAAGACTTCGGTAATGTAATAACTTGTGTATGGAGTTGATGCTTATTTTTGTGAGGTGTATGTGTACCGCTGTTCTAGGAAGTACATAATACACCGAGAGCGGGGGAATTTGATTTGTGATGCTAGGACCAACGGAAAGGTTAAGCATTACAAATTAAATTGCCTGACGGCTCTCACACATTGGTTAGTCCAAATGGCATAACTGTGAACTCATAGAGGCCATATCAGTGGAGAAAGCTGTTTTAGGGATGTCCTCCAATCTGATTTTTAACTGGTGATACCTTGAGCGCAGATCTATCTTAAAGAACTTCATTGCCCCTTTGAGCTGATCGAACAAATCATCAATCCCGGGCAACTGATATTTATTATTGATAGTTACTTCATTCGGGGACTGATAATTTACACATATCCGCATACTGCCGTAATATCCCATTCAAATATAAAACATATAAGTGACTAGTATTACAATTAAATATATTTAGAAAGGGAAAATTTAGAATTTTGGAGGAGTTTTAGAACTCAGGCCTTTGGCCCATAGCTCTTGGGCCCATGTGGGGGGGAACTAAACCCTAGCACCTAAGTATTGTAGCACTGCATCAGAGCACATGAAATCCACAGTAGCACGGCCCCATCAGTACGCCCTCCCCTCCGGTGCTTCTCCATTGTTGCTAGCCATAAGGAAGAGGAAGGAGAGGGAAGAAGAGAGGAGAGGAAGAAGAAGAACGTGGGGGTGATCTTCGTGAGGGCTTTGCGAAGGTTTCAATGGCATCTCGTGTCGTTCTTCTGGGTGGTGGTGAACCCCGAGGCTACAGCTTTCCATCGTTGTCTTCCGTCTCACGGCTGAGGCAAGTACAATTGAATTGTCTTGTTTGTTGTTTGTTCCATTTGATTGTTGAACATGCAAATGGGTAATATTGGTATTTCTTATTTCCCTTCATAATTGATATGCCATGATTCTTCGATAATATGTTTACGTTCAGTATATTCATTCGTTCCTTTTTTCATGTTCATCACGGAAGTGGGTAGTGAAGTCCTGTCATTCCAATATGGGCAAGTACCTTGTGATTCTTATTTGTTGGTGAATGCTGACTGCTTGTTGTTCATACTGTTATTTCTATGATCCATGAGTAAATTCAATGCTTCATGTTCATTTCACGTTCGTTAATCCATGTTTAATGAGATGATGTCTTTTATTATTTATAATTCATTCCATTCATTCATTGTTCATGTTACATCCACGTGAGTGGAAAGTAAAGACCCATCAATTCTAGTATAGGCACGTAAGACCCACCATTCCAATGTTGGCAGATTTGGATCCCTGTATGAAATGTTCTTCATACGGGCCTTGGATCCCCGCATTTTGTTAAATGCGGGCCTAAGTGAACACCGACGGGTGTGTCATCGCCATCTTGGTATAAGGTATGGAGTTCATGCATTTCATTCATTCATATGTTTTCTGCCATTCTACCTTTATATTCTTTAGTGTGATGTTATGTTCTTATTCCTTCATTCCACATTCGAATTCTATTCTGTTATATAATGATATTACTCATCCGTTCTACATTCGCATTATATTGTGTGATTGTTATGTTCTTATTCAATACTATTCGTATTGTTTTGTTGTAATTGCTGAGTCGTGGATTCATTCTTGCCATGTTTATTTGTTTTAGGTAAACATTGAAGACGGCATGCATGGGAGGGTATAGTCACGTGGATCACTTCATCCACTTGACAATATTCACTTATAAATTAGATGAACTTGTCATTACCTTTCCTTTGATAATAATTGGGTTGTAATAAAAAGAGGTTGATGGTGGATATTATCATTCTTTATGATATGGTTGTGTTGGTATTGGATTATGATCTTAGTATAGACTTCTGATAGTTGCATCATAATTGATTCGATATGATTAGATGAAAGAGTTTGATATGTTATTGAATTCTGATTCAATTCTTATATTCATTCTATCAGTTGTTGATTCTTACATGTCGTTAGTTGATAGATTGCTGAAATTATTTTGTATTGTTGATGAATGTTAGACTTCTAGGTGATATTTTGGCTTCCGCATAGCCAGGGTGTTACAGTTGGTATCAGAACGGGCTTTAGGTCCGTGGTAATTGAATATTAAATTGACACACTGTGCACAGTAGGTGGGGTTTGGATAATCCATTGCATCCGCATTTCTAGTAGTATGTTTCATTATGTTGAACCGATCTTGAATTGCTTCTGTACTATCATTCTTGTTGTTAGTCTATGATCTGCTATGATCTTCAGAAGTTGAGGTCGTGGTTGTTGTCCTGGGTTATGCGGGCTACACCCTTGTTAAGTGAATAGAGAAGTACTTACCCCCGTTCCAAAGTTATGTGTTGAGCATGAGTTCTTTGATGAAGTTGTTGTCTTCCTTGAGCTTGTATTTGGCCTCCCGGTTGTAGTTCCTTGCAGTTGATGAACTTCCTTTGAATGGTGGTTTTAATGAACTTCCTTTGAATGGTGGTTTTAATGAAGTGGGCAAGCTTCAATTGGTTTCTATTCATTCTTTGAAACAAATTTTGTTCTACCAACTATTGTGATATTTCTGCTATTTGTGAACGTAGTTAATTTGCAAGATTGATCCTTTCATAGAAGTTCTGTTTTATCCTCTGTTGGAAAATGTAACACATTTGTTCGCTGGGTATTTGGGCGGTGGAAGATTTCTTTTACAAATTCTTTTTATGTGGGACATTGATCTTGCGTATTTCTTTTGGATTAATTTGAGAGTTGAAGTTTAATGCCTCTCTTTTAAGAAAGAGGATGTTGAAACCCTTTTTAGGGTTGTGATGTCACCCTTAACTAAGAGGTTAAAATCTTGGTTTCTTAGCTAATGTTTTCAAAAGTGAAGTTAATTAATTTCAAGTTGTCCTGTAGTAGTTCTTGAAAATTTTGAATAAGATTTTGCCTATTCATGTTCGAAACTCATGGAGTTAGTAGGGAGTGTGAAACAATACAGAATTTGTTTGACCAATTCAATTGGTTACATTTATAAACTTGTTAAATAAATTAGAATATTTGGTCTTATGTATTTAATCTAACCGTTCGAGATGATTAAGTACAGATGCGGTGGGCTATTGCTTTAGCATATATTAATCTTGAATCTACCTTCTATTTGGATACCTAAAAGATTTGTACAAATGCTAGATTCACTTGATTTTGCTATGCTAAATTGTTGTTATATGTATGAAGAAATGGATGGGGGTTGTTGTATTGACTTACAAAACCTTGTCCTATACATATTCCATTGTTGAAGTTTAAAGATATTTCATTCTAATTTCTGAACAAAGGTAGAACTATGAATGCTTCTGTGATTACATAATCATCAGTTGTTAGTAGTAATGGTTAGAGTACTACTAGTGTGAGCTTCTTAAAAAGAGATTTATTTCAGCTTTGTGGATTTCGCACTAGGTTTCTTTTCTAGAATGAGTTGTTATTACAATCTTATATGATGATGGAAATTTTATAACACAAATTGTTATGTTTCTTTTGGAAGATTTATTGATGTGATAGTAAGATAAATTGAATGTTACCAAGAAGGTATGTTATTGAAGTTAATACAATGTTTAGTAATGTGAGGGTGATGTTGATTCTTTTATAGAGAAAGAATTTTGATCGTTTTTCGTGATGTCTCTTAAGTGAAAATATTTCAAAAGTTGCATTCGTGATCCCTTGGTGTTCAAGATTTATGTGGTAATTGGAAGTTGTCGAGTAAAGCGACGTGTTGCAAAGTTCTAATGGTTCTTTAGTGATTCAAGTGATTTGATCTTAAATACTCGTTTGTTCTTATCTGTTAAGGTTTGATATTCTCTTCTTGTGAAGCTTATGTTTTCAACTGTGGACTCCACTTATGTCATATGAGTTCATTGCCTAAATGATTATTCCCTTGGTCTTGTGTTCACTATGAGTGGTAAATGTTTTCCTAGCTGGTGAAAATGGTTTTCATTTGCCTTTTCCTTTCGACAAAGAATCAACCTGTTCATTTCATAGGGGTCTTTCGTGGTGCCTATTAATTGTCGTTGTGAGACCTTGGGTTGTAAGCTGTTTGAGGAGCATTAGAGGATGAATTGGTTTCGTGTATGATTCTTGGAGAGAATCTCAGTTATACAGGATGTTTGTCTTTAAGACTAAGCTAGTTGTATTGTTGCAATTAATAGAACCTATATTGATTTGTGGTCCAAAGTCTTTTGTTCACTTTGGGTGGAACATTAGAATTATCAAAAAGACTGAAAATCTTGATCGAGTATGATTAGATTGTGGGAATTTTATTCATCAAATCTGAGGCTTTCCCTAACATTTACACCAGAAGTTCAATCTAGGAGTCTTGGAGGTTAAATTCGGGCTTTGCATTTTTTATGCTAGACCTTTGAACACCCAAAGATTATGTGTAGAGAAAATAGAAAAAAACTGGCGTATTCTGAGCAGTGGAATTTATTCTGAGCAGCGGAATGATCATTGATAGAACCCTTTTGATGTAGTACACGAGCGTGTGTCCTAGTGATTCTGAGTTGTTTATTCTTAAAAGCTTGAGGTGATGTGATTGCGTGAGATCTATTACGAGGTGCTTTGGGTCTTTGTCTGTTAAGTTAATTTAAATCGATAGAAGGAGTTGTCTATAGTGTTTCGGTGGGATCAGTAGAGCCTCTCCACAAAGGTGTGGATGATGTATTTTCATCTGAGCATAAATTTTGAGAATGCTAATTTAAGAGATTTGAGCTCGTGTGATATATGATGAATTCGATTTCCAAAGCTTGATATGAATTTTATTTCTTAAAAGAGAAACTGAGAAAAATGGATGTTTCCTCGAGTAGTGAAACGTTTTCTTGATTTTCGTTTGAGCTATGTGTTATTGACGGGTGTCTTTCGCAATTTGAGCTTAGTTTTATGATGGCATGTATGATTCTTTCCAATTCAGATAAAACAAAAGAAGTATTTGGTTTGGTCATTCGAGTGATTTCTCCTTTGGCTTTCGTGGTGTTCATTCACAAATTGACTAATTAGAAGGTGGAATGGTTTTCGTGATGAATTGTCAAATTTGGATTTGACCCTTTTGTTGGAGAGTTGGCATTGCGTGGTTGCGATGAGAAGTCTTTATTTTCAGTTGGATTCTCTTTTTTAAATAGTTGTTTAAAAACAAGTTCTGTTGTGCATTATTAAGATGAAGAAACCGATTGAGTAGTAGGACAAGAGTTCCATGTGTATGGTGCATGTTTGTGCTTTTGGTACCAAAGGGAAAGTTGGCCCGAGGTACATTATTTTGTTTTTGTCAGTTGAGGGGGATTAGGAAGTGGGCGTATCGCTATGGCCGTCTCAGGTCCATTTGCGAGGTACGCAATGTCTGGTTTGTTCTGGTACTGAGTGAGTACCCGAGCAGTTCGAAGCTTGGGATTTCGATTAGAGCCGTTGGTCAACGAGTAGGACCTTATCTTTGAGTCCTGCGTGTTGAGAGAACCTATGGGGGTTGAGATGAGTGTTGAGGTGTAAGCCGTTGGTATCCATCATTTCTGATGTGGTTCCATATGCCTGAGAGGAAAGCGACATGGAAGCAAGGGTCTCACATGCGCGAGCAATATCCAAGTCTGTTCACGACTAGTACGTGTAATTTGTTATTTCATTTCAGTGGCAGTTGTTCTTCTATTTATTTTGTGATTTAGAATTGTGGTTGAATTACATTTAAGGGGTAGAATGTAATATCCTGTTCAAATATAAAACATATAAGTGACTAGTATTACAATTAAATATATTTAGAAAGGGAAAATTCAGAATTTTGGAGTAGTTTTAGAACTCGGGCCTTTGCCCCATAGCTCTTTGGGCCCATGTGGGGGGGGAACTAAACCCTAACACCTAAGTATTGTAGCACGGGTATTTGAGCACTGCAAATCCTGTAGCACGGCCCTCATCAGAGCACGCCCTCCCCTCGGTGCTTCTCCATTGTTGCCGGCCATAAGGAAGAGGAAGGAGAGCGAAGAAGAGAGGAGAGGAAGAAGAAGAAGGTGGGGGTGATCTTCGTGAGGGCTTTGCAAAGGTTTCAGCAGCATCTCGCGTCGTTCTTGAGGGTGGTGGTGAACCCCGGGGCTAGAGCTTTCCATCGTTGTCTTCCGTCACATGGTTCAGCCAAGTACAATTGAATTGTCTTGTTTGTTGTTTGTTCCATTTGATTGTTGAATATGCAAATGGGTAATATTGGTATTTCTTGTTTCCCTTCATAATTGATATGCCATGATTCTTTGATAATATGTTTATGTTCAGTATATTCATTCGTTCCTTCTTTCATGTTCACCCCGGAAGTGGGTAGTGAAGTCCCGTCATTCCAATATGGGTAAGTACCTTGTGATTCTTATTTGTTGGTGAATGCTGAGTGCTTGTTGTTCATACTGTTATTTCTATGATCCATGAGTAAATTCAATGCTTCATGTTCATTTCACGTTCGTTAATCCATGTTTAATGAGATGATGTCTTTCATTTTTTATAATTCATTCCATTTATTCATTGTTCATGTTACATCCACGGGAGTGGAAAGTAAAGACCCATCAATTCCAGTATGGGCACGTAAGACCCACTATTCCAATGTTGGCAGATTTGGATCCCCGTATGAAATGTTCTTCATACGGGCCTTGAATCCCCGCATTTTGTTAAATACGGGCCTAAGTGAACACCGACGGGTGTGTCACTGGCTATACCAGTATAAGCAGAAGTGGAGTTCATGCATTTCATTCATTTGTATGTTTTCTGCCAGTCTAGCTTTATATTCTTTAGTGTGATGTTATGTTCTTATTCCTCCATTCCACATTTGAATTCTATTCTGTTATATAATGATATTACTCATCCGTTCTACATTCGTATTATATTTTGTGATTGTTATGTTCTTATTCAATACTGTTCATATTGTTCTGTTGTACTTGCTGAGTCGTAGACTCATTCTTGCAATGTTTATTTGTTTTAGGTTAACATTGAAGACGACATGCATGGGAGGGTATAGTCACGTGGATCACTTCATCCACTTCACAATCTTCCTTTCACTTCACAATATTCACTTTTAAATTAGATGAACTTATCATTACCTTTCCTTTGATAATAATTGGGTTGTAATAAAAAGACGTTGATGGTTGATATTATCATTCTTTATGATATGGTTGTATTGGTATAGACTTCTAATAGTTGCATCATAATTGATTCGATATGATTAGATGAAAGAGTTTGATATGTTATTGAATTCTGATTCAATTCTTATATCATTCTATCTATTGTTGATTCTTACATGTCGTTAGTTGAGAGATTGCTGAAATTATTTTGTATTGTTGATGAATGTTAGACTTCCAGGTGATATCTTGGCTTTCGCATAACTAGGGTGTTACAACTGCCATCCTTATTTTTCACGAACAGTACAGGAGATCCCTAGGGTGAAGAACTCGGTCTAATGAATCGTTTCTCTTGTAACTCTCAGATTTGCTTTTTCAGCTCCTCAAGTTCATTAATTGGCATCTTATAAGGTCTCTTGGATATGGGTGCTGTCATAGGCATCGGTTCTATGATAAAACACTATATTGCGATTGGATGGTCCCCCTGGCAGTTCTTCTAGAAAGATATCAGGATATTCTTGAACCACGGGCATTCCCTCTAGAGGGACGCCCAAAGCACAACAAATTGCTCTTTTCCATTGGAATAGTCTGTCCATCTTGACTTCAACAACCATGCTAGGACATTTGGTAAGACTTATTGTTCAATTAGTGCAGTCTATTACCCCTTGATACTTGGCCAGCCAATCCATCCCTAGGATAACGTCTAGGGTCTGGGCTTGTAACACCATCAAGTCCGCTAAAAATACTATTCCCTCGAACTCTATTTCCACCCCAGGGCTTACTAATTTGGCCCATAATAATCCCCAGGTGAGTTGAGCTCTAAAGGTTTCTTGAGAATGAAAGTTGGCAACTGCCAACGATCCACGAATTTGTTGGAGATGAAGGAATGAGATGCTCTAGAGTCAAAAAGAATACATGCTGGCGAGGTGTTCACCGAGAACGTACCCATCTGTACTTCTAGTGCCTCCTCTACAGTAATATGATTCACCCGGCCTTGCCCCTGCGACGACGCTATCCTAGGTGCTGATGAAGTCAAGGGCCTTCCTCTGGTTGCCATCCCGGGGGTGTGCGGTACTCGTGCTGGGGTACTCCCAACATTAAACTTGACAAGAGTGATGGTCTTGTATGGGCAGTAGCGAGCGAAGTGTCCGGGTTCATTACAGTTAAAGCACAACTGGTTCATTACAGTTAAAGCACAACTGGCCGGTAGTCGGAGTGTTGGCCCGCTGAGATTCACTCGGTTAGACGGGTGTGGCATATGGGGCACCACTAGGCCGACTTGATGGAGTTGAGGCCCGGGGCAGAGTGACTGGCTGAGAGCCACTACCAGAAGGTGCACCATAGAATGGTCGCAAACTAGGTGTCGGCCCCCTTGAGGTACCCATCTTCCACTTGCTGCTGGCTTCAAATGCCTTGCGTTCATTTTCTAGGAGCAATGCCTTGTTGACTAAATGCTGGAAGTTGGGGAAATCCTGCACAATCAACTATACTTGCAGTCCATCACGTAATCCTTCCATGAATTGGTCAACCTTCTCTCCCTCATCAGCTTTGTCATTTGGAGCATAACAAGCCAATTGGTCGAACCGAGTTAGGTACTCAACCATAGAAGAGTTGCCCTGTTTGAGTGCTCTGAACTCGTTTATTTTCATGTGCATGATACTTGAGGGAATGTAGTTGCTCCTGAAGGCTTCTTTGAACTCAGCACATCCTACTTTGGGCGTAGCCACTTCTACTACAGCCGGTTCTTCAACTTCTACAACTGTTGTTTTAGGTTCTTCGGCGACCCTGGCCGCTAAATAGTTATCCCACCAATCGATGGCTGATCTTGCGAGTTGGTGTGTTGCAAACAACACCTTGTCCTCCTCATGACATTGAGCCAAGGTCAGCTTCTTCTCAACAGCACGAAGCCAGTCTTCAGCTTCAAGTGGCTCACTTGCACTTGAGATGACTGGAGGCTTCGTGCGCATAAACTCTCCAAGCTTTGACCCATGGCTAGCCGCTCCAGCTTGCTGACTAGCAGCTATTGCTTGCAGCAACTAGGTTTGCTGAGCCATCACTTGGGCCATCGTGGGATGCTTAGGAGGTGGTGGCGGTGGTGTTGGGCTACGACCACGACCACAACCCGCGATTGCTCTCCTTAGAGGCATCTGTTATAATGAACACTAATGAGAGCAATACACAGTATCCCTAGATAAGAGCTAGCAACCAGCAGAAACCAATGAGTTTTGACCACATTGGTGTGTGCCTTTGACCGCAATGGTCTAAGGCTTCGACCAACCTGGTCTAAGACCCCTGGTCTGAAACTTCGAACACGACCACGACAACGACCAGTGGTTGTTCTCATTGGAGGCTTCCGTTATAAAACAATATTGAGAGCAACACGCTGTACCATAGGTCGATACTTAGTAATAGAGACTATCGCAAGTCTACACAACATTCATGACACAAAACAGCATGATCAAAGCTAACTGCTAGAAATCATGAAGACACATTAAAACAAAAGCGAGTTCACAAACACCTGGCATATACCTACAACAAAAGCACATACCGACTGTGTCTATGACCAGCACTCTGTACAGCAATAGGGGCAACTGCTAGATAACTCCAAATACTGCTCAAGCTAGCCCTATCCTACTACTCCCTCCCTCAAATCCCTGGCTGTATTGGTCCTAGAATCTACCAGTTTGAATAAGAAAATGTAAGCCACAGCAATACCAAGAGAAAACAGGTACAAGGATGGGAACTGCCAGATGAAGAGTGGAACAAAATACATACTTTTATCCTAAGTTTCTATCGACCATGCTAGCTAAGACCTTTACCCTACAGTCGTATGCTCTAATACCAAGTCTGTCAGACCCCGAATTTGTATTTTGGAATTGGTTTTGACCACTCAGTGTTGACAACTGAGGTTCAACTACTGAGTTTCGACTACTGAGTTTCGACCACTCAGTTTAGACTACTAAGCTTCGACCACTCAGTTTCGACTACTGAGGTTCGACCACTCAGTTTCGACTATTGAGCCTGTCAGTCCCCAAATTGGTAATTTGTAATCTACTGTGTCATTCCTTGGATCCGTAGATAGCACACATAGATAAATTCTTGGATCATCACATACAACAGCGTAATATATTATGTGACAGACCGTGCAGCCCACTATTTTACAAAAGGGGCCACGAAGGCCACACCACTACATTGTTCAGAGTACAAAATAATGGATAAGAGTAGAAGCAAAAGAAGTCGTAGTGGATCCATTCACATTGCCCACAGGCAAGCGACTAGGGGTCCCAGCCTACGCTTCACCATCTTCTCCACCGTCTGGTCTAGCCGCCAAGTAGTAGTCGTATGGGTCTTGATCAAGAGGCTCTAAAAGATTATGTTGAACGAGCCTGAGTACACAACCATACTTGCGTGCCAACACACAATGCAGTTCATTATAGATGCAAGGCTAGTCAAGGGAAGCTCAGAGTCCTTTTATTTGCACAAAGCTAAGTTTGAATTAGGGTAAGTAGTACAAGATCATGAGACTTAGCATGTTTAAATCCAATAGTTTTTGTAACTAAATTTTCATTTGTAAGTACTAGTGGAGATCCCATCTCCTATACCAATGAGTGGCTCCATCCACCCAATGCTCAGGCTATCCCATATTTACCACTGATCCTTGACCAGGCCATTTCAATCCCTTAGGGTCCCACCCCATCTTTCCTTCCCATCCACAAATCATTTTGTAAAAATGAAAGCTAGTTCAAGCGAGTTCTCAGCACCGCCCTTGACCGCGAGCACATCTATCCAGATAGTTTTCTTACTCTGCAGAGTTCGTACACTGTACCCACAAGAGATAATCGTCTTGGTATATACACATGTTTCCTTAGACATGTGAATCAAGGGGAGATTACCACAAGGCCTTTACAATGCTCATCCTCGATGCAACCCCACCTGGTAAGGTTTCCAACACCCAGAGCCACGCTCCTAGGAGGCCCCCTCTTGCGCCATGTGGTTTTTCTGTGACTTCTACCCTTACCCACCCCACACACCCACTAGTGGCAATGCCACGTTGAGGCGAACAAATTAGTTAGCCAGGTTGTACCCATTATAGACTTGAGGTTGCACTGTTTTTACACGAGAGGTCATCACAAGAACTCGGTCCTTTATTGACTTGGGCGGTACATCCACATACCCCACCGTCATCCATCACCAACACCAGCCACTCTTTCCAGCCGCCCAAGTCGAAAATCTGTTTTTCATGTTTTTCTTTGTTTTTTTTAAATAACCTTTAGTCCAACATACCAGCCAGGTCCCAACCTCGACTGCCCAAATCCAGTTTTCATGTTTTGAATGATTGTGGTCAAGCAATTTAATGCCCGCATGACACTGTATCGAAGTAGGACTAAGGATGACACTTAGATACAGACTTATTAGCTAGTATGTAAACCATTAGTTCTAGGGTGACAAAGGATAGTGTCCAAGTTCAAGGGTTGGAAGTTTATACACAATTATTATTAAGGCATTAACTATGAACTAGACCAATATAGTTGTATAAATCATAGCAATGCAATTTCATAATTTAAAGCAACATAATTTGCAAAGAATAGGTGCAATATGATCAAAGTATTGACTTGCCTTGCTCAGGGTACTGTTGATCTTGTTTTGGGTCAACCGGGGGTTCTTCGATCGCTTCGGCTTCTATATACGTAAAAAGAACCAAAAATGCAAATAAGCACATATGAATTCAAATTGCATTCAAACATTCAAATGAACTCCAAATGGGATGTCATCGGTTTAGTTGAGGAGATTTGGTTAGTTTCTGTTCTTTTATTACCATCTCCGGTGTTGGACATAGAATCCAAGTAGAGAAAGTAAGTGGTTTCCTAGTCGGTCGCTAATCCGTATACGAGTCCTTGGTTTCGAGTACTGTTCATCGTCTCGACTCCGCAGTCGGAAGGGGTTTCGACTACCTGGTCAAAAGAGGTTTTGAGTATTGTCTGTTGCTTCGAGTACTGTACATTATTTTGACTATCCAGTCGGAAGGGGTTTTCGACCATATGGTTGGGAGGGTTTTCGACCACCCGGTCGGAAAATGTTTCGACCATCTGGTCAGAAGGGGGTTTTTGACCACCTGGCTGGAAGGGCTTTTGACAACCCTGGTTGGAAGTGGTTTTGAGTACGTGTAGTTGAAGGAGTTTCGACCACCTGGTCGGAGGGAGATCCGACCACCTGGTCGGAGGGAGTTTTGACCACCTGGTCAGAGGGAGCTTTGACCACCTCGTTGAGAGGTGTTTCGACCACCTGGTCGGAGGGAGTTTTGACCACCTGGCCGAAAGGTGTTTCGACCACCTGGCCAGAGGGAGTTTCGACCACCTGGGCAAAATGTGTTTCAACCAACTGGTTGGAGGGATTTTCGACCACCTGGTCGAACGGTGTTTCGACCACCTATTCTTAGGGAGTTTCGACAACCTGGTCAGAGGGAGTTTCGACCACCTGGTCAGAGGCTGATGCGGGCATCCCTCGTGATGAGGACCTGTTCGGACACCTCTACAACTAATTCAGACATTCCTACGACCAATTCGGATATCCATACGACTGGTCCAATGATTCGAGCCAGAGCCAAGCTACTGATCCAACAGGTGGTTTTGTTTCTTAATGAGTTTCCTATTAATGATAATGAGAATTGGCTACTACCTCATGCAAGAACTTTGTGCATTCTCAAGTTTGACAGGGAAGTTGCATGGGAGACTCAGAGGAAGAAGGAAGCCTACGCCATGTCTATGACCAGGTCCACGACCAGATCGAACACTGTGAAGGCCTCGAAGGCAAAGCAATAGAGGAGACTCGTGGAAGATCAAGGGAAGTCACTTTCAGTTGTCTTTACTAGAACTACGACCAGTCTTGGAAGATATACGATCAATCCAACAACTAGGTCTATGACCAATCTGATGACCAGGTCCATGACCCGATCCACAACCAGGTCTTGAACAGTACTCGATGTAAACAGTACACATTGTGAACAGTATGAATCGGTTAGGATTTAGAGTTCAGAGTCCTTGTCCGACTCGATTAGTTGCGCCGGCCCTAGCCTCTTGTTACGTGACCCGAGGGAGGTTCACTACAAATATCACCGTGAACCCCCATGTATCCCTTAGACCAGTTTATGCATAAGATTGAAACATAGATATTGCTTGTTCTTTCAAACCAGAGTTCATGCGAGGACTTTGAGAGAGAATTGGGTGGTCCATTGGTTCATCCTGCACTTCAAGGTCAAGTTGTCGTTCCATTGGTAATTGGGGGCTTGGCGATCGTCGTTCGTGGTCTCGCGATGATCAACTATCTGGTGTGTTTTGGGTGTACTCTAAAGAGTTGAGGGTTTGTGCATTAGCGCGAGTGTTCAGCTAGCGACTTCGTCTTCTTCACATCTTGTATCTACGATGCCTCGCTGAGAAGATCGGGCAACCCTCGTATCAAGTGGTATCAGATTCTAGGTTTACTCGGTGAGCACTATTTACCCATAGTTTAGATTTGTTTTCTATCCTATCGTTCATTAAACCGAAAATTGCAACACAAAAATTTCCAAACCGTAGATCCAATCTGTTATTTCTTGTGTGTTTAGTTAAGTTTTCATCCATTAGAGTTTTTTTTGGCTGTCGTGTTGATCTTATGTTTCCTTTGCCTAACTACATCTTTGTGTTTCACCTAAATGCTCCAAAATTGCTGGTTGATTCCCTCAATTAGCACCCAAAAAGAGTTTTTGGCAACTATCTCTTGGTTGCTTTCCGAGTTGGATCTATAAGTTTTCCCTTCCGATTTCTGTCAGGGGAACTAGTGTTCGAATCAAAATCCAAGATCTTCTCATCATTGAGACTAGCTTTTGATATTCCTTTTGGGCAGCTCTTGGCATTAATTTGCACTTCTAAAACTTTTGAGACTTGGAAATCAAGGGTAAAACTACACTTTCTTTTGGCCATAGCAAAAGAAGAGAGAAAAAGCCAGCCGACTTGAAGAAAGAGCCACGGTTTGAAAAAATATATATAAAAAAGAGGAAAGGCAAAAGAAAACAACCCTGCAAAAGGCGACGGAGGAAGAACTGGTTCTTGCAGTTTTGTGAAAGAAAAGAGAAAATCAAAAGCAGCTGGCTAAAATTTGGGAAGAGTAAACCCTAGGCCATATTTTTCAAATTGTGTATCTAGTTACTTTGAGCAATCTTGTGCCCTTCTTGTTCATTATCTTTGCAATTGGCTAGTGTCTCTCCTAGTACTTGGTGTAATACGAGTTCGTTCATCTACAACTCAGTCCTTTGTTTGCATTAAGTCATGTTTATCCTTGCATGTGCGTTCATATCTTTTGCTCGTGCGGTCTACGACCAGTCCAACAAGGTCTACGACCAGTTCGGCAAGGTTTACGACCAGTTTGGCACGGTCTACAACTAGTTTGGCAAGGTTTACGACCAGTTTGGCACGGTCTACGACCAACTTCAGCAAGGATTGGCACTTTGGCAAAATACTCTAGCTTGGATCATTACTTAGCCTTAGAATAACTTGAATTTCAGTTTGCTTAGGCTATACACATACCTTTCCAAGCTCGACCTACACCCGCTTGTGTACTCCCTTACTCTTGGTTATGCTCATACATTACCGGGTTGAGGTCGTTTGCTGTCACAAGTATTGTTTTGCCGTCCTCGATTCACTCTGGAACGGTGAGCTTGTCTTGTTGCAGGACAGTGAGTTGGAGCGTGGAGAGAGATTTTTGTTTTACTAACCCAGAAATAATCTCGTTTTGCTATTTGTGAGTTGTTACCATGTCAGTTCACGAGGAAGATCCTCGTACTCCAGAGGCACCGGTAATGTGGACTGAGTACACTCATTTACGCGAGACACTACAAAAACATATCCATGATGATGTTAGTGGTGTGCGTGATGAACTCGCGGTTGCTCAGACCAGACTGGACACTCTCCACGAGGAGGTCACGCAACTGCGTACGACCATCCACACCAATTTTCTAGAGCTGCGTACCATGTTCGCACAACAAAATCTACGTGGAGGTGCACACGCTGACGATGCGAGTGTGCATGGTCCTCCAGCTGGTCGGCACAACAAGACCGAGGAGGATCATGCTATTCGCGTGGGCGAGGAGCGACGACAGCACCAGGTGCATGACATGGCACTGCCGCCACATATCGGTGTGGCAGCTCTAGCACGTGCTCTGGCCCCGGGGCGTGGTCGTGGCATCGGTGCCCATGACGATGTTCCATGAGGCGGTGGTCGTTTCATCGCTGATAATGTCGTATGACTACACGATGTACCTGGTCGATGGGCTGACGAGGTCGACCTCTCGAGCAATGACGACTACGACTAAAACCACTGACAACCCCACCACGACCACAATGTGCATCGCCATCACCATGATGAAGCTGAGGATTTTGTTGCTAAGCCCAAATTTAGTCTTCCTATCTTTTCAGGTGGTACAGATGTCGAAGCATATCTTACTTGGGAGCTGAAAGTTGATAAGTTGTTTCGGATGAACAACTATTCCAATGAGAAGAAACACTTACTTGCGTCCAACGGTTTGGATGATTATGCTACACACTGGTGGGAGCAGTTTGTTCATAAGCGTATGGAGCGCCATGAGTTGCCAATTATCACTTGGGATCAAATGAAGCAACAGTTGCATGCACGTTTTGTACCTGGCCACTACAAGCGTTCCCTGTTTGAAAAGTTGATAGGGCTGCGACAAGGTTTGAAATCAATTGATGAATATCATAAGGAGATGGAGACTGTCGTGATACATGCAGATGTCTGTGAAAATGAAGAGCAGACCATGGCGAGATTTCTAGCTAGCATGAATTATCAAGTCAAGCGCATTGTCAATCACCATCCTTACAATGATATAATCGAGTTGTTGCATCAAGCTCGCGAAGCCGAGTGCCAGGTGATTGAGGATGCCTGTTTCGCTGCTCGTTTACGTGCTTCGACCAGTCTAGGACAACCCTATAAAAACAGCCAGCCACACAAGAGTATTCCGACCGGGAGCACTTCAGCCATGTGCACTGCCGCGACCAAGAAGCCGGAGATTCCACCCCCACAGGTACGTCGACCAGTGGCGCCTGCTGCTAGTACGACCTCTTTGATGGGATCGACAGATCGTTCTCATGATATTATTTGCCACAAGTGTAAGGGTGTTGGCCACTTTCAGCAAGACTGCCCAAATGTCAGAACGATGCTTATCACCGAGGAGGGCGGTTATGTTTCGACCAGTGATGATGAGTCACCTAATGCATAGCCAGTCTTGCACACTGATGACACAGAACAATGTGAGTGCGATCCCGAGTTTCCGACCACCGAACAGTATTCCATTGTCTGCATGCCCAAGGTGCTTAGTGTTATGCCTTCGCCGTCGCTTGAACAGCGGTGCAATTTGCTTCAGACATGGGCAAAACTTGAAAAGGGCAAGGAGTGAAAGTGATTATTGATGGCGGGAGTTGTCACAATTTGGCTAGCAAGGACATGTGTCATAAGTTGGGTTTGACGTACTTACCAAATCCACGGCCTTATCATGTACAATGGTTGAGCGACAAAGAGGAAGTTGTAACATCCCAAAGTTCTGTTACCAAAATAAAAATAAATAAAGATATTATTTTGGATTTTCCAAATTGTCAAGTTCTTTTTGGATTTTCTGTAATTTAAAAAGAGTTTTCTTTGTTAAAAATTATTTAATTTCTTTATTTTAAAGTCAAAAAGAAAATTTATGGAGTTTTTTGGGATTTTATTGGATTTAAAGTGAAAAGTAAAGTTTTAATTATTTTCTGGAATTTTAAAAGCTTTTCCCTAATTATTTTAAAGCCAAAATAAATTATGTACAAAAAATATTACCAATTATAAGTTCGAAATATTTTATTTAAGTTCAAAACAATTCTAGGAATTTTTGTGAATTTTTGGACTCAATTTGCTATGTTCTAAAAGCTATTTGAATTATTGCTTAAATATGAATTAAATTTCGAAAATAAAAAATAAAATCCCATGCGGGTGCCCGGAGGTCACCCCATCCCGTCTGTGCTCCCAGCATATGCACGTTCAACGTGCAAGTCCTTCAGGCATGAGCTACCACTTGCCTCTTTTGCTTTCAATTAACATATGCACTCTTTATTTCCTTTTCTTTACTCCTTCCTATGTTCTTCTACCTCCAACCGTTGCATCTCTCCTTCCCTGTTGTAAACCGAGAATGGCAGTGCCGCCTCTCCCATTACCCTCACATGCCCCTTCCCTGGTGACCGCTGACCACCACGGCGCCACCTCTCGCTGCGCCGCCCCCTTCCCCGGCCACGCCACCCGTCCCCTTCCCTCCCTGCCACCCCATTGCTGCCCCTGCAGTAGCCCCAAGCTCCACCAAACCATCAATGGCAGCCGGCTACTCTTTGTCCCTTTTCTCCTCATTCAATCCATTAAAAGAAATTCCGTTTGAAGCTAAACGTGCGCATTAACGTCACGCACGTTACCATACCATCAATTGCACGTTTCTTCCACTGCATGCAATCAATTTTGCAGTTTTCTTTATTCTTCATTTCAACACGAAATTGCCCAATTAATTCTCAAACGTACCTGTTGATTCGAGCATCTCCTCCCCTATATAAAGTGAGCACCAGGAGGCCCTCTCAATTCTCAACCCATCCCCCAAAACCTCTCCTCTCCTCTCCCCATAGTTTGGCCGAATTTCGGAGTTAAAGCCAATCGGCCGAACGCCCTTCATCGACCAATAGCGCCTCCTACGGTGGAGCTCCGCTACCATCTTCACCTGTAATATCCCGTTCAAATATAAAACAAATAAGTGACTAGTTCTAAAATTAAAAGTAATTAGAAAAGAAAATTTAGAATTTTGGAGGAGTTTTAGAACTCGGGCCTTCGGCCCATAGCTCTTTGGGCCCATGTGGGGGGAAATAAACCCTAGCACCCTAATTACTGTAGCAAGACACTGTATCACCGCCGCACTGTAGCACGGTGCTACTGTAGCGCTCCCCTCTCCTCCGGTGCTTCCCCTGCAGATTGGCCGGCCATAAGGAAGAGGAAGGAGAGGGAAGAAGAGAGGAGGAGGGAGAGGAGGAAGAAGAAGGTGGGGGTGATCTTCACGAGGACTACAACGTGGTCCAGCGGGGGATTTCGTGGGTAAGATCATGATTCTCAATAGCTAGTTCGGTTCTATAGATGTATTTTGCTACCGATTAATCATTGTAGTATCCTGCTGTCGTAGATCGGTAGCACTGCAGTTCTGTTGATTCGTGAGATTGGGTTAGTTCTAGGCAAATTAAGTGTTTAGGCTCACCTGGAGATAGATGGAGAATTTTGTTAGCTTTCTAGAAAGTATTAAATCATAATTATTGGATAAAGTATGAATTAGTTATGAATTTTACAAGACTGGGTGCTAATTCAGTCTCAGGATTTGTACAGCGGTCGTAGTTCTGTACATTAGAGTGTGGAGATGGCCGAATTTGGTCCGATGATCTCCATGAGATATTTAGATAACTTTATGATGATTCTAGGAAGGAAAAGTTCATAAATTTTAGACGGATAGATCAAAAGTTATGAATTTTTAAAGTTATTATTGTAATCTGTCCTTCTATTGTGGACAGAGGTGAAAGGCTTGGCTATTGGAAACCATTGTTGCACAGTGGGAATATTTTTTTATAATTTTATTGAGATATCTGGTTTTCTGTAGTTTCCAGGGAGTCTTAGAACACTGAGTTTGGCTGTTCCAAACAAAAGTTATGATTTTCCCAAGTCAGAGATACCGAAGATGACAGAACGGTCTTCGGGATTAAAAACAAAGCATTAGATGTCGTATTTTGACCTTTCGGTCACCTGAGAAGTCGTAGCTAAGATTATGTAGATTCCAGGAAAATTGATTCATGACTTTTGGAGTTTTTACTCAAAAGTTATGGATTTTATTTAATAGCTGTCTGTTTGGACAGATTTGGATTTTGGGAGTATATCGGTTAATGTTCGGTTTCGTTTAGGAACGATTGCTCTCGCTTTTGTTCCAATGCAATGTTGTGCAAGTTTGGTTGATTTTTAGTATAATTCACGGTTGCCAGGTGGTGGTGATCCCCGGGACTAGAGGTTTTCGTCGTTGTCTTCCATCTCACGGTTGAGGCAAGTACCTTGGTTAATTGACTTAATATGAGTGAATGGCATTGTTTGCTAATACTATGAGTATATGTGTTGTTCATGGTTGCTAAGATATTATGAAGGTTAATATTCAGGTTTTATAGTGTTACAAATTATGTGCTATTTATGGATGTTTGAAAATTATGAAGTCAATGATCATGAATGCTTGTAGTATGAATAGGTTTATTCATATGTGAGGTTGTTGCGAATGCATGATTATGATGATTTAAGATTTCATTCATATACATCATAATGGCATATTGAAGGCTTGGTCATGTGATGACCAAGCAATCGTTGAGGTCCCCGTCATGATTATGACGGGCTAAAGGTCCCCATGCTCGTGGAGCATGGGCTTTGGTCCCCATACTTGCAGAGTATGGGCAATTGGTCCCTGTGCTAGAAGGCGCAGACATGGGTATGCATCGACGGATGCATACTTTGCATTACTGGTAAAATGCAAAAGAGAAAGAGAAAGAGAAAGTGTTTTTGAGCATCTTGCATAGCATGAGCATATGAAATGAGTGTTGTAAAGATTTGTGAATGGATGTGAATGATTACAGTTGCTTATGTTATTGTTGCCATTTATTATACTTGCTGAGTCTTTGGGCTCACTCTTGCTGTTGTTGTTTGTTTTTTTAGGTACCCTTTACAAGAACAGCATGCATGTGAGGGAATAAACCTAGAGTGGTTGCACAATGGCATGAGCTACTCACCATCGAATTGTTTAGAATGAAAGTTTTTGTAGTTGAAGGAATTTGATTAGAGAATTAATTATGATTACACCTCATGCTTGGATTAATTGTAATTATGATGGTTAGCATAGCTTGAATGCTTAAGATTATGTTTTAGTTGATTAGCATGTTGGATTTTTCTCTTATGGTATATTTGTCTGTTGGGACCTCCGGTATAGTTAACTATACAGAGGAGGTTCTGCCGGATTTTTAGAAGATTGTTCTAGTTTAAATTGATTATAGTTTAGTTTAGTAACATTCCAGGCTCAATGTTGAGCTAGGGTGTTTCAGTTGGTATCAGAGCGGGCTGTAGGTCCGTGGTGACTAGATTAATTAAAATTTTCTAATGGCTAATCAACTTAAAAGTTTGACACATTAGTGCATAGTAGGATGGGGATGGGCTAATCATTGCATTTATGTTTCCGTTACATCGTTTTGATGATCACTGATATGAATTGAGTATGATTGCTTATTAACTGATTATATGATTGTTATGAGATGATCTTGCATACTTATAATTGATTATATTGGTTATGTGTGTTGCTAGTTGCTAGTGATAGGTTGAGGTGGTGGTTGTGGCCCTGGGCTTTACCAGGTTACATCACCATTCATGGTATCGAAAGAGAGGAGTAGATACCCCGACTACCCTAGCTATAGGTGTTGAGGGTGAATTCCTTTAGAAAAGTTGTTCTCTTCTTGAGCTTGAATTAGGCCATTTCTAGTTACAGTTGCTGTTGTTGATTTTTCTTGAGTTAGAGCTTACAATACAGCTGGTGAAGTTTTCATTGGTCTTCCTTGGTCCGTAGCGATTACTTGATCTCTGAATGCTGATCTATTGTTGCTTGTGTGAGCATCGGTTAACAAAGATGATTGATCTTTTCATGGGAGGTCTGCCTTCTTATTGGAAAATATGAATAATTTATTCTTTGGTATTCTCGATATTGAAAGTTTCTGTTGCAAGTTCTTTAACATGTGAAAACTTTGACTTTTGTGTTTTTTTGGGATTATTTCAAGTGTTGAAATTTAGTGCCCTTTGTTCTAAAAAGAATTAAAATCCTTCTATGTTGTCTTGTTATGTTTAAGCAAGAGATGGTAAACATAGAAGTTCGTTGTTAAGGTATGAGTTATCAAGTCGGATCTATGGCGTGTGCATGATTAGTCTTAACCCAGAACATTGGAATTGAAGTTGATTAATTTGATGTTGTCATAGAGTAATTACCTGATGGGTAGTAACTAAGAGTATGTCCATACTTAAATGGAGTCAGAAGGGTTATTAAAAGTATGTAACATTGATGAACTAGTTTGATCACCATGGGTGATAAATTTGGTAAGTTTTTTGGGTAAAATGGATTTATGGTCTCAACGTGTTAGTCTAACCCTTTGGGATGGTTAAGTCCAAAAGGTGTTAGATTATTGTCATAATGGCTGTTAATCTTGGAGTTATCTTTTATGAATATGTACTGATCATATGTAATTGCTAGGTGCAATTATTATGTATCGAAGTATGGTGTTGAGCATCCCTAAGAAGTGAACTAATGGGATGTAATTGGGATATATGTTTACGTGATGGTGGAGTGGTAGGATAATAGTATGTTTTGATGAGAGGGTTGATTATTGCAATTGTTTAGTTTGCTAAATCTGTTGGATTACTTGATCTCGCAGATTAATTTAACTGTAGGAAGGAGAGATAAGGATGTATTTGATTGTTGTCTTAGTGGATAATAATCTGGAGGTTTCTTTGTAGGGCTACTTGATGATCCTACATTTGCTAGTGGGAATGCAAAGAGAGAAAACCACAAATTCTTCCATAACTGAATAACCGTTAAATGTCTATAATGATTGCTAGATTAGATTGGTGTGCACTAAATTGATGTTGAGCATTGTTAATAGGTTAATGATTGGAATTTAATAGCAACCTATTTATGTGTGTTTTACAAGGATAACTCAGGCAGCATTCCCTTGCTAAAAGATGGTTTATGTCGATAGCGTGGATTGTACTTTAGATACTCTCTTGACTAAGTTGAGTATTGCAACCTGTTAGAAAGTATATACATATACATGAAATAGGTTATTGTGTTTCTTTTGGAAAGGTTGATGATGGGATAGTAAGGTGTCTTTGGTTCATGCCAGAGTGCATTATGATGTTAGAAAGATTAACAAAGATATGGTTGTGAGAGTGAGGTTGACTCCTTTAAGAGGAGAATAATTTGATTGCCTTTCTTGATATCCCGTAAATGAAAATGTTTCGAGTTTTGCGGTTGTGATCATTTGGGTCTCATGATTTATGTGGTAGTTGAAACTGTTCCAAGCAAAATGACGTGTTGAAAGATTTTATTGGTTCTTAAGTGGTTCTTGTCATTTGGTCTTAAGAACCTATCTTGTTCGAAATGGCAAAGTGTTGTTATATTCAAAGGATTATTTTCAGTGTTAAGGAAAGAGTGTAGTAGGAGTATTTGAGGATTGGAGTCATGTTTTGTAACTTGCGGTTTAATTGAAAACGTGCTTAAACTTTCTATTTTTCCGCTCAAGAGTTGTTGAGTTTCAACAGAAATGTCTTATTCATTGGTTGATATGTGCTATTCTCTTTTTGAGGGGTACGCTATTGGAATATTTCTTTTGGTCTCGTGCTCACTGCGAGGAGTAACATTTTCGTGTGTGCCAAAACTTGTCCTTGTTCATCTCTTCCTTTTGAGGAAGGATCAATAGATTTGTGTTACAAAGAATTAAAGCATAATCCGCAATTGTTCAGTGGTGGTCAAGTAATTGTAGTGGTGAGATTTTGGTACCAAGCTATTGGAGGAGTAGTAGAAGGTGAATCGGTTTTGATCTATAACTCTTGGAGATAATTTGATTCAAATGGAATGTTTGTCGCTGAAGTAAAACTGATTGGTGTTACGACCAAGTCGAACCTATGGTAAAGTGTAATCCCAGAACTTTGGTTCATGTTGAAATATTGGGATTATCGAAGGTATGGAAATCTTGATCAAGTTATAGAGTGTCGCGATTGGGTTGTATTGCCGTGTTGTGTAGGTGATTCATGATGATGTGATTTAATGAGACTGGGATTATAAAGTAATTTAATCGTTGTTGCAATTAATGGGATAGTGTGAAATGTTGAATTAATGTCAAGAATCACCGATTGAGTAACCTCTCGAGAGTTAAAATCCTTGTAAAGGTAATTTCATTAGGAAAATATTTCCATGATGATGTTAATGAGCGAGTATGTTGGAATTGTGGGAACTTTAGGAATCAATATGAGGATTTCCTATCTTTTATATCGAAGTTCGTTGTAAGAGTTTAGAAGTTCAATTTGGACTTTGCATTTTTCTATGCTAGGCCTTTAATCGCCCAATGATTTTGTAGAGGAAATAGAATAAAGGGCGATTTTAACAATGAGATGATCATTGATAGAACACTTTTGATGTAGTACATTAGTGGTGTACTGAGAATTCTAAGTTATTTATTCTTAAAAGTTTGAGGTGAAGTGATTGCGTGAGATCTATTGTGAGGTGCATTGGGTGCCCTCTGTCAAAAAAATTAATTTTGTCAGTAGAAGGAGTTGTCTAGAGTATTTCGGTAGGGTTCAATAGAGCCTCTATACAAAGGTGCGGATGATGTATTTCGGCTTGAGCATAGTTTTGAGTATGCCAATTTAAGAGATTTGAGCTCATGTGGTATGTGATGGCATGTGTAGTCCTTATCAGTTCAGAAAGAATAAAGGAAGTATTTGGTTTGGGCATTTGAGTGGTTGCTCTTTCGGTTTATGTGGTGTTTATTTGTAAACTGTCTCCTTGGAAAGCGGAAGGGATTTCATGATGAATCTTTGCTTCTGAATTTGACCCCTTTTGTGTGAAGTTGCCATTTCGTGGTTACAATGAGAATCCATTATTCTCAGTGGGGTTCTGGTTATAAAAGAGTTGTTTAAAGCGAATTTTGCTATATGTTCCTAGTTAAAGGAGGTGCTCCTTGTTAGATGAAGAAACCGATTGAGATGTGGGATAGGAATTCCATGTGGGTTGTGCATGTTATGTGCTTTAGTAACAAAAGGGAAGTTGGCCCAGGGTACATTGACTTGTTTTCGATCGCTATGGGATTATGAAGTGAGCGATCACTTTGACCGCCTTGGGCCCATACGTGATGTATGCATCGTCGGTATGTTCTCGTGTGAATGAGTACCTAAGCAAATCAAGCTTGGGATTTCTATTAAAGCTATTGGCCAACGAGTGGGACCTTATTTTTGAGTTTTGTGTGTTGAGAGAACCTGTAAAGGTCAAGACGAGTGTTGAGGTGTAAGTTGATATCCTTCGAGGTGAGATGGTCACATATGTCCTAGAGGGAAGTGTAACACCCTAGCCCAACATGAGCCTGGGATGTTACTAAACTAACAATATAACAATTTAAAACTAAGACATTTTTACTAAATTTCGGCATAACCTCCTTTGTATATCTATGTATACCGGAGGTTTCAACAGATGCAAATATCATTATCACTATCTCAACATCCAAAGTTCATCAAGCATTCACAAATAATCTATTCAGCTAAAGCATAAGCAAACATAATCAAAATTTAGTACTCTCATTAACTCAAATAATCCATGCAATCAAGCATAGCCAAAATCAATCCTAAGCAGCTTTGCTTATTATTCAGTACAATCTAAATGATATTCATCTTTAAAAGAGTGTGTGGTAGTGAGTGCATCCATAGCAATCCTACTCCCTCCCATGCATGCCGTTCTTGCAGGTGGTACCTAAAAGCACAACAAAAGCAAGAGTGAGCCCAAAGACTCAGCAAGTATCAAATAATGTGACATTATAAAACACCATTAAAACATCAGCATTCATGCTCACATCTTTACCATACATCATGCCATATGCTTATGCAATGCTCAATGCAACCTTTCTCTTTAACTCTTTTTGCATTTTACCGGTAATGCAAGGTATACATCCGTCGATGTATACCCATGCCTGTGCTCGCAAGCACAAGGACCAAGAGCCCAATACTCCGCAAGTAATGGGGACCTCAAGCCCGTCATATACATGACAGGGACCTCAAATCATTGCTTGGTCATCACATGACCAAGACTTCAATAAGCTTTCATGATGCATATGTATGAAATCTCAAATTACCACAACCATGCATCCGCAACAACATTGCATATGAATAACCTATTCATACTACCAATATTCATAATCATAAAATAACTTTCAAACACCAATGGATAGCACGTAACTCTTAACACTAGAAAACATGAGCATTACCATTCATTCCACCTTACCAGTCATGAATAACACAAATACTCATGGTATTTATCAAACAATGCCAATCATTAGGATCTATTCTATCCCTCATTATACTTGCCTTAACCGTGAGACGGAAGACAACGACAGAAGGGCTCTAGCCCCGGTGTTCATCACCACCTGGCAACCGTAAAATAATATACTAAGTACACCAATCAAAAGAGTACAGCATTGCAATAGAACAAAATAAGAACAAACATCCCTAATCGAAACCCGAACAATTAATCATTATGCTCTCAAATTCCCAAATATGTCCAAACAGACCGCTGTTAAGGAAAAATTCATAGCTTTTGAGTCAAGACTCCAAAATCCATGAATCCAATTTTTCTAGAACCTAAAAAATCCTAGCTACAACTTCTCAGGTGATCGAAAGATCAAATTACCAGATCTAATCCTTTGATTTTAATCTCGAAGACTATTCTGTCATCTTCAGTAAATCTGACTTGGGAAAATCATAACTTTTGTTTGGCACAACCAAATACATTGTTCTAATACTCTATGAAAACTACAGGAAACCAGCTATCTTAATAAAATTATCACAAATTTTCCCACTATGCAACAAAGGTTGCAAACAGTCCAGTAAAACTATTCTGTCCACAAGAGAGGGGCAGATTACAGCATTAGGTTCTAAAATTCATATCTTTTGATATAAACATCAAAAAATTATGAAATATAACTTTCTGGAATCATAATGAAAATACCTATAAATCTCATGGAGACCATCTGACCCAATTCGGCCGTCTCCAAGATCAAATTTACAAATCTATGTTCGCTGCACAAGTCCTGAGACTGAATTAGCACCCAGTCTTGAGAAATTCATAACTAATTCATAGTTTATCCAAAAATTATGAATTAGGACTTTCTGAAAAGCTAACGCAATTTCCCATCTAACTGCAGGAGACCCTAAACACAGATTCTGCTTAGAACTATCTCAAACATGCGCGTCAACAGATCGCAGATTAAACCGATTTACTACAGCAGCTTCCATCTAACATATGGAGACATTACGCACAAGATCGATCTACCAAAACTAATGGGGATCACGAATTTACCCACAAGAACGATGCGGGATGCCGCTGAAACCTTCGCGAAGACCTCCCTCCCACCTTCTTCCTCTTCCCCTCCCTTTTCCTCTCTTCTTCTCCCTTCTTCTTCCTCTCCTTCCTTTCTCTTCTTCTTCCTTCTCTTGGTAGAGCAGCAAGGAGGGGTGGCTGCTACAGTACACGTGCTACAGTGCGGCATGGGTACTGTAGCAGAGGCTAGGGTTTTGGGGAAAGGCACCCCCCGTCTTGACTCTACTAAAAAGGCCGGCCCATTTGGTTAGGACGCCTTGGGCCGAAAGCCTAAGTTCCAATCCTCCCTCAAAATATTCTGAATTTTGAGTAATTTTCCTCTCCAATTTAATGTTGTTCTCTCTAAACTTTATTGCATTCACTTGAATATTCGGGATATTACAAAAACCCCCTCTAATCCTCTGTTAAACTCTTTTCTATTTAGTCCTTCTCCCCAATTTAAATATTCTCTCTCGAATACTCTTTCGGATCCATCTGGGGTATTACAGGAAGTGATTTAGGAGTTAAAAATCTCGCATGCGTGACCAAAATCCAAGGTTGTTCACATTGCGTACGTGTTGAATGTGATTAATTTCAGTTGTAGTGTTCTTGCGAATAAAACGACAAGTAGAATTCGGGGTCGAATTCTGTTTAAGGGGGGTAGAATGTAATATCCTGTTCAAATATAAAACATATAAGTGACTAGTTCTAAAATTAAAAGTAATTAGAAAAGGAAAATTCAGAATTTTGGAGGAGTTTTAGAACTCGGGCCTTTGGCCCATAGCTCTTTGGGCCCATATGGGGGGAACTAAACCCTAGCACCTTAATTACTGTAGCACGACACTGTAGCACCACCGCCATTGTAGCACGGCGCTACTGTAGCGCTCCACTCTCCTCCGGTGCTTCCCCTGCAGATTGGCCGGCCATAAGGAAGAGGAAGGAGAGGGAAGAAGAGAGGAGGAGGGAGAGGAGGAAGAAGAAGGTGGGGGTGATCTTCACGAGGACTACAACGTGGTCCAGCGGGGGATTTCGTGGGTAAGATCGTGATTCTCAATAGCTAGTTCGGTTCTATAGATGTATTTTGCTACCGATTAATCATTGTAGTATCCTGCTGTCGTAGATCGGTAGCACTGCAGTTCTGTTGATTCGCGAGATTGGGTTAGTTCCAGGCAGATTAAGTGTTTAGGGTCTCCTGGAGATAGATGGAGAATTTCGTTAGCTTTCTAAAAAGTATTAAATCATAATTATTGGATAAAGTATGAATTAGTTATGAATTTTGCAAGACTGGGTGCTAATTCAGTCTCAGGATTTGTACAGCGGTCGTAGTTCTGTACATTAGAGTTTGGAGATGGCCAAATTTGGTCCGATGATCTCCATGAGATATTTAGATAACTTTATGATGATTCCAGGAAGGTAAAGTTCATAAATTTTAGACGGATAGATCAAAATTTATGAATTTTTAAAGTTATTATTGTAATCTGTCCTTCTATTGTGGACAGAGGTGAAAGGCTTGGCTATTGGAAACCATTGTTGCGTAGTGGGAATATTTTTTTATAATTTTATTGAGATACCTGGTTTTCTGTAGTTTCCAGGGAGTCTTAGAACAATGAGTTTGGCTGTTCCAAACAAAAGTTATGATTTTCCCAAGTCAGAGATACCGAAGATGACAGAACGGTCTTCGGGATTAAAAACAAAGCATTAGATGTCGTATTTTGACCTTTCGGTCACCTGAGAAGTAGTAGCTAAGATTATGTAGATTCCAGGAAAATTGATTCATGACTTTGGAGTTTTGACTCAAAAGTTATGGATTTTATTTAATAGCTGTCTGTTTGGACAGATTTGGATTTTGGGAGTATATCGTTAATGTTCGGTTTCGTTTAGGAACGATTGCTCTCGCTTTTGTTCCAATGCAATGTTGTGCAAGTTTGGTTGATTTTTAGTATAATTCACGGTTGCTGGTGGTGGTGATCCCCGGACTAGAGGTTTCCGTCGTTGTCTTCCATCTCACGGTTGAGGCAAGTACCTTGGTTGATTGACTTAATATGAGTGAATGGCATTGTTTGCTAATACTATGAGTATATGTGTTGTTCATGGTTGCTAAGATATTATGAAGGTTAATATTCAGGTTTTATAGTGTTACAAATTATGTGCTATTTATGGATGTTTGAAAATTATGAAGTCAATGATCATGAATGCTTGTAGTATGAATAGGTTTATGTAATACCCCGAATATCAATTAAGAGAAAATTATTCGGAGAGGGAATTTTATTCAATTTTTGTTAGCAAATGCAATAAAGTTTAGAGGGAACAACAAATATTGGAGAGGCAATTGCATAAAATTCAGGAATTTCGGAAGGGTGGACCTTGGGCTCGGCCCTTTGCTTCATGGCCTTAAGTGGGTCGGCCCACTAGGGTTCTGAAGAGGGGGGCGCCCTTTGCCCTAAAACTAACTGCCACCTCTATCCCCTGTGAGGAGCCGCCTCCCTCATTCTCCTAGAGCCGCCACCAGTTCCCAAAACCGCTTCCTCCCCTTTCCTCATTACAGCCGCCTCCTACCCTATGGCTTGGTTGCCTTCCGCCCGCCGCCCCTACGGCCTCCCGAGGCGCACCGCCGGCTCACTTTGGCCACCGCCGGCTCCACTGGTGTCACCGCTTCTCCCCGACCACGACCGGATCTCTTGGTGGCTTGGCCCATGGCGCCTCCTGTTTGGCGCCACCTCACCGCCTCCGCCAGTCCTCCTCTCCGCCGCCGCCACGGCTCACCAGACCCGATCGCTACTGGTGGATCAAGGCCTCATCGCAGCTCGGCCTGGTGTGCTCCTCCCCCGGCGGCTTGGTCAGCCTCTGTGCTCCTCCCCGGCCACTCGATCGGGCAGCACGGCATCGGCCCGCCCGGATTTGGTTCCTGCTACTAGACCGCCCCCTCTACTTTCCCTTTTCTTTTATTTCGGCTGCTGGGTTTTTGCCTGATTTGTTTTCGGTTTTGTTGATTCTTGCTTAATGCATGGTGAGGACGATGTGCATGTATCTACTCCCCTCGCTCTCTGTCCCGCCCCCTCTGTGTTGCTGGCCTTGCTTGGTTGTGACTTGCTTTGTGAAGCTTGAGGCTGTGGGTTTGCCCTCTGGTGGGTGCTGGTGAATGGAGGCTTGAAGAAAAAGAAATCAACTGGTAATCGGTTTTGTTCATGTCTTGTATATACATATACACAAATATATAATTCATGAATCAAGATCAATCATGTAGCTTTCAACCTCTTGTATCATATCCCATACTGCAATGGTTTTCCGATGCATATGCAATTTTTCCAAATAATGTAAATATGAGAAACGGATAATAACTAGTCTTAAAGCATAAGAATGAGAACTATCAGTAATTCAACCTGACACATGTAGTTTGGGCATGCTGCTCCATGTGCGAGCTATATTGGCAACAAATAAGCATACAATCTTGTTACTAGGTTTTGTTTTCTGTAGCATCAAACATATCATGGGATAGCATTACAGGATTACTGCTATGGTTACTGCTAATTTGTTTGGACTAGATTAGATACAGATTGCAAAATTGATCCTAGATCATTTAGGTGAGAACAAGTTGATGCTGTGTAGTGTTACTACCTTAGCCATTTACACTTCCTATATATGATGTCTAGGTTAGTGAACACACTGGCCATGTAATTGGTGATCGTCGTAATCCCGTCATGATTATAAGGTAGTGCATGCTTCGTTGTTGTTCAGTAAAGCTTCTGTTAACTTGTTGTCCAATTATTGGTATATCTAAGTCCTCTCTAGTTAGTTTATGTTTCATTTATCTTGGCCCACGCCTGATGCTCTTAAGTAACTAGAATTAGTGTGAAGCTAGTTAACTTTGGTAGTTTCAGTAATTAGATATCTGTTAAATGCCCATGTTGATAAGAAGATAATGTCTTGTATGTCGAACACCATGGATGTCACTTTGTCGCCAAGGCATCCTGGCGGTGCGGAGTAGACGCCGTGGTCGATCACCTTGCCTTGGCCATCTCCGATCGCGTCACCGCGTTGGCCGTCAGCCCCAGGTGGTGGTGAACTCCGACATTAGAGCGTTTCGCTTTTTTGTCTTCTGTCTCACGGTTAACGCAAGTGCAAGTATTATTAATGAGTTGTCCTATTATATACTTGATGAATGCTTTGCTTGGTAATGTTGATGAGCATGAATGCTATGGTTTAATGATGATGTTTTTACGATGATGCTTACTACTTGGTAATGTTGGTGAGCCTAAGGGCCATAGTTAAGGGACGATGCTTACTACTTGGGAAGGTTTACATGATGCCGCATGCTAATGCTTCTGTGATGACGCTTACATGTCAATGTTTAAATGATGATGTTTACATGGTAATGTTTTCATGATTGATGGCAATATTGATGGGCCAAGGTGAGCAATGAGACTACCTTGTTAATGATGACAACGATGAGTTGGTATCGTGCTTTAAACTTTGCATCATGTCATTCATTTCTGAACCTTGGACTACGTGGTAGCCAAGGGGTTGTTTCCTTGAGGTCCCCGTCAGGCACTGGATGGGCGTTAGGTCCCCATCATGCATTGGATGGGCTTTGTTCCCCATACCCGTGGAAAGTCATGTAACTAATCCGGTGAGGTCGGTGAGAACTGTTACATGACTTGGAGTGTGGACTTTTGTTCCCTGTGCCTAGAGGGCACAGACTTTGAGTAGGTATCGACGGATACCCTACTCGGCATTACCGGTAATTGCAAACAAGTGAAGAATGTGCATTCATGACATGTTCATTGCATTTCTGCATAAGAGATGGATCTGTGGTATATAATGTTGTTGTTCATGATGTGATTGGTATATAATGTTGTTGTTCATAATGTGATTGGTATATAATGATGTTGTTCATGATGTGATGGTTTATTCCCTTTGACTACTTATGATGCTACGTTTGATTTCCTATTGCACTTTGCTGAGTCGTAGACTCACTCTTGCTGTGTTGTGCTTGCTAGGTACCTCTCAATGCAGCGACATGCATGGGACGGGGTAGACTTGGTGCACGTCACGTAATCACTAACCACAATGATTAACCTAGTCCTTTTATCCACAATTCGTAGTCTTGATAATTGCTCTAGATTTCAGTTGGTGTCCATCCTTCGTGGTGGATGTTTTAATTGTGGTCATGGATGACCCATTTATGTTTTGTTCATTCGTTGATTGAGTTCGTTCAATACTCGTGATGGATTAGAATGTTTGGTTGATGGTTTATTGAGTTGTTGAGATTAATTGGTTTATTAGAGCCTCAATAATTTGTAATAGGATTAATTAGAAGTTTATGGATGCCCTTTTGATTATGCTATAATTGTTTAGCTTATCCTGGATGCCCTTTGATGATTCGTTAAATTGGATGATTTGATTGTTAATTGATGCTATATTAAACTGTTTGAACCTCCGGTATAGCCATCTATACAAAGGAGGTTCTGCCGGATTTTAGAGAAATGTCTTAGTTCTATTTGGTTAAAGCACTAATGTTTGAAAAATGGTTGAAATTATTCCGTATTGTTGTTGTATGTTAGTCTCTTAGGTAACATCATGGCTTCCGCATAGCCAGGGTGTTACAGTTTATTCATATGTGAGGTTGTTGCGAATGCATGATTATGATGATTTAAGATTTCATTCATATGCATCATAATGGCATATTGAAGGCTTGGTCATGTGATGACCAAGCAATCGTTGAGGTCCCCGTCATGATTATGATGGGCTAAAGGTCCTCATGCTCGTGGAGCATGGGCTTTGGTCCCCATACTTGCGGAGTATGGGCAATTGGTCCCTGTGCTAGAAGGTGCAGGCATGGGTATGCATCGACGGATGCATACTTTGCATTACCGGTAAAATGCAAAAGAGAAAGAGAAAGTGTTTTTGAGCATCTTGCATAGCATGAGCATATGAAATGAGTGTTGTAAATATTTGTGAATGGATGTGAATGATTACAGTTGCTTATGTTATTGTTGCCATTTATTGTACTTGCTGAGTCTTTGGGCTCACTCTTGCTATTGTTGTTTGTTTTTTTAGGTACCCTTTACAAGAACAGCATGCATGGGAGGGAATAAACCTAGAGTGGTTGCACAATGGCACGAGCTACTCACCATCGAATTGTTTAGAATGATAGTTTTTGTAGTTGAAGGAATTTGATTAGAGAATTAATTATGATTACACCTCATGCTTGGATTAAATGTAATTATGATGGTTAGCATAGCTTGAATGCTTAAGATTATGTTTTAGTTGATTAGCATGTTGGATTTTTCTCTTATGGTATATTTGTCTGTTGGGACCTCCGGTATAGTTAACTATACAGAGGAGGTTCTGCCGGATTTTTAGAAGATTGTTCTAGTTTAAATTGATTATAGTTTAGTTTAGTAACATTCCAGGCTCAATGTTGAGCTGGGGTGTTACATCACCACCCCTAGCTTTGACTCACGACGTTCTACATCGTGCTCCCTTCCTTTTTTCTGAAGCACCGTCGATTCGCTGGAGCCCCGTACGCCGCCGGCCGCGTACGCCGCAGTGATTTTTCCGTTCGCATTCCTCGTCGAACCGTGTGCCACCTTCTCCTAAATAGGTGAGCACCGCGTACTCCCAACCTCCATCTTCAAATCACCACCAACCTCACCCGCTAACTCCACTCCGTTTGCTCGGAATGCCGACATCAGCCTACCGCCTGCCGAAGGTCTTCTCCGTCGGATTGCATCGCCATCGAAGGTCCTCTCGCCAAGCCGTCGACACCGTTTAGTTTGCCTCGACGCGTTCTACGTCGTGCTTCCATTCCCATCACCTAAAGGTCACTGAGTCACCGCCGACATTTGTCGAGCCATGACACTGAAATCGTTTCTTCACGTTCCCCGCTTCCTCGGTGAGTTTTTCCAAAATCCGTTCACGTTATCATCTCCGCCTCATCGCCGGAGTTTCATTTTGCTCGTTCGCTAGCCACCCCGTCACTCACCTCACCGACGCCACCGTCTTCCTCAGTGCGCCTGTACGTGCTGTCTCTGTTATGTGTTGGTTTGAGCCACTTACAAATGAAGCCCACAAGTCATACACTTCTCTCATTCCTTTTCTCTTTCTTTGTCTAGCAAGTGGGTCCCTCAAGTCAGCCATTTCATTTTATTTCTTATTTCCGAAACGGAATATTCCAGTATAAACCAAATTTTCGGAATTTTATAATTTTATGTGATTTTCAACCTTCCGGAAATTCGTTCTCCCTCATACGAACTCCGATTCCTTCGATTCAACTTCCTAAATTCATATAAAGTCGATACCTTCCTATTAGTATTTATTTTATAATTTTTGGATTTTATTTGGATTCTATTTTGAATTTTTCTTGAATTTGGCTTATTTTCGTCTATAGATTTCGATGACTTTGAAGAGTCAGGTTTCGACACCATTTGAGAGCAACTAATCAAGCAAGGCAAGTTATACCTTTGATCATATTTGAATTCCAGTATTTTAAATTATTTAAATTCCATTTTAAATTATTACTGCATGCTTATTTCTATTCAATGTAATTTAAATACATGTCTTAAACTTTATAGTTATTACCAATTCCAATATATAGCCTTTTATTGTCAAGACAGACAGTATGACAAGTCTTTCCGATTGTGATGCATTCAAGAGTTAGAAATTGAAAAGACTAGATTATAAAAATACATTATTGTTGGAGGAAATACCTTATATTTGAATTATAGCAATACATGATTGATGTTGGCTTATAGGAATGCATTAATCTTGGAAATTGATTATAGAATGATACAATTGTTGATTGTTGATTTATTAGGGTTGAATAATTGGATTTTTAAAGGTATATGATCGTTAGGTATTGGATTTTAAAATTAATTATTGGATGTTGAATTATAGGATTATATAATTATTGGAGATTAGATTCTAGGATTACATGATTATTATGGTTGGATTATAGAAATAAATAATTATTGGATATCAGATTTTAGAAGTAGATAATTGTTAATGTTGGATTAATAAAGATTGGATGATAGATAGATACTATAGTCAAATACTAAATTGTTGATGTTGGATTCTAGAAATAGATTGTTATTGGATATCGATTATCTCGAAAATTTGATTATAGGATTACATAGTCATTGGATTGATGTTGAATAAGTAGAAATAGTTTATTAAGGAATAATGGATTGATATCAGATTATATAATTAGAGTATAGTTAAATGTTGGATCAATTGAAGTTGGATCATAGAAATAGACTTATATGGTGCAGATTGGACTAATTGATATTGGAGTATAGGATTTTACAATTGCTGGAGATTGGTTATCACAATATTGATGGTTTACATACTGATCTTGTACTTGACAAGTCTTGGACATTAATCCCTCATACCTTGTCACCCTAGATTAAACCTAGTTGATACGACTGTATGAACTGAGACCATTTTGAGAAAAATTATGCTTAGTGATGCTTAGACCCAAAAGTATTTGATTTGGGGAATTCTAGCCAAATGATCAAATATTGTTTAAAAGTCTATGGCATTGGTTTGTCATGGAAGGTTTTGCAAATATTTTTGAAAAGCAAAAAGGAAAAGTTGGTTTGTACTTGGGCGAAATGGATGTTTGGATGGTGCACGTTGATGCACGGGATCGAGTCATTTCTATGATCGAGGCCCAGGGGTTATTTGGGAAAGTCGCCCAAGTTAGTTAAGGACCGGCCTGAGAGCTGCTTTTGCTAAACTCCACCGTACTACCACATGTCGTGTGTGGGCAGGATCTAGCTAACTAATTTTCAACGTTTCACCGTGGTCGTGCCATCCGATTGCGTGGGTGTCTTTTATGACCTATTTTTATGTATTCCCACCTGGCGCAAGAGGGGGCTTAAATCCGGCGGATGGTCAATCCAAAGGAAGCGAAACCTTAGCGAGGCGGGACTACGGTGGGACGAAGCATTGTAAAGGCCTTGACACGTGCTCTAGACTGCTTACCTAAGGTAGTGATCAGTGGTATCGACGGATGCCAAACAAACTAGAGAATTCATGTCATGTGGGTAAAGCTGTACAACCTCTGCAAATTGTAAAACTATTTGAATAGCCGTGTCCACGGTCATAGACATGTTTAGCATTTGCCACTCAAAGTTCGACTTTGATTTTTTTTTCAAAAGACTTTATCAAATGGTTTATTCAAATGGGAACTTGGGCAGGAAGCCATGTGATAGGAGGGTATCCTTCACCATGCTTGAGAATTTATAAAATGAATTTTAGTTATAGAATAACTGCTTTGGAACTTAGTACAAGTATTTAAAGAAAATATTTCTTTACACAAATTCAACCAATAAGCCTTCCTTTGATATACCCTTGCATGCATTATAATTTGTTATTGGGTGTAACTTGCGAGCACGGAAGTTGTGCTCATCCTTGCTTTATGCAAATAAATTTCAGAGGAGAAGGACTTTGCTTTTGGTGTGGATCTCGATGACTAGGCCACTTCCCAGTCGATTGCCTGTGGCAGATCAGGTGGAATCCACTACTTCTTCGTCTTCCGCTGTGTTCTTTATTGTTGGCTTGTAAGCCTTTCTTGTAATAAACTATGTTGATTATTAATAAAGTTGTACGATTTATGGATGTTACCATATCTGTTTACTATGTGGACTAGCTACTGATCATGGGACTAGTTCAGAAATGCACAGAGGATTTGGGGTGTTACTCCCAAGTCTGACAGAAGTCAAGGTGAACCATATGGTGCGTGTGACGTTTTCTATTGGGAAATACACTGGTAGTGTTGATTGCGATGTTGTGCCTATGACGATGTGTCACTTACTCTTAGGATCGTTCTGCTTTTCATGATGGCGTACAAATCGCTACACTTTTCGATGGAACAAACTGGATGTTACCTTGAAGCCGCTTACACTGCAATAGATTGTGAATTCTTCAATGTAGAAGATTGAGATGCACGTTGAGAGTGCGAAAGAGCCACCACATCGGAAATGAGAGAATTTAGCAAGGATCCCAATTTGGTGCACTTTGTACTATTATACAAAGATGCACCGCTTTCGACTAACGACATGACTACTCTTCCTAGTGGTGTTGCTTGTGTTTTGCAGGATTTCAGTGATGTCTTTCTAGTGGAGGTACCAGCTGGACTACCACCCATCCGCAGGATCGAACACAAGATCGACTTGATTCCAGGAAACAGAGAAAATTCAGAAACAAGTGCAAGAGCTTCTCTCCAAAGGGTATGTACGTGAAAGTTTAAGCCCTTGTGATGTTCCTGTTATTCTAGTCCCTAAGCGTATGTGCGTAGATTGTCGAGCGATTAATAATATCACTATTCGATATCGTCATCCTATACCTCGTTTAGATGATATGCTAGACGAATTGAGTGGTGCTGTTATTTTCTCTAAGATCGATTTGCGTAGTGGTTACCATCAAATTAGGATGCATGAAGAGGATGAGTGGAAGACAGCCTTTAAAACAAAAATTGGGTTGTATGAGTGGTTAGTCATGCCATTTGGGTTAACTAATGCACCTAGTACTTTCATGCATTTAATGAATCATATTTTAAGGCATTTGATTGGTAAATTTGTGGTTGTCTACTTTGATGATATTCTGATTTACAATCGCACTGAAACTAAACATATAGACCATCTTAGACAAGTTCTCCAACTCTTGCGTGATGCTAGGTTGTTTGGTAATTTAGAAAAGTGCACTTTTTGCAAAGATCGTGTCATCTTTTTGGGCTATGTTGTTTCTGCGTAAGGAGTTGAAGTAGATGAGTCCAAAATTGACGCGATTAAAAATTGGCCAACTCCTGTGAACATAAGTCGGATTAGGAGTTTTCATGGTCTTGCTGGTTTCTATCGGCGTTTTGTGAAGGATTTTAGTACTGTAGCTGCCCCATTGAATGAACTTACTAAAAAGGGTGTTGAATTTGTGTGGGGGGTAGCGCAAGAAAATGCTTTTGCTGAACTTAAGAAACGATTGACTGAAGCACTGTTGCTTGTTTTACCTGATTTCACAAAAAAAATTTGACATTGAGTGTGATGCTAGTGGATTGGGTATTGGTGGTGTTTTGATGCAAGAAGGTCAACCGGTCGCTTATTTTAGTGAGAAATTGAATGGTGCTCAATTGAATTATCCAGTCTACGACAAAGAGCTTTATGCGTTAGTGCATACTTTGGAAACTTAGCAACATTACTTATGGTCGAAAGAGTTCATTATTCATTCCGACCATGAGGCGTTCAAGTATTTAAAGGGCCAATCAAACCTAAACCGTTGACATGCTAAATGGGTTGAATTCATTGAATCATGTCCTTACATTGTGAAATATAAGAAGGGAAAGAAAAATGTGGTCGCTGATGCTCTTTCTAGGAAGAGTGTGCTTTTAAATAGATTAGGAGTGCAAGTTCTTGGGTTAAAGAGTTCGCGTGATCTCTATGATACTGATCATGATTTTTCTATGCCTTATACCCACTGCACAGAAGGGAAAGGTTGGGATAAATTTCACATTCATGATAGATTTTTGTTTCGCGCTAACAAACTATGTGTTCCAGAATCCTCGGTGCGTTTGCTATTATTGCAAGAATCACATGCAGTGGATTGATGGGTCACTTTGGCCGTGAGAAGGCGTTGTCTATGCTAAGCGATCACTTTTATTGGCCTAAGATGAGGTGAGACATGGAGAGGTATGTGTAGCGATGCATTACTTGTCACAAAGCGAAGTCGAAGTTGGAATCCACACGGTTTGTATACCCCCTTACTTGTTCCTAATGCACCATGGGAGGATATTAGTATGGATTTTATTTTAGGGCTGCCTAGAACTAAGAAGGGAAGCGATTCTGTTTTCGTTGTTGTGGATCGATTTTCGAAGATGGCGCACTTCATTCCGTGCCACAAGAGCGACGATGCATCGCATATTGTTGACTTGTTTTTTAGGGAGATCATGAGGTTACGTGGTGTGCCGCGTACCATTGTGTCGGATCACGACGTGAAGTTCATGAGCTACTTCTGGAAGACGCTTTGGGGCAAACTGGGGACGAAGTTGTTATTCAGCACAACTTGTCATCCCCAAACTGATGGTCAAACGGAGGTGGTGAACCGTACACTTTCGACGCTACTCCAGACTATGATTAAGAAAAATATGCGCGAGCGGGAGGATTGTTTGCCGTATGTGGAATTCGCTTATAATCAGGCCGTGCACTCTACTACACAGATGTGTCCTTTTGAGGTACTAAATTAAGTATTGATCAAGAGATAATCAAAACTGACTATTCGTTACTATATCATCCATAGTAACTAAGCATTTAAGAAATAGATCACAAGCATCCAAACGTCTATTTATTACGGACTAATCCAATCAAGCAATAATTAATATGAGTACTCTAAACAGTTCATTCATCCCTTAGTTGGTTTTCCTTTCATTCAATGGTGGGTGGTTTGTGTGGATGTGCAAGAAATCTAATTCTTCCTTTCCCCCATGCATGCCGATCTCGTAAAAGTACCTAAAACACAACAAACAACAAGAGGTGAGTCCAAGACTCAAAGAAGTATAATAAATGGCATCAACAACGCATACAAGCATGTAAGTCAGCAATTAAACTTCTCAAATCCACATATCAATCATCTTACACACACATGCTATGCAATATGCTCAAAAATGATCCTCTTTCTTCTCTTTCCCTTTTGCATTTTACCGGTAATGCAAAGTGTGCATCCGTCGATGCACACCCATGCCTGTGCCATCTGGGACAGGGACCATTGCCCATACTCCACAAGTATAGGGACCAAAGCCCATGCTTTACAAGCATGGGGACCTTTAGCCCATCATCAACATGACGGGGACCTCAAGAGTTGCTTGGTCATCACATGACCAAGACTTCAATAAGCCAACATGATGCATATGTATAAATTCTCAAATTAATACAAACATGCATCCACAACAACATTGCATATGAATATTCTATTCATACTACAAAAGCTCATAAACATCGACTTCACAGCTATCAAACATCCATGATTAACACAAAACACAAATCTCTAGCAACCATGAACATTACCAACTATGTCATCATCACAATTCATGAACACACAAATTCTCATAATATATATCAGACATTGCTATTCAACCATATATATTATAACCATCATTATACTTGCCTCAACCGTGCGAGAACGGTGGACGCGAAGAGGGCGCTGCCCCTGGGATCATGCTCCCACTTGAACATAATGATAACCCAAACTAAGACAAGCATACTGGACCAAAAGCATAAATAAGAACACAATTGAACTCGCTAAACTCCCAAGCGTTTCCAATCTTCCAATTTCCACCGATCGATTTGGTGTTCACTGCGGACAGTCAACTTCTAAAATACATAACTTTCTGCTCAGGAGTCCAAATAAGATGTTCTAATACTCTCTGGAAATATAATTAAATTACCTAAATAAACTTAGTTGGGGAGCCCTTCTGATTCTGCCATTTACTGCCCCTACCAAGCCAATCTACAGAACATCAATTATCACGTCAAGTTCTCTGGATAGTACACTAAAATTATCATAACTTTCAGTATATTTATCCAAATTTCATGATCTTTAGCTTTGTGGAAAGCTGAGACGATTATTTACATATTTTGTTATAGTGAGATCTCCTAAAAGTTCAATTAACTATTCGCTATAGTTCAATTTCCATTATCTGTCAGAAAGATTACAGAATTGCAGAACAGCAACGCTAAACAATTCGTAACTTTTGAACCGCTCATCCAAACGACATGATCTAGCACTCTACGGAAAGGTATCGACGTTGCCTACAACTCTCTAGGAGGTGTACAGAACAGATTCTACCGTTAAACTCCTAAAAAACGTCGGCCAACCCTATCTGTCCTAAACAGATCTAATACCGACATTGATAAATTAATCAAAAACAACACTAATCAAAGGGGAATTGGGGTTTACCCTTGAAGAACTGCTGAAGATCACGAACCGAGGTCGTGATCTCTCCCTTTCCTTTCTCCCTTCTTTCCCTTCCTTCTTCTTCCTTTCTCTTCCTTGGCCGGCAGCACCCGAGGAGGCTTCTCCCTTCCTCCTTCTTGGCCAGCAGCGAAAGTTAGGGGTGGGAGGGCACTGTAGCATGGCAGCGGTACTGTAGTCGTGCTACTGTAGCATCCCTAGGGTTGCCCCCTCTCCTTCTTATGTGGCCAGCTGCCCCTTCCCCTTGGGCCTAAATGCTATGGGCCAGAAGCCCACAGCCCAGGTTGTCCAAATTAGGCATAAACCCCCCCCCCCTCTAATCTCCTGTTAAAACACTTTTCTAATTGGTCCTTCTCCCTAATTTAAATATTCTCTCTCAAATACTCTTTCGAATCCATCTAGGGTATTACAACGACGCCTTTTCAAGAGGGGAAGCATGATGCGGGCATCCCTGATGATGAGGACATTCCTATGACTTCGACCTGTTCGGACACCTCTACGACTAGTTCAGACATTCGTACAACCAGTTCGGTTATCCATACGACCAGTCCAATGACTCGAGCCAGATCCAAGCTACTGAACCAACAGGTGATTTTATTTCTTAATGAGTTTCCTATTAACGATAATGAGAATTGGCTACTACCTCATGCAAGAACTTTGTGCATTCTCAAGTTTGATAGGGAAGTTGCATGGGAGACTCAGAGGAAGAAGGAAGCCTACGACCATGTCTACGACCAGGTCTATGACCAGGTCGAACACTATGAAGGCCTCGGAGGCAAAGCAATAGAGGAGACTCATGTAAGATCAAGGGAAGTCACTTTCAGTTGTCTTTACTAGAACTACGACCAGTCTCGGAAGATATACGATCAATCCAACAACCAGGTCTACGACCAGTCCTATGACCAGGTCCACGACCAGGTCTTGAACAGTACTCGATGTAAATAGTACTCATTGTGAACAGTACAAATCAGTTAGGATTTAGAATTTAGAGTCCTTGACAAACTCGATTAGTTGTGCCGGCCCTAGCCTTTTGCTACATGGCTTGAGGGAGGTTCACTATAAATACCACCATGAACCCCCATGTATCCCTTAGACTAGTTTATGCATAAGATTGAAACATAGCTATTGCTTGTTCTTCCAAACCAGAGTTCATGCGAGGACTTTGAGAGAGAATTGGGCGGTCCATTGGTTCATCCTGCACTTCAAGGTCAAGTTGTCATTCCATTGGGAATTGGGGGCTTGGCGATCATCCTTCGTGGTCTCGCGACGATCAACTATCCAGTGTGTTTTGGGCGTACTCCAAAGAGTTGCGGGTTCGTGCATTGGCGCGAGTGTTTAGCTAGCGACTTCGTCTTCTTCGCATCTTGTATCTACGGTGCCTCACTAAGAAGATCAGGCAACCCCCATATCAGAGGGAGTTTCGGCCACCTGGTCGAAAGGTGTTTTGACCAGCTGGTCGGAAGGAGTTTCAACCACCTAGTCGAATGGTGTTTCGCCTATGCATAGTCGAAGGAGTTTCGATTACATGTAGTCGAAGGAGGTTTGACTACATGATCACGTGTTTGGAGGAAGGTACGAGTACGTGTAATCGTAGGAGGTTCAACTACACACGAAGACTTCAAGATCACATGGTCGGAAGAATGTTCGTGTAGTCGAAAGAAGTTCGACTACACGCGAAGGCTTCATGATCATGTGGTTGAAAGAAGGTATGACTACGTGTAATCGTAGGAGGTTCAACTACATGCGAAGACTTCCCGATCTATAACGCATTCGTTGATCTGACAATGCTTCTACAAAAGCAGAGTGAGCAACTAGTGGCCACCAGAAACGTACCGGTATGGCGCTAAGGGGACGAGCTAGTCGAAGATGACCCGGAGATGATGGGAAGTGACAGCAAGAGAAGCTCCGACCGGTAGTGATGGCCCGAGGCAAAAGAGTAGTCTTCAACCCTTCGGATAGCTCCCAGGAAGTAGGTAGATGGTTACGAACAAAAGACTTGGGGTACGCTTCACCGGCGAGGCTCACTCGACTGCTTGGGCTAATCTGGTTGGAGGGGAGGTAGACGAGGTCGGTGGCGGTTCCGATGGGTGTTAATGGCGATGGCAGCGTAGTGGTGGTGCTCGACCGAGACGAGCGCTCAAGCCTTACTTGAAGCTCATGTGTGGAACTGGCACTAGTGTGGCGAGGAAAGGCACTGAGGGCCTCGGGTTGCTATATATATATATCAGCAATGGGGCAGAGATGCCTGAGAGCCTGTGATGCATTCGGCACGCCCTGACAAGGAGGAGTGGTTGGTGATTTGACAGGGTCAGCAGCACGGTGCAGTCGGTGTGACAGGTTGAGTGACTGGGAGTAATGGCTGACTGACAGCCTTCACTAGCCACTCGAGCCTGGCTGGAGGAACATGAAGCAGGAGGAAGAGAATAGGCTAGGGAGAATAGGAAAAGGGAATAGAATAGAATTTTAGAGTTGTATATAATTCTGGCATTTTCATTTGGTGATTCTCTTGCAACGACAGTTATGGTTTGGTATATATTGGACCTTCCTAATTGGACTCCTTGATCACTTAGGGGATTAAGTGTTGGATTCCACACTTTCGATTCTAGGGGTTTACATGAAATATTTAGAAGGGAATGCTTTTAAGTTTGTTTGCTTTGACCATTTATGTTTCTAGGGTTTCCTTGTCTTAGGGTTCTCTGGTTTTTGTACCGCCTATGACGGCAAGAAAAGCAAATGCAATTGAAACAACTCTCGAAAATGCAATCAAGAAGAACAACATTAGCTATCACATAAAATGTTTTAAAAACCCCATATTTTTGCATTTATGAATTTTTGGGATGTTACAAACCCTACCCCCTTAAAAAGAATCTCGACCTCGAGATTCAGATAAGGTTACTGTCGGTGTAGAAGACTTCCCTAATCGACCAGGCCTACATGCCGGTAGGCATCATCGACTAGAGATTGGTTGTAGAGAGATTTATGACCAGGGGATGGTCATAATAGAAAAGCTTACGACTAGAACTGGTCGCAGAGGAACTTACAACCAGGGGATAGTCGTAAAAGAAAAGATTACGACTAGGAACTGATCGTAGAGGAACTTACGACTAGGGGATGGTCGAAACAGAAAAGCTTACGACTAGAACTGGTCGCAGAGGAACTTACAACCAGGGGTTAGTCGTAAAAGAAAAGATTACGGCGAGGAACTAGTCGTAGAGGAACTTACGACCAAGGGATGGTCGTAGAAAAGCTTACGACCCACACCCTTATGGATCCTCGTTAATTACAAAATAATTGGGGACACTCGGTTTTTAACAAGTCCTCTCATTCTCACGTAGCTTCTCCTACTGTGTGGTTGCTCTACCAGGCGGTACACACAGTTTTGTGTCTGTTTTTTTTTCACTACTTCTAGGATTTCAACTTGATGTTTGGTATACACCAAATCCTTGCCGAGTTTGATGTCTTCTAGTCGAGCTTGTTCTTTAGTCACTTGAAGACACTTTTTGAGTTGCGACACATGGAATACATCGTGTATGTCGGACAACTTCTCAGGTAGCTCTAGCTGATAAGATAATTTTCCCATTCTAGTGATGATCTCAAAAGGCCCTATATACCTTGGCGCCAGCTTCTCTTTGACCTTGAATCTTCTGGTTCCTCTAAGTGGGGAACCTTTAGGTAGACAATGTCTCCTATTTTGAAATCTAGCTCTCTACGACGACTGTTGGCATAATTCTTCTGTCTTGATTGTGCTGCTTGTAGTCGGTCTCGAATGAGACGAACCTTGTCTTCGGCCTCCTTCAAGATGTCTGGTCCAAAGAGATATCCTTCCCCTACTTCTGACCATAACAGTGGTGTTCAACATTGTATTCTATAAAGGGCTTCAAAGGGTGCATCTTTAGACTAGATTGATAGCTATTGTTGTATGCGAATTTAGCATATGGTAGGCACTTCTCCCAATCAGCAGCGAACTCTATAGCACAAGCCTGAAGCATATCTTCTAGGACTTGGTTTAGTCTTTCAGTCTGACCATTGGTCTAGGGGTGGTATGCCGTGCCAAATGCCAGATATGTGCCCAGAGCCTCAAGAAGTCTGTCCCAGAAATGGGAGGTAAACTGTGAACCTCTATCTGAGACAATTCGCTTGGGCACACCATGCAAGCTGACTATCTGGGACATGTATAATTATGCTAATTTGTCTACCTTGTAGTTGGTCTTCACCGGAATAAAATGGGTTGTCTTAGTCAATCGATCTACTATGACCTAGACAGAATCATACCCCATCCTGGTCTTCGGCAGACCAGCGATGAAGTCCATGCTGATTTGCTCCCATTTCCATTTGGGTACTCATAGGGGCTGTAAAAGGCCGGCTAGCTTCTAGTGTTCTGCTTTGATCTGCTAACACACATCGCAGCATGCTACGTATACTGCAATGTCCCTTTTCATGCGGGGCCACCAGTAGCGTTGCTTCAAACCCTGGTACATTTTGGTACCCCGGATGAATAGAATAAGCTGATTCATGGGCCTCCTTGAGGATCAAGTCCTTCAGATCATGTTGGCACAGTACAAAAATGCGCTTTCCATACCACAAGATGTCCTGATCATCTTTCATGATTTTGGAGGCCTTCCCTCGCTCCATGAGCTGTTGGATCCTTTCCGTGCTGGTGTTTCCCAGTTGCGCATCTTTGATCCTTTCCACTAAAGTTGGGTGCACCTCGAAGGCGAAGAGGCTCCCATGTGGCACTATTTCCAGGTTGAGCTTCTCAAATACCTCAAATAGAGAAGGCTATAGTCCTTGAGTCACAATGTGGTTGTAGTAGGACATTCAGCTCAATGCATCAGCCACCACATTGGTCTTGCCTGGGTGATAATGAAGATCTAAACCGTAGTCCTTTATCTGTTCTAACCATCTCCCCTGCCTAAGGCTAAGATCTGATTGAGTGAAGATGTATTTGAGGCTCTTGTGATCAGTGTATATGTTATAGTGGTTCCCGATGAGGTAGTGGTGCCATATTTTTAGTGCATGCACCACTGACGCCAATTCCAAGTCGTGAGTAGGGTAATTTTCTTCATGTGGCTGAAGCTGTAGGGAGGCATATGCTATCACCTTCTTCTCTTGCATTAGCACACTGCCTAGCCCCTGACGAGAGGCATCACAATATACCTTGAAATCTTTACGGATATCTGGGAGTACCAAGACTGGGGCGGAGGTTAACTGGACTTTTAGTGCTTGGAAACTCTTCTCACACCCTTCTATCCACTCAAACTTCTTTTCTTTCTTTAGTAGTTGAGTGAGAAGTCAGGCAATTTTGAAGAATCCCTCAATGAATCTGCAGTAGTATCTTGCCAATCCGAGGAAACTCTGGACTTCCATCACTGTGGTAGGTGGTTGCCACTCAAGGACGGCTTCCACTTTTGTTGGATCCATGGCTACTCCGCTTGTAGATATCAGATGACCCAGGAAGCTAACATCTGATAGCCAAAACTCAAACTTACTGTACTTGGCATATGGCTGATGCTCCCTGAGTGCTTCTAGTACCAATCTCAAATGTTGTTTGTTTTCTTTGGCACACTTGGAATAGACGAGGATGTCATCAATGAATACCATCACGAATCTATCCAAGTACTCCACGAATACCTTGTTCATCAGAATCATGAAATAGGCTGGGGCATTATGTAACAACCCAAACGTAGGTTTGTATTTCAAATATATAAAAGTATGAACTTTTTAAAAACTTTTGTTGAAACTCATGGGTTTGCACTTGGTTTCCTAAAGTTTGCTTTGAAATTTCAAACTTTTGACTTGAATTCAAGTTCCTATTTGATTCTGGAAAAATGTGTATATAAAAGTTTCTGGAAATACTTTATTTAAATACTAGATTAGTTGTCATGAATTAATATAAATTTTCCCAAATGTTTAGAATTTAAATTGACTTCATCAAAATCCAAGCCACCTCTCCAATGCAGTTTTGAAAATGGATTAAATCTATCAATTTGTGAATGAACAATACATGCAACTATTTTTCCTAAGTCCTATTCGCATCCAAGAACACTCACAATTTTTTTTGAATTTTTAGAATTTAATTGCTATTTTTAACTACTCAGTCAAATTAGAGGTCTTTGAAATCAATTCAGTCAAATCGTTTGACCTAAACCGAGCCACTTTGACTCCGACCGGACCCTAGCGTATTGACTTAGCTGCGTCACTTAGTCGGACCTGAGTCAGAATCAGACCCAAACCCGCTCAGCCGCGCCACTTTTCCTTTTGCTGCTGACGAGCGGCCCCGCATGTTAGCACGGTCTTCTCCGTCGCGCCGCTTAAGCCAAGAGAGCTGGCGCTTGCGCATGCGTGCCACGATGCCCTCAGTCACCACCTAATGTTCCCAGGATCGGCTACAAGGCATCGCGTGGGTCTCTCAAAGCTCCCAAGCCAATCCATTTCCTCTCTCTCACACTCTCTCGCCTTCTCCGCTCAATTCTCTGCTTCAGCTGAGGAAGAAGATGAGCGGAGCTTCCCCGCCTCGGTGCCGCCCTTGCATCCACGACTCCGGTAATGAGTTCCATGTTCAATGCTGCGCCCGTTTTTGCCAGCCCTGGCCCTTGGAGGGCACTGACTCGTCAAGGACAACTCCTTCATTCTCGCATCCGGTGGCCACGGCACAGTTTCTCGCAGGCGCTCCGGTGAGCCTTACTCCATTACGTCTTGTCCATTGTGATCGCCTCATCCAATAGGGTATTAAGGAGAAGCTAATTTGATTTTGGTCCATTATTGAGGGGGTGTGACCTCATCTTCTTCGAGCACGATCAACTGCCGCCGCCTCAAATCTGGCTGCCATGGACCTCCATCGGCGAATATATCCTGGGAGTCGCGTTCCTCGAGACAAGGCGATCCCAAAGCGTTCTTCTTTGAGCCTCCTTGACAACCGCAAAGCCTTCTCCGTGTGAGCTATGCTTTCATCTCCGCCTCTGGCCATCTCGAATTCGTCGCCGGCTGTAACATCCCAAAATTTTGGTTTGTTTTGTTGTTTTAAAAATAAAAATAACCATTTGAATTTTTCTGTTAAAGTTAAAGCTTAAATGGAATTTTTAGAGATAAAAACAATTTAATATGAATAATCTCAACATCAACTCTTATCAAAATTATTTTATTTGGATCTTTGTGCTTGGACACATTTTCTAGAATTTTCCCGAGTGCATTTGCTATTTTCTAGTTGCTATTTGTATTTCCTGCTATTTTCTAAAAAGAAAAACTAATCTAAATCTTAGATTTCCAAATGGGTTGAGTTCCTTGCTTCGGTTCGTTTTCCTCGTTTTCTTTGGCCCGCTTTCCCTTTTTCTTGCACGCCCTGAAGCCCAACCAGTCCAGCTTGCCTCCCTTCGCTTTTTCCTCTGACTGGTGGACCTAGGTGATTAGCGCCATGTGCACATCTTCTTCATCCCGTGCCTGTCCAAGACTGTCGAGTCCTTCAATCGAACCAATCCCAGCGGGGTGATCTTATGCCCCATTCCGCTAAGCCGCATCCACTACTACAAAACAGGCAATAGTGGACGCCTCACCACAGACAGTTCCTTTGGAACTGTCTGTGCTGTTTGTGATATGCTGGCATTATAAATATTAGGCCATCCCGACAGACCCCTACCCCTAGCGCCTCTAGCCCTTCCTGTTTGAACCGCCACCCCTGCTGCCTCCTCCCCTATTGCGCCACCTTAGAGAGGAGAAGAAAAGGAGGAAGCTAAAGAGAGGAGGAAGGGAGGAGAAGGAGAGGAGGAAGAAAGGGAGAAGGATCTCATGTGATATTAATTTGGGATATTCGTTCGTGAGCTCTGAGGGTAACGATTTGTAACCCTTTATATTTGCTCTAGGTTAATCGCTAATCAATTTTAGTATGTTTGATCAATAGCAAGAGTACTTGCTCTAATTTAACACTAATTTATTATGTGCGTAGCGTAGATGGACCGAAACTGAATGTACGGTGAGAACAGTGTGTGTGAAGAGTACATTAATGGTGTGCTTTCTTTTAGAAGAGCAACCGAGCAGGATATGTTGAAGGGGATAAAATTTATGTACTGTCGATGCATTGATTGCGGTAATCTGAAGATGTTTAACAACCCGGCGTAGATCAAAGCGCACTTAATTCGAAGGGGTTTCAAAAAGGGTATACATGTTGGACCAGTCACGGTGAAGAGTAGATTATACATGAAGTTAATAATGACGGCATCGCCGAGGAAGTCAATGATATGCCAAATGTGGACTGTGCTTTTAATGATGATAGGTCGCACGATGACAATCTGGATCAGATGCTACATGATGCAGAAGGAAACTACAATGAGAGAGTTTGGTAAATTCGAGAGCTTAATGGAGGACTCGGGCAAACATTTGTTCCCTAGCTGCAAGCCGGAATACACAAGGTTTTCAACCGTGCTTGAACTACTGAAATTGAAGGCAAGCAATGGTTGGTTCGACAAGAGTTTCACGACATTATTAGGTCTCCTAGCGGACATCCTTCTGGAGGGAAATGTGTTGCCCAGCACCACCTACCAAGCCAAGAAGGTTCTTTGTCCATTGGGAATGGAAGTAGAAAGAATACATATATGTCCGAACGATTGTATCCTCTATCGTAAAGAGTATGCAGACATGCATGTACGTCCCGTGTGCAAAGCATCTCGATACAAGCATAAGAATACTGCTAAGGTGAAGCAAGGATCTCTTGCTAAGATGTTATGGTATCTGCCTATGATCCCACATTTGAAGTGTTTATTTACGAACCGAAAGGAGGAAAGATTATTGTGTTGGCACTCCGAGGAGCGTAAGAAAGATGGAAAACTAAGACACCCTACTGATTCTACCCAGTGGAGAAACTTCGATGGGAGCTTCGAAGAGTTCGGTGCAGAACTGAGGAATATAAGGTTAGGGTTGAGTACAGATAGAATGAATCCTTTCGGTAACATGAGGAGCCGACATAGCACCTCCCGTGAATCTATGTATGTACAACCTTCCTCCTTGGCTATGTATAAAGCGGAAGTATATTTTAATGTCACTACTTATCCAAGGGTCGAAGCAACCTGGGAATGATATTAATGTGTACCAAGCACCGTTGCTAGAAAATCTTGTGACACTGTGGAACGAAGGGTTACAAGTATGGGATGTGTACAAACGAGAGAACTTCACTTTACGCGCCATGTTGTTTTGCACCATCAATGATTTTCCTACCCTTCGTAACCTATCGGGGTTCAGTACAAAAGGAGCTAAAGACTGTCTGCACTGCTTAGATGGTACTGAGAGTGTATGGCTGAACAACTCGTGCAAAACTGTGTATATGCGTCACTGTAGGTTCCTTCCTAGGATTCACCCATACCGCAAGATGAAGAAATAATTCGACGGAAATAAGGAGGACGGTTCAGCTTCAAGGGCTTTTAGAGGGAAAGAGGTCTATGATATGGTTAAGGATATCGATGTTGTGCTTGGGAAGGGACATAAATTAAGGACTTGTCAGAAGAACATCTGGAAGAAGCAGTCAATTTTTTTGGGACTTATCTTATTGGGAGCACTTAGAAGTTTGACACTACATCGACGTCATGCACGTGGAGAAGAATGTATGTGATAGTTTGATTGGTCTTTTACTGAACATTAGTGGCAAAACAAAGGATTGTGTTAACACACGGTGTAACTTGGTTGATATGAACATAAGGACCGAGTTAGCACCGAAAGAGATCGATAAAGGATGAACGTACCTTCCCCCAGCTTGCTAGACTTTGTCCAAGGCCGAGAGAAATGAACTGTGCTAGAGTTTACATGGTGTGAAAGTTCCGTCTGGTTACTCCACTAGTATTAAGAAACTTGTTTCCATGGAAGATTTGAAATTAATTGCTATGAAGTCTCATGATTGTCATGTGCTGATGAGACAAATGCTTCCTATTGCAATTAGGAGTATCTTGCCTAATAAGGTCTGACTGGCAATCTTCCGGTTGTGTTATTTCTTTAACTCAATTGTTCAAAAGGTCATCGATCCCGAAGGACTAGATGCTCTGTAGGCCGAGGTGGTGATGACTCTATGTCATTTTGAGATGTATTTCCCTTCGTCATTTTTTGATATCATGGTCCATCTCATTGTTCACCTTGTGAAAGAGACAAAGATATGCGGCCCTGTGTTCCTACGTCATATGTACTCGTTCGAGAGGTACATAGGAATTCTCAAGTCCTACGTACGGAATCGATCTCGACCGGAGGGTAGCATCATCGAAGGTTATGCAACCGAAGAGGTCATTGAGTTCTGCGTCGACTACATGGCTTAGGTGGAACCGATAGGTGTGCCTCTATCTCGTCATGAGGGGACATTGGAGGGTATCGGGACCATCAAAAGGAAATCAATCACTCCTGATCTAGATACGTGCGCGCAAGCCCATTTCACGGTCTTGCAACACATCACCCAAGTGTCCCCCTACATCGACGAGCACAAAGACATGGTACACCAATAGAATCCAGGCCAGTCGGAGGTTTGAATCACAAGAGAGCACAGCCGTCGGTTCAACGAATGGTTAAAGGTGCGATTCACTAGGAGGTCGTCAAGTGATGATACACTACTATGGTTGGCAAAAGGGCCAAAATTTACAATTGTGGCATGACAAGGATAGATATAAATGGTTACACATTTTATATGGCAACTCAGGATAGGAAGATCACAGTCTAGAATAGCGGTGTCTGCATAGATGGGTTTCATGAGCAGTTAAATACCGTTGGGGCACGTGGGATGAACTCCTACTATGGGTTTGTAGAGGAGATTTAGGAGCTCGACTATGTACTTTTCAAGATCCCCCTGTTTCGATGCCATTGGGTTAAACTTCTGTAGGGCATGAAGGTTGACAAGTACAGCGTCACTACTGTGGACCTCAAACGTGTCGGATACAAGGATGAACCATTCGTACTTGCTAAGCAAGTTGTTAAAGTTTTTTATGTAACGAACCTGGCAAATAAGAACCGCTACGTAGTTCTTCATTGAAAAAGAAGGATTGTTGGAGTCGAGAATGTCGTGAATGTGGAAGAGTACAATCAATTTGACGAGTTGCCTCCTTTCAGAGACAGCATCAGGCTCAAGGAAGAACCCAGTGAGGAAGCTAGCTATATGCGCGTCGATAATCATGAAGGTATATATTTTAATTAAGAATTTGTTCCATTGTAATTTATTCCATAACATAAGACATGTCAATGTGGCTTTGCCATGTGTTATGGACTTGTAATCTCTTCTTTTGATGTCAACGTGGAATTATCATGTGTTAATGTGTTATGGACTTGTCATCTCTGATATTGATGTTAATGTGGACTTCATTGTAATGTGGAGTATCAAAATTGGTTTCACTTGATTTGGAGTTGAGTTGAATTAGATATGAATTTTTGAAGTCAAATGAATTTTTAGTGGATAAATTAATATTCAGTCAAATGATTTGGTGTTGTGTTATGGACTTGTCACCAGGTTCACGTGGATAAATAGAATGAACTATCACATAGTAGTATATCACAGACGGTTATATTATGGAACCGTCTGTGATAACTAATCACATACGGTTCTATGATAGAACCGTCTATGATATGACCATATCACAGATGGTTCCATAATAGAACCATTTGTGATATCCCTCTATTAGGAGGGAACCGCTAGGGTTTGTGCGCCCTTACTCGTCACTCTCCCTTACTCTCGCCCGTTCACCTCCCTAGCACCTTAGCTCCGACGCCGCAGCCTCCGACCTCGACATTGCCGCCTCCAACATCGACGATGCTATCGCCGCCTCGATGCACTGCCTCCTCCTCGTGTCAGCGTCCTCCCTCTGCCGGCCTCCTCCCCGTGCCATCCTCCTCCCTGTGTCGGCCTTCTCCCTTGCACCAGCCTCCTCCCTTGCACCGGCCCCCTCCCCTATACCGTCCTCCTCCCCCGTGCCGTCCTCCTCCCCACGTCGGCCTCCTCCCCTGCACTAGCCTCCTCCCCATGGCCCCCTCCTCCTTGCACTGTGAAGGTAAGAACCTATCCTGTAATCCTCGACTGTGAATGTTGTCTTTGAGATTAATGTGTGATATGAGATCAATGGGGAGAACGTATCCTCTGCTCCCTCCACAGTGGATTCATGATATTGTGCTAGATGTTAGTCAGATGCATGGTGTTGCTGTGTTGGGCTAGTATAAACCTGTTGGGTTAGGTGTTTTAAGTGTCATGAATAGCACTTCTAGATTTCCTTACTGCCTTAGTTGAAGGGCATCTGTGGATGCTCTAGCATAACAGCTGAAATCACTACTAGACTAATGTAAACCTGTCACTTAAGTGTGTAAGTCTCATCAATGTCACTTTCTAGATTTGCTTATTATTGTTGTCAAAGGGCATTTGAAGATGGATCCTTAGCCATTACAAATATCTGCATACATGGATACAAACATACATTGTTGATTTGGAGGGGGGGGGGTTACATGTTGGCGCTGGCAGATGTTCATAAAAAAAAGCAAAATAGGGATGCCACTCTAAACTACAAAATGGACAAGTGCTAATATATCTTATTATAGTTATTGCTAGGTGACAGTACCTTTGTGTCAATGCTGCCTTGGATTGAGAGTTTAGGATATAGTGGTAGACTAGTGTTTGTTCCAAACTTTTTGCATAAGGCTAGGGCATGTCTCAGGCTTTTAATAGACCTGGTTTTCGTTATCTTGACTTATTTATTGTTATAGATTTGCATGAAGCAGCAAGAGATAGGTGAACTTTTGAGTTAACTAGCAGGGTGCCCCGCGCATTTATGCGGCTAGATTTCTTTCCAAGTTTGTATAAACGCTTGATAATATATTTACATATCTTATATGTTATTTAGACTTTTAAGATATCCTAAACATTGGAAATGACAATAGAAGCTTGAAAGAAATTACAACCTAACTCAACATGATATCTTTGAAAACACGATGTTGTTCAGAAAACACGCCTTTGCTTTAATTTCGCTATTGCTCTTCTATGTAGTAGAAACTAGAAAAAAATTTGTGATTGCTAATGCCTAATCCGTGGTGAGTACAACATCATATGAGGCATGTATATGTCAATAGTATGACAAAGAAATGACATATGGCCATGATCTAGTTCAACCATATGCCAATTATTGGTATTATATGTAGGTTATTTTACTTCCCTTATGGAATTTTTATGACGTATCCATATGACAATCATACTCCTTACTTATATTTTTGGGAAAGCGTACAGTTAGTATTTTTATCTATTCTCTTGATTGTGTCCCCAATATCCCATGAGTACCTTTTTAGTTTTCAATTTTCTTTACTACGTATTCTATATTTAAGTTCAATGGGTAACTTCTATTTGTTTATATAATTAATGTGTTTACAAGGCAATTTTAGTTAATTGGTTGGGTAACTTCTATTTTTTTCTGTATAAAATATGTTTCTAAGAGAAATTATCTTCAAAAATACCAAGTGGATATCAACTTGCAATCCATGAAATTTTAGTTCATTGCGTATGTAACTTACATATATAGCACGTAAGAGAGATGGCAGAGGCACCGTCTTCGCAACCGTCATCGACATAGCCGAATGCGTCTAGATCTCCAAGCAAAGTAGTACGTAAGCGAGATGGTAGAGGAATATCGAAATTGCCTGCAGGCCGAATGACTATCACGGAGGTCAGTGACGTTAGGATCCCTCTGAGTCCTAAGAAAGTAGCGGCGAGATTCTGGACCATCTGCGGGATACTTGGAAGGGAACGGGTCCCCATCACCACACCAAGCCGGAAGTCTCTAACGAATGTAGAGAGAAGCTAGCTGTGGACTGGAATTTCAGGCTCATTCAGTATCCCAGAAGCAGACCAGGCATGCGTGCAACGGCAGGCATTGCTCACGATGGGACACGCATAGAGGATCTTCAAGAGCACGCTTGTCACGAAGTACATGAACACGGGTCAGACGCCCTTCACGAAGTATCAATTCTTGTCGCGGGATATATGGGACGACTTTGTGCGCAGGAAGATGTCGGCTGAATTTCAGGAGCAAAGTGCGGCGCACAAAGCTCTCCAGGCACAAAACACTCCCCCCCCCCCCAAACTCGGCACTGCTGGGTACACAAGTAAAACCACGGAATGGGCGGCGGAGGAAGAGAACGCAACCGGACCATTTTCTAAGATCACAGATGAGCGCGCTCGAACCTGGTTAAGAGCGAGGGCATCAGCCACATCTTCGGGCGGCATCTCTTTCACAAACCCGGCAGATGAGGCAGTGTCCCAACGTCTGGTAAATATGTCGAACTACGTAGTTGTTAATAGGTCCATAACTTCATAGTGTCTATAATAACATCATGACCTCTTACAGCAAGAATTGACTTCCGCATGTTCCCAAGGCTCCTTCGAAGCAGACAGGGAGAATGATCTACTATCTACGGCCTTGGGAAACAAGGAGCACCTGGGTTGCACGCAAGGCGTTGGGGTTTACGTACCTTGGAGGGATGGATTCCGACACGACTCTGACATGTATAGGAGTAGGAAGAGATCCAAGGCCGAGCACGACGCCTGGTTGGAACAGGTGCTTACTGCAAAATTTCAAGGACAGATGACAAGATTGCAGGATCAAATGAATCAACTCCTCAACTAGTCGCAAGCTAGCCTCGTTATTTTGGGAGCCAGTCCTCCTCAACATCAAAGTAGTGTCGTGTCCACGCCAAATTCTGAACATGACGACATCCAATTACCTATTAATGACATCAAGGTAATGTACATCTATGGAATGCTCCAAAGATACACCTATAGGATGCCTTAGCTAATTCTGTATCGTTTTGTAGGAGCCGACGCCCTACAAGCTCCAAGTGAGGACGGTTGGGTCCATTTCTGTTATAAATTTGGGCGGGGATGGTGTATCCATATCGAGGAAGGACAGTCAGAAGACGATACCGGTGGGCGAGGTTACACCAGGGTCCAGGTGGACATGGTAAATGACAATTTCATGGTCGCCCCGTTGGAGATTCACCCGAACAAAGACATCAGAACACTAGGGGATGCCATGTACACTTTTATCTAGTGGCCCAAGAAGGACATCGCCCTGGACCCTGCAGTGTCGCGATCTCGACACAGCCATGCCTCTCCAACAGGGCCCTCGATGACTCCACCTCAACCTTCGCATCAGAAGGCCACCTCATCGGTTCCCATGGAGAAGACGCCGAAGGAACAAGAAAAGCATGCCGCTGTATCGGTTCTCGAGTTATTTCACAGGAAGACGTGTAGTGGGCCAGTCGTTAAGGCCAAATTGAAATCGAAGAACATTAAGGCACCTCCCAAGCCCAGGAAATACTCCCTCGGAAGTCCGTTGGCCCCCGACACAGTATTAGCCCGCGCTGGAATAGGTTGTCGGGCTTTGCATGTCTGGTACATGCAGAACACGTAAGAGAAGGGGTGTGATACTGGAATCACCATCAGATACACGAAGGAGCATTTCTTCCACGAGCCGGGCCACTTCGTCGTGGGCTTCAATGACTTATTTGACCTATTCAACCTCGATGCCCTCGACACCTCGCTTCTACGATGCTGGACACTGTAAGTGTGTACAATCAAGTTCTACATTCATGTAATACTGATAAATATCACAACTCATTGCTTATGTATAGATACATGATGAAAAATGCCCGGAAATGGCAAGAACCGATGGGTTTCCTTGACCCACACGTGGTCTCTGAGCAACCCATCAACGAAGACGCATCCTACATCGTGAAATACATAACGACGGGATTGCTTGCTCAGGATGACAAGGACTACATACTGGTGCCCTACAACCAGAAGTAAGTGCTTCACTACTTGCTATACAAATTTCATTTGTACTTTATATGAAGCACGAACTTAGGTTTAATGACTATAGCAACATACATGAGTAGGTACCACTGGATCCTTTTAGTCATTATACCAAAGAGGAACAAGGTAAATTCCCTACTCAACAAAACTCACGACTTCACCCTTGTGAAAGGAATACTCGACAGGTTTGCTCATTTCCTCCATACATAACTCTATTGTAGTCTTCCTTCGTTTGAAATGGCTGAGGATAACTTTTTGGAATCATGTAGGTCATTCATCGCCTATGTTGCTGAGGGAGGGGCATACAAGGGATCGAGCACCACACTACAATACATGATGCGATTTTCGGTATGCGCTATAACACAATAATCCTATATCATGCTTCGTAATAATATGTCTCGAACTAACTATACCTATATTGTAACACCCTGGCTATGCAAAAGCCAAGGTGCCACCAAATCTACTAACACCAATCAACACTATATATTATTTTGAACAATTTGGCAACAACTGTCAGCCAAACTTCAACACCTAGAGATATTGTTAAATTAAATAACCTAAATTTCAGCATCCAAATAAACTCTAAATTTTAGCTTATAATGTTTCATTCAAGAGGAACAATACCATGAAAATGTCCGAAAAAAGTCTATATCATCAACTAGCATAAGTAAAGCTTAAGGACGGACAATAAAAGCTCCAAGAAACCTATTATTACAAAATTCGAGTCTCATTGAACAAGATAATAGAAATATTAATTGGTGATGGATGTGTGCAACATTGTGATTTGCAACAGTGAGCTACTTTCCCCAAAAAATGTCATCCTCGATGGTCACCTAAACAACAAAAGCAAGATTGAGTTCACGACTCAGCAAATACAATTGAACATCATAGACATCATCGAATCAAAGAAAAATCATTCTCAATAAATCGAATACATAAGAAAAATGTCATGCTCTTGATGCAAGTATGAAAATGAAATCCACTTCTCTACTGCATATACCGGTATAGCCAGTGAAACACCCGTCAGTGTTCACTCAGGCACGCATTATCAAAATACGGGGATCCAAGACCCATATAAAGAATCTTTCATATGGGGATCTATTTTCCCATATTCGAACGATGGGACTTATTTGCCCATATTGGAATGATGGGACTTCCAACACCCACTCCCGCGGGTGAGGCATGAATGATTGAAATGAAAAAAATGAAATGAATGCATTCTCTCATAATAACACTTGATATCACCAATGAACAAAATCATGTAAAGAACGGAAATACTCATAATTCATAAGAATTAACCATGTCATAATCATATAACCTAATTGAACCACAAACATACAAGATGATCCAAGTTGTACTTGACTTTCCCGTTGCAACACATTGGAAGGTAAAGAAGGTGCAATTAACCCTAAAGTCACTCCACCTACAACAAGTAATTTACTCAAAAAAAGCTTAACAAGGTAGAACAACGCTACTCAGAATGCTCTCAACCGCAATCCCAAAAACCCATGGTTCAATTATTTAATCCACTCAAATATGACGACGAACTAGCAGAAAACCAAAACTAGACAGCAACCTTCTAAAATACATAACTCTCCATCTGCTGATCATAAAAAGGCATACCCAGTCTCTCTAGAAAGAGTACGCAATTATATACAAATACTTAGTTGGAGAGATCTCCTAATTCTGCCTTTAACCAAACATAACAGATAGATGAAAACCTACTGTCAGAACTGACTAACAAACTGGACAGCAGCAATAGAACAGCTATAACTTTAAATTGGATAATCCAAAAATTGTGTTCTTCATCAATCTGGAAAGCTAAGCGAATTGCCTACAAAAGTCATGTTGTGAGACATCCCTGATTCAACCATTATCAAATTCTTATCTATCAATTACTACGACTGCCATAATTTGATAGGGTTTCTGTACAGCAGTAAAGAAATTACCATATCTCCTAAACTCCAACTCCAAATAATGCGATTTTAGATTCCATGGAAAGCTATTGATAAATCCCACAATTCTTCAGCAGATGATGAACCCTAATTTGGCAGTTATCAATCTCAAAACTACAGCACCACGACAGTAGTAAAAACCCCATCTACTGCCCTAATTCAATCGCACCGAAACAAATTAACCACAAACATCAAAGAACGGAGAAGTCACCCTTGAAGATCGAGATGAGGGAGGTGAAATCCCAGTGAATCCGCACGAAATTACCTTCTCCTCTTCCGTTCTTCTTCTTCCCTTATCTAAATCTCCCTTGGTCGAAAACACACAAGAACAAGATGGCAGCAAGGGCTAAGGGCGGAGGTACTGTACTAGGCAGTGGCGGCACTGTAGCAAAGGTGTGCTACAGTAGCATGTCAGGGTTTCCCCCTCCTCCTTTTGTTGGTGGCCGGTTCCCCCATGGGCCATGGGCCAAAAGGGCTAATTTTCCCCCTCGCTTGACTTCGGGTTGGCAGCCCATTCCCCTCTAAATTCTGAATTTTTTCTCTTTTCATTCCCTTAATTCCTTCTCTAATCTTATTACACTCACTAATGATAATTGGGTTATTGCATTCTACCCCCTTAAAAATAATTCGACCCCGAATTCTAGTCTCACCATTCTACTCGAAAGAACACAAAAACTAGAAAAAAAAAACAACAATTAACACGTCTCCGACGTGAACAACCCTAGACAACGCTCGTGCATGTAAGACTCCAACTCTCAAGTTGCCTATCTCTCAGATTGACGTGGCCACAACACCATGACGTATACCAATATTTTGTGCCTCAACACTTGCTCCGATCTCCCCAGAATACGCATCGGACATGACTCGAATGTACGATTTTACTCGTTGGTCAAAGGCTCTAACGAAGCCTCAAGCTTCGGATATCACAAGTGCTCTCTCAACACCGGGTCATACAAGACATTGTGTACCCCGAGCGTAGACCCAAGGTGGTCCTAGCGATACGCCAACCTCCAAATCCTCGCAACTACTAGAAGCAATTAAATATACCTTGGGTTATCATTACCTTTGGTACCATACCACACAACCTGCACAACACATGGAACTCTTGTTCTATCTCTCAATCAAACTCTTCACCGCAACAAGGATCACCTCCTTTAACGAGGGACACACAACAGAACTCGCTTTGAACAAACTCTATTATAAACAGAGTCAACTGAAAGTAAAGGATTCCCATCGCAACCACGCAATGCCAACTCCCCACCAAAATGGTTAAATCCAAAATCGAAGATTCATCACGAAACCATTCGACTTTCTAATTAGGCAGCTTGCAAATGAACACCACGAAAACCCAAAGGAGAAATCACTCGAATGCCCAAATCAAATATTTTTTTTATGTTTTTCTGAACAAGAAAGAACTACCCACGCCAACATAGCGCCAACTCAATTTGTGGAAGACATTAGTCATAAACACATAGCTCAAACAAGAATCAAGGGAGCGTTTCATTACCCAAGGCAACATTCTTTTCTCAATTTCTCTTTTAGGAATTAAACTTCTCTCAAATTATGGAATGAACACACTAACTCATTTCTCTTAAATTGGCAACCTCAATGCCATGCTCAAACAGAATACATCAACCACACCTTTATAGAGAGGCTCTAATGACTCCACAAAAAACATACTCTAGCCAACCCCACTACCGACGGAATTACTTTGATAGATGACTCCCAATGCATCTCAAAATAGATCTCACACACAATCACATCGCCTCATTCCTTTAAGAATAAACAACTCGAAATTCATATCATACACTCTCATGTAGTACTTCAAAAGGATTCTACCAATGATCAACCCACTGCTCGAAATCCACCCTTATTCTACTTCCACTACACACAATCATTGGGCAACCAAAGTTCTAGCATAAAAATGCAAAGCCCAAATGTAACTTCCAAGACCCCTACAATGATCTTCTCATATAGAAGATACAGAAAGCTTCAGATTAAATCCCTAAAATTCCCACAATCCAAACATACCCACTTATTAACATCAATATGGAAACATTTTCTCGACCAAACTGTCTTTAGAACAAATCTAACTCTTAGAGAGTTACTCACTAAGTCCAAGTCATTCCTAACAATAACTCAACATTCCCTACTATTTCAATAATTGTCATAACGATTAGATTTCTTCGCAATTCTACTCTCATTAAACTACAATGTTATAATTCTCCTACACAATCTTACAAAGTACCCAATCGCAATACTCTAATACATTGAGCAAGATTTCCATACTTTTGATAATTCTATGTTCCATTGAAATGAACAAAAGATCTTGGACCACATATCACTATAGGTTCTACTAATTGCAACAACGTAATCAGTCAGCTACAAAGACCAACTTTTTTTAAAAAATAAAATCCTCTTCAAGGATTACTCCAAGAAATCAACTTAACACTCAATGCATCTCAAACAAAATGACACACATAGTCTCACAAAATCATTCACTTGACTACCACCAATTAGTTGCCACTAAACCCTTTGTGAGGTTTTGTAAAAACAAATCCATTATTCCTTTCTCAAAAGAAAAGGCAAATAACAATAATGATTTCAACACTTAGAAAAACATTTACCATGCACAGTAAACACAAGACTAAGAGAAATAGTCAATTAGCAATGAACTCGGAAAACAAAAGATGAGACCATAGATAAGGGCACAGGTCCCATAAGAAGAGAATATCAAACATCAACCAATAAAAATAAAGCATTGCTTTTGAAACTTGAGGAACTCTTATGCGGCCAACCAACAAGGTTAAGCACGCTTCAATAAGCTGCAAGCTACAAAACTTGAATCCAACAACGAATACCTCTACTACACCCTTCTATTTAACAAAGGAAATCATTTTCTTTGATTGAAACATCACTTTGCCAACTCAAGCAAAAGATCCTTTAAGCTCAAATCACATGAATCACTTAAGAACCGATAGGACCTTCTAATACGTCACTCTGTGCAAACTAATTTCAGATACCACATAAATCATGAACTCCCAAAGGATCACGAATGCAAAAATCCAAACATTTCATTTAACCAATATTACAAAAGGCGATCAATTTACTTTCTCTTGTGAGGATCATGACCAATCTTAACAAGTCACAATCTATTGCAGACAATCTTACTAACATCAAGAATAATATACCCTTAACAAGAATCGTTATCATCTATCCTTCCATTATTAAGCCCTCCAAAATCTCATCAAATAGTTCCATGCTACTTTGTCATGCCATCCTCAAATTGAGAGTATTCCAAAACCTTACAACCTCACTACAATAACTGCTTTATTTTAGAGGAGATCCACTACACAATTTAAAAGGTTCTACCAAAAGCCTTTCATCAAAGACATATTATCATCCGACAATCCCACCATCATGTAAATATAGATCACATATTAAACCTCATCCATTCCTGTCTTAATGATGCTCAAAACCAATCTTCTTTATGCAATATTTGCACCTAGCAATTACATATGAACACTAAGTATCCACAAAAGATAACTCCAAGATTAACATCCACTAATACAGTAATCTAACCCCTTCTGAATTTAACCATCCCAAATGGTTAGATTAATCCACTGAGACCTGTTGGTCCAATTAATCCCAAAAAGTTTACCAAATTTGTCACTCTTAATGATCAACCAGTTCATTAAAGTTCCACGCCTCTTAATAACTCTATTGATTCCAATTAGGAATAGCCCTACTCATATTTACAATTCATCAAGATTTACAAGAAGACAACATCAACTTATTCGATTTCACTTTCAAGGATACTGGTTTAGATTAATTATGCACCACGCCATTGACCCAACTTGATACCTCATACCTTATCAATTAATCTATATGATTACTACCTCCCACTTAAACACATCAAGACACCACAAAAGAGTTTTAATACTCTCTTTCAGAAAAGAGATGCATTAAACTTCAACACTCGAAATAATCCAAAAGAAATACAAAGAACCCAAAGCTTTCACATGCTAACGAATTTGCAACAGAAAACTTTCATTATCCAAAATATCAAACAAGTAATTGAGTCATGTTTTCCAATAGAAAAGATGGAACAACCATGGAAATAACAAATTTGTCGATTAACAATGTTCACGAGTAGCAAAGGCAACTCAACAGTCAGAAGAGGCCAGAATTGCTCCATAAAACAAATGGAGACCAATTAAGTGAAAACCCAACAACTGACTTGTAACCAATATCCCAAGAAAAATTCATCGACCTCAACTATACCTAGAATTGGCCTAAATCAAGCTCAAGGAAGAGAACAACTTTTCTAAAGAAACTCATGCTGAACACATATAACTATGGTACTCGGGGTAACTACTTCCCTATTCCCATACCATGAACAGTGGTGTAGCCTAGCAAAGCCTAGGGCCACAACCATGACCTCAACCTCTCAACATCAACTATCATCACACATAACCAATATAATCAATTATGAGTATACATGATCATCTCATAACAATCATAGAATAAATTCATAGGTATTGACCAACTTTGGCACGATTCTTAATGGCTGCTCATTATGGGTATCAATGTCTTAAGATGCTAGGTCCCAAAGGGGTGATCACAGTACGCTGTGACAACAAGATGGCGCTTACATGCGACCACAAATCTCTCGAGATGGTTTGCCAGATACCGACTCGAGAAGCAAGCAAGGGGCAGCCTTTGACCAAGCAGTCGAAGCCTAAAGCTGCACCCAAGCTGAACGATCAGGTCAAAGAAGTCCCTCTGAATCTAGAGGAGCCCTCGAAGACTGTTTGCGTTGGGGTTACTTTCGACCCCAAATAGGAAGACGCCCCCGTCACCTTTCTCCGAGCTAACGTAGATGTTTTCGTGTGGCAAGCATCTGACATGCCCGGAGTCCTCAGGAAGGTGACCGAGTATAGGCTAGCTTTACGGCTTGACAAGAAACGCATAAAACAGAAATTACGGAGATTTGCACTTGATCGGCGGGAGGCTATTAGATCAGAATTGGACAAGCTACTTAGTGTAGGCTTTATAAGAGAAGTTGACCACCCAAAGTGGTTGGCTAACCCTGTAATGGTTAGAAAGTCTAATGGTAAGTGGCGTATGTGTGTAGACTTTACTGATCTCAATAAAGCTTTTCCAAAAGATGATTTTCCTTTACCTCGTATCGATTAATTGGTTGATTCTACTGCTGGTTGTGAAATATTAAATTTTCTATATGCATATTCTGGTTATCATCATATTAGTATGTGTCTAGAAGATGAACAAAAGACCGCATTTATTACACCTTTTGGAATTTTTTGCTATGTCAAAATGTCATTTGCTCTAAAAAAATACTAGCGCTTCTTTTCAACTCTTGACGCAAACAACTTTTTCACCTCAACTAGGCCCAAATTTGGAAGCCTATATTGATGATCTAGTCGTAAAAAGCATCAAGCAATTTAATCATATTTCAGACTTGAAAGAAATATTTGACAACCTCAGAAAACAACATTTGAAACTCAATCCCGAGAAGTGTGTGTTCGGAGTCTCATCAGGAAAATTGCTTGGATTTCCTGTCTCTGCACAAGGAATCGAAGCAAATCCTGAAAAGATTAAGACCATTGAACAAATGCACCCTCTGACCATGAAGAAAGAAGTCCAAAAACTCACAGGATGCATGGCGGCTTTAAGTTGTTTCATCGCACGACTAGGAGAGAAAGGACTTCCTTTCTTCAAGCTTCTTAGGAAACATGGGGGTTTTTAGTGGTCAGAAGAGGCAAACATAGTCTTTGAGGATGTCAAGAGATATTTTACGAGTGCTCCTGTTCCGCTTTCTCCGAAATCAAAAGAGACACTCTTAATATATCCCTGTGAGCGTAGTACTGGTCACAGAATGTGAAAATGTCCAACGACTAGTTTACTACGTAAGTGAAGTTTTACACGGGCCTAAGGAGCGATACCCCCAGGTTCAAAAACTTCTATATGCCCTCATCATGTCTTTGAGGAAACTGCGGCATTATTTTTAGGCACATAAGATAATTGTGCCGTCTGAGTTTTCCTTAGGAGTGGTCCTCTAGAATAGGGAAGCAACGGGACGCATGGTAAAATGGTTAGTAGAACATGGGGAGTTCGACCTCCATTTCATGTCCCAAACGGCCATTGAATCCTAGATCTCGACAGACTTTGTCGCCGAATGGACAAATCCTGAACCTGTTCAGGATCCCTAGTACGATACCCACGACTAGTGGACAATGTAATTTGATGGGTCACTTACATTAAGTGGCTCGATGGCTGGGGTGGTCCTAGAATCTCCGACAGGAGAGATCTTAAAGTATGATATTCAATTACACTTTATTGCCACTAACAGCGTGGAAGAATACGAAGTTTGTTTGTTGACATATGAGCAGCGAAAGCACTCGGGATTCGACGACTACTCGTGATAGGAGACTCTTAGTTAGTTGTGAATCAAGTCGGAAAAGAATACCAGTGTTCTAATCTGACCATGTCTCAGTACTTATCAGAAGTTTGAAGGCTTGAAAAGCATTTGTTTCAGCTTCAAGTTACAATATATCCCTCGAAAGGGTAATTTTCTCGCTGACCAGTTGGATCAAATAGCTTCTTCCCGATCTCAAGTACCATAAGGAGTCTTCTTGGAGCAGCTCCAAAAGTCATCTCTGGTCGAAAACACTAGAGACACCTCCTATTGAGATAGCCTCTCTAGAGTACAAGGATTCCTGGATGTATACCATCTACGAGTATCTTCAGAAGGGTACTATACCCGATGATAATCTCGAGGCAGATTGTTTATCCCGTAAGGCCAAAATGTATAGTTTGGTCGAAGGAGTCCTCTATAGAGGAGGTACTCAAGGGGTTCTCATGCGATGCATATCATAGAAAGAAGGATTAAATCTCTTTCATGACATACACGGGGGCATCTGTGGAACTCATGCTTCTTATAGAATGTTGGTAGGTAAAGCCTTCCGATAAGGATTTTATTGGCCAACGACCCTTCATGATGGTAAAGAGTTGGTTAAAAACTATGTACAATGCCAGTTTCATAGTAGGAAAATACATCAACCGGCTCAGGCATTGCAAACTATTTCTCTTTCATGGCCTTTTGCGACCTAGGGTCTCGATATCCTAGGACCATTCCCAAAAACACCAAGGGACTTCGAGTACCTTTTGTGGCTATTGATACGTTCACAAAATGTATTGAAGCCGAACTAGTGACGAGGATAACAACGGAAGCAGCCAAAAGGTTCATGATGAGAAGCGTAATTACTCGATTTGGTGTTCCAAGTCGAATAATTACAGATAACGGTAAACAATTTTTGAGCGCAAAATTTTAGGAATTTTGTGACAAGTTGAATACCAAGTTATGTTATGCCTCTATTGCCCACCCACAGAGTAATGAGACAGTCGAGAGAGCAAATGGCCAAATAATACAAGGCATAAAAACCCGAGTGTTCGACCAGCTTGTCAAACGCTCGGAACCTTGGGTACAAGAATTACCCTCTGTGTTATCGGTAGTTCGCACGACTACTAGTCGGGCTACAAGTGAAACATCTTTTTCCTAGTTTTTGGAGTCGAAGCCATGCTTCCACCAGAACTAAAGATCAGGCCGACAAGAGTCAAAAACTTCAGCGACTCTAACCAAGAACAACTTCAAGCGGATGACACACAACTACAGAAAAAGCCTTCACAGACGATTCAAAAACGTCATCACAGACGGTTTCGTGAGCCGTCTGAGTTTATGGGTCAGTAATGACATGAGGTCATCACAAACGGTTTTTGAACCGTCTGTAATACATAATATCACAGATGGTTATTAACTCAAAACCGTCTATGCTAGTCGACTATCACAGACTGTTTGTAGATGAAACCATCTGTGATTGTCGACTATCACAGATGGTTTCATCTACAAACCGTCTGTGATAGTCAACTATCACAGACGGTTTCATCTACAAACCGTCTATGATTGTCGACTATCACAGACGATTTCATCTACAAACCGTCTGGGATATTCTTTTGCATTGCTAAATCTAATTCTGTTTATTGGCTAGCCTTAGGAAATGCTAGCCATGCCCTCTGAAACAAGCACATCCAATTCGCATTCATTTCAAAAGCAAGCACACCAAATTCGCATTCATTTCAGAAACAAGCACATCCAATTCACAAATCAATTAACTAAAATTAACCATTAATGTACATTTACACACATGTACCATTAAGTTCAATCTTATCCCAATCAAGTTCAATCTACACTGTGGAAACTCCCATCTGGATTTATGACCTGATTGTTCAGGAATGACGCAAGTTGTGATCAAACTTTTATGAGCTCGCTCTGTTCCAACGCAGTTTCGGCGACGGTCGCAACCTATCGCTAGGAAGATTAAATTCGTGCTTATATAAATTGGTAAGTATATATGAAATAATTGTTGCAAGATTGACAAACCTGAGGATCATTGGTGATCGCGGAACCGATGAGTAGTTCCATGTTGTGGCAAACATAGTATCCACAGACGTTGTGGCCCGACGACTGCTGGTGGCACTGCAAAAATAGAATTGGTTAGTTCGAGAGGTATTACTACGAAGTGTTATATAGGATTAATGTGTACTAGCTAGCGAGTACCGGAAATTTTAGATCGTGTGACAGCGTCCTTCCCTTGTTTTTCTCTCCTTTAGCATAGTACACGCCGAACGCCCTACGTGACTCCAAGAAGTTAGCCTTAGCCATTGCAAAAGAAGGAAAGCCTACAATAGAGTTTCTATGGAGGAAATGTGTTTACCTGTTGATTAAATGCCAGATAACTGTGAAGTTGTGAGGGGTCCTATATAGGGAATCTAGGTACATTACCGAGCTCCATTTTGGTATAATTATAATTAGAATCTAGTGGAATCTACACAGGTATGTCACCATGGTCATTAAACCTAAGTTCTTGTTGCTTATAAAGTACAAATCAACAAGTATAGCTAGTAGTGCAACACTTACTCCTGGTTGTAGGGCAAAAGTATTTATTCCTTGTTGCGACGAGCCAGCAAAAACGCTATAACGTAATCCTCGACGAATGTTGCATTCGCCTTGATGGTTTGCTCGGAGACCACGCGTGGGTCAAGGAAACCTACTGCTGAATTCCTTCTTTCGGCTTCAGACATCATGTATCTATATACGAAAGCAAGGAATTATATATAACATTTATCGGTATTACACGAACAATGACCGTGTTTGTACACACTTACCGTGCCCAGCATCGCATGAGTGAGACGTCGAGCTGGTCGAGGTTGAAGAGACAGAACAAGTCCTCGAAGGTCACTATGAAGACACATTCTTGAAGCTCGTGGTTAAAATGAACATTCTTGAACTTGACGGTGACACCTGAGCGTCGTTGTTCATCCATCTTATTGGCCTGTTCCATGTACCATGTATGCAATGTCGTGCAAGCCGATCCTAGGGTAGGGCTGTCTAACCTCTCGACCAACGGCTCGCCTAGCATGAATTTCTGGGCCAACGGCAAGAAGGGGATATCAGAATTGGAGTCGACCGTCTTCGATTTGCCCTTGCTACCTCGCTTTGTAGAGGTCAACTTCACAAGAGTCGACTAAGCACGAGGTGTAGATGCATCGGGCCCTTGCCGCGTCGGTGCAGGTAGCTTCGGTGCAGTCAGCTCCCGTGGACTTGATACTGTTGCAGGACAGTCCCGTGACATTGACATCGGAGCAGGTAGCTCCAGGCAGATGTCCCCCTTGGGCCACTAGATGAATGTTCCAATGGCTTGCTCTAGAGGCATGACCTCGTCATTTGGCGGAATATGCAGCGGGACGGACCCGAAATTGGCACAAACACTGTCCACATTCAATTTTGTAAAACCCGGTGTTAGATTTACACCATGCACCAAAGCCCCGACACCAGATAGATACACCTGGCCCCAAGCAGCATCTAGGGCAACAAAGGCATATCTCACTTGGAGCTTGCGCTTCAAAGCCACCTACATAACGATACAAAATTAGCTACTCCAACAGGCCTATCAATGGATCGAGCATTCTAGAGATAATAATTATTACCTGGATGTCATCGACAAGAAATCTGTCATCGCCTATTAGGGTAGGGTTAGGGTTGGACGCGTAGCTACTCAAAAGTTTGGGGGGGGGGGCTGGCTAGCACAATAGGGGCAGTGGCTTGCAACTGATTTGGGATTTGTAATTCCCTAAGCCTTTTCTCAAAGCTCTCCAACTGCCATTGCGTCGCAGCTCTGACGCGATCATCGATCTCATCTCTGAGGGATTCACGAATCTCATCTTTGAGGGATTCATGAATCTCCTCTCGTAGCTTTGCATCATGCCCGGCTGTGGCTCTCTTCCTACTCCGGTATGATCCGGAGTCCGCTCGGAACCAATCTACCCATGTAACATAAACACCAGCGCCTGTCGTGCGACCTGGATGCTCATTGTTTCCTAGGGCCACGGAGGGTATCTCTCTCTCCCTGTCTGCCTGGAATGAGCCTTGGGAAGATTGTGCACTTAGTGTTACCTGCAATAGCCTGACATGTCATTTCACTTCCTATGAAGTTATGGAGTAATTACAAACTAAGTAGTTCGATATCTTACAGCGCTGGGACACTTCACGGTCTCATGGGTTTGGAAAGGAGACTTTCAGAGATGTGGTACGTAACCTCCCAAATAACCGTTTGCCGCGCGCACATCGGTGATCTTGGGAAATGGCGGGAGACATTCAATGGCTTGCTCGCTGGTCCCGATCCTCCATATCGATCTTACCCGCATACCCATGCCGTGCCGAGTGCGTGGGGGTGCTTGTTTTTTGCCTGGAGGGCCGTGTGCACCGCACTTTCACTCCTAAATTCATCTATCGTCTTCTTCGCCACAAACTCAGCCCAGGACTCTTCCAATATTGGATACTTGTGGAAGGGCCTCAAATCCTTCTCCACGTAGTTCTTGACAAGCATGCTCTTGAAGTTCTTCCACGCTTTTCACACCTATAGCAACGCGTGTTGTCGCACGGAGTCCCCTGTTTCTCCGGGATCTCGAACGATTTGAGAATATCCGTCAACAACTCATCTTTCTTAGGTTTGGTCAACTCCTTTCACGAATCGTAGGTGACGTTGACCCGTTCCCGTGCAACTATTCTGACCGTTCTCCAGAATGCGGACGCTGCTCGGCGAGGATTGATAGGGGTCCTAGACTAATTGACCTCTGTGATGGTAAATCGGCCGGCGGGCCTTTTCAATATTCCTCTTCTTCTACCGTGGTTGGATATTCCAGAGGATAGTGCATCATCAAACACATGAGGCGGCGATGACGAAGAATGAGCGGAAGACATCTTCACAAGAAATAGAAGTTTTGACATGCATGAACATATTATCATAAGATTCGATCTCTATGTGTATGGGTATACACACCAATTAATAATAATTGACATAAACATGTAAATCCTCCAAGTCGTTTAAAAGGAATAATATGCTCAACACAAACATCATGTGAACAAATGAAATCAGCATAAAGCTAAGATTTAACATTTTGATATTGCTATCAGATGTGGAGTAAGCATTCCAATTAGAGCTCAAGTTCAAACCGGATTATCAAAACAATTTCAGTACAAGACTATTATCATCACAGAGCATTCATCTCAAGCCCACCACACCACATTGCAATATATTCTAGTAGTAGTATCAAAACAAATACCATATGAATAACTGACTAGAATAAATACAAATTCCTAAAACAAGTAAAATTATCATGAGTCAATGAGGACCATGACAGCATGACAGATTATTGATAGAAAGAGTGAGGGAAAGGGGCGTCGGGGTTGGCAACTCGGCATTGGTTACCTTTGGGCATCGAGGAGAAGGATGAGCAGGGAGCAGTACCGGAGCAGTAGGGCGACATTGAAGGGGAGGCGCACCGGGCTCGGGGGAGGGGAGGAGGCACGGTGGGCTCAAGGGAGGAGGCACGCCGGGCTCGAGGAGGCGGCGTCGACGGGCTTGGGGGAGGAGTCACGTCGGGCTCGTGGAGGAGGCGGCGTCGAGGACAGCGGTGACGGGCTTGGGGGAGGAGGGAGCGAGGAGTTGAGAAAGTTAATCGGTTGAGTGGGGGCGTGGGCAAACCCTAGAGTCCGAATATAAATAGGGACGGACATCACAGACGGTTCTAAAGTAGAACTGTCTGTCACACATAACATCACAGACGGTTCTAAAGTAGAACCGTATGTGATATGTGATGTATCACAGACAGTTCCAATCAACAACCGTCTGTGATATATGATGTATCATAGACGGTTCCAATCAACAACCGTTTGTGATATATTATATCACAGACGGTTTTTACCAAGGAACCGTCTGTGATATATAATCACAGATGGTTTGATCTACAAACCGTCTATGATATTATTTTGTATTGGTTAATCTAGTTCTGTCTATTGGCTAGCCTCAGGAAATGCTAGCCATGCCCTCTGAAACAAGCAAAAAACACAACAAGTACATGTATATACATCCAATTCACATTCATTTCAGAAACAATCACATCCATTTCACAGTACAAATCAATTAACTCAAATGAACTAAAATTAACCATTCATCAGAACATACATATACACACATTGTTCAATTAATCTTTAAAAATTAGCCCTTCATGATGATCGACTCGTATGTAGCTAGTTTCATCACGTTCTTCTTCCTTGACCCTTATGTCGTTTCCGAAAGAAGGCAACTTGTCAAATTGATTATATTCTTCCTCGTCCACTACATTCTCAACTCCGACAATCCTCCTTTTTCCATGAAGAATTATGTGGCGCTTCTTATTTGCCAGGTCGGTTATATAGAAGACTTGAACAACTTGGTTAGCCAGTACGAATGGTTCATCTTTGTATCCGACACGTTCGAGGTCCACGGTAGTGATGCCGTACTTGTTGACCTTCACCTGTGGGAGATGGACCCAACGGCACCGAAATAGGGGGATCTTGAAAAGCATGTAGTCGAGCTTCCATATCTCTTCTATTTGCCCATAGTAGGAGCTCTTTAGCCCATCGGTACTAAATGCATCTATGTAGACACCTCTGTTCTGTTTATTGCTCTTTATATGCTGAGCCTGCGTATAGAATGTGTACCCATTTATGTCGTATCCTCACCATGTCACAACTGTAAATGTTGGTCCTTTTGCCAACCATGTCAGCATATCACTTGACGAGCTCCTAGTGAGTCGCTCCTTCAACCATTGGTTGAACCGTCTCTTGTGTTGTCTCATGATCCAAACATCCGGCCGCTCTGGATTTTGTTGCTGAAGCACATCCTTGTGCTGGTCGATATACGGGGACACTTCAGTCATGTGTTGCAAGACCGTGAAATGGGCTTGAGCATACGCATCCATATCTAGACTGATTGCTTTCCTTCCGGTGGTCCCGATACCCTCGAGCCTCCCCTCATGGCGAGATTGAGGCACACATATCGGTTCGACTTGAGCCATGTAATCGACACAGAACTCAATGACCTCTTCGGTTGCATAACCTTCGACGATGCTGCCCTCCAGCCGAGATCGATTCCGTACATAGGACTTGAGAATTCCCATGAATCTCTCGAACAGGTACATGCTACGTAGGAACACGGGCCCACACATATTTATCTCCCCCACAATGTGAACAATGAGATGGACCATGATATCGAAAAATGATGGAGGGAAATACATCTCAAGATCACATAGCGTCATCACCACCTCATCCTGCAGAGCATCTAGTCCTTCGGGATCAGTGACCTACTGAGCAATTGTGTTAAAGAAATAACACAGCCTCATGATTGTCTCTCGGACCTTGATTGGCAAAATACTTCTAATTGCAACAGGGAGCATTTGTGTCATCAGCACATGACAATCATGAAACTTCATACCAATTAACTTTAAATCTTCCATCGAAACAAGTTTCTTCATGTTAGCAGAGTAACCGAACGGAACTTTCACACCATGCAAGCACTAGCACAATTCAGTTCTCTCGGCCTTGGACAGAGTGTAACAAGTAGGGGGAAGGTACGTTCGTCCTTTATCGGTCTTTGTTGGTGCTAACTTAGGTCCGATGCCCATATCAACCACGTCAAGCCGTGCATTGACACCATCCTTTGTTTTGTCATGAATGTTCAGTAAGAGCCCAATCAAGCTGTCACATACATTCTTCTCTACATGCATGACATCAATGCAGTGGCAAACTTCTAGGTGCTCCCAATAAGGTAAGTCCCAAAATATTGATCTCTTCTTCCACATATTCTTCTTACGGGTCCTCGATTGACGTCCCTCTCCCTTCCCGAGCACAACATCTAAATCATTAACCATATCATAGACCTCTTTTCCACTTAAATGCCTTAGAGCTGAACTGTCCTCCTCTCCATCGAATTGTTTCTTCATCCTGTGGTATGGGTGAGCCCCCTGAAGGAACCTATAATGACGCATGTACACAGTTTTGCGCGAGTGATTCAGCCACACACTCTTGGTATCATCTAAGCAGTGAGTACAGACTTTGGCCCCTTTTGTTCTCTGGCCCGATAGATTAGCAAGGGCAGGATAATCATTTATGGTGCAGAACAACAAGGAACGTAAAGTGAAGTTCTCTCATTTGTACACATCCCATACCTGTACCCCTTCAATCCACAATATTTTTAGATCTTCCATCAATGGTGCTAGGTACACAACAATATCATTCCCAGGTTGCATTGGCCCTTCGATAAGTATCGACGACAAAATATACTTCTGCTTCATACACAACCAAGGAGGAAGGTTGTAGATACAGAGCGTCACGGGCCAAGTGCTATGTCGGCTGCTCATGTTACTGAAAGGATTCATTCCATTTGTGCTCAATCCAAACCTTATATTCCTCGGTTCCACACTGAAGTCTGCAAACCTCCTATCGATGTTTCTCCACTGGGCGGAATTAGCAGGGTGTCTTAGCTTTCCATCATTCTTATGCTCCTCTGAGTGCCAATGTAGCAGTTTTGCATTCTTTGGGTTCGCAAAAAACCGCTTCAAATGGGGAATTACAGGAAAATACCACGCCACCTTAGCAGGAGGTCCTTTCTTCACCTCAATTCCCTCGTCGTTATCAAATTGATTCTTACGCTTGTATCGGGATGCGTTGCACACCGGACATATATGCATGTTTGTATACTCGTTATGGTAGAGGATACAGTCATTCAGACATGCATGTATTCTTTCTACTTCCATTCCCAATAGACAAAGAACCTTCTTGGCTTTGTAGGTGGTTTTGGGCAACTCGTTTCCCTCTGGAAGCATGTCCGCTAAGAGACCTAACAGCCCCATGAAACTCTTGTCGGACCAACCGTTGCTTGCCTTCAATTTCAGCAGTTCAAGCACGGATCACAACCTTGTGTATTTGGCTTGCAGCCCGGGAACAAAGGTTTCTCCGAGTCCTCCATCAAGCCCCAGAATTGAACATACTCCCTCTCATCATAGTTCCCTTCTGAATCGTGAAGCATCTGATCTAGATTGTCATTGTGCAGCCTATCCGAATCGGAACCACAATCGACATCATCCGGCGGCATATCGTTGACTTCTTGTATAATATGCTCTTCACCGTGACTGGTCCGACATGTATAACCCTTTTTGAAACCTCTTCGAATCAAGTGTTCTTCGATCTGCGCTCGGTTCTTAAACATCTTCAGATTCTCGCAGTCAATGCATGGACGATACATATATTCCACCCCCTTATTCAACATATCCTCCTCGGCAACTCTTGTAAAAGCACACACGCCATTAATGTACTCTTCACTCACACGGTTCTCAGCGTACATCCAGCTTCGGTCCATCACACGGTTCATATTGAAAACCCTAGAAATAAATAAAAGAGTGACATCGAAAGCGTATTTTCTGAGGCTTAATTGCGCTTTCCAACAGAGAAAGCATATTTTTCTCTGAAATAAAGGTGGCTTTTATCATTTTATCATTTTTTCGGATTTTATTAACTTACATGTGGGCCCTACTTGTTAGTGACTCATTTTTTATTTCATGATTTTATTTATAAAATCTATAGCGGTCCCACATGTCATAGAATCGTTAGTTTATTAACTAAATGATTAAAAACAGTAGGATTTGAAGCTTAAATTGGGCTTAGGGTGACATCGCATTGCTAATAGTCGTGGCTCGGGGCCCTAAGGTCACTTGAGGCGAACCGACAGTGATGTCCCGTGGCGGCGCCATGGGCTTCACTAGCGATTCAGGTGTAAACGCCTGAAACTACTCAAATTAAAGGATGATTATGCTCTAGTAGCTCACCTCGATCACGAGGAAGGTGTCAATGAAGTCATGGAAGGTCTAAGGCGGCTGGTTGTCAATCGGTGAACAGAGGTGATGGCGGCAAGCTCCTCGGTGACAATAGCTAAAATAGACCACACGAGCGGGCTCAGTGAGGTGAGGCTATACTCAAACTGGGCACGAAGTGGTGATGGACTCACTGGGCTTGGAGATCTCCCACGGTTACTGTTGTTGGGTCGCGGGGTAGGCTACGATAGCTATAAACAAAATTTCTACCACGCAAACCAGGAAGCCAAGCAAGTAGATGATCACAGATCGTTACCACTAGACGTGCAGAGCAGTGGAAGAAGCGTCAGAGCAGCCTGGTCTAATGAAGAGCGCGTCGATGTAGTGGTCGTAGTCGATCGTCCAGCGTCCTCGTGAGTTGATCGTCTCCTTCAGCACTTCTGCAGTTCCTTGAGAAGATCGCGGATCGTCCTTAAGCGCGACAACGAGAAGTGCCTCTATGGTATCCACACGCCCAGGAAGGAAAACCGTGACGTCGGTGTGCTAGCACCAAATCGCACGGGAGGCTCTCAAGAAGATGGCGGCTAGAGTTTCAAGAGGGCAACTCACGCCAACTCTACTCTCCCAATGACCTCATGCATCTCCTTATATAGTGCCCGTCTTTGGATCCTATCCAAACACGCCATTTAATCAGATTCGATCGGGTTTGTTCCAACTCGTTAAGTGTGTGACCCGTTAGGTTCACGTAGTTCGGTTGTGACTCGAAACCCTTTCCGCCACGAGTCGAAGCGGTTCCTAGCAGGACATAACGATTCCCGAACACGCACAAATTATATCTGACGAACCTTAATGCAATATGATCTACCACTGTGTCCTCATCACTTACGACCGTGTCCTATCTCTATCTGACCAGTTCATATTTGATCACGACCAACTCGTAACTCCTCACGACTTGGTTTCACCACTCTGTGATTACGCTCGACCGCCTACGACTTGCTTGTATCTCCATACGACCGGTCCGTAGTCGGGTCGAACCAAGTGACCTACTCATGTATTCTCCCTTTGCCTCACGATATCTGGTTGAACTCCAGGTGAGATGTTGTGTCATCCATGGACTATTCAATGCTTTCTCGATCGAGTATCGGATAACCTTATGTGGTCGAACTCTTCGACCACCAGTGGCATGGCCATGCACTTTCTTTATCCGACCACTTCGAGGGGCCCAGAGATATCTCTCATGTTATGTTAGGAGGGGCAAATCCCATATCCGACCAGTCACATCCCTCTGCATGTTTCATAGCATACCCGAAAGCTACCTTTATAACCACCCAGTTACGAGTAGCGTTTGGCAACCCTTAAGAGTGCTATTATACATGTAGGAAACCATGCTGATCTCAAGTCTAAGGATTGTACATCATCATTGCTTGAGACCAACTAACGACACATAGAATCATAACAATCTCAATAGTGTCTCAAGGTGGGTCTTATCCAACACTATGTTCTCTAACACGTGTCCACATTATTGATTCGATATCCTATATCCATGACCGTGAAACATGGTCATCAATCAATACATGTGTTGGTCGAGAGTCACTAGTGTTCCGACCAAAGGACTTTCGACCAGGATACTTTTAGAACGACATCATCATAAGTTAAAAGAGCTGCACCAACAAGTCACATACTCGCTAATCTTCATGGTGATGATTCATTCAAGGAACAAGATAACATATTATCAAATATTATGAACATAATGAAATATAATCATCTCTATGATTGCCTCTAGGGCATATTACCAACAACCGTAGCTCTAGAGATGGAGATCAAGAAGACTCTGTTGGGGAGCTATATATGTACACTGCACCGTCTATGATGAGTTAATTATCATGGACAGTTTTCAACAAAAACCGTCTGTGATATGTAGTAATATCACAGAAGGTTAATGTTTAAAACCGTTTGTGATATTGGGTAATATCACAGACAGTTTTTGGTCAAAACCTTCTGTGATACTTCACAGACGGTTTTAAATATTAACCGTCTGTGATATGAACTCTTCACAGACAGTTTTTAGCACGAAAAATAACACAGATGGTCAGTAAACAAAAACCGTTTAAGATTGTGTTTAATACAGATGGTTTCAATGAACTGTCTGTGATCAAGCGTCTAGTATTAGCATTTTTGTAGTAGTGACATCAACTTGCTAGAAGAGAAGATGAATCAAGCCTTAATCCGTTTAGTGGTTTATCAACAAGCCTTATGCAAATACTACGATCGTAAGATCCAACCTCGCAGCCTTGCTGTAAGTGACTTGGTATTGAAGAAGATTCAATCCTAGTCTAATCAGAATAAGGTTTCCCCCAAGTGGGAAGGTCCTTACACAGTGGTCGAAGTTACATGACTGGGTTCGGTACAACTAGCAATGGAAGAAGGTCGAGTTCTCTCCAATTCTTGGAACATCGACTAGTTACGCAAATTTTATGTGTAACTCCTTATTCTATCAATAAAGTTTCAGGTTTCTTCACTCTTTATTGTCTTTTCTTGAGTGGTGCTTTGATGATTTCTCGATCAATTTTAAATCTTGGTTTTCTTTACACTGGTCAAAGAAGGGTAACATCACATAGTCGAAGCCTTTCCTCTCTGCACATGGTCCTGCCCACCAGAAGAAACTTCCTAGTGTCGACTTGTTCCTAACTTTTGCTGCCAATACAAAGAGACTGGGTTCAACAAACTGGTCGAAATAAGCCAGCTCTTTTAACCTTAGTTTATTTCTTCATTACTTTTGAAAAATTCTCTAAGTGGAGTATAGTTTTATAGTTTGTTTGACTGCTTTAAGTAACCTCAATACGTTTTAATTGCTCGGAGAAAGACACAATACCTAGTCAAAGTCTTTCCTCTCTGTATGTGGTCCTTCCCACTAGAAGGAACTTCCTAGCGTCGTACTGTTTCTAACTCTTGCTATCAGTATGAAACAAATTGAGTTTACTAGAAAAGGTTAAATAAAATTTTAAAGCACTCCGAAAAGTTTATCCCACTCATGTTGCTACTCTTGATTCGATTACTATAGTGGGAGAACATAGCTTTACTAGTTGATGTATTTCCTCTCTACACGTGGTCCTGCCCACTAGAAGGAACTTCCTAGTGTCTATGTGTTACTAAACTCTTATGACTTGAACATGACAATCAAGATCGACAAAACAAGTTGGACAAACTGCTTTTTTTAAGCAAAACCTTACATTCACTATTTACTTAGTTTATCTAAATAAACTAAGCAAATAGTTGGGGGCTAGGATAAAGCCATTAATATGACTTCAATTCTTAGTCTTAAATTCAAATTCCTTTTTTCTATTCATTGTCTTATGAGTTACTAACTACTCAACAAGATAATTTACAGGAAAAAGCAGGTATATATTCATAAATAAAACACCTGTCTTTACAAATTTTCATATCTACAAATTACTCTGATGAAGGAGATCCGATCTGCATCTCCTCTGCGACCTTTTGGCTGATTGGCTTCACCTCTTCGATTAGACGAGTTGCTTCTACTTCAAAGGAGTCGAAGTCATCCTCGATTGGTTGAAGGTTGAGATTTTGGTCACATGGTTTAAGTTTTTTCAAGGCATAGCTTACTGCACATTCAATCGCCACTCTCAGCGAGTCAGCCTGGTTGGCCTTCGGAGTAGTTATTAGCTCCCCTAAGGCTCTGACTTGTTGTCCAACAACAATCGAGTGAGCAGTTGTGGTGTCTTCAAGAGGAGTAACCTCCTCAGCACCAAGCCCACCGAGTACGTTGTTTAGAAGTGAGATGTTGTCTTGAAGGTTGATCTTCAACGACTTTGTCTCCTCCTGACTATGAGTCGACACTTTGTGGACTCACTTGATTTTGACTGCTTGCTTTGAAATAGAGTACAACTAGTTAGAAGCATATCCCTAAGCAACTAGTAAGCAACACTGGTCATGGCTAAACAGTTACTTACTCGCCAGTTGAGTGTCAAGTTGCTTCATTTCTTTGTTATGGGAGGCATCCTTCTTTGCAGATTGCTCTTCCCATGATCTTATCTCCTGGTCTTTTTCTTTGGCGGTATAGGATAGCTCGTGAACAACTAAGGTCTTTCCATTGACCTCGGTTTGGAGCTTACCCATTCCCACCTCTTTTCTGAAAAAGAAACAAGAGTTAGAAAAAGAACAGAAGATCATTATCATAAGCAGTCTTAAGTCCAGAACTTACTGTTCATCTCACTCTGTAGACCAAGAGCTGCAGAGTTAGCCTCATGAAGTTTCTTCATTAGGTCAAGATTTTCATCCCTTAGCCTCTACATCTCATCTTTCTTGTGGTCGAGTGCGTCAGCTAGGGATTTTTCGTCACTCTTTGTAACATTCCAATTTTCTGAGCTTTAAAAATCCTTTGGAATAGTTAGTTGTTGGAACATTCACCAAAGATTTTATTTGAATTTAAATTCAAAGCTTAACATGGACTTTAGTATCAAAACCATTTAATATGATTAATGTCAACATCAACTAATGTCAAAACAATTTTATTTGGATTCTATGTGCTTGGATATATTTTCTATAATTTTCTAGAATTTCTCCAGTTCATTTCCTATTTTCTATTTGCCAATTGGATTTACTGTATTTTCAGAAAAGGAAAATCAAATTAAAATCTTAGAAATCCAACTAGGCTGAATCTCTCCAGCCTAGTTCTCTTTTCCGCACACGTGGCCCGTGAAGCGGCCCATTCGCACAGCCCAGCCACGCCCGCGCCCTCGTCTCTCTACCAGGTGGGCCCCGCTTCGTCCTCATCTTTGTCTCCTTCGTGTGATCTTCGTCTGACACTACCATGGATTCCTTTCGGAGCTCCACCAGACAACGGCACGAACGGCCCGCAAATCCCGTGTCGATCTCATCATTTAAACCATGGATCTCTTCGCAACTGAATTTGACTCTTATCTTCTTCGAATCACGTTTAATTTCATTTGATTTCCTTATCCCCTTATCGGTTCTGAGTTGAAGTCCACCGTTGTTACACCACCTCGTGCATGCCTGGCCCTATAAAAGGCACCCTCGAGATCCCATTGCCACCCGCACCACGAACCCCTGATCAATTCCATCCCTAGAACCCTAGTTCCGCCGCAATCCAAGTTTTATGGTTTGGGCCGCCGTAGTCATTTTCTTCGAATTCCACTACCGCTGATCGTGCTCCATCCCCTTGGCCTTCACCATCATGACCCTTGTCGCTCGGACGATGATGAACCACAAAGATCCTAATTTGGCCCGATCTTTCGATGAGAATATAAATTTAGTAGAAGTCGCTCAACTCTCACGATCCTGTCTACGAACTCACAAGGCTCGAAACCACGCAATCGCTGAACTGCTTGATAAGTCATTATCAATCGTGCATGAATACCCTGATGACCTGATCACAAAGATCAATTCTTGCATACACCGAAGAATATCACAAGAACGAGATAAATAGCAATCTAAAATTGTGAATAGAAATTAAGATTGTATTGATAAGTGGGGTTCCGAAGACAATGTCGCTGTTGATCTCATCGAACAAGAGGACAAAGTAGAAAGGGGAAATTAGCTCAGTGACATCGTGTTAGAGCATAATCAGAGGAATGACGCTCCGTTCATGACACACTGGAAAATGACATCACAAACACCAAAAAATTAGACAAATGAGAACGCCACGAGTTACTTCCATTCCTAGAATTTTTTAAATATAGAAATTGAGCTAAAAAAATTATCAAATTTTTTGTGGGGCCTCTCAGCACAGTTTAATTGCTTGTGTTTTTTTTTCAAAACTCTATTCATTTTAATTTTGTCTCTAAAATTCATTTAATTATACTGTTTGTAGGATTTTTCTAATATATAAAATTAGATCCAGACATTATGAATTTTTTTTGAGACTCCTTACATAGAGGACTTGATTGTGTAATTTTTCCAAAATTTTACAAAATTAAGTAATGCAATTTCATAATGTCCACTTTGTGAGGAGTCTAATATTTCATAATGTAAGGATATTATGAAATTGCATTAATTAATTTTGTACAAATTCTAGAAAAATTACACAAGCAAGTACACTATGTAAGGAGCCTGAAAAAAACATAATGTTGGGACCTAATTTTATATATTAGAAAATTCCTACAAACAGTATATTTAAATGAATTTTAGAGACAATCAAAATGTATAAAGTTATGAAAAAAATACATAAGAAATGAAACTATGTTAGGAGGCTCAACAAAAACATTCATAATTTTTTGAGCTCACTTTCTATATTTAAAAAATTCTGGAAACAGAAGTAACTAGCGGCGATATCATTCGTCTAATTTTTTGGTGTTCGCGATGTCATTTTCTAGTGCGTTACGAACGGAGTATCATTCCTCTAATTACGCTCTAATGCGATATCACTGAGCTAATTTTCCCAAGTATAAAGTAGCAAAGCTAAACTTCAATCAACAAAACCCGTGGAAACTAAGGGATGGCGGCCACAATGTAAAGGAGGAAGAGGGAGGGGCAGCGGCACTGTTCATGCAATAGTACCTAAAACCCTAGGTGGCCAACCATATGGGCCACATAGGCCAAATTAGCCCATTCATTGCATAACCCATGGGCCAACAATTGGTGACGCAGCACCATGGCATATAGACGCAGCACCATGGCATGTAGACATAGCTCAGCTCATAGGAATAGAAGTATCTCGGTCGAATTGGGGAATATGGTAGTGTAGTAACTGAAAGTCCTATCGGAGAAGACATGGTTGAAGTAGAGGATGCAATGCAGCGGGTCGAAGTAGTGGCTGCATCCTTAGGGTTGATGTCCTCATCAGACGACCTCACTGACCCCTCCATTACTCTAGAGTGTCAACAGTGTTCAACCCCGACAAAACCTGAGCTTCGTTCTCCGCTCTGACATCAATTTGGGTCATCGCCATTATTGTCTCGAGCCAAGACAAGTACCAGCAAGTGCGCGATAGCGTTCCCTACCTGTTGTGTGCACTCGCCATCGATGAACCACCGCCGTTCGCCGTTGTCAAGCGAACGCGAAAACCTCAACACCGTCGAAGTGACGTGGCGTCCTGGTCACCGCCCACCTCCCTAGCCGCATCAGCCTCATTGCACATGTGGCAATTGCGTGGCATCCTAGTCATGGCCTTGTCGGCGCACACGTGTCCAGTCTACTAATCCTTAGATCCAAACCTAAATAGATCTAGTCCACCATGGACCGTGTCATTGACTTGTGGGTCCCACATGCCAGGATTTCCTCTTTATTTCTTTTTTAGCTGAAAAGTCCTTGCTGACATTAGCTGACATCATAATCCAATTTTTCAATAGAAAAACAATTCGGGTTAATTCTAGAAATTCCTTTTTGATAATTCTTTAGGTTTAGATCTTCCAAAAGCCATATCTTCTTCATCCGAACTCCGATTGAGCCCATTTAAATTTCTAAATTCATCTAAACTCGAGCTCTATTTTATTGAGATTTTCATTTAATTTTTGGAGTTTTTTTTCTCTCTGTTGTTTATTTATTCTGTTTATTTGCTTCGTTTATGAGTAGGCGCTGATTCTTCGGGGAATTTTTAAGAAGGAGTGCACCAAGATAAAGACCAGTACTAGGATCTATTCCAAGGTAAGTTGTACCTTTGATCATATTGAACCCAGTTTTTAAAAATTACTTTGATTCAATTAATGCATTTACTTTAAGTATTTATTTAAATGCTTTTGGGTCTAGTTATTAATCCAATTTGTTTATATCCACCTTGTCTATTGTTATGTCATGATCCTTGTCACCCTAGATTGGTTCATTATTTAGTTGGTATTATCATAGCACCACCGTGGGTTGGTTAGATACGAGTAGATTGCTTAGCCATGCAACGAGTCATCATTTCATGTGAGTTTGCAAATATGAATTTGACTAAGTGACCATGGAACTTTGTGATAAAACTATGTGTGCTATGTGATGGCATGTGTTGCACTTAACCAATAGGGTGGGAAAGGATTTAGACTGAGGCAAGTGGTGAAAACTTTGTGATATGGTGGAGCTTAGTGCTTGGGATTTGAAAACAATGATTGCTTAGATAGAAATTAGAAGTCTTGCCTTGGTCAATTAAAGACTTAACTTTGTGCGCCATTGAACTGAGCCACAACTGTACGACCACATGCCTGGTATGGGATGTGCCTAACTTAGTAAGTTATGGAGTCTCGACATTGACTACTCAAGTAGTAGGTTAGGCTTTGTGCTAGGGCGAAGGTGTGTTTCTGTCTTCTTGGTGATTCAGATTTATGAGTAGTTCACCATCTTCAGGTCCAACGATGTGCGATGAGCTAATTTCCTGTGTGGGCATTAGTGTCGTCAGTAAAACACATCGGGAGTGTCAATGTTTGAGATGAAGTTTCTGAAAGGTTTTGTTATTATTAGTGCTTACAACACTGGTTATATCGTGTGGGTAAAGTGTACATCCTCTGCAGAGTGTTAAACAATCTATTCGAATAGCCGCGTCCGCGGTCATGGACATACTCGGGGATTTCACACGAGGGTTAGATTTTCATAAAATACTTGGAAAGGGAGCTGTGTGACCTAAGTCATATGGCTATGTGAATGACTTATTTAGGATTTGTATTCTTTGTGAAAACAACTGTTAAATTAATATTGTTTATTTGTTTTAAATTGTGTTTTAATCTATTATTCGTATTCCATTGTAAATGTTGTATTTCTGCAAAAGAACTACATAAACCATTCCTTTGGAATAAGCCATCATTTATACATTGCATTCTGTGGTATGACTTGTGAGTACGGTTGTGTACTGATCCTTGCTATAATCATTCAACAGAAGTGGAGGAGCCTTCACCCGCTTTTGCGGAGTTCTACGAAGGTGCTGATCGCTAGGTCTTGATCCCAGTCGGTTGCCCGTGGTCAATCGATGGGTTTCCACTGAAGTTTATTTGTTCTACTGCTTATTTAATTATTGCCAGCCCTGTGAGGCTTAATAAATGTAAACTCAATCTTAAGGTCACAACAGTTATTTGTTATTCAAATTACTCGTTTATTCTATTAATTCATCATGTGTGGATCGATATTCATCTATGCTAACAATGTGTGCACTAGCGTGATCCTGAACTAGTGTGTTATACAAAAAGAGTCCAGAATTGCATTTTTGGGTCCTAACACTCTTAAACCTACAAAGGTTAGAGATAGACATGAGAACTACACAAGTAGTCGAGCAAAAAACGACTAAGAATGGTAGTAGCTTACCATCTCTCAACCTACTCACAAAATTTGGCTTTTTGCTATCTTAGTAGCACAAATTGTCTATTGTATTCACCAACAGTGACAATTTGTTCCAAAGATCTCTAAATAAAGAAGGACAATGAGAGACTAGAAAGATCAAATATGAAAGTGTTTGGTATTAGTAGCTTACATAGATGGTCGATCGAGCAAACTTGGTGAATACCCTCTAGGGGTCTTTGAGTTCATCGATATATTCAACTTTGTCCCACCATACCTTTTGAAGACGCTTGTCATCGCAGACATCCCCCCTGTTAGGAATGTCCTTAGGGTGAGGGACTTGGTTGCGAGATCTGAATGAGGAAGACCCTACAATGGATGCTGGGCCAAAGAATTCAGAGAAGAAGTTGAAGTACTCTTCTTATTCTTCTTTGGTAATGGTAGCTTCTCCACGAGGGCCAGGAGGAACATCTTCAACGACTTCTTTTCCGGTGCCTTGGCCAGATGCTTCCACCGCCTCGGTTGCCGTCTTTTCCTCTGCCTCTGCGACCACCTCAGTGGTCATAGAAGCCTCAGCGGCAATGACTTCTTCCACCACGGGGACGGTGATCGATCCCTCGACCACCTCCGATGTCATCTCTTCGACTTCAGGAGAAACATTTGCTATCTCTACAACTGCAGAAGAAGTGGCGATGGGCTTCTCGAGGGATGCACCCTTGGGGGCTGGAGGAGTCGGGCTAAGATGACAGAAAGGAAAACACGTCAAGTCGTATGAAACAAAAGGTAAAAGCTGTTCTTATACTTTTGATCCTTTACATACCTTCGTTTCCTGGACTTGATCACAAATCCAGAAGAAACCTTCCCTAAGGAAGATTTCTTTGACTTCTTCTCTTCGACCACATCTGGTCGAAATTCGAGTTGAGGAATAGGGTCTACCATGACCACGTCTGGTCATGGGTCTCGAGAAAGAGTTGCTGCTCCTTGAGTTTCCTGCCCTTCCCGGTGATCGAAACCTGTTTCGACCACCTTAGGAGTAGTACTTCCCTTGACCATAGCCTCTGCCGACGTAGTGGTATCCTTCACAAAAGATACAAAGCTTTTTCCGTTCTCTTTTTCTAGTCGCTTAACAAAGCCGTGAGAAGCTGAGACTAAAAAAGTCTTATCATCGTACTAGAATGGTACCTTGGTTTGGGGGGCTTTGTGTTTAAGGGCCTCGTTCGCTTCAATCGCCTTTATTTTCTCTATAGCAACTATGTCTGCAAAGAATTTCTCAAAGGGCTTGGTCGGATCAAAACTTGAGCTTGCCCCTTACTTGTCGATAGCTTTTTACAAGTCGACACTTTTTTGCCGGAGGAGCTTTGAGTTCCTTTGCCTCCATGCCGATAACCATCAGTCCAACCTCTTGGTCATCTTTATGGTTCGTCATGCCTACTTTTTTCAAAGGTCAGAAAAAGGAACATGATTTAGTGGTCGTTTCCTACGACTACTAGGGCCCAAAGACAGAATCAATCATTGATTACCTTTTGGCGTTCCTCCTTCTCCTTTGCAGATACAATCGCTAGGATTCGACGAGCCACCGCGTCAGGTGGCGGAGATTTTTCACAAACGAGTTTGACTCGGATGTCAATCTCCGTTTGTAAGAGATCTACGAAAACAAATAAAACATTCAGTGGTTAGGCTTGAGATTAACCAAAATAAAGCTAAGTTGAAATATTACTTACCTTTCTCATTATCTCTGGTCAAATCCTTAGCCCCCCGAGTACCTCTACATGGGATGTGCTCGTTTCTTCAAAGGGCTAATGTGGCGCGTGATGAAATCCTTTACCACGTACCATCCGGTGAGCCTATCTTCCTTCAAGTCTTTTATGGCTTGAATATAGGGGGCGATTCAGCCAAGATCCTTAGGAGTCGAATCCCAGGAAGAAATCTTCTCGGCAGCCTTCCCGACGAATGAGAGGCCATCTTCACTGGTCGTTTCCCAATAGAGCCACTTCTTCTTCCACCCTGGCAATGACGACCGAGTAAACATTTGAATGTACACCTTGGTCTTCCCATCATGGAGCTTCAGATCGTAGCTCCTGATGATTCCAGACTGTCTACTCATTCCATAGTAGTATTGGAAGAGCTCTAGGTTTGGAAGGATCCCAAGGTAAGCCTCACATAAGTACACGAATACACTTAACATTGTGATGGAATTGAGAACAAGGTTCACCAACTCTACCCCAAAGTGCTCAAGTACGAGTGTAAGGAAGGGATGAGTAGACAATCAGAGGCCACACTCGTAGTATGCCTAGAAAATGGGGATCTGATCGATCTCCCCCGATAGCCAATGTTGCCCACTAGCCTCAATCCACTTCAAAAATTCTTCCTTCGGAATCTTCTCGGCAGCGACCAAAGCTTCTATCTTAGCTGAATCCATCTCCCATTTTGCCCACTTAGAAATTGCTCTAGCCATCTTCTCTAATGCGGAGTGATTTGGATTTGGAAAGATTTCAAGAAAGCGTACGATTTGGTTGGCGGCGGAGAACACAAGAGCTCGACGAATAGTTGAAGCAAATGGAGAAAAGTAAAAAACCCTAAGCTACACCTGTGGTGACTTTTTATAGCCGCACGCTTGAGTTAAGAGATTGTGGGAACTCAACAGTTGTCACTTCTTCGGGAACCGCTCCAACGGACAGATCTGTGAGAGTCTATTGGAATTCTTTAATGTGTGTATTTGGGAAAACCAATTATGTCTTTACACCTTAAGTGAAATTACTTTCTTGGCCAAGTCTATTTCTGGTCAAATGAAATTCCAGTTGGAAAGGCTTTACTTGGACCATCATTCTACGACCACCTTATGGTCGTAAGATCTTCTATGACTCCTTTTCCAAGTAATTTACTTTCACTTGAAGCTAGGGGGCTAGATGACAAGGATCTAATAATCCTCATTTATTTATTTATCTGTAATTCTCATTATAGATGGTAATATCTTTATGTTACCCACAAGTATACTGATGAGGACATCACTCCTTCGGATACACACAACAATCCTCCACTTGACATTCACGGACCAATCACTAGAGCTCGCGCCCGACAATTGAATTTACAGGTGAGCTCGTTCCTAAGTACTTCCTTTTGTTCATTTGAGAATCGATTGCTACCTAATGATTTAATTATGATTAGGAACCATGGAGAGGACCTGGAAGTACTTGGAGAAGGGCTACGAGGCGCACAAGTCCAGCAAGGGCGGTCGAATCATGTTGGAGGCCCAACTCAAGCCGACTTCGAATCCAATTTGGAGTCCAGGACCAGGCCGCACTAAAACGGACGCCCAGATTGCATCCGGGCTCCGTTTTGGATGCTCCACATATGTATGGAAAGCTGAGAAGACGACCTTTCCAATGGCTCTGGTCCCATGTCAAAATTCCTTCTGAGTCAACGGGAATCATCGAAACAAGTGGGCTTTCAAAATCTGTCAGGGTGCTGCGCCACCGTCTTTTGGGCCGTTCGGCTTTGTATCGTGTTGGAGCCATTAGGGCGCGTCCAGGGGTTTTGCACTCCCCTCAGTCCTTTATATCCAGCTGCCACCCCCACCATTAGGGTTGGGTTTTGCTTGGATTAATTCTGTCTTGAACAGTTTCGCTGCTCATCGGTTTGTGAGACCCCAACTTTCGAAGTGCTAAAACAATACATCTGCAATTCCGCTGTGTTCTTCCTTGTTCTTGCTTGTGTTCTTTGATTCGCAGCGAGGATTAGCCTTCTTGGCGAGGTCAACCGGCTGCGCACGGTTGATAACCCGAGGAGACGTGGTGCTGCGATTGCGGGTTCGAACGTGTTGTTCGAAGTTTAATCGATTTGTGTCGCGTCTCCACTAAATCGAACATATCGAACCTGTTGGAAGATCGGGACCCGCTCCCATCAAGTGGTAATCGAGCTTCAGTGTTCCTTCAGTTCGAAGTTTACCCTACCCTTGTTGTTTTCGGTTTCATCCTAGAGTCCAAGAAAAGCCCTACAAAAATTGTAGTCATAGGTTGTTCCTGTCCAAGATCTCGCTTAACCTTTTGCACAATTTGATTTCAGAGTCCGTAGTGTTGAGTTTGTGTCCTTAGTCGAGTTGTGTTGCCGGTTTAGATCGTGTTTTATTTCGGGTTGTCTTGCTTCCGCCACGCCTCATACAAACCCTAGCCGCCAACTTTTGTTTCTCCCACCTCCCACCCTCTGTTTTTGAGTCATCCATTGAGTCTCGTGATCACCCAAAGACCATCCCCACCTATTCCCGAAGCTTCCGCCCCAATTTCCACCAATTTCTTCCACCCGATTTCGTTTCGCCTCCACAAAGAACTATAACTCTGAGGGCCCTCCTTCAAACGGCCAGAACTTTCGTGATACTGAACTCGAAATCAGAATTTTTTTTGAAATTGGGTGAAATTAAATTTTGCATCCAAACTCCCCACTTTGTTGGGTTTGGCGAATTTATTTTGCCCAAATTCGGCCCGAAAGTGCAAGACTCGAGCTCAACTTTCATCACCGAATTTGCAAAGACATTCATCATTTTCAGAGGGCACACCTTACATCGATTGAGGTGAAACTTTGTGTGGTTCCTATTTCGTGCTCGCTTTGTGAAAAAATATCAAAAAGAAAAGAAAAAAAAAAAATTCGCACCTGGTTTTGCCTAGAAAAAAAGGGCACTGAGAGCACTGCGTGCCTAAAAAAAAAAAAAAAAGAGAGCACAGCTTTTAGGTGACAGATATTGATTTGTCTTTGTTTTACCGCCATCCTTGTCTTTGTCTTTGCTCGCCATCCTTGTTGTTGTCTTTGCTTTACTATTCAGTCCGGTCTTGACTCCTTGTTCATCATATCATACCGCTATAGGACACATTTAGACCAAAGAACTAGGACCCGATGTTTTGGACATTTACTCAAGATTACTATCTGTTATTGATTTGTGTTCCACTAACATATTTGGCCTTCCAAGCTCCATATACCTACTTCCGGATAGCACGACTTTTGACCCTTGCAATCGCAGATACCACGTTCTGTATCACGAACCACCACCGGTTGTACCACCCATCGCTTATGGATGGTAAGAACACTTGTAAGAGCTTGGTAAGCCACTTCCTTTGCGGGTTCCCACCGTCCTCCTTTGTAGTTGATAGGATAACCATTTTGTTTTCCCTGTGTTTCCACTAACCATGGCAGGACCGAAGGGACGGACACCGGTCGATTTCAACGAGTGTGTTAGTCGCGCCGCCTACAAGCTGCGCCGACAAACAAAATGCTTCATTCATCGATCTCGCCAGCGAATGGACACCACCGCCGCCGCCATTGCCCGCTTGAACACCACGTAAGACATTGAGCGGTGGAGCGGCGGATGGTCGACCTCACCGGTCGATGGACGATTGAGGCACGCCGCCACTGTTAATGACGGCCATCATCATGATGATGACACAAAGGCATGATGCGGTTGGCAACATTGATCACGGAGACACAAGATGCACGACTACATCGGCGTCTTCAAAGAAAATGTATATGGTATGGGAGGTAATAACCAGAACCGTCATGGTAACGATGACCCTTTTGCTAAAGTCAAGTTTACCATCCCATCTTTTTCTGGCCTTTATGATGCTGCAATATATCTTGATTGGGAGATGACGGTAGAGCAGAAGTTTAATTCTCACTTGGTTCCTGAACAACATAGAGTTAGACAAGCTACTAGTGAGTTTAAGGACTTTGCTATTATCTGGTGGAATGAACTGGGTACCATGCGCTTACAACCTGACACATGGGAGCGGTTAAAAGAAGCTATGCGTAATCGTTTTGTTCCTCCCTCATATAAACGTGAATTGAGAAAAAAATTACAGCGCTTAGAACAAGGTGATAGTTCTGTTCAGGACTATTATGCTGAGCTTCAAAAGGGTATGGTGCGTTGTGGGGTTGTTGAGGACACAGAGGATAAGATTTGTCATTTCTACGCAGGGTTACGGCGTGAAATTCAGGACATTGTTGATTATAAAGATTTTAATACTGTCAACCAGTTGTTCCAGCTTGCTATGCTTGCAGAAAAAGAATTGCAGGGACGCAAGGAATCAGCGACGGCAAGCACCGGACGACCCTCCTACACGCCGCGAACGACTACAACGACGGGACTGCCCAAGTCTTCTTCGAGTTTTCGTTCTCCTCCTCCACCAGTGAACAAGATTGCTGCAGCGCCACCGAAGCCACCTTCCACGACACGCCCTGCAGATTCTACAAAAAATTCTTTGCAGGCTCCAGCCAAGAGTTCTTCTTCCGTGGCTTCCACGGGCCGCTCCTCCGACATTCAGTGCCACCGCTGCCATGGACTTGGTCATGTGCAGAGGAATTGCCCTAGCCAACGGGCATACATCGCCACGGAAGATGGAGGCTACATCAGCACTTCGGATGTCGAGGAGGATGATGACGTTGCTGCTGCCTCGGACGACAATGGCGGTGGTCATGACGACCTGTTCCTTGGTGGGGCGTCCACAGCGACGCTACGGAGCATCATTGTGTAATGAGTCCTCGGCACGTGTACAACAACCCGATAAGCTTCAACGCCATAATTTGTTTCAGACTTTCTTTGCAATCAAGAACCGGCAAGACGTGTCATCATTGATGGAGGAAGTCGCAACAACTTGGTGAGTTCGATTTGGTCAAGAAGCTTGGCTTGACCACGCGATCGCATCCACACCCATACCATATTAAGTGGTTAAATGACTCTGGAAAAGCTAAGGTAACACAAACATGCCGAGTCCATTTTTCCATTCGTGGTTATGCTGATCATGTTGATTGTGATGTGGTTCCCATGCAAGCATGCTCTCTTTTATTGGGTCGACCTTGGGAATTTGATAATGATGCTTTACACCATGGTAGTAGTAACACATACACTTTTATGCATAAGGGAAAGAAAGTTACTTTACTACCTTTGACCCCAGCTGAGATTATAGAGGCCGATAGGGAGCGAGCTGCTGCTGCTAATGATCCAACGGAACATGATAAATCTGAAAAACATTCTGTTATGCTTGCCACAAAATCAGACCTTGCTGAAATTGATGATATTAATGATACATGCTATGCTTTTGTGTGCAAAGATGCCTTATTTTCTCTTGATAATATGCCTTGCACTATGCCTGCTCCTGTCACTAACCTTTTGCAGGATTTTAGAGATGTTTTCCCTGATGAGATACCTCCAGGACTTCCACCCATTCGAGGGATTGAGCACCAGATTGACTTGATCCCTGGAGCGAGTTTGCCAAACCGTGCGGCGTACAGGACCAATCCCGAAGAGACTAAGGAGATTCAGCGACAAGTCCAAGAACTTTTGGACCGTGGGTACGTACGTGAGAGCCCTAGTCCTTGTGATGTTCCTGTTCTTTTGGTACCCAAAAAGATGGTTCTTGGCGATGTGTGTAGATTGTAGAGCCATTAACAACATTATTATAAGGTATCGTCATCCTATTCCCGTGCTAGACGACATGCTTGATGAGTTGTGTGGTGCTATAATTTTCACAAAGATTGACTTATGAGTGGATACCACCATATAAGAATGAAACTTGGCGATGAATGGAAAACGCTTTTAAAACTAAGTTCGCTTGTATGAGTGGTTAGTCATGCCTTTTGGTTTAACTAATGCACCTAGCACTTTCATGAGATTAATGAACGAGGTTTTACGTCCTTTCATTGGCAAATTTGTGGTCGTTTACTTTGATGATATCTTGATTTATAGCAAGTCCATGGATGAACATTTGAATCACTTACGTGCTGTTTTTAATGCTTTGAGAGATGCACATTTGTTTGGTAACCTTGAGAAGTGCACCTTTTGCACGGATCGAGTCTCTTTCTTGGCTATGTTGTGACTCCACAGGGAATTGAGGTTGATAGAGCCAAGGTGGAGGCGATATGGAGTTGGCCCACGCCCACGACGGTCTCCCAAGTGCGGAGTTTTCTTGGCCTTGCAGGGTTTTATCGCCGCTTTGTCAAGGAATTCAGCACCATTGCGACACCATTGATTGAGTTGACAAAGAAGGAGTCGATTTCATTGGGGCCATCACAAGAGGAATCCTTTAATCTTTTGAAGGACAAGCTTACACACTCACCATTGCTCCAACTTCCGGATTTTGGTAAGACTTTTGAGCTGGAATGTGATGCTAGCGGAATTGGTATTGGTGGTGTTTTGATGCAAGAAGGCAAACTGTTGCCTACTTTAGTGAAAAATTGAATGGTCCTGCTCTTAATTATTCCACGATGATAAAGAATTGTATGCTCTTGTTCGTTTCTTCTGACGTGGCAACACTATTTATGGCCTAAAGAATTTGTCATTCATTACGATCATGAATCACTTAAGCATATTAAGTAGTCAAACCAATTTGAATCGTAGACATGCTAAGTGGGTTGAATTTATTGAATCTTTTCCTTATGTCATTAAACACAAGAAAGGGAAGGATAATGTGATTGCTGATGCTTTGTCTCGACGCTATACCATGTTGTCTCAACTTGATTGTCACATTTTTGGTCTTCAAACCATTAAAGGACAATATGCTTTAGATGTTGATTTTAAGGATGTGTTGTTGCATTGTAAAGAGGGACAAGCATGGAATAAATTCGTGATCAATGATGGGTTCTTGTTTAGAGCTAACCGCCTATGCATTCCAGTTGGATTCGTTCGTCTTTTGTTGTTGCAGGAGGCGCATGGAGGCGGTTTGATGGGACATTTTGGTGCTAAGAAGACGGAGGACGTTCTGGCCACACACTTCTTTTGGCCAAAAATGAGGCGAGATGTTGAGCGGTTTGTGGCTCGCTGCACTACATGTCAAAAAGCTAAGTCTCGCTTGAATCCACATGGTTTGTATATGCCTCTTCCTGTTCCTTCTATTCCGTGGGCGGATATTTCTATGGACTTTGTTTTAGGATTGCCCAGGACTAAGAGGGGGAGGGATAGCATTTTTGTTGTTGTGGATCGTTTTTCTAAGATGGCTCATTTTATACCATGTCATAAAACCGATGATGCCATTCATATTGCTGACATCTTTTTCAAAGAGATAGTTCGTTTGCATGGTATGCCTTCTACTATTGTTTCAGATCGTGATGCCAAGTTCTTGAGTCACTTTTGGCGTACTCTATGGAACAAGTTGGGTACAAAGTTGTTGTTCTCTACAACATGTCACCCACAAACTGATGGGCAAACCGAAGTGGTGAACCGCACATTGTCTACCATGCTGAGAGCTGTTTTGAAGAATAATTTGAAGCTGTGGGAAGAGTGTTTGCCGCATGTTGAGTTCGCATATAATCGAGCGGAACACTCCACCACCAAGGTAAGTCCTTTTCAGGTAGTATATGGATTCAACCCCGTGCCCCTCTTGATATTTTACCTTTGCCTACTAGTGAGAGAGTTCATAATGATGCTAAGGCGTGCTGATTTTATTGTCAAAATACATGAGACTACTAAGGCAAACATTGAAAAAATGAATGAAAAATATAGGATTACTGGTAGTAAAGGTAGAAAGGAAGTTAAACTTGAACCGGGTGATTTTGTTTGGTTGCACTTGAGAAAGGATAGATTTCCTGAGTTAAGAAAGTCAAAATTGATGCCTAGAGCTGCTGGTCCTTTTAAGATAGTTGAGAAGATAAATGATAATGCATATAAACTTGAGTTGCCTTCCGAGTTTGGGGTTAGTCCCACCTTTAACATTTCAGATTTGAAGCCATACTTGGGAGAAGAAGATGAGGCTGAGTTGAGGACAACTCCGCTTCAAGAGGGGGAGGATGAAGAGGACATCACTCCTTCGGATACACACAACAATCCTCCACTTGACATTCACGGACCAATCACTAGAGCTCGCGCTCGACAATTGAATTTACAGGTGAGCTCGTTCCTAAGTACTTCCTTTTGTTCATTTGAGAATCGATTGCTACCTAATGATTTAATTATGATTAGGAACCATGGAGAGGACCTGGAAGTACTTGGAGAAGGGCTACGAGGCGCACAAGTCCAGCAAGGGCGGTCGAATCATGTTGGAGGCCCAACTCAAGCCGACTTCGAATCCAATTCGGAGTCCAGGACCAGGCCGCACTAAAACGGACACCCAGATCGCATCCGGGCTCCGTTTTGGATGCTCCACATATATATGGAAAGCTGAGAAGACGACCTTTCCAATGGCTCTGGTCCCATGTCAAAATTCCTTCTGAGTCAACGGGAATCATCGAAACAAGTGGGCTTTCAGAATCTGTCAGGGTGCTGCGCCACCGTCTTTTGGGCCGCTCGCTTTGTATCGTGTTGGAGCCATTAGGGCGCGCCCAGGGTTTTGCACGCCCTCAGTCCTTTATATCCAGCCGCCACCCCACCATTAGGGTTGGGTTTTGCTTAGATTAATTCTGTCTTGAACAGTTTCGCCGCTCATCGGTTTGTGAGACCCCAACTTTCGAAAGTGCTAAAACAATACATCTGCAATTCCGCTGTGTTCTTCCTTGTTCTTGCTTGTGTTCTTCGATTCGCAGGCGAGGATTAGCCTTCTTGGCGAGGTCAACCGGGCTGCGCACGGTTGATAACCTAAGGAGACGTGGTGCTGCGATTGCGGGGTTCGGAACGTGTTGTTCGGAAGCCGAATCGATTTGTGTCGCGTCTCCACTAAATCGAACATATTGGAAGATCGGGACCCCGTTCCCATCATATACCCCTGATTGTTCATAAGGGAAAAGCTTTACGGAATAGTCGTAAGTCTTACTACGACCACCCCCTAGTCATAAGTCTTACTACGACCACCCCCTAGTCGTAAGTTTTCCTACAACTAGTCTCTAGTTGTAAGTTCTCCTACGACTAGCCCTTTGTTGTAGGTCTTGTCTACAAGCACCTCGTGATCGTAAACTTCTCTACAACTTGGTTAGTCGTGACCATCTTATAAACTATGGAGTCTACAGACTTGTGGGACCAATCAGTTAGGGAATCTTATGCGCTGTGTTTTACACATGGGGTATTTAATATATGCTATTATTCTGAGTGAATAACCGCATAAATCACCCCTGTCCTTGATAATAACTGCTTAACAACGTGAGGGTGCCACGTGCTTAGCAACAACTACCATGAAGTAGTTCATCATTTGGAACGTTGAGGTGCCTCTTCACTTGGAGAAACTACCACTCCTTCATACACTATATAAAGGCTGAAGTCGGAAGGTAGAGGGACTGATCGATCAGGAGTACAAGACATTAGGCTTTAGTCTTCCTCTTGATTATAATAATCACAATCAATACACTAGCACAGAGTAGGCTTGAGAGCACAGGCATGGGTATGCATCGACGGTTGCATACCCTACATTACCGGTAAAATGCAAAGAGAGTCAAAGGGAAAAGATGCATTGTGCATTGCATAAGCATGTGATATGTTATATTGTAAAGATTTGGGAATGGATGCTGATGTTATAACGTCTTATTAATTGTACTTTGTTGAGTATTTGGACTCACTCTTGCTGTTGTTTGTGTTTTTTAGGTACACCTTACAAGAACGGCATGCATGGGAGGGAATAGTCATAAGAGTGGTTACACATTGGCATGAACCATTCACATTTGAATAGATTGGATTGTTGATTTAGTATTTGAGTAATCTGCTTAAAGAATTATTTATGATTACTCTCTATGTAACACCCCAGCCCAACAATGAGCCTGGAATGCTACTAAAATAAAATTTAAACAAAACAAAGCTAAGACCATTTACCAAATTTTGGCAGAACCTCCTTTGTATAGTTAACTATACGGAGGTTCCAGCAATTAAATATTTCAATAACAGTATCTCAACATCCAAATTCATTCAAGCATGCAAGATATTCGATTTAGCTAAAGCATTAATAAGCATAATCAAAATTTGCTACTCTCACTATTACAATTAATCCAAAACAGTCAACCAAAGCCATAACTAGTTCTCAATCAGTTTGCTTATTATTAGAATATGAACTAAATGATATTCTTCTTTTAAGACGAGTGGTAGTGAGTGCATCCAAGCAAGACTCTCCCTCCCATGCATGCCGTTTTTGCCAGTGGTACCTAAAAACACAACAAAGCAAGAGTGAGCCCAAAGACTTAGCAAGTACCAATAAATAAGCATTAACTCACAGTTATAGCATCAACATACCAAAAGTAGCATTACACTAAAGACAACTCCCATGCTTATGTATTGTGAACATGCAATGCATCATTTTTCTCATTTCGCATTTTACCAGTAATGCGGGGTATACAACCGTCGATGTATACCCTTGCCTGTGCCCTCTGGCACAGGGACCAAGAGCCTATACTCCACAAGTATAGGGACCATAGCACATCATCTTCATGATGGGGACCTCTACTCAATGCCCACATTCCACGAATGTGGGGACCACAAGCCCGTCATTTACATGACGGGGACCTCAACTATAAATACTTGGTCACCACGTAACCAAGTCTCAGGTATGCTCTCAATATACACATGTACTAAAACTCTATCTTTCAATAACATGTGAATCAACAAGTACATACCAAAATCTCGGACTTCAAATAACATGTAGGGCATTAACAACATACATAAGTAATGTTTAGCCATAATCATGCATTCACCAATTTTATTCATACTCATCACACTATCATCCCTGCATAGCCAATATGAATAAAACACAAGCAATCACATTCAAACAACCGTAATTTTGCTACAATCATGATACTTGCCTCAACCGTGCGGGAACGGTGGACACGAAGAGGGCGCTGCCCCTGGGACCAATCCCCCACCTGAATATAATTATAAACCATGCTAAGACAATCATACTGGACCAAAGACATATTTAATAGCACAACCGAACTCGCTAAACTCTCACGCGCCTTCCAAACTTCCAACTTCTAACGATTGATCTGTCCCCTGTGTGGACAGCCAAGTTCTAAAATCCATAACTTTCACTACAGGGGTCCAAATAAGGTGTTCTTAGACTTTATGGGAAGTTACTTAGTTTACCCAACTAAACCTAGTTGAGGGGCCCTTCTGAATCGGACATCTATTGACCCTACCGAGCTAGTTAACAGAATGCCGAAATCGCGTCGGGTTCTCTCGACAGTACACTAAAAATACCATAACTTTTACTACGTGTGTCCAAATCTCGCGTTCTTGAGCTTTATGAAAAGCTGGGGCAATAACCTACGACTTTCATTATACTAAGATTCTCTAATTCTCCATTTCACTAATATATTAACTCAAATTACTAAAACCTGTCAGAAAACTGACAAATCTGTAGAACAGTCCCACTAATAAAATCATAACTTCTGCTACCAAAGTCCAAATAATGCGTTCTAGCGCTTCACGAAAAGCTGGCGATGTCCTCTATATAACTCTAGAGATGTCTAGAACTAATTCCGCATTTAAGCACATCAAAAAAGCGACCAACTCCAATCTGTCCTGAGCAGCCCTAAATACCGACATTGCTAAAATAACTCAACACGCATCTAATCGGGGGGAAACATGGGTTACCCTTGACGAACCGCTGAATATCACGATGCAGCCCTCAAACCTTCCCCTTCCCTCTCTTCTTCCCTTCTTCCCCTCTTCCCTTCTTCTCCTTGCTTGGCCGGCCATCGCGCACGAGATCCTCCTCTTCTCCTTCCTTGGATGACCAGCGAGAGGAGGATGGGCTTCACCGGCAGCAGGGGAGGCATAGGGACCAGGGAGGAGGTGCACAAGGGGGAGGGGTGACAGCCTAAGGGGTGGAGGGTATGGCAAGGAATGGAGGAGGGGTATGAGGGGCGGCTAGGGTTTTGGGGAGAGGGTGGCGCCTCCCCCCCCCCCTTGGCCAGCCTTGGCCACTTGGGCCTAAACACAGGCCCAAGTTGCCTGGAAAACAATGCGAACCCCCCCCCCCCGGTAAATCATTAATTAGTTATTTTCGAATAGACCCTTCTCCTGGATCCAATTCTAATTAACCTTTTTCTTTAGATAACTGGTTTTTCTCCCGATTTCTACTCTGGGTACTACATTCTACCCCCCTTAAACTGAATTTGACACCGAATTCTAACCACGCTTACGCCAAAGTATAATCACAGCTAATACTGAACAACATTAACGCGTACCTGCTGTGAATAACTCTGGATATTGCTCGCGCATGCGAGACTCCAATTCCCAGGTGGCCTCTCTCTCCGTCTGCTGCGACCAAAGCTCCTTGACATACTTTAAAGTTTTGTTCCTCAATGCTTTTTCTAATCTTTCCAGAATTTACACTAGCTTGGACTCAAAGGACAGATCCTGCTAAATGGTTAGAGGTTCTAGTGGAACGTGATGCTCCGGATCTCGCAGGTACTTCCTCAACATAGATACATGAAAAACCTTATGCACTCCTCGCATAGACTCTGGAAGGTCCAAGTTGATGAGGGCATCACTTCTTCGGATACATGCACTACACAAAGTCCTCCAGATCCGGTTGCTAAACTACAAGGTCCTATGACAAGAGCTCGTGCACGTCACTTAAATTATGAGGTTCCCAAGGGCTACGACCAGTTCTCGGTGATCTGCAAGCTCTACGACCAGGTGTACCCGCTCTACGACCAGATCCGCCAGTTCTACAACCAGGTCTCAAGCTCTACGACCAGTCCTACGACCAGGTCTCAAGCTCTACGACCACCCCACGACCAGTGCCAGATTTATGAGCGGACCTCAAGCTCGACGACCGTGCCCACGACCGATGGCCACCACGCTGGGTGTTGGTCGAGACTTTGAAATAAGGTGTTGCACACCGTTTTGGGCCAACACGGCCTTTAAGCGTGGCGAGGTCAAAGCCCAGATGTGTACGCCTCTCCACATGGCAAAGACAACCCTAGGTCACCTCCTCATGTTCTTCCCCCTATATTTTGTAGCAAATGCCACAGTTTAGGGTGGGTTTTTCTTAGATTATTCTCGCCACTTTGCGGTTTCGCCGCTTGATCCGCTTTGAGGAACCCCACTTGTGAACTTCATCTATATTCGCAATATAATTCAGATTGCATCTACCTTGTTCTTGTGAGTTGCTTCGATTGCTTGCAGGAATCATAACCCTCGTGGTAAGGTCGATCGCGTGCAAGCGTGGTTGATAATGACAGTCGTGCGGGTGTAGCGAATTGCGAGGTGACGATCTGCGGGTCGGAAGCCTCAAGGCGTCAACGTCCTCACGACGAATTCAATCGAACCTATCGAAAGATCGGGCCATAGTGTATTCATCAAGTGGTATTAGAGCACCCGGTTGCCCGTTAGGTAATCTCATTTATTCCCTTTGTTCGTTGTTTTCCACCACCTAGAGTCCAGAAAATTGCCCCGCAAAAAGTTTTAGATCTTAGTTCTTCCGCTGTCCAAACCACTTTGTGCTTTTCACAGTTGTGTTTTCCGTTTTCGCGTTGTTGAATTTGAGTCCATCGTCGGTGTCTTTGTTGCTGGTCTAGTCGTCGTGATCTAGTTTCTAGCATCGAGTCTTTGCTGTTTTAGTCATCGTGTATCTCGGCTTGACCTTGGTCGCATCCGTTGTTACATTCGCCATAGTCGAGATCGTGTCATCACCCTCATCCGACCACGACTCGGTTCGACCCCCACCAACTCGAATTCGACCACCCGATCGGATACGACCACCTCCTCGGGTTCGGCCACCCGGTCGGATTCGATCACCTCCTCGTGTTCGACCACTCAGTCAGATACGCCCACCTCCTCGTGTTCGACCACTCAGTCGGATTCGACCACATTCTCGAGTTCGACCGCCTACCGGATTCGACCACCTCTCGAGTTCGACCACCGCTCAATTCGACTACCTTTCCCTTTCGACCACCTGCTCGGATTCGACCACCTTCCTTTTCGACCACCTTCTTTTTATTACCTTTATACCCCTGCTCTCCGAAAAAAGTTTGTGACCTATATTTTTCCCCAGACCCAGAAGAGGGTTTTGAAGAGTTGTGAGTCAAGCTCACTTTCGCAAAAAAAAAAAAAAAAAGAGGAACCCTCGGTTGGGTTTCGGCAGTCAAAAAAAAAGAGAAGCAAAAAAAAAAGAAGGAAAAAGAGACCACCCCAGTTGGCTCACGACCACCCTCAGGTGGCTCACGACAACCCACAGTTGGTCCATGACTATCCACAGGAGAAATCAGTTGCTTTGCGAATTTTGTTCCATTGTGCTTGTATCTACCCTATTTTTCGGCTTGCTTGAGCTAGTTCTAGGAACGCAGCGTTTGGGCCAAAGAATCGTGATTTACTCATGTGGACTTTGATTCAGCTCTGCTAATCTGATTTCATTACTGCTATTCCTTGCTACTAAATTTTGCATGTCCGAGCTCCACATACTTTCGGCCTTCAGGTTTGGATCCTCGCATTCGCCATCCGCCGCAGTCATACATCCCACCTTTCTCCGATCGTACCACCTACTGCAATTGGTAAGAAATTCATAAGAGCTTGGTAAGACGCTTGAGAGAGTGTGATCCCACCTCCCACCACCTAGTAGTTGATAGGGATAATATCTTTGTGTTGTCTTTTGTCTTCTACTAACCATGGCAGGTGAGGAATTGGAGTCGCAAGAGTGTGTTTTGAGGGGAGAGCTCACAAGGGTGTTGGATGAGCACCGCCATGCTATTAATGATGACATTGATAGGAAGTTTGCAGAAACAACTGCTACACTGCAGCAACTCAATGATAGTATCGCAATGCTCAACACACGCATCGATGGTTTGGCCAATCAACCACCGAACAATAGGCGTGCGGGTCCTCATGGTGCAGCCCATGACCGTGAGTTTGACAATGAAAATGAGATGCACAACCACGATGCCTTTGATGCACGACAACGGAACCGGTTGAACTTCAACCGTCAAGGTATGAGAGGTAATAACGCCAAAGAACATAATGCACATGTTAATGATGATCCATATGCTAAAGTCAAGTTCACTATACCATCTTTTGTGGGTGCTTATGATTTGAAACATATCTAGATTGGGAGTTGACTAGAGAACAAAATTTAATGCTCACTTAGTTCCCGAAGTGCATAGAGTTCGACAAGCCACAAGTGAATTTAAAAACTTCGCCATCATTTGGTGGAATAGAATATGTAATGATGGATTAGCGCCTACTACTTGGGATGCTTTAAAGGTTGCTATGCGTAATGATTTGTTCCACCTTCTTTTAAACGTGATTTGCTTAAGAAATTGCAGCGCTTAAACCAAGGCAACAGATCCAGAGAAGAATATTATCGGGAGCTACAAATTAGTATGTTGCGTTGTGATATTATTGAGGATGAAGAGGCTGCGATGGCACGTTTTTATGGAGGATTAACACGTGAAATTCAGGACATAGTTGATTACAAAGAATATGATAGTGTCCCTAGATTGTTTCAACTTGCATGTTTGGCAGAAAAGGAATTGCAGGGACGACAGCAGAGGCCAAGGAACAATTTTGGAAGCACATCTACACCAAGAACAACGCCGGGGCAAGTTAAAACAGTTCCACCTTCGGCTACACAGTCTGCTGCCCCCTCCTCGAGTAGGGCGCGTTCAGCAGCACCTCCGACACCATCACATGCACCCGAGGTAAGTAAATCTACTAGTGTGCAGGCCCCAGCCAAGAGTTCTTCTTCGGTTGCTTCCACGGGCCGCATAACGGGATTATTTGCCACCGTTGCAAGGAATGGGCCACGTCGAGGGATCGCCAAGTCGAAAGCATACCTTGCCATCAGAGACGGAGGTTATGTAAGTGCTAGTGATATTGAGGATGAATATGTACTTGCGGCTAATATTGCAGTGGAGGAGACGAAGCAGAGCGGTGATCTTGATGATGTAGAGGAACAAGTAGTCTTTGTTGACACTGGAAATCATATGAGCCTTGTTGCACAATGAGTGCCGGCGCACAAGTGGAGAAAGAAGAGCAAAATCAACGGCACAACTTGTTTCAAACCAGGTTTCTCGTGAAGGAGAGGGCTGCAGAGTAATCATTGATGGAGGGAGCTGCAATAACCTTGCAAGTTACGAGATGGTCAAGAAGCTTGGCTTGGCCACACGCCCACACCCACGTCCCTACTACATCCAATGGTTCAATTAGGTGTGGTAAGTTAAAGGTAAACCAAGTTGTGAGAGTGCAATTTTCAGCTGGTAATTACAAAGATAGTACCGACTTTGATGTAGTGCCTATGCAAGCATGCTCTTTGTTGCTCGGTAGGCCTTGGATATATGATAATGATGTTTTGCACCATGGTAGAGCTAATACCTACTCGTTCTCACATAGGGGTAAGAAGATTAAGTTGTTGCCTTTGACACCAGCTAAAATTGTGAAAGATGAAGTAGAGCGTGCTAAAAATGAAAGAAACACCAATGAACATGATTCTGAAAATCAGCAAGGAGCAAAACGTGTTTTCCCACCTAAAGGGGAGGGAGTGACGCCTAGTTCTAAGTCCGAGGGAATAAAATTGAAGGGGTGTGTTATGCTTGCCACTAAATCTGAACTTGCTGAAGTTTGTGATAATGAGCTGCCATGCTATGCTTTGATATGCAAAGATGCTTTATTTTCACTTGAGGATATATCTAGCTCTTTGCCTCCTGCTGTTGCTAACCTTTTGCAGGAGTATGTGGATGTATTTCCAACTGAGATACCCCCGGGATTACCACCTATTCGAGGGATAGAGCATCAAATTGATTTGATCCCGGGAGTGACTTTGCCAAACCGTGCTGCATATAGGACCAATCCCGAGGAGACTAAGGAAATTCAGCGACAAGTCCAAGATCTTTTGGACCGTGGGTATGTACGAGAAAGCCTTAGTCCTTGTGCTGTTCCTGTTCTTTTGGTTCCTAAGAAATATGGTAGTTGGAGTATGTGTGTTGATTGTAGAGCCATTAATAATATTACCATAAGGTATCGTCATCCTATTCCGAGGCTAGACGACATGCTTGATGAGTTGAGTGGTTCTATTATTTTCACAAAGATTGACTTGTGGAGTGGTTACCACCAGATTAGAATGAAATTGGGGGATGAATGGAAGACTGCTTTTAAAACTAAGTTCGGACTATATGAGTGGTTAGTGATGCCTTTTGGTCTAACTAATGCACCTAGTACTTTTATGCGATTGATGAACGAGGTTTTACATCCTTTCATTGGAAAATTTGTGGTGGTTTATTTTCATGATATCTTGATTTATAGCAAGTCACATGAGCTACACTTGGATCATATACGTGCTATTTTTAATGCTTTGAGAGATGCACGTTTGTTTGGTAACCTCGAGAAGTGCACCTTTTGCACCGATCGAGTTGCGTTTCTTGGTTATGTTGTGACACCACAGGGAATTGAGGTGGATGAGGCAAAGATTGCAGCCATCCAAAGTTGGCCAACGCCTACCACTGTGACACAGGTGCGGAGTTTCCACGGTCTTGTTGGATTCTATCGACGTTTTGTGCGGGATTTCAGCACCTTGGCCGCCCCATTGAATGAATTGACAAAGAAAGGAGTGCCTTTCCAATGGGGACCTGCACAAGAGAAGGCATTCAACTTATTGAAAGAGAAGCTCACCACAGCACCCCTACTCCAACTCCCTGATTTTGGTAAGACTTTTGAGATTGAATGTGATGCTAACGGGATTGGGATAGGTGGTGTACTGATTCAAGAAGGTAAGCCGGTTGCATATTTCAGTGAGAAAATAAATGGGCCTAGTTTGAATTATTCTACCTATGATAAAGAATTGTATGCTTTAGTTCGTGTGCTTCAAACTTGGCAACATTATCTATGGCCCAAAGAATTTGTTATACATTCCGATCATGAATCGCTAAAACATATTAGAAGTCAAGCTAAACTGAATAAACGACATGCTAATTGGGTAGAATTTATTGAGTCGTTTCCATATGTCATAAAGCATAAGAAAGGTAAGGACAATGTGATTGCCGATGCGCTTTCTAGACGTTATACCATGTTATCTCAACTTGATCATAAGATTTTTTGTTTGGAGACCATTAAAGATTTATATGCTATTGATTTGGACTTTAAAGAAGTGCTTGAACATTGTAAAGGAGGGAAAACATGGAATAAATATGTGCTGATTGATGGTTTGGTCTATCGTGCTAACAAGCTATGCATTCCAGCTAGCTCCGTTCGTCTTTTGTTGTTGCAGGAGGCACATGGAGGAGGTTTGATGGCACATTTTGGAGCAAAGAAGACTAAAGATGTGCTGGCCGCCCACTTCTTTTGGCCAAAGATGAGGCGCGATGTCGAGCGCTACGTGGCTCGCTGCACTACATGCAACAAAGCTAAGTCCCGTCTCAATCCACATGGACTTTATATGCCTCTTCCTATTCCTAGCGCCCCTTGGGAGGATATTTCTATGGATTTTGTTTTAGGATTGCCTAGGACAAAGAGGGGAAGGGACAGTATATTTGTAGTAGTGGATCGGTTTTCTAAAATAGCACATTTTATACCTTGTCACAAGAGCGATGATGCCACAAACATAGCTGATTTGTTTTTTAAGGAAATCATTCGCTTACATAGAGTGCCCAATACTATTGTCTCGGATCGCGATGCGAAGTTTTTGAGCCACTTTTGGAGATCACTTTGGAACAAATTGGGGACAAAGCTACTATTTTCTACTACGTGCCATCCCCAAACTGATGGACAAATGGAGGTTATCAACCGCACATTATCCACCATGTTGCGGGCTGTTTTAAAGAAGAATTTGAAGATGTGGGAAGAGTGTTTACCGCATATTGAGTTTGCTTACAACAGGTCGATACACTCTACCGCCAAGGTAAGTCCATTTCAGGTAGTGTATGGTTTTAACCCCCATGCTCCTATTGATTTACTACCTTTGCCTACCTCTGAAAAAATTAATTTAGATGCTAAGAAGCGTGCTGAATTTGTTCTTAAGATGCATGAAACAACTAAAGAGAACATAGAGCGTATGACTGAAAAGTATAGAGTTGTTGGAAGTAAAGGTAGAAAAGAAATAAAATTTGAACCAGGTGATTTAGTTTGGGTGCATTTGAGAAAGGATAGGTTTCCGGAATTAAGAAAATCAAAGTTGATGCCTAGGGCTGATGGACCATTTAAGATAATTGCAAAGATAAATGACAATGCATATCAATTGGATATACCTGCAGATTTTGGGGTTAGCCCTACATTTAACATTTCAGATTTGAAGCCATACGTGGGAGAAGAAGATGAGCTTGAGTCGAGGATGACTCCAATTCAAGAGGGGGAGGATGATGAGGACATCACTTCTTCGGATACATGCACTACACAAAGTCCTCCAGATCCGGTTGCTAAACTACAAGGTCCTATGACAAGAGCTCATGCACGTCACTTAAATTATGAGGTTCCCAAGGGCTATGACCAGTTCTCGGTGATCTGCAAGCTCTACGACTAGGTGTACCCGCTCTATGACCAGATCTGCCAGTTCTCGACTGTGTCTCAAGCTCTGACGAGTCCTCCCACGACTGTGTCTCAAGCTCTGACCAGTCCCACGACCAGTCGCCAGATTTATGAGCGAGACCTCAAGCTCGACGACCGGGCCCACGACCGGTGGATTCACCACGTTGGGTGTTGGTCGAGACTTTGAAATAAGATCTTTGCGTCACCGCTTTGGGCCTATACGGCCTTGTAAGCGTGGCGAGGTCAAAGCCGGATGTGTACGCCTCTCCACATGGCAAAGACAACCCTAGGTCAGCCTCCTCATGTTCTTCCCCTATATATTGTAGCGGCCGCCACAGCTTTAGGGTGGGTTTTTCTTAGATTATTTTGCCACTTTGCAGTTTCACCGCTTGATCGGTTTGAGGAACCCCACTTGTGAACTTCATCTATATTCGCAATATAATTCAGATTGCATCTACCTTGTTCTTGTGAGTTGCTTCGATTGCTTGCAGGAATCATAACCCTCGTGGTAAGGTCGATCGCGTGCAAGTGTGGTTGATAACGACAGTCGTGCGGGTGTAGCGAATTGCGAGGTGATGATCTGCGGGTCAGAAGCCTCAAGGCATCAACGTCCTCACGACGAATTCAATCTAACCTATCGGAAGATCGGGCCACCGTGTATTCATCACAAGTGGTATGCCAACTTCCCAATCCGAGCCAAGATCGTGAAAGGCCCAACGTACCTCGGGCTAAGCTTCCCTTTGGTACCGAATCTCACCACACCTTTGGTGCGAGATACTCTCAAGAGCACCTGATCTCCCACCTTGAATTCCAAATCCCTTCTCCTCACATCTGCATAACTTTTCTGCCTGCTCTGGGCTGCTAATAGATCCTGTCTCACCAAGGCCACTCGTTCAACTGTCTTTTGGACCCAATCCGGGCTCAAGACTGCTTTCTCACCCACCACTTCCCAGCAAAGGGGTGACCTGCATTTACGCCCATACAAAAGCTCAAATGGTGCGGCTTTAATACTTGAATGGTAGCTGTTATTGTAAGCAAATTCCGTCAATGGGAACTGATCTTCCCAACTACCTTTCCAGGACAAAACATAGGACCGCAACATGTCCTCCAAGGTCTGAATGGTGCGCTCTAACTGTCCATCTGTCTGTGGATGAAATGTTGTACTCAGACAGAGCTGGGTGCCCAGTGCACTCTGCAAACTCTCCCAAAACTTGGATACAAACTTGGCACCTCTGTCAGAAATAATGGTCTTTGGGACACCATGCAATCTCACAATCTCCCACACATAGATAGGAGCCAAGTCGCTCACTTAGTTGGTCGTGCGGATAGGAATAAAGTGCGCCGATTTGCTGAATCGATCCACTATCACCCAAACTGCATCCTTTCCTCGCGGCGATCGAGGTAATGTGACTACAAAGTCCATAGAGATATCATCCCAAAGCCATTGAGGGACCTCCAAAGGCTGCAATAACCCTGCGGGACGCTTATGTTCTGCCTTCACTTGCTGACAAATGCCAAAAGAGGCTACAAAATTAGCAATATTCACTTTCATTCTTTTCCACCAGAAGTTCTACTTCAGATCACGGTACATCTTCGTCTCACATGGATGAACAGTATAAGGGGTGCGATGTGCCTCCCTCAAGATGTCATCTTTAACCTTAGCCTTCTGTGGCACACAAAGGCGACCCATAAACCTCAAGGCACCAGACCCATCCAAACTGAAATCCCCTTCTTTGCCCATATCCAGACGCTTTCTGACCCTCTACAATAACTAGTCATTCAGTTGTGCTTCCCGCACCCGCTCTGGAATGGCTGACTCTAAGATCAACTGTGTTTCGACATGAGCCGTGCCTGCATAGCAATAAGATATTCCCATGCGGTCAAAATCAGCAATAAGGCAATCCAGAGTAGCAGGTGTCGCTTTGCGACTAAGAGCATCAGCCACCACATTGGCCTTGCCCGGATGGTACTGAATTGTGAGATCGTCATCCTTGATCAGCTCCAGCCATCTGCGTTGCCTTAAATTCAGATCCTTATGTGTAAAAATGTACTTAAGACTTTTGTGATCAGTAAAGACATCACAAGTTTCGCCATACAAGTAGTGCCTCCAAAGCTTCAAGGCGAACACTACAGCAGCCAACTCTAAATCATGTGTTGGGTAATGTTGCTCATGCTTCTTTAGCTGTCTAGATGCGTAAGCCAGAACCTTACCATCCTGCATGAGCACACAACCCAAACCAACTCGAGAAGCATCGGAGTAAACTGTGAAATGCTTCCCAGACTCAGGAACAGTAAGAACAGGAGCGGTCACCAGCTTTTCTTTCAAAGTCTGAAAACTGCGTTCACAATCATCATCCCACCGAAACTTCACATCCTTCTGAGTGAGCCTGGATAAAGGCTTCGCAATGATGGACAAATCCTGCACAAAACGCCGATAATAACCTGCCATACCTAGGAAGCTTCTCACTTCTTTGACGTTGGTCGGCCTTCCCCATTCTACCACTGTGGAAATCTTACTTGGTTCAACTGATATGCCCTTATCATTGATAACATGACCCAACCACCTCAGACATCCAGAACTCGCACTTTTTCAACTTGGCATAAAACCTATTTTCTCTTAGCGTCTCCAACACAAGCCTTAGATGACGCCCATGATCTACTTCAGTCTTTGAGTAGATCAAAATATCATCAAAAAAGATGACGACAAAATCATCCAGATACTCATGCAACATCCTGTTCATTGTCTCCATGAAGGCAGCAGGGGCATTCGTTAGTCCAAAAGACATAACTTTAAATTCAAAGTGCCCATACCTTGTGGAGAACACTGTCTTAATATCCTCCTTTCGGATAGGAATCTGATTGTATCCCGACTGGAGCTCAATCTTTGAAAATACCTTTACCCCTCTCAACTGATCAAATAAGTCTTCAATGCGTGGCAAAGGATATTTATTCTTAATGGTCAACTGGTTGAGAGCACGGTAATCAATACACAAGCACCAACTACCATCCTTCTTCTTGGTAAATAGCACAGGAGCTCCCCACGGAGACACATTGGGACGAATAAGATCTTTCGCTTTTAGATCATCCAACTGCTTCTTTAGTTCCTCCTGAAAAGGACGTGCCAGACGGTACGGGCTCATGGAAACCGGTCGAGCGCCGGGTACTAAATCAATCCTGAACTCCACTGGGCGAGGTGGAGGCATCCCTGGCAAATCCGCTGGAAATACATCCAGAAACTCCCGAACCACTGGAATACTTGCAGCAGTCAAAGATGAACTCGGCTTCTCCACCAAGGACAAGAGAAATCCACTCTTTGCTGCTCGACTACCAGGAAACAAACTAGCCAGCACACAAAGTGAGTAAGAGGGGGCACTACCCTGAAAAACTATCTCCTGCCCAGACGGAGCTTGCAGAGTTATTGTCTTCCAAAAACATGATATGACAGCACGGTAACTATGCAACCAATCCATACCCAAAATAACGTCAAACGGTTCCATCTTCATAACCATCAAATTAGCAATAAAGTCTTCCCCATCTAAAGAGATCTCACAACCAGGACAGACTATGGAACTAGAAAGAATTCCTCCAGGAGAATTAACTAGAACTGACTGAGCTATAGACTGCATACTCAAATGTGCTCTGCTAGCGAACTCTAGTGATGCAAAAGAGAAAGTAGCTCTAGAATCAAATAAAACAAAGGCCTCCACTGAGTCCACAAGGAGCGTACCTGTCACCACATCGGGACGACCCACCGACTCAACAGTCGGCATGGCATAAGCAACTGATGTTGGGGCGGCGGAAGCCCCAGCACCCTGGTATGGTGGTGCAAAGATTTGAGGAGTTCTTGAAGAGAGCATGATTGGAAACAATGTCATGAGCGGCGGCAAAAATACCCCGTGGTGGGATCCCACCAGGAGCTGAGAAGTAAGACTAAGGCTGCCCCCAAGACTAGGTGGGAGTAGCTGCTAGCATCTGCACTGACCCTCGAGAAGAAGCGGCTGGCACTTGCACTGGTGACAGAGCCAGCTCCCACTTGATAACACTGGCTAGATTCCGCCGACAGACCAGCGCCTTATGACCCACCAAACCACAGTGGCGACAAGATCCAGACCAGGAACACTCTGAAGCGTGGTGCTCATTACTGCACTTGAAGCATATCATACCTTGCCCCGGAACCGGACGAAGCATGGGAGCACTCTAACGGTCATGAAGTCTGAGAAGACTGTGGTTTTGAGTACTTGGACTTGAATGAACTCTGCGAGCCCTTGAACTTCTTGGAAACGGGCTTCAGGGATGACCCACTTCCTCCTCCAAAGTTCCTCTTTTGACTACCACCTGCATCAGAAGGAACCACAGCACCACCCATGCCTTGCATCTCTTCCCCGAGCTGCATCTCTAACTCCATGCCCCTGGCTTGCTCTACCAGGGAGCTAAAATCGCGCAGCTCCAACGCCCCCAATACCTGACGAAACTTCTGTCTGAGCCCTCTGTGAAACCTCTTGGCCTTCTCCGCCTCATTGGTAGCCACTGCTGGAACGAAGCGGATTATGTTGTTAAAACCCGCTTCATACTCTGACACTGACAACTTGCCCTGCTTGTAACTGTTCAACGAGACTTCCATCCTCTCCACAAAAGAAGCTAGATAAAATCTCCTCCGGAATTGCTCAACAAACAGGTCCCAGGTAACTAGGCCATGGGCAACGGTCCTAGCTGTCAAGACTCCCTCCCACCAGATATCCAACTCCCCTCATCTCCGAAGTCATTCCCAATGCTCTGAAGTGTCTCTCCATGTGCCCACCATTATAAAGATCAATCTGGCGTGCCCACCCATCAAAAGTATACAACAAGTAGGCATTCCACTGATGTAGTCCCATAGCACCCACCGTAGGTACCGCCGTAGGGGCCGCCAAAGGAGCAACATGGTGCATGTGGAGGGCGACTCCCCGAACCGCCGAAGCAACCTCTTCTTCTGATCCCTCAGAACTAGCCTCTCCACCTACAGAGCTCTAAACTTCGGGTGGGGGCATTGCCCGGCCCCGTCCGGCACCCTACAGGCCACGACCAAGGCCTCTACCCCTTGCCATCTCTAAACATCACAAAACAAGAACAATCAATCATTAAACACAAAGATCAACTAGCGTCCGTAGCACAAAATTATCTATGTACTCAATAGAAGCGTATATGCAATGCAATATAATAAAACCCAACCCACCTACTGTGCATAGTGTGTCAAAATTAATATTACCACGAACCTACAACCCACCATGATACCAACTGTAACACCCCAGCCCAACAATGAGCCTGGAATGCTACTAAAATAAAATTTAAACAAAACTAAGCTAAGACCATTTACCAAATTTCGGCAGAACCTCCTTTGTATTGTTAACTATTCGGAGGTTCCAGCAATTAAATATTTCAATAACAGTATCTCAACATCCAAATTCAATCAAGCATGCAAGATATTCAATTCAACTAAAGCATTAATAAGCATAATCAAAATTTGCTACTCTCACTATTACAATTAATCCAAAACAGTCAACCAAAGCCATAACTAGTTCTCAATCAGTTTGCTTATTATTAGAATATGAACTAAATGATATTCTTCTTTTAAGATGAGTGGTAGTGAGTGCATCCAAGCAAGACTACTCCCTCCCATGCATGCCGTTTTTGCTAGTGGTACCTAAAAACAGAACAAAGCAAGAGTGAGCCCAAAGACTCAGCAAATACCAATAAATAAGCATTAACTCATAGTTATAGCATCAACATACCAAAGAAGCATTACACTAAAGACAACTCCCATGCTTATGTAATGCGAACATGCAATGCATCATTTTCTCTTTTCGCATTTTACCGGTAATGTGGGGTATACAACCGTCGATGTATACCCTTGCCTGTGCCCTCTGACACAGGGACCAAGAGCCTATACTCCATAAGTATAGGGACCAGAGCCCATCATCTTCATGATGGGGACCTCTACTCAATGCCCATATTCCACGAATGTGGGGACCACAAGCCCGTCATTTACATGACGGGGATCTCAACTATAAATACTTGGTCACCACGTGACCAAGTCTCAGGTATGCTCTCAATATGCACATGTACAAAAACTCTATCTTTCAATAACATTTGAATCAACAAGTACATACCAAAATCTCGGACTTCAAATAACATGTAGGGTAATCTTTAGCCATAATCATGCATTCACCAATTTTATTCATACTCATCACACTATCATCCATGCATAGACAATATGAATAAAACGCAAGCAATCACATTCAACCAATCGTAATTATGCTTCAATCAGGATACTTGCCTCAACCGTGCGGGAACGGTGGACGCGAAGTGGGCACCGCCCCTGGGACCAATTCCCCACCTGAATATAATTATAAACCATGCTAAGACAATCATACTGGACCAAAGACATATTTAATAGCACAACCAAACTCGCTAAACTCCCACGCGCCTTCCAAACTTCCAACTTCTAACGATCGATCTGTCCCCTCTATGGACAGCCAGCTTCTAAAATCCATAACTTTCACTACAGGGGTCCAAATTTGGTGTTCTTAGACTTTCTGGGAAGCTAATTAGTTTTCCCAACTAAACCTAGTTGAGGGGCCCTTTTGAATCGGCCATCTATTGAACCTACCGAGCTAGTTAACAGAACGTCAAAATCGCATCGGGTTCTCTCGACAGTACACTAAAAATACCATAACTTTTACTATGAGTGTCCAAATCTTGTGTTCTTGACCTTTATGAAAATCTGGGCCAATAACCTACAACTTTCATTATACTAAGTTTCTCTAATTCGCCTTTTAACTAATCTATTAACTCAAATTACTAAAACCTGTCAGAAAACCGACAAATCTGTAGAACAGTCCCACTAATAAAATCATAGCTTCTGCTACCGAAGTCCAAATAATGCATTCTAGCACTTCACGGAAAGCTGGCGATGTCCTCTACATAACTCTAGGAGATGTACAGAACTAATTCCGCCTTTAAGCACAACAAAATAGCGATCAACTCCAATCTTTCCTGAGCAGCCCTAAATACCGACATTGCTAAAATAACTAAACACGCATCTAATCGGGGGAAAACTGGGGTTACCCTTGATGTACCGCTGAAGATCACGATGCAGCCCGTGAACCTTCCCCTTTCCTCTCTTCTTCCCTTCTTCCCCTCTTCCCTTCTTCTCCTTGCTTGGCCGGCCACCGCGCACGAGATCCTCCTCTTCTCCTTCCTTGGACGACCAGCGGGAGGAGGATGGACTTCACCGGTAGCAGGGGAGGTGTAGGGAGAGGTGCAGGGACCAGGGAGGAGGTGCACAAGGGGGAGGGGCGGCGGCCTAAGGGGTGGAGGGGGGGTGGTATGAGGGGCGGCTAGGGTTTTGGGGAGGTGGTGCCTCCTCCCCCGGCCGGCCTTGGCTGCCCACTTGGGCCTAAACCCAGGCCCAAGTTGCCTGGAAAACAATGAGAACCCCCCCGTTAAATGATTAATTAGTTATTTTCGAATAGACCCTTCTCCTAGATCCATTTCTAATTAACTTTTTTTCTTTAGATAACTAGTTTTTCTCCCAATTTCTACCCTGGGGTACTACACTCTATGCTTGGAATAATTTATAATAGAGTTGATTAGAAGATTATGGATGCCCTTTGGATTATGCTTTAGTTGTTTAGCATACTTTGGATGATCTGTGATGATTAGTTTAAATTGGATGATTGGAATATTGATTGATGATATATTAGACTGTTAGAACCTCCGATATAGTCACCTATGCAAAGGAGGTTCTGCCGAATTTTAGAGAAATGTCTTAGTTTTATTTGGTTAAAATGATAGTTTAGTAGCAGTCCAGGCTCATGTTGAGTTGGGGTGTTACAGATGGTATCATAGCATCAACCTTCACTGCACGGGCGCGTGCGGGACAAGGGCGCGGGCATATGGCGCGTGGCGCATGTGGTCCCGGAGTGGACACACGGTATGGCATATGTGCCGGCACTAGACACACGGACATGCACCGAGGGTTGGTTCTGGGCATTTACCGCGTATGCGGTGTGCTGCCGAGGGCGCCAGCCCTTGAGGGGGTGGTGAATGTAATACCCCGGCCTACGCATAGTGCGGCCCATGTGGCCCATGAGGAGTCATGTGGTGGGATTAGTCTCATATTGCTTATGTAAAGTGAGTTGTAGTAGTATATAATGCTTGTTGGGTCCAAACTTAGCACCTCTGGGTTAATCCTTTTACACGAACCGAGGACGAAAGTGTAAGTGGGGTGTTATGTGTGCACGGGTCCGCCCCACGGTGGGCTAGACATTGAGCAGATTTTGGGCCAGGGTGTTACAATAGCACCAACATGGGTTGATTAGATACGATTAGATTGCTTAGCCATGCTACGAGTCATCATTTCATGTAAGTTGCAAGTATAAACTTGACTAAGTGAATATGGAACTATGTGATAAAATTGTGTGTACTGTGTGCTATTACTCATTGATGGCATATGTTGCACTTGACCAACAGGGTGGGAAAAGATTTAGACGGAGGCAAGTGGTACTATGTGCTTTGGTGGAACTGTGTGCATGGGATCAATAAACTGTGTGCATAGGGATTTGTAGCTATAAATTGGAAGTCTTGCCTTGGTCAATTAAGGACTTAATTTTATGTGCCATTGAACTAAGCCTTACTGTACGACCACATGCCTGGTATGGGACAGGCCTAACCTAGTAGGATATGTGTTGCATGGGTGGAGGTGTGCTACCAAGTAGTCACATCACGGGACGGTTCGCCGCTTCCCTGTCCAACGGTGTGTGTCGTACCAATCACTGTGTAATACCCCGTTCAATCTTTAGAATTATAATTGAATTTCAAACCTTTTTATCGGGATTTAAAATGGAATTTAATAATTTCTTCAAAAGAGTGATTAAATCTTGGGCCAAAGGCCCATAGCCTTGGCCCATTAGGGGCAGCCAAAAACCCTAGGGGTTACTATAGTATGCCTATGCTATAGTAACGCCACCGCTACAGTGCCCCCTTCGCCCTTGTTGTTGTCCAATAAGAAGGAGGGAGGGAGAAGAACCCTTCAGGTGCCACTAGCCATTGGGGAAGGAGAAGGAGTGGAAGGAAGAGAGGAAGAGGAAGAGATAGAAGAAGGGAATACTTCACAAGGACTTCAGCGACGTTCAGTGTTGGTTTCATGGGTAATTTCATATTCCCCATTAGATTTAGTAGACCTTTCTATAGCGATTCGTCGTCAATAGTTATTTTGTAACTGCTGTTGTAGATCGATTGTTTCTGTTGTTCTATTGACGCATGAAATTGAGTTAGTTCCAAGCGGATCCAGCGTTTAGTGTCTCCTAGGATTATGTGGGGATTCATGTGGGCTTTCCAAAAAGTATTAATTCATAATTTTTGGATGGATAATAAATAAGTTATGATTTTTACAAGTCGGGTGCTTATTCAGTCTCAGGATTCGGGCAGCGAACGTAGTTCTGTGAATTAAGGTTTGTAGATGGACGAATTTGGTCAGTTGGTCTCCACGAGTTATGTAGATATCTTTATGATGATTCCAAGAAGATAAAGTTTATAATTTTTGAACATTTAGAACGAAAGATATGAATTTTTGACGTTAATGCTGTAGTCTGTCCTTCTGTTGTGGACAATACAATAAGACTTGGTTGTTTGCAACCTTTGTTGCATAGTGGGGATAATTGTGATAAATTTATTGAGAAATCTAGTTTTCTGCAGTCTCCAGAGTCTTATAACAGTGGGTTTGGTTGTACCAAATAAAAGTTACGAAATTCCCAAGTCAGTAGTACCGAAGATGATAGAACGTTCTTCGGGACTAAAAACAAAGTCTTGGATGAGATAATTTGTAACATCCCAATTTTCTGAGCCTTAAAAATATTTTAAAGAGTTAGTAGGATAAAATGCACCATTTGGGTTTTATTTGTTTTAATTCAAAAACTTAATATGGACTTTGTACACCAAAACAATTTAATATGATTAAAGTCAACATGAACAATGGTCAAAACTATTTTATTTGGGTTCCTTGAGCTTGGATATATTTTCTAGAATTTTTCTAAGTTCATTTGCTATTTTCTAAATTTTATTTGGAGTTTTGTTATTTTCTAAAAAGAAAAACTATTAAATATCAGATTAATTCCGGGCTAAAACCCACTTCCTATTCCCACAGTCCATTCAGTCTCGGCCCAATTTCTTTTAGCTTTTGGCCCAGCCTGCCTCAGCCTTTTCTTTCCCCTTTGCTTTCGGCCCACTAGTTTTTCCCTCGGCCCGCTCGCTTTACCGCTGCAGTCCTGCCGCGCGTGCGCTTTCTTTCCCTGCCGAGTAGGACCGCCACCAATGCCACGTCCTTCTCGTCATCACCGCGGACTCGTTTTACTTCACGCAAGCTCGCCCGGACGCCATGGCTGCCTTCTAGAAGCCCCGGCCAACAACTGGTTTCGCTATCTGAAATCCCGCGGATTATCCTGCCAAACTTCGACTCTATCTCCTCCGCATCCTTTGGGATTCGAACCGCAGCTCGAATTCGTTCCTATCTCTAGAATCCGGCGAGCTCGTATCAATCTCGATTTGGGGATTTGCAATTCCGGTACACCTTGGCCCTATAAAGGGGACCCCCGGGTTCGCCATCGCAGCCCCAACCCAGAGCCGCCATCCACTTCACCCCGTTTGCCCTCGAGCCACCACGATTTGGAGTTTTGGGGTTTTTGAGCCGTAGCCCAATTCTCCAAAATTCATCGCCGCTGATCATGCTCTGCCTCCGTGGAGTACACCATCACCTTTCCCGACACCAGGGCGTCATCAGGGACCTCCTCGTTGTCTCGGAGCGTCTCCAGTTGCCATCCCCGACAACACCGCATTTTCGTCCTCCGCTCCGGCGCTGACACCAGCCACCACCGTCGTTCTCCCATGCCAAGAAGCCCACCACCAGTTCCGCAATAGTCTCCTCTAACGGTAGCGCCCAATCGCGGTCGCGCAAGAAGCCTCAAGCGCCGTTCTTGCGGATGAATCAAGACCTCGTCGGCGTTGACGTCATTGTAGATGTGGACGCCAGGGCACCAAGCCATCTCACCGTCACATCTGTGCCACATCGCCTCCGTTGCTTGCGTGGCGTCCCTGTCAGCGCCCGCGTGCCATCTCACCCCAATCCAGATCCAAACATCTCAATGAACCTGTTCCACCATGGGCCGAGTCTCTGACGGGTGGTCCCCCACGTGTCAGTTGACTGTTCTGTGAACCCATGGACCGAGGGCCCACATGTCAGCCACACTAACTTTTCTCCGGATTTATTTTAATTTGGAGATTCCTTCGCTGATGTCAGCCGACGTCATTATTCCGATTTTCTGTTAAAAAATAATTCGGTATAATCCAAAATTAGGGTTTTCTTTAGATATTCAACCTTCCAAAGCCCATATCATTTGCATCTGAACTCCGATTGAGCCCATTCAAATTTCTAAATTCATCTAAATTCAAGATCTACCTATATAAGATTTTTATTTAATTTTTGGAGTTTGTTTTGCCTCTATTTTTATTTATTTTTGTTTGTTTGTTTCGTTTGCGAGTAGACATTGATACCTCGGGAGCTTTTGAAGAGCAAGGAGCATCTCAAGATCAAGATCAATACCAAGACCTATTCCGAGGCAAGTTATACCTTTGATCATATTGAACCAAGTTTTCAAAAGTTATATTGATTTAAAGTATTGCACTTACTTTAATTATTTATTTCAATGCTTTTGGGATTAGTAAATATCCAATTTGTTATGACCTCCTTGTCTAATTGTATGACATAATCTTTTGTCACCCTAGTTCGGTTTATTTAGTTGGTGCTATTGTATTACCAATGTGGGATAGTTAGATGCGATTAGATTGCTTAGCCATGCTGCGAGTCATCATCTCATGTAAGTTGCAAAAATAAATTTGACTAAGTGACTATGGAACTAGTGATAAAAGCTACGTGTACTATGTGCTATTACTCGTTTATGGCATATGTTGCACTTAACCAGTAGGGTGGGAAAAGGTTTTGGACGGGGGCGAGTGGTCTGGTATACTTTTATGGTGGATCTGTGTTGGCGGGAATGATAGGTTAGAATTTGGAAGTCTTGCCCCGGTCAATTAAGGACTTAACTTTGTGCACCATTGAACTGAGCCTCCCGTACAACCACATGCCTGATGGGACAGGCCTAACTTAGTAAGTTATGGAGTCTTGACATTGATTACTCAGGTTGTAGGTTAGCTGTGGCGGATTGGGTGGAGGTGTGTACTACCAAGTCGTCGGATCACGGGGCGGTTCGCCGTGTCCCTGTCCAACGGTGTGCATCTGCGGTGGCTAAGCATACTGGGAGTGTCAATGTCGAGATGAAGTTTCTGAATTGTTTTGTTACGGCTAGTGCTAGCTACACTAGTTGTATCTTGTGGGTAAAGTTTACAACCTCTACAGAGTGTTGAACAAATCTATTCGAATAGCCGCGTCCGTGGTCATGGACATGCTCGGTGATTTCACACGAGGGGTAGATTTTCAAGAAAACCTTGGGAAGGGAGCTGTGTGACCTAAGTCATATGGCTATGTGAATAACTTGTTTAGGTATGTGTCTTTGTGAACTAAAACTATCAAATTATTATTGTCTATTTGTTTTGAGTTATGCTTTCAATCTATTACTTGTATTTAAATTGCAAATGCTGCATTTCTGCAAAAGAACCACGAAGCCATTTCTTTGGAATAAGCTTTGCATCTATAATTGCATTTACGTGGTATGACTTGCGATGCGGTGTGTACTCATGCTTGTTGTAAAACATGCAACAAAGAGGAGGAGTCTTCGCTTTGCCGAGGAGGAGTACATCGAAGGTGCTTGATCGTAGGGTCTTGATCGATCGGTTACTGTGGTGAATTGATGGGATTCCGCTGAAGTTTCTTCGTTCCGCTGCTATTTTTTTTCTTGCTAGCCCTGCATGGCTTAATAATTGTAAACTCGACCATAAGGTCAAAACCCTTATTTGTTATCAAATTACTCGTTTATGTTATTAATCGCTTGTGTGGTTCGATATTCACCTATGTTGACACTGTGTGCACTAGCGTGATCCTGGACTAGTGCATTATACACAGAGGGTCCAGAATTGCATATTTTGGGTCCCGACAGAGGTGGTATCAGAGCCATACTAACTGTAGGTCTTACCCTTAGATCGGCCATCTTAGAGAGTCCAAATTATTTTCTAAAGAAAAATTAACTTGCAAGATTAAATGAACTGCTTAACTCCCCTCATGTCTCTCTCGACTCAACTATTGCTAGAATCTTTTCCTCTCCCATTGTTTTAACTTGGATTCCACCCTCTTATGCATCTTACAGATGCTTCATACCTACGGTGAGTGCAAAAGCGGACTTGCCCTTGAGCTATGGAAGGTATTGCAGTACTTGGAGGCTTTGATCGTCCCATGTATCGTGGCAACCAATGGGTGGTAAGCGCCAAGATTGTGGAGTGTCTGCCGTCTGACGATCTCACGCCAGAAGAGCACCAAAGCCTTGACCGACCATTGAACATCTCCGTCGGAAGGATCACCTTCGCGCAAGGAATTCAAGAGTCGTCACGCCTGGCCATCCTCAGAATTTGCCACATCTACGCACGAGAGCTGCGAAATACTGTCTTCTATTACCATCCCCGAGCTACCGCTGTGGATCGACCAGCACACTACCCGTCTACGGATGGAGAAGACAATGCCACAGTAGTGCACCTCGCCCAGTTCGTAGCTGCTCAAGAGGAGTCGCTGGAGTTAGTCACCACCGAGCTGGAGGGCGCCTATGAGACCCTGCAAAGAGCTGAAGAAAGGGTCGCCATATTGGAAGAAGCCCTCTACGGTCAACACGACCTTGAGGAGGAACAAGAAGAAGAAGATCCTAATCCTGAAGAGCCGGAAGAACCAAAAGAGGACCCTGAAGAAGATCCCAAGGAGGTCCCAGAGGAGCCAGCAGAGGCCGTAGAGCCGAAAGAACCAGCTGCACCTGTGCCAGTCCCCGGGCATCAAGATTAGTTCGCGAGGATGCCAGCTCACTTCCAGCTCTACAGCAGGCGGGAGCATCGTCGTGATTGTGGAGGCTACCTTAGCGACTAAGATCGCTAGAGTCTTAGTTTGTCAGGCTTAGCCAGTTTCCTTTCGAGTCGCCCTTTAGGCGGTAGTTTGTGTGCTTAGGTTTGTTTTTTTCTTGTGTGCAAGTATGAGCTGCAAAAGCCCTTAGGCATTGTTGCAAGCCATACTAAGACCCTTAATAAATAAAGGTGTTTCATTTGGTTTTTCTTGAACTGTGTTTGTTGGGTTTAACCTACCCCCTAGATTAGTTCTTAACTCATCTTATGATTGCTATCTTATCTAATCCATGGAGCTTCACCAGATGGTTCAGACTCGCCATGCCGCCGCAAGTGGATCCGGAACCCAAGGATCAGAAGGCAACGAACAGACCCCTGCGGGAGCAGTACCACCACAAGCACCCCCTCTTGACTTGCAGAACTTTGGAGCCTTCATGGCAGCACAGACATAGATGATGTATACTATGATAAACCACCTGCAGAACATGAGTAATCAAAACAACAACAACAACAACAATAATCACCCTGGAGCCCCAATCGCTCATGGACACCAAGGACCATCCAAGCTTGCTGAATTCATGAGGACTCGCCCTCCAACCTTTTCTGGTAATGTTTCACCAATTGAAGATGATGATTAGCTTCGGGTTATTGAGAGGAAGCTGCTGATCACTCAATGCAGCGACCATGAGAAGGTTCTGTATGCTACTCATCAAATGGAAGTCATAGCTGCCGAATGGTGGGAGAATTTTTGCGCAGCGCATGAGGCGCCGCAAAATATCACTTGGGAAGAATTTGCCGCAGCATTCCGTCAGTATCATGTACCTGAGGGAATAATGGATTTGAAGAAGGATGAATTCCATGCCTTGAAGCAATGAGCTATGTCAGTGACTAACTATCTGAATAAGTTTTCTCAGCTAGCTCGCTATGCTCCAGAGGATGTCGCCACTGATAAGTCTTGCCATAGTCACTTATTGAAGGGTTTGAACTCAGGACTGCAAGTCAGTCTACTTGCCCACACTTTCCCAGACTTTCAAGAATTGGTTAACAAGGCATTGGTTATGGAAGACAAACGCAAGGAAGCGGAGGACAATCATAAGCGCAGGATGGCTCGACAAGGAAGTCACCGGTCCCAACAAAGAGCAAGAGTGGTCTTCAGAGCAGAGTGTCGGTTTCGCCGCGAGTTCTTCGGGGCCTTTGCACCAACATCAGCACCTCGTCCAGTTGCTCAGAAGTCTTGCAGCCCAGCACCGACCAACCCCAACCCAGGGAACAACAGGCAGCATGATCAGAGAGTGTGTTACTCATGCCGTCAACCAGGGCATTTCGCCAACCAGTGTCCACAGAAGGGGACAATCACTCCAGTGCGCTTCAACCTTGGAGCTACACCCACCAAGACCCCAGCACCGGGCAATAGCCAAGGAGTTTCTCAAGCTACTGGTCAGCCTGGAGGAGCACCACAAACGGTCGTCAGAGGTCGTGTTAACCACGTCACTATGGAAGGAGCTCAGGAAGCACTGGGCATCGTATTGGGTAAGTTTCTAGTAAACTCAGTACCTGCATTAGTTTTGTTTGATTCTGGAGCTTCGCATTCCTTCGTTTCTGGAGTTTTTGCAACTAAGAACAACTTGGAAGTTATGCGCCTTAAGCATACTCTGTTAGTCCAGTCGCTTGGAGCAGAGCTAAGCTCTAAAGTGGGATGTTTAGGAGCTAAGTTACTCATAGCTGGAGTTGTGTTTCTAGCCAACCTAATCGTTCTAGACACCCAGACCTTAGATGTCATTCTTAGTATGGATTGGTTAACCAAACACAAAGACGTGCTAGATTGTGGCTGACGAGCCATTACAATCGAAGACACTAAAGGAAACAAGGTAGAGTTTCAAGCTACCTCGGTGCGTGATGGACACCTGATAGTCAATAGTTTGAAGGCACTTGCTTTGGAAGATGTGCCTATTGTCAGAGATTATCCAGATGTGTTTCTAGAGGAATTACCCGGAATGCCACCAGATCGTGATATCAAGTTTGTCATCGATCTAGTGCCTGGAACAGCACCTATTTCTAAGAGACCCTATCGGATGCCGGCCGATGAGTTAGTGGAAATGAAGAAGCAAATAGAAGAACTTCTGGAGAAAGGTTTTGTGAGACCTAGTTAAATGCGCCATGGGGAGCACGGTTTTGTTAAATCGGGAAGAAAGATGGAAGCATGAGGATGTGCATCGATTATCGATCTCTCAATGAAGTCACCATCAAGACCTCGGATTGATGATCTGTTCGATCAGATGAAGGGAGCCGGAGTGTTCTCAAAGATCGATCTGCGATCTGGTTATCATCAATTGAAGATTTGCCCTAAGGATATACCTAAGACCGCTTTCTCAACGTGGTACGGACATTATGAGTTCTTAGTCATGTCCTTTGGTCTGACTAATGCCCCCGCCTATTTCATGAACATGATGAATAAAGTATTCATGGAATATTTGGATAAGTTTGTAGTGGTGTTTATTGATGATATTTTGGTCTACTCCAAGTCTGAAGAGGAACATGCTGAGCACTTAAGGTTAATCCTAGAGAAACTCAGGGAGCATCAGTTGTATGCAAAGTTTAGTAAGTGTGAGTTCTGGAAAAAGGAAGTTGATTTCCTTGGTCATGTGATGACAGCCGAGGGAGTAGCCGTTGACCCCATTAAAGTCAAGGCAGTACTACATTGGGAACAGCCCAAGACTGTCACTCAGATTCGCAGTTTCTTGGGAATTGCAGGATATTATCGCCGTTTCATTGAAGGATTCTCAACGATTGCTAGGCCTCTTACGCAGTTGTTGAAAAAGGAAAAGGAAAAGAGGTTCACTTGGACCCCAGCCTGTGAGGAAAGTTTTCAAGAGATGAAGAAGCGTTTGACCTCAGCCCCAGTGCTAATTTTGCCAGACATCCGCAAAGATTTTGATATTTACTGTGATGCTTCGCGTCAAGGATTAGGATGCGTCCTGATGCAAGAAGGAAGAGCTGTCGCTTATGCGTCAAGGCAATTAAGGCCTCATGAAGAGAATTACCCTACCCATGATCTGGAATTAGCTGCCGTAGTACACGCTTTAAAGATTTGGCGTCATTACCTTGTCAGTAACCGCTGTGAGGTATATATGGATCATAAGAGTCTGAAGTATATTTTCACTCAGTCTGACTTGAACATGAGACAGACAAGATGGTTAGAGTTGATAAAGGATTATAACCTTGGAATCCATTACCACCCTGGTAAAGCTAATGTAGTTGTAGATGCTTTAAGCCGTAAGAGCTATTGCAATGCCGTGGAAGTAAAAGACGTTTGTTCGGAACTTCAAGAGGAAATTCGGAAGCTGAAGCTAGAGGTTGTGTCTGAAGGATTTGTAGCCAGTCTAGAGGTGCATTCTACTTTGGAAAAGCAGATTCGAGAAGCTCAACCAAAGGACCCCGTATGCTCAGACATCAAGCTTAAAATGACAGAAGGAAAATGTAAAGACTTCACCTTAGATGATCAAGGTATACTGTGGATTAATGGACGTATTTGCGTACCAGATGTCGATGGTTTGAGACAGCTGATTTTGAAAGAAGCCCATGATTCAAAGTATTCAATTCACCCTGGTAGTACTAAGATGTACAAGGATGTTAAGAATAAATTTTGGTGGCCAAACATGAAGCGAGAAGTTGCAGAGTTCGTTGCCTTGTGCGACGTATGTCAGAAGGTAAAAGCAGAGCACCAGAGACCAGCAGGTCTGTTGCAACCTTTGAAGATTCCAGAGTGGAAGTGGGAAGAGATCCGAATGGATTTCATTACCGGTTTACCCAAGACTCAATTGGGTTACGATTCAATTTGGGTAATAGTGGATCGCTTGACTAAGGTTGCCCATTTCTTGCCAGTCAAAACCACTTACTCAGGAGACCGCCTTGCAGAATTATACATGTCAAGGATTGTTAGTTTGCACGGTGTGCCTAAGAAGATAGTGTCAGATCGAAGATCTCAGTTTACCTCTCATTTTTGGCAGAGTCTGCATGAAGCCTTAGGGACTCATCTGAATTTCAGTACTGCATACCATCCCCAGACAGATGGACAGACTAAAAGAGTTCATCAAATATTGGAGGATATGTTAAGAGCTTGTGCCCTAGCCAATGCTACCCGTTGGGATAAGAGTTTGCCGTATGCAGAATTTTTGTACAACAACAGTTATCAGGCCAGTCTGCAAATGTCACCGTTTGAAGCTTTGTATGGTCGTGCCTGTAGAACCCCTTTGAATTGGTCAGAAACAGCCAAACATTTGGTTTTTGGGCCAGACATTATTCAGGAAGCAGAAGAACAAGTGGCTATGATCCGAGAAAGGCTAAAGATAGCCCAATCGAGACAGAAGAGCTATGCTGATAATCATCGTCATGATCTCAGCTTTGAACCAGAGGATTTTGTTTATCTTCGAGTTACTCCCCTCAGAGGTGTAAAGAGATTTCATGCCAAAGGGAAGCTTGCCCCTAGATATGTTGGTCCGTTCAAGATATTGGCTCATCATGGGGAAGTAGCCTATCAATTGGAGCTGCCGCAGTTGTTAGCAGGAGTACCTGTTGTCTTTCATGTCTCCCAGTTGAAGAAGTGTCTTCGTGTGCTAGAAGAACAGGCCTCGTTGGAGTCAATCGAATTGAAAGAAGACCTCACCTACAAAGAGCAGCCAATCAAGATTTTGGACATCACAGAGCATCATACCAGAAGCAAGACCGTTCTTTTTTGCAAGGTTCAGTGGAGCAACCACTCCGAAGGAGAAGCCACGTGGGAGCGTAAGACGAGCTGAAAGCCGAGTTCCCTAGCCTTTTCTCTAGCTAGCCTGAATCTCGGGGACGAGATTCCTTTAAGGTGGGGAGGTTTGTAACATCCCAATTTTCTGAGCCTTAAAAATCTTTTAAAGAGTTAGTAGGATAAAATTCATCATTTGGGTTTTATTTGTTTTAATTCAAAAACTTAATATGGACTTTGTACACCAAAACAATTTAATATGATTAAAGTCAACATGAACAATGGTCAAAACTATTTTGTTTGAGTTCCTTGAGCTTGGATATATTTTCTAGAATTTTCTAGAATTTTTCTGAGTTCATTTGCTATTTTCTAAATTTTATTTGGAGTTCTTGCTATTTTCTAAAAAGAAAAACTATTAAATCTCAGATTAATTCCGGGCTAAAACCCACTTCCTATTCCCTCAGCCCATTCAGTCTTGGCCCAATTTCTTTTAGCTTTTGGCCCAGCCTGCCTCGGCCTTTTCTTTCCCCTTTGCTTTCGGCCCACTACTTTTTCCCTCGGCCCGCTCGCTTTACTGCTATGATCCATTGCAAGCGTGCGCTTTCTCTCCCTGCCAAGTGGGACCGCCGCCAATGCCACGTCCTTCTCGTCTTCACCATGGACTCGTCTTCTTCCATAAGCTCGCCGGACGCCATGGTCGCCTTCTAAGCCCGCCCAACAACGGTTTAGCTATCTAAAATCCATGGATTATCTGCCAAACTTCGACTCTATCTCCTCCGCATCCTTTGGGATTTGAACCGCAGCTCGAATTTGTTCCTATCTCTAGAATCCGGCTAGCCTGTATCAATCTCAATTTGGGGATTTCCAATTCCGGTACACCCTGGCCCTATAAAGGGGACCCCTGGGTTCGTCGTCGCAGCCCCAACCCAGATCCGCCATCCACTTCACCCCATTTGCCCTCGAGCCACCACGATTTGGAGTTTTGGGGTTTTTGGGCCGCAGCCCAATTCTCCAAAATTTATCGCCGTCGGTCGTGCTCTGCCTCCGTGGAGTACACCATCACCTTTCCCGACACCAGGGCGTCATCAGGGACCTCCACGTTGTCTTGGAGCGTCTCCGGTTGCCATCCCCGACAACACCGCATTTTCATCCTCCGCTCCGGCGCCGATACCGGCCACCACCGTCGTTCTCCCGTGCCAAGAAGCCCACCACCAGGTCCGCAATAGTCTCTGCTAACCGGTAGCCTAACCGTGGTCGCCGGCCCGAGCCTGAGCCGTTGTTGCGGATGAGCAAAGACCTCATGGCGTTGGCGTCCATTGTAGGTGTGGACGCCAGGTCACCAAGCCATCTCACCGCCACATCTGCGCCACATCGCCTCCGTTGCTTGCGTGGCATCCCTGTCAGAGCCCGCGTGCCATCTCACCCCAATCCAGATCCAAACATCTCGATGAACCTGTTCCACCATGGGCCAAGTCTCTGACGGGTGGTCCCCCACGTGTCAGTTGACTGTTCTGTGAACCAATGGACCGAGGGCCCACATGTCACCCACACTACCTTTTCTCCGGATTTATTTTAATTCAGAAATTCCTTTGCTGACGTCAGCCGACATCATTATTCCGATTTTCTGTTAAAAAAATAATTCGGTATAATCCAAAATTAGGGTTTTCTTTAGATATTCAACCTTCCAAAGGCCATATCTTTTGCATCCGAACTCGATTGAGCCCATTCAAATTTCTAAATTCATCTAAATTCGAGATCTACCTATTTGAGATTTTTATTTAATTTTTGGAGTTTTTTTGCCTCTGTTTTTATTTATTTTTGTTTGTTTGTTTCGTTTACGAGTAGACGTTGATACCTCGGGAGGTTTTGAAGAGCAAGGAGCATCTCAAGACCAAGATCAATACCAAGACCTATTCCAAGGCAAGTTATACCTTTGATCATATTGAACCTAGTTTTCAAAAGTTATATTGATTTAAATTATTACATCTACTTTAATTATTTATTTCAATGCTTTTGGGATTAGTTAATATCCAATTTGTTATGACCTCCTTGTCTAATTGTATGCCATAATCTTTTGTCACCCTAGTTCGGTTTATTTAGTTGGTGCTATTGTATTACCAACGTGGGATGGTTAGATGCGATTAGATTGCTTAGCCATGCTACGAGTCATCATCTCATGTAAGTTGCAAATATAAATTTGACTAAGTGATTATGGAACTATGTGATAAAAGCTATGTGTACTATGTGCTATTACTCGTTGATGGCATATGTTGCACTTAACCAACAGGGTGGGAAAAGGTTTTGGACAAGGGCGAGTGGTCTGGTATACTTTTATGGTGGATCTGTGTTGGCGGGAATGATAGGTTAGAATTTGGAAGTCTTGCCCCGGTCAATTAAGGACTTAACTTTGTGCGCCATTGAACTGAGCCTCTCGTACAACCACGTGCCTAATGGGACAGGCCTAACTTAGTAAGTTATGGAGTCTTCACATTGATTACTCAGGTTGTAGGTTAGCTGTGTCGGATTGGGTGGAGGTGTGTACTACCAAGTAGTCGCATCACGGGGCGGTTCGCCGTGTCCCTGTCCAATGGTGTGCGTCTGTGGCGGCTAAGCATACCGGGAGTGTCAATGTCGAGATGAAGTTTCTGAACTGTTTTGTTACGGCTAGTGCTAGCTACACTAGTTGTATCTTGTGGGTAAAGTGTACAACCTCTGCAGAGTGTTAAACAAATCTATTCGAATAGCCACATCCGCGGTCATGGACATGCTCAGTGATTTCACACGAGGGGTAGATTTTCATGAAAACCTTGGGAAGGGAGCTGTGTGACCTAAGTCATATGGCTATGTGAATAACTTGTTTAGGTATGTGTCTTTGTGAACTAAAACTATCAAATTATTATTGTCTATTTGTTTTGAGTTATGCTTTCAATCTATTACTTGTATTTAAATTGCAAATGCTGCATTTCTGCAAAAGAACCGCAGAAGCCATTTCTTTGGAATAAGCCTGCATCTATAATTGCATTTCTGTGGTATGACTTGCGAGTACGGTGTGTACTCATGCTTGTTGTAAAACATGCAATAGAAGAGGAGGAGTCTTCGCCTGCTTTCGAGGAGGAGTACATCGAAGGTGCTTGATCGTAGGGTCTTGATCCCAGTCAGTTGCCTGTGGTGAATTGATGGGATTCCGCTGAAGTTTCTTCGTTTCGCTACTATTTTATTTCTTGCTAGCCCTGCGTGGCTTAATAATTGTAAACTCGACCATAAGGTCAAAACCCTTATTTATTATCAAATTACTCGTTTATGTTATTAATCGCTTGTGTGGATCGATATTCACCTATGTTGACACTGTGTGCACTAGCGTGATCCTGGACTAGTGCATTATACACAGAGGGTCCAGAATTGCATATTTTGGGTCCCGACATAATTCGATCTCTTGGTCACCTGAGAAGTTGTAGCTATGCTTGTGAAGATTCCAGGAAATTTGGATTCATGTCCTTTGGAGTTTTGACTCAAAAGTTATGGATTGTCCTTTGATAGTTGTTTGTTTGGACAGATTGGGATTTGGGAGTATATCGGTTAAGTTTTAGGTTGCGGTTAGGAGCGATTAATTTCAGTTTGTTCCATTGCTATAATGTACACTTTTGAATGGTACACTTAGTATAATTTATGATTGCCAGGTGGTGGTGAGCACCGGCGCTAAAGCCTTCCTATCGTCGTCATCCGTCTCACGGTTTAGGCAAGTGCAATCTGAATTGTCTTGATTGTTGAATCGTTCAAAGTGATTGTTGCTTATGATATGGCTAAAATTTTATGAATTTCGAATAATTCCAGTATTATATGAATCCTTTCGTGGTGGATATTCCATGCTTTGTTGAGAGTATGTTTTCAATTCAATGTATTTATTCATCCATTCATTCATTCATGTTTCACCCATAGGAGTGGGTAATGAAGTCCCATCATTCCAATATGGAAAAATAAGACCCGTCATTCCAATATGGACAAATTGGATCCCCGTTTGAAAGATTCTTCATACAGGCATTGGATCCCCGCAATTTGGATAATGCGGGCTTGGGTGAACACCGACGGATATTCACTAGCTATACCGGTATAAGTAGAAGAGAAGAGCATGCATTTTCATTCTTGCATAATATTTCTGCCGTGGTGGATATTCCATGCTTTGTTGAGAGTATGTTTTCAATTCAATGTATTTATTCATCCATTCATTCATTCATGTTTCACCCACGGAGTGGGTAATGAAATCCCATCATTCCAATATGGAAAAATAAGACCCGTCATTCCAATATGGACAAATTGGATCCCGTTTGAAAGATTCTTCATACGAGGCATTGGATCCCATAATTTGGATAATGCGGGCTTGGGTGAACACCGACGGATATTCACTAGCTATACCGGTATAAGTAGAAGAGAAGAGCATGCATTTTCATTCTTGCATAATATTTCTGCCGTGTTACTTATGTATTCAAATATTGTGAATGACATATTCTTGTTCCAGCATTTTCCATATTATTCTGTTGTAATTGCTGAGTCGTGGAATCACTCTTGCTAGTGTTTGTTTGTTTTAGGTAAACACTAAAGACAGCATGCTTTGGGAGGGAGTAGTCACATGGATAACTTCACTCATTTCACATATTTCACTTTTGGTTAATGAACCTGCTATTATCATTTAGTTGAGAATTTTGGAATTGTAATAATTGGCGTCCTAGTGGTTGCTATTGTCCATCGTTATGTTTTGGATGATCTAGTTAATGCTTTATGCTCATTAGACTTATTCTTAATAGTAATGCTCTTGAATGGATTATTATGATCGTACAATTAGAGCTTTGTTATGTTGCTGAAATTTAGAACAAATTTTATAATCGTCCTCTTATGTGTTGGACTTTTACTGTCAGAAGTTGATAGAATGTTGAAATTAAATTGTATTGTTGATTTGTGTTAGAGTGTTAGGTAACATTTTGGCTTTCGCATAGCCAGGGTATTACACACTGTGTATAGGTTGGTATGGCGGTTAAGCACACTAGGAGTGTCAATGCTTGAGATGAAGTTTCCGAAACGTTTTGTTATGATTAGTGCTAGCTACGCTAGTTGTATCATGTGGGTAAAGTGTGCAACATCTGAATAGTGTTAAATTAATCTATTCGAATAGCCGCGTCCATGGCCATGGACTTGCTCGGGGATTTCACATGAGGTGTAGTGTTCATAAAACTTTGGGAAGGGAGCTGTGCAATCTAAGTCATATGGTTGTGTGAATAACTTGTTTAGGCTATGTGTCTTTGTGAAATCAAACTATTAAAATTAATATTGTTTATTTGTTTTACTTTATGTTTCAATCTATTATTTGTATTCAAATTGCAAATGTTGTATTTCTGCAAAAGAACCATAGAAGCCATTCCTTTGGAATAAGCCATCAAGTATAAATTGCATTCTGTGGTATGACTTGCAAGTACGGTTGTGTACTCATGCTTGCTAAATCAAATCAACAGAAGTGGAGGAGTCATCGCCTGCTTTCGAGGAGGAGTTCTACAAAGGTGCTTGATCGTTAGGGTCTTAATCCCAATCGGTTGCCTATGGCGAATTGATGGGATTCCACTGAAGTTATTTGTTCCACTGCTATTTAATTCTCTGTCAACCCTGCGTGGCTTAATAAGTGTAAACTCGATCATAAGGTCAAAACCATTATTTGTTAATCAAATTACTCGTTTATGCTATTAATCGCCCCATGTGGATCGATATTCATCTACGCTGACACTGTGTGCACTAGCATGATCGGACTAGTACATTATACATAGAGGGTCCATAATTGCATTTTTTGGTCCCGAAAATTATTCAGCCAGATCCTTCCCATTTTGGACATGTGGTTGTACGGTAGTGCTTAGTTTGGATAGTCACAAGCGTCGATCATTAATATGACTTGGGTGGAACTTACCACAATACAAATGCTCGTGCTCTAGCTACACTCGCGTATTCTTACCACCCGCCCAAGTCAAAAACAAGTTTGCCCCATTTTATTTTATTTTCCAAATACTAATATTTCCTAATGTCATACATTTCTCAAAAAGGATTTGCAAAAAAGGTAATATTGGTGTCCTCCCATTAGGTGGTCGAGATTGAAGCATGTCTAAGCAATTCTACCATGTTTAACTAATCCACAATGTTGTAATCAATATTGCGGAGTTACTATGCTAGGGTTACAAAGGCATAAGTTAACAATTATCAAGGAAGGCATTAACAACTTTTAGGTTTAACTAACAACCTACAATTTGAACTCATCATTTTATGTGAAATAGCAATGCATAATACTTTTAAAAGCTAAAAACAATATTTAAAAATTATAGGTACAAAATGGTCAAAAGTGACTCGCCTTCGTCGAAGGTTGAGCTCACGGCCAGGGGCGGACCCACCATTCTGGCGAGCTCTGGCATCCGCCAGAGCTACCGCCGACTACCAACCCCGGTCTTTCCTCCACCGGCGTCGGAGAAGACAGGCTCCTGCGTACATAGCTCGAGCCTTCGTTTCTTGCTCTTCAGACGTCTTGGCTCCAAATCCTCCGTTGTTGGGCCGGCCCACCGAGCCCAACTGAGACTCCCCAAACCCAAGTCCCATTTACTCTCTGTCTCTCACCGACTCGCCCAATCCCCAAGTCCCTGCTCCCTCTCACAGTCTCGCCCAACCCTAAGCGTGGCGGCGGGAACGCAAAGTGGCGAGGCGACGCAGTCTTGGCGCGGGTGTGCTGTGGGGCGACCGACGGAGGCGGGCGAGGCGAGGCTAGGCCTCGGCGGCGGGCGCGGGTAGGACTCGAAATCTAGATCAATCCAGCCAGGGCTTGGCAAGCAGCGGGCGTGGCGGCGAGCCGTGAGCGCTTGAGCAGCGGGCAAGAAAGGGCGGCCAACGGAGCGCAGCCGAGGCGCCCATGAGTTGGCGCGGCAAGCGCCGAGCCGTTGATCGCCGAGGGCTCGAGCCTCGAGCATCGAGGGCCGAGCGCGGCGACGCTTCTCGAGTCGAGGCTCCAGCGGCGAAGCGACGTTGTTCCCAGCGCGCGTTCGAGGACGGGTCACCATCTTTGCGAGCTGCGATGGATTGCCAAGAAGGTCAACCTCGCCGCGTCGCGACGGACAATGGTGAAGCTGGCGAAGGATCGACTCATTCGTGCGGCGATGGTCGAGCCGTGGGTCGCCACAAGACGCCGATCCATCCGGTGTGGTTTCCTCTCTTTCTTGGTTAATTTTTTGGGGATTTTGGTGTGGCGTGTAGATATGTTGTTCTCGATCGCTGGAGCCTAGCATTTGCATTTGGCATTGCGAGATTTAGTTCAGTAACTTTGGCATCACGAGCTTGTCTTGGAATCTTCTTGGTGTTCATCTTGTTCACAAGTTGTCTTGGAATATTAATTGACGTGAAGAGGACGATTACGACGCTTCGACTCTGCCATAGCTAAAATGTAATCCTGGGTCCGCCACTGCTCACGGCGTCTGGTTGATCCAAATTGACTTCGGCGGCGACGGACTCTACATGTGTGAAACGCGACAAATAAATAATGGAAATAAAATAATATCCAAAAATTATAAAATTAGTAGCAAAAGAGAGATTATGAATTTAGAAACAAGAATCGATGGAATCAGAGTTCGTATGGGGGAGACCAAACGTCCAAAAATAAGAAGTCACATGAAATGATAGAAAATCTTGAAAAAGAAAAAGAGGGAATATTCCTTGGCATCTTTTTGCTGGAAATTTTGGATTAAAGTGTGGCTGACTTTAGGGCCCCATGTGTAAGTGAGTGAGAGAGAGATGAAAAGGAGAGGGACTGAGTATGATAGGTGGGACCACACTGTAAGTGACTCAAAGAAACTCACAGAGAAAGAACAGAGGAGAGGAAAGGAGTGCACGAGCATGGGGCAACCGGTGGTGAGGGGCTGTGCGACGGCCGACGGAGACCCAAAAAATGGAATGGCCATGGAGGGGGGAAGAGGTAGGAGGTGGCGGTGGCGGTGCAGGTGGCCGGAAGCTATGCTGGTGGCGGGGAGAGCGCATAGGCGGTGTGGGCGTAAGGCGCTCTACAGTGGCCGGGCCAAGGCGGCGGGGGCATGAGTTGCGCGGCGATGAGGAGAAGGTGAGGGTAGAGTCGGGGTTGCTCGGGGGTGATCAAGGATAGGCGGCGCGCGGGGATGGAGGTGTGGTGGCGAGGGTGGCGACGGCAGCATGATTTCCAAAATTGAGGGAAAAATGAGGAAGAACCTCGGGAACGTGAGATGACGCGGCTAGTTGGGCGAGAAGAACAATGAAGCAGCTGGAACGGAGAGAAGGGGAGTGGCGGCCGATGATGGGCAAGATCGACTGTGGCGGTGTCGGCAGTGCTCTAGTGGGCGTAAGAGGTAGAGAGAGAGTAAGGGAGAGGAAGAGGATAGAGGAGGGGAAAGGAGAGGCACAACATGCCTCTTTATAGGCGGAGAAGGGGCAGCACGGGCGATGCGCACAGCATGAGCGCACAAGCATGGGCAAGGCGCCGGGCAAGGGGATGGGAGAGCACGTGGATTGCAGAGCATGGGCATGAAGGCGGTGACATGGGCACAAACGGAGGGCTCGGGGCAACGCAGAGGCATGGGCACACGGGTGGTCGCCGAGTTGAGCAGTGGCAAGTGTAGCGAGAGCAGAGGCATGGGGAAAAGAAAGAAAGGAGAAAGAAAGAAAAAGGAAAAGGAAGGGAAGGGAAGGAAAAGAAATAAAAAAGAAAAAAAGAAAATGAAATGAAATGAAAAGGGCCAGAAAAAATTCAAATTTCGAAATTTGAATTTGGAATGTGACGATGAGATTCGAATTGAGACGATGGAATATGAATTTGAACTTCGGATCAGGAATGAAAATATATGCAAAAACTCCAATTAAACCCCAACATTTTGAATTAATTAATCTAAATTAATTTTTTTGAAAAGGACAAATTTTGGAATGTTACAAACCTACTCACCCCCCCACCCCAGAAAGAATCTCAACCCTAAGATTCGGATGGACTGGGAAAAAGATTGGGGTACTCTGCTCTCAAATCCTCTTCGTGCTGCCAGGTTGCTTCCTTCTCTGAATTATTGCTCCACTACACCTTGTAGAAACGGACGATCTTGCTCCTCTTCAGTCGCTCTGCTACTTCTAGAATCTTGACAGGTTGCTCCTTGTAGGTGAGATCTTTCTGCAGATCAATTGCGTTGAACAGCATCTGCTCCTTTGGAACGTGCAAGCACTTCTTCAATTTTGACACATAGAAGACGTCATGCACATCTGAAAGCTAAAGTGGGAGCTCCAATTTGTAGGCAACTTCTCCTTTTCTGACCAGAACTAGAAAATATCCGATGTATCTTGGTGCAAGTTTCCTGCTTACTCTGAAACGACGTATTCCGTTAAGAGGTGAAACCTACGGGTACACGGAATCTCTAGGTGCAAAGGTTAGATCATGGCGACAGTTATAAGCATAACTCTTCTGCCTAGATTGAGCTATTTTCAATTTTTTTCTTGAATTTTCCGCACCTCTTCTTCGGCCTCCTTCAAAACATCTGGTCCAAACACTTGTCGTTCTCCGGTTTCATTCCAATACAAAGGAGTTCTGTAGTTTCTTCCACGTAGAGCTTCAAAAGGTGACATTTGCAAGCTTGACTGATAACTATTGTTATAAGAAAATTTCGCATACGGCAGGCTTACATCCCAACTTGCACTATTAGTTAAAGCACATGCTCTTAACATATCTTCAAGAGTTTGTATGTCTATCTGCAAATGGTAAGCTACAATGAAATTCAAGTTGGTACCCAAAATTCCCTGCAATTTCTGCTAGAATCTTGAGGTGAACTGTGATCCTCGATCTGATACGATCTTTTTGGTACTCCATGCAGACATACAATTCTTGTCATATACAACTCCGCGAGTCAATCTCCCGAGTAGGTAGTCTCCACTGGAATAAAATGTGCACCTTTTGATAACCGATCCACAACAACCCGGATAGAATCATATCCAGATTTTGTTCTTGGCAGACCAGTGATAAAGTCCATTCTAATTTCTTCCCATTTCCATTCTGGTACATTTAAAGGTTGCAGTAATTCGGTAGGTCTCTAATGTTCCGCTTTAACCCGCTGACACACATCACAAAATGTTACATATTCAGCAATTTCTCTTCTCATGCTTCACTACCAATATCTCTCGCGAAGATCTTGGTACATCTTTGTACTACCTGGATGAATCAAATATGCATATTCATGGGCTTCCTTCAGAATCAAATCTTTAATTTCTTGCAGATTTGGTACAAAGATTCTTTTTCCAAACCAAATAATGCCCCTCTCATCTTATGAGAATCCTGGTGCTTTGCCCTTTCTCATGTTATCCTTGATTTCCTTAACGTCCGGGTCTTCCTTCTGAGCTTCCCTGATGTAATCTTCCAGAGTTGGTTGGAGTTCAACGGTATTCACACATCCCTCATCAACTAATTCTTGGTTGAGTCGTTGAAATTCCTCACGTAGTGCAGGCTGACTTTCCTTAATCATCACGTTATTGCAATAGCTTTTTTACTTAAGGCATCGGCTACCACATTAGCTTTACCAGGATGATAGTGTATTCTAATATCATAATCCTTGTTTAACTCCATTCATCTTCTTTGCCTTATGTTCAGATCTGCCTGAGTGAAAATGTATTTGAGACTCTTACGGTCGGTATAGATCTCACAACGATTTTCAACATGGTAATGCCTCCAAATTTTTGGAGCATGCACAACTGCGGATAACTCTAAATCATGGGGTGGGTAGTTCTGCTCATGCGGACACAGTAGTCTTGAAGCATAAACTACTGCCTTGCCTTCTTGCATTAACACACAACCTAGACCTTGTTTTGATGCATCACAGAAAATCTTAAAGTTTTTTCGGATGTCTAGCAAAACCAACACTGGCATAGTAGTTAACCTCTTCTTCAGTTCTTGAAAACTCTGCTCACAAGCAAAGGTCCATTCAAATTTCTTTTCTTTCTAGAGCAATTCGTTGAGGGGTTTGGCAATCTTCGAAAGGCATTCAATAAAACGACAGTAGTAACCGGCTAAACCAAGAAAACTTCTGATTTCCAGAACTGACTTGAGTTGCTTCCAGTTAAGTACATCCCTAACTTTTCCTGGATTCACTGCTACTCCTCCAGCAAAAATTACATGCCCCAAGAAAGCAGCTTCATTCAACTAAAACTCGCACTTACTGAATTTAGCACACAACTAGTGCTCTCTGAGTTTATCTAGAACTAACCTCAGATGTTTCTCATGCTCATTCTTATTTTGAGAGTAAATAAGAATGTCATCTATGAATACCTTTACAAACTTATCCAACTATTCCATAAATACCTTGTTCATCAAGTTTATGATGTAAGCTGGTGCATTTGTTAGACCAAATAACGTCATTGTACATTCATAAAGACCATAATGAGTGGTGAACGCAGTCTTTGGAATATCAGACGGCCTTATCTTCAGCTGATGATATCCAGAGCGTAGATCAATCTTGGAAAAAACACTTGCTCCCTCTAACTAATCAAACAAGTCATCAATTTGCTGCAAAGGATACTTGTTCTTCATTGTGACTTCATTCAGGGACAGATAATCCATGCACATTCTTAAATTGTTTCTCAAGACTGCGTTCAGGGACACTTTTTCTTTACGAAGATTACTGGTGCTCCCCAAGGTGATGAACTAGGTTGAATATATCCTTTTGTTAGCAACTATTCAATCTTCTTCTTTATCTCAGCTAGCTCATTTGCTGGTAACCAGCAAGGTCTCTTAGATATAGGAGCTGTACTAGGTACTAAGTCAATGATGAACTCAAACTCTCGGTCCAGTGGCATTCTGGGTAGTTCATCGGGAAACACATCTGGGTATTCCCACACTACCGGCATGCTTTCTAAAGGCATGCCCTTCATGTGGTTTAGAACACAACTCTTCTTTGATGGTTTGTTGGACACAAACTCCACTCGAATATATACCTTCAGCATAGGGGTGAAAACAGATCGGATACGGACGGATAATGGCTCTGCCATATTTGTTTTCATATTTTTTTCCTAGATGCGGATACGAATACGGATACCCCGGATACGAATACGGATGTGAATAATATCGAATACAACTACGGAGCGAATATGAATCGAAATGAATAAGGTCACGGATATTTTTTCGGAACATAAAAACCCCTTAAATTGCATGCCAGAAATTAACGAAAACATATAACTAGTTTGTTTGATGCAAATATTCATCAATTGTTCATATTTTCAGCATCCAGAGTTACTTCATAGTCCTTGTAAACTACTTTTGAGCAAGTTTTATTGATCCTCTAGATATCAAGTACACCTTACCAACCTCAATTAAGTCATAAAACTGATCAAGCACCGAATTGTAACATGTTGCACGAATTTCTCCACCATATGAATCAAGAATAAGCGTATTTAATGACAATCATTACAATAAACATTTATTACAACAAATAATTATTACAAACAGTTCATGCCCCCTCCACTTTTTTTCGGGCTTAGGACCGGCACCAGCAGTGTTAGGCACGCCACCCTACCCTCACATGTACCCCCAAGTGTATAATTAGAAACTACTCTCATTTGGCCCTTCATCCATTCACGCACATAGCACCCCAAAAATGGTTGTTGGTGTTAGTATACAAATCAAATTGCTAAATTTATTTAATGTATTTTATATTTTAGTTATTTAGGAATTTTACTTTGGATTTAAGTATTGGAATAAAATTGGTAATTTTATTTTTATTTGAATTTCATATTTTTTATTGAATTTAGTATACAAATCTAATTATCAATTTTTATTTTAATTCTAAATTATAATTTTTAAAATTTATATCAAAACCAAATTGCAAATTTTATTTTATTTTTATCCTGAATTTCATTTTTGCTAGATTTTGTATACAAATCTAATTTCATTTTTTGTGATACTACAAAAAGTTATGCATCTTATTCTAAACTGATAATGCAAAGAATAAACCACACTTTACATGTTAACGAGAATTGATTAAGCATCAGAATAGACAACATACTTGGCATTGGCAGCTAATATTTTCCCTAACCTCTCCCACCTAATTCTTTACTCACGTTTCTCTCTCCTCACCTCATCCACTCATTCTGGTCACTAGTCTTCTTCTTTCCTCATTCCATTCCTTCGTTCTTTGATTCCTTCACTGCTTCCTCCCTCCAGCTGAGTCCAGCACCGCCCTCGGCCAGCCCCACTAGCACCGCTGCCTCCGGTGCTGCTCGCCTCGCCTACCGCCGAGCTCGACCACGTCGCCGTGGAGTGCCCAAGGACCAAGGCTGTAGCGGCTCGTGCTCCCCAAGCTCTTCTCCGGCGACAAGGCGCACCTGTTGAAGCTCATTCCGCGATGGCATCTCCTCGAGCACCTCGAGCTCGACTCCAAGCAGTGTAGCTCCGCCGGTCGCCGCCCCTCTCCGCAGCCGCCGGGAACCTCAGCCGGCCGCGCGCCTCCTCCCCGCACACCACCACATTCTCGTCGTAGTCCTCGGACTCTGCCCTGGCCTAGAAGAACTCGTCCGCAAGGTCGTCGAGGCTGACCTCCGGCAACCTCCCTCCTCCCCCGTCGCGGCCGCCCCTCACCTTGTTCACAAACCTCGAGGAGGGCGTCACCGCGTCCTTTGGAGACGGCGACGGCGGTAGGCTATCTAATTCTGGGTGTAGAGACGCAATAAAAAGCGTCTAAATAAAAACGTCCCTAGTACACTATTTTGTTGTAGTGCTCGTTGTCGTCGGCTGTGTCTCCTCACCAAAATGCACTAGGGAATTGAGGGCGGTCTCTGGAGCTCAGCGTGGGGAGGGGAGAGGGAGAGACTGATGGACGAAGGCGTGGGTGACTATAATATATAAGGACAGTGCCAAAACATTTTGCCTCTCACGCACGTGTCCAAAAATTTCTGCCTTCCCACGCTGCTAATCACAGATGATTTCAAACCAAAACCATCTGTGATGACCATAATTTCATAGAAGGTTCTTGTTAAGAACTGGCTATATCATAGTGCTCATCCAGAAAACACACGGTTGGACCCGAGTATCTACATATGGTTGATTACACAATCTGGAATGAAAGAAAATTCAAACTGGACGGCGAACGAACGGTGAAAAGGGGTGTTGAAACTTCAGAGGCCATTTTGAGGCCCTAGGGTTTTCACTTTTTCGGAGCTTTCCAACGAGCCAAAGAATGTTGCAATCCGAGTTAGTATGCAAAAGTTATGGCTGTTTTACCGGACAGTGCGCGAAACCGAAATTATCACAGACAGTTTTTTAATAAGAACCGTCTGTGATAATGATGTATCACAGATGGTTCTAGCCATCGCTAGTAACATAGGCAGTCATGCTTGTTAAACCGTTTGTGATAATTACAACACTAACGGTTTCCTAAAACCGTTTGTGATGAGGCGTCCAGTATAGCCTGTTTTGTAGTCACTACTACGTAAATACTATCTTGGGCGCTTTGATCCTGACAGTTCATCGAAACCGTCAGATTAAACACAATCTCGAGCGGTTTTTGTTTACCCACCGCTGTGTTATTCTCGCGCTAAAACCGCTCATGAAGTATCATAGGCGGTTCGATAAAAACCGCTCGTGATATTACCCAATATCACAGGCGGTTTTTGGTCGTATGTGATACTTCATAGACGGTTCCAAACATGAACCGTATGTGATACTTCATAGACGGTTCCAAACATGAACCGCTCGTGATATGACCTCTTCACGAGCGGTTTTGTTAAAACCGTCGTGATAATTAACTCATCACGCAGGCGGTGCGAAGGTACATATATAGCTCCCGCCAATGAGTCTTCTTGATCTCCATCTCGGTGCTACGGTAACCACGGAGATCTCAAGCCGGTGAGTCCATCGCCACTGCGTGCGGTTTGAGTATCGCCTCACCTCCGAGCCGCCCGCTCGTGTGGTCCATTTCAGCTATTGTCGTCGAGGAGCTTGCCGCCGTCGCCTCTGTTCACCGATCGACGACCAGCCGCCTTGGACCTTCGCCGACTTCATTGACACCTTCCTCGTGATCGAGGTGAGCTACTGGAGCATAAGCATCCTTTAATTTGAGTAGTTTCAGGCGCCGCCACGGGACATCACCGTCGGTTTGCCTCAGGCGACCTTAGGGCCCTGAGCCACGACTATTAGCAATGCGATGTCCTATTTTAGTTTCTCCTGTAAATTTTTTAGAGGTTTAAACTTTCTGTGAATTTCTCCAAAATTCATACAAATTTCTGTTTTTATACTTTTGTAATTGTTTTTCTTGACAAGATTTTATATTAAAGTTTTGGTGAATTATTCCTGGGATATCATGCCCGAAATAAATCTCTCATTTAATATTTTTACTTTGTTTCATAAAATTTCTTTTGAGTATATGCTGGTTTGTATTTGAGGTTTTTCTTTTAAATAAAAAGTCAAATTCAAACATGCGTATAATTTTATATGGAAATGATCAAAGCAGTTTCTCTAATGCATTTATAATACATATTCCCAGAACTCATATTTTGGGATGTTACAAAAATGGTATAGTACTCCTTTATCTCTTTGAGCATACTCAATAATGATTATAAGATATCTCAAAGTGAGTTCCACTTAAATATTTCATTAAAGTCCACTTTTTATAGTAAAATTTATGAATATACTACTTTTATATATGAAAAAGGTTATATAGCAAAAACAAAAACAAAGGGCTCCAATGAAAAATTTTCAATCAAGTCACATTAGAGTATCTTATAATTGTATTTAAATATACTAAAAGTGATAATAAAATATAATTTGTGTGTTTATGTGGTATATTGGAAGTATGAGTATATACTCCTAAAAATACAAGCAGACGTCTCATATATATATATATATATATATATATATATATATATATATATATATATATATATATATATATATACTAATAGGGTGCCCATGCGTGTAAACGAAGTTCCTAAAAGGGTGACATTAAACATGACATAAAATGAACATCAATTTTCTCTTTAGACATATCAAGCGAAGTACATAAGTATATATTAAGACCAAGCTCCTACACTGTCTCTCGGCTCCGCCAATATACCTGGCTAAGCTCTGCTGCATCGACGTCACATCTTTGCCAACGGGCAATGCTTGCACCGTGTCATCAGCTCCACCGCCATGCGCCATGTCTATGATCACCACCATCACATTCTCCCAAAAGTAAAAAGATTCACGGTCAGTCTTCAACTACATAAGAGTAGAACCCAGGGCACACTTCTAGGTACGGGCGTCTAGGCCCGACGTTTTTAGTAATGTTGTTTATATTTACTTTAGTAACACAAAGGTAATTACATAGAAAACAAAGCATGCATATATTGAAGATGTATACATGGTCTGAAAGAGATTGCAGCCAACAATGAACACAAAAGGCTACTAAACTACAGAGCACTACATGTCAAGCAATTACATAGAACCATCAAAACAACCAAATTAAAGTGCAAACCAAACATGATTTAGCAGCACACATGGCACAATTGGTATGCACACCTCAAGTTTCCAATCTCTAGCATGATTTGGATGAGAATCACAAGAAATCAAGAGCTTTGTTCTATTGTGCTTGTTGGCGCCGCCTAGCAGAGGAGGTAATATGATGGGATGGTCTTTATTTGGTTCAAAGATCCTACCCCAACTCCTACTCCCAAGACACTTAATCACTGTCCTTATTAATCTGCTCTGAAATAAAGAATAGATGTCATTAACTTCTAGTTCCAATCAAAGAAAAAATGTCTAACATTATGTGACGTTATTTCGAAATTGCAAAACAATGCTCTAGGTTTACATGAATGAAACAAAATTTAAGAGCAAGGCAAAGACAAACTATAATCTTACAGGGAGAAAGTAGGGATATAGCTACAAAACTTGTTTCATCTACAACATAAACCAAGAGGTCTCATCAACAAGTTAATCTAAGCTCTCTTTTTACACGTGATCATGAGTTAAAAATAAGCATCTTTTTTCTAGGAGAAAATAAGCATCCTTTGCTTGTCGGATTGAAGGGAAACAACAAATTTGTACCGTAAACTAATGCAATTAGTTCATCTTAGGAGTACGATATGATAATAATGGAAGCAACAATTTTATGGAGGGTCAAAAAAGCAGCAAATGCAGAGAACAAGGAACAGCGGGCACCTGGGCAATGGCGTCCAAATCGAAAGCGGCATGCAAAAGACGCATTGCCACAAGCTCGGTGATGAGGCAGGTCTGCATGCCACAAGCCGCACTAATTACAAAGCCTTGACGTCCAACACAAGGCCGTCGTGGCGACAAGACCCCTTGCACCAAAGAATAGCGCTAGTGCTAGGTCATGGCAAACTCGAGAACTCGATGCATCTGTCGACTAACAAATATAATGCAAGAAGAGTTCATATCAAATTATTCATAGGTACAAATTATGTATATCACAATGTAGTAAAAGAGGAGATCGATGGCCACAAGAGAACGAGGAATTTTGTGTTCACTCAATGTCAGCAGACCATTGGTTGTGAAATCTTTCCTTCAATCATGCTAACCATGTCATGTGGGAACTCCCAAAGCAAGATAAGAGTTCAACAGATGGTTCAGATTCATGAACTCAAATGCCTTTGTTGAAAAAGCATAGTTCATAAAGAGGCATCAGCATGTACAACATCCTTCATAATGGTGTAATGCACACGTACTACTGTAAATATGACCAGGGGCGCCATCAATCCCCAGGCCCCCACAACAAGTAAACATTAGTAGTTTCATTCGTGAAAGATTATAACTTTGACAACAATACTAAATGAACCCAAGATGATTTGCCTAATGTAGGAAAGAACAAGCCACATATTACCTCCAATAGGGCATCACGCACTTGCTGCTTGGAAACACCCAATGGCCCTACCACCGTCCCAATCCCATAAGACCTCTGAGCGCCCAGCAAACACACCTCCCTCGGTGCCGCCGCCACAGCCTAGTTGTTTAGCTATAGCTGGATCATCTCATCATTCATGCTACAAAACACAAGATAGCCAGTCTGGGTGTAACACCCTAGCTATTCGGAAGCCAAGAAGTCACCTAAATCATCTAACACACAACCATAATGCGGAAGAATTTGAATAATATCATCCAATGACATAAAGAGATCACTATTTAATAGAACCATGGCATGAAAATATTCTGAATTCAAGCAAGTATAACGAGGGGTGATCGAAGATCACAAGCAATACTTAATCAACCATAACATAGAGAGGGTTATCAACTACATATAAATTTAATTATTACAGTTCATCATTAACAAATGAAAAATAGAACTAAATCGTAATCTTGGACTTGATTAAGATGAAGTGAATGAGTAGTGCGTGTCTACTCCCTCCCAATAGAGCCAACATCAATGATCACCTAAAAAAACAACGCAAGAATGAGTCCGAGACTCAGCAAGTACAGAAAATAAATGGGACATACAACAAACATGATCATGACAACATCACTGAAGAATATGAATAAATCACAAAACGAATATTTGAATGAATGGAATGAATGAATTGAATGAAATGAAGGGACTACACACATGCATCTACCGGTATAGCTGGTGACACACCCGTCGGTGTTCACCTAAGCCCGCATTTAACAAAATGCGGGGATCCAAGTCCCGTATGAAGAACGTTTCATACGGGTGTCTCAAACTACCCACATTGGAATAGTGGGTCTTACGTGCCCGTACTGGAATTGACGGGTCTTTACATCCCACTCCCGTGGGTGAATCATGAACCATGAATGAATGAATGAATGAATATATATGAATTTGTAAGAAGAAAACTCAAGAAGCATGATTCACATACATGAAACGAAGTAGAAGTCAACGAAACCTACTCACATACCATAGTACTCAGTCATGGCATGAACTTAAAATATTATGAACAATCGACAGCAGTACATCACACAACGTACTTGCCCATATTGGAATAATGGGACTTCACTACCTACTCCCGTGGGTGAACAGGAGCGAAGGAACGAATGAATGTAAGGAACGTAGTCTTATTATTGAAGAATCATGGTATATCAACTATGAAGGGAGACAAGGAATACCAAACTTACCCATTTCATATTCATCAATCAAGTGGAACAAACAACAAACAAGACAAATCAATTGTACTTGCCTCAACCGTGATTCGGAAGTCAACGATAGAAAGCTCTAGCCTCGGGGTTCACCACCACCTGGTAGCCGTAAAACAATATACTAAGTACACCAACCAAAAGTGTACAGCAATGCAATGAAACAGACAAAGAACAAGCGTCCCTAAATGCAATCCCAACAATTAATCAAAACTCTCTCAAATTCTCAAATCTGTCCAAACGAACAGCTGTTAAGGAAAAATTCTTACCTTTTGAGTCAAAACTCCAAAAGCCATGAATCCAATTTTCCTAGAACCTACACAAGCCTAGCTACAACTTCTCAGGTGACCCAAAGATCAAACTAGTTCATCTAAGTCTTTGTTTTTAATCCCGAAGACCGATCTGCCATCTCCGGTACTACTAACTTGTTAATTTCATAACTTTTGTTTGGATCAACCAAACACATTGTTCTAATACTCACTGGAAACTACAGGAAACCAAATATCACAATAAAATTATCTCAAATATTTCCATTGTGCAAACAATGTTGTAAATGGTCAAGTAAAACTCTTCTTGCCACAACAGAGAGGCAGATTACAGCCTGAGCTTCTAAAATTCATAACTTTTCATTTAGAAATCCAAAAATTATGAAATTTAACTTTTTGGAATTAAAATGAACAGACCTACAACTCTCAAGGAGACCAACTGATCCAATTGGGCCGTCTCCCAAATCAAATTTACAGATCTAGGTTCGCTGCACAAGTCCTGAGACTAATTTAGCACTCTGTCTTGCGAAATTCGTAACTAATTAACCGTTTATCCAAAAATTATGAATTAGAACTTTCTGGAAAGATAACAAAAATTCCCATCTATCTCCAGGAGACACTAATCCCTGATTTAGCTCTTTTAGCTAAGAAAGTCACACGAGCATATAACAATGTTAGAAACAAGAAGAGAGGTGGCCTTTTAACATGCTATGAGTGTGGAGAGCTATATCACATCCGGGCAAACTGCCCAAGCTGAAAGGTAAGGGCAACCACAAGGATGAGAAGCCTGCCTGGAAGAAGCCTCAAGGGGGCAAGCCCAAGTATGATGCTGCCAAGCTCATGAAGGCTGCTCACTAAGTCCTTGCCGCTTTTGGAGATCAATCTATGAGCGTTGTGGACTCCGGGAGCGAGGAGGACAAGGAGGAGGAGATCCCTCAAGACAAGAAAGGGAAGGCCAAGGACTTCACCGGCATGTGCTTCATGGCCGACAACGTCGACATCAATGACAATGATGAGGATCGCCACGGAAGGAGGAAGAACACATGGTTCGTCGACTCCGGCTGTTCACGCCACATGACCGGAGACTCAAGATGGTTCACTTCCTTCACGTGGTCGAAGGGTGATGACTTCATCACCTTCGGAGATGATACACAAGGGCGGATCGAAGGAACTAGATCGATCAGGGTGAACAACAAGTTCATTCTCAAGGACGTCGCTCTTGTGGACAAGCTAAGGTACAACTTGCTTTCTGTTTCGCAGCTTCTTGATGATGGCTACGAAACTCGTTTTAAGAAAAATGCCTGCCGTGTGCTTGATTCTGCCGGTGAGCTTGTTTTTGGGATTTCTAGAGTTGGTAAAATCTTTGGAGCTGATTTTTCTGAATCTCTTGTTGGATCTCTCAAGTGTTTAATTGCATCTTCTTCTGATATCTAGCTTTGGCACCGACGTTTGGGGCACGTTGGTTTTGATCATCTGACAAGAGTTAGCGGCCTTGATCTCATGAGAGGTTTGCCTAAACTCAAAGTTGTCAAGGATGTCAGTATAGCGCCTCAGAGGCAAGGCAAGCAAGTTGCCGCCACACCCTTCATTGACTATGGTCATGACCGACGGACCGACGCTTGCTTCATATGGATACTGTTGGTCCTGCTAGGGTTCGGTCAGTCGGTGGGAAATGGTACATTCTTGTCATAGTCGATGATTTTTTGAGATACTCTTGGGTGTTCTTTCTTGCTTCGAAGGATGAGGCTTTTGATCATTATCATGATCTTGTTCTTCGTTTGGCTTCTAAACTTCCTGGTGCCTTACGAGCGATCCGCAGTGACAATGGCACGGAGTTCAAGAATACTTCTTTTGCCTCTTTTTGTGCTGAGCGTGGTATTGAGCATCAGTTCTCTTCTCCACACGCGGAAAACACCATTTTAAATTATTATTCTCCCTTTTGTTTACTTTATTTCGTTAGAAATAATCGGGGTATTACATTCTACCCCCCTTAACAGGATTCGACCCCGAATCTAATCACCGATCTACTCGAAAGAACAAGACAACCTCACAAAACCCACCAGGTTAAATCACTTATTAGATTTCGCTCATATACCCTTACTGACGCTCAATGCCAGTAAAGCACACACTAATAGCACTCTAACAATTAATACTAATAACTGATGATTGTCTAATCATGGAAGCATTCATAGTCCTATCTCTGTTTAGAAATTAGAATGAAATATCTTTAATCTTCAACAATGGAATATTTATAAGACAAGATTTTGTGAGTCACTACAACAACCATCATCATTTTCTCCATACATATAACAATAATTTAGCATGGCAAAACAAAGTAATCTAGCATTTGTACAAAATCATCATGTATTTGAATAGAAGACAAAGTCAAGATTAATAGTTACCGAGTAAATAGCCTAACACACCCGTAATTAACTCCATGAGTCTCAAACATATATAGACAAATTCTTATTCAACAATGTTCAAGAGATTACTACAGGACAACTTGAAATTAATCAACTTCATCTCTAAAGATATTAGCTAAGAATCATTGGTTTGCACCACGCTAATGTCCCAACCTGATAACTCATACTATAGTAATTCATTTAATTAAAACCTCTTAGTTTAACATGACAATAAAGGGTTTTATCACACTCTTTCAAAGAAGAGAGGTACTAAACTTCAATCTTTGAATTAATCCAAAAGAACGAATGGGTACTCGGTGACCTAATCAGGCAACTTCGGCATGATTGAGTTGGATCAAGCGCTGGGGTCTGCAAGTGCCATGGTGGTTTCGGTGGGAGCCGGATGGGAGAGACTTGCCGACATGAAGAGAGCCACTGGATCAACCTACACGTGGCAAAGCACGGGAGGTGCTTCACGAAGATGGGACTCGGTCTTTGCAAAAAGATCGAGAAGGGGTATTTTGGTAATTTTACCAAATACCGCCTTAGTGACCTTTTGCCAACTTACGGCGCAAGGTGAAGCAGATTAGGTCAAGAGATGAAGATAGCGCTTTAAAATGCGTGCGTATGTGACCCGTTTGTGTGTGGGCCTTAACGGGAGCCCATTAGGGTTCAATTTTCTAGAAGATCTAAGCCTCCACTATAAATAGAGGAGGGAGGTGGCTGCACCCCCTCAACCCTTTCATTTACATTGTAAACCCTAGTTTTGCTTTTGTGCTTAGGCAAGGATAGTTGGAGGTTAGGGTTCTAGAGAGTTGGATTTGATTTCGTGCTCATGTATTGAGTCTTTGTCCTCTATTGATGGAGCGGCTATAAACCAATACCATATCAAATCAATCCAAAGAAAGTTGTCTCAAAGATGAGTTCATTTGCTTTCTTTCTCTCTATTTGGTGATTTTGAGTCTTTCTTTGATCCACGAGTTTTTGCTTGGTTTCTTGCCTTGATCTAACTTGTTGTGACATGTGGGAACCCATCTAGGATCATCTTGATCATCAATCACCGACGAGCAAGTCTTTAGATCATATTTCGATTTTGACTCGGTTTTTGAGCACCCTTCGTTCAAACTGAAAAAGATAGGAACTTTGGCATGGATCTATGCAATCCTTGATTGGAATAGGTTCCCAATATCTTAAAGAAGGTGTGTCTCAAATTTGGTAAGGTTTGGCCTTACGAATCAAAAGTTAGATCGATTTGAGTTTTGGTTTTCGGGCTGATTTCACTGTTCATTGGCTCGAGGTTCGATCGCCATGTATTGAGAGGTCAGACCGATTTCTAGTTGGAAGTCAGACCGCTCAACTCATTTAGGTTTTGAGTTTTTATGTTTTTGGTCTATTTGCTTCGGGGTTTTGATTGGATTCAATACAAGTCTTCCACTGTGCTTGTATATTGATCTTCATAGCTTTTATAGCTATTGCAGTGAAAATTGTATTGAATTCAATCAAGGTGAAAAATAGATCGTGCTCCTATTCACCCCCCCTAGTCACCTTTTTGGTCCAACAAGTGGTATCAGAGCCCGGTCACTGAACTTGGCGATGGATAAGTACTCGACCAAGCCGCATGTCTTCGATGGGCTCGACTATGCCTTTTGGAAGAATCGCATGCGTGTTTTCCTTGAAAGCGAAGGACAAGCTATATGGGAGGTTGTTCGAGCCTCGCTGCGTTTTGGTTCGGTTGCTTCGCCACAATGAGTTCTCTTGGCAAACAACAACAAGGCAAAGAACCTTCTATATGCTGGGCTTGGTAGACAGGAGTACGATCGGATTTGCAACCTTGAGACCACACATGAGATCTGGCACACCCTCGAAACTTACCATGAGGGATCATCCCAAATCAAGAAAGTGCACTAGACGGTCTACAAGCGAGAGTATAACAAATTCGAGATGCATCCTGGTGAGAGCATCGATGACGTCTTTACTCGCTTCAACAAGGTGATAAAACAGATGAGAGCTGTTGACATTGAGTACTCTCAATCTGAGAATGCCACTCACCTCTTGGCTGCAATCAACACCAAGGAGTGGGAGATCAAGGCTACTGCCATTGAGGAGAACATCGATCTCTCTACTCTCACCTTGGAGCTGCTTTATAGCAAGCTCAAAACTCATGAGATCAAGAGAGGTAGCCTTCCTAAGAAGGATAACATGGCTTTGGTGGCTGATCCTCTCAAAGGGACTCCTAATGGTCCTTCTAAGTCTTCTTCTGGTTTTTCTCTTGTGTGTTTATCTGCTGTTCAAGATGAAGAGTTTGAGAGTCTTCCTGAGGCTGATTTAGCTCTTTTAGCCAAGAAAGTCACACGAGCATATAACAATGTTAGAAACAAGAAGAGAGGTGGCCTTTTAACATGCTACGAGTGTGGAGAGCTATATCACATCCAGGCAAACTGCCCCAAGCTGAAAGGTAAGGGCAACCGCAAGGATGAGAAGCCTGCCTGGAAGAAGCCTCAAGGGGGCAAGCCCAAGTATGATGCTGCCAAGCTCATGAAGGCTGCTCACTAAGTCCTTGCCACTTTTGGAGATCAATCTATGAGCGATGTGGACTCCGGGAGCGAGGAGGACAAGGAGGAGGAGATCCCTCAAGACAAGAAAGGGAAGGCCAAGGACTTCACCGGCATGTGCTTCATGGCCGACAACGTCGACATCAATGACAATGATGAGGATCGCCACGGAAGGAGGAAGAACACATGGTTCGTCGACTCCGGCTGTTCACGCCACATGACCGGAGACTCAAGATGGTTCACTTCCTTCACGCGGTTGAAGGGTGATGACTTCATCACCTTCGAAGATGATACACAAGGGCGGATCGAAGGAACTGGATCGATCAGGGCGAACAACAAGTTCATTCTCAAGGACGTCGCTCTTGTGGACAAGCTAAGGTACAACTTGCTTTCTGTTTCGCAGCTTCTTGACGATGGCTACAAACTCGTTTTAAGAAAAATGCCTGCTGTGTGCTTGACTCTGCCGATGAGCTTGTTTTTGGGATTTCTAGAGTTGGTAGAATCTTTGGAGCTGATTTTTCTGAATCTCTTGCTGGATCTCTCAAGTGTTTAATTGCATCTTCTTCTGATATCTGGCTTTGGCACCGACGTTTGGGGCACATTGGTTTTGATCATCTGACAGGAGTTAGCGGCCTTGATCTCATGAGAGGTTTGCCTAAACTCAAAGTTGTCAAGGATGTTGTATGTGCGCCCTGTAGGCAAGACAAGCAAGTTGCCGCCTCACACCCTTCATTGACTATGGTCTTGACTGACGGACCGGGACAGTTGCTTCATATGGATACTGTTGGTCCTGCTAGGGTTCGGTCTGTCGGTGGGAAATGATACATTCTTGTCATAGTCGATGATTTTTCGAGATACTCTTGGGTGTTCTTTCTTGCTTCGAAGGATGAGGCTTTTGATCATTATCATGATCTTGTTCTTCGTTGGGCTTCTGAACTTCCTGGTGCCTTGCGAGCGATCCGCAGTGACAATGGCACGGAGTTCAAGAATGCTTCTTTTGCCTCTTTTTGTGCTGAGCGTAGTATTGAGCATCAGTTCTCTTCTCCACACGTGGAAAACACCATTTTAAATGATTATTCTCCCTTTTGTTTATGAGAGACCATGTGGAGGTCGTCCCGTGTGAGTGATGAGTAATTGACAAAGGTTTTAGGTCAGTCGAGTTTGGTTTGTGTGGTCGGACTTTGTCGCTATGCAGTTCACGCTGCTGTGAAGTCAATCGTATCGCGGGATAATCGAACGACCGGCGTGTTATGGGCGATACGACCGCAGGCGGTTGTACCGATTGGTAAATGGCGGTTGAAGAATTCGAGAAGTTGTTTTCGTGTTCGGTCTTCATTGGAAATCGGAACGACCGCAGTATTGGAGCCAGACGACCGAGTGCGGTTGATCCGCCGGTAACATGGCGGTTGTACCGATTGTATTGTGAGGTTCGCCATTTTGGTGTTTTGAGTTTTGGGATAGGTCATATCCAGTGTGTTCATGCATATGTGTTGCATATTGCATGTTTGAGCTAACGTTAGGTCAAGTTGTGAAGAACTTGTTCCGGTTTCGTGTTTCTTGTCCGTGTGTGGTCGCAGGACGCCGAGCGGAGTCGTGGCGAGACACGGTGTGGATCGGACTAAGCGCAGTGGCGCCGAGGTCGAACGGTCGATGTGTCAAGACGACGTGGACTCGAGGTGGTTGCGAGGCGGCGAGACAAGGAGCTGAAGCTTCGGAAGGTGCAGAAGGGGCGAATCGGGAAATTCGCAAGGCTGCACAAGCGGGGGCGGGCTCCGTTGGACTTAGCGGGCGTAACGGGGAGGAGACCCGTTAGCCAAGGCTATATAAAGGATTGGAGGGGCTGCATGCCCTCTTGAGCACTTGAAAAGGAATTAGGGTTTTGCTAGAGTCAAAAGAGTCTTTAGTGGTGTTTTTGCTTTAGGCTTTAGTGGTTGAGAGTGTTGGTGGAGGGTGGGTGCTCCCTGCTTGTTCCCTTTGTAGCTCTCCCATGTGAGTTCTTGGCTTAGGGAGAGGGAGAGGATGGATTGATGAACTTGTAATCATTCCTCTTGTTTTAATGTCCATGCGTATGGGGATGTATCTCTTTGTATTTCGCTCTTGATTCAATGAATGGAAATCTGAAGTTTTCTTCTATTCGTGCTCTCTGTTCTTCGTTCTCCCTTTTTGTGATTTTTTGGGGCTTTCGTCAATTCGGGAGTTTTTGCTTGGTTCTTCCTCTTGATCTTGCTTGCTGGGACATGTGAGAACCTATCTAAGGTCATCTAGATCATCATCCACCCACGAGCAAGTCGTTAGATCAAGTTTTGTTTTTGCGGTTTTGAACCCACCTTCGCTCAAATACAAAAGGATAGGAACCTTGGCATGGATCTCTGAAATCGTTGCTTGGAATAGGTTCCTAATATCTTCGTGAAGGTGTGGTTCAATTTTGGTCAAGTTTGGCGCAGAGATCAAAAGTTACGTTGATTTTCGTTTTGAAACCCGAAGCGGATTTTGCTCGTTCCAGACAATCGGATGAACCGGCTTAACATCTGCGGTTTCTTGGGATCGATCATGTACAACCGCCGCTTGCTCTCGCGGTTGTATTGGGATCTGCGTGACAACCGCCGCTTACTCATGGGTTGTACCGATTGTCCCGATTTGTTCGTAACTTCTGCTTTTTGTTTGTTTTGTGTGGGGGTGAGGAGTGGATTCAACATAAGACTTCTCGTGCTTAATCTTTGATCTTCATAGCTCTCATAGCTATTGGAGTGATTTACAAGTTGAATCCATTCTTTGCGAAAAAGATTAGGTGCTCCTATTCACCCCCTCTAGTCGCCTTTCCGGTCCTACAATTGGTATCGAGCGGTTAGCTCTTTTCAATAGATCTTAACCGGTCTCAAGAGCCGTGGCGATGGACAAGTACTCGACCAAGCCGCTGCTTTTGATGGCATCGATTACCCTTACCGAAGAGCCGAATGGAGACATACATCCGAGCCTGTGGGTATGCCATCTGGCGAAAGGTCAAGGTTCGATTCATTGTTCTGCCGATGAGAACATCAATGCCGGAACATGGTTGATGTTGAGGCGAATGCAAAGGCAAGGAACATCATCATCCGGGGTTTGAGTCGAGTGAGTTTGATCAAGATATCTCACTGTCGTCCCGCTTACGATATCCGGGTGACCTCGACGATACCATGAGGGCACCACCCAGATCAAGACGGTTCGACAGACCGGTTCAAACGAGAATACAACAAATTTGAGATGCTTTTTGGTGAGTCCCTAGATGAGTGCTTCGCACGTTTTCACAAGATCTTGAGCAACCTCCGAGCGGTCGGTCTCACATACCCCGACTCGGACAATGCTCGTCCGATGCTCACCAAGACTCGATTCTGCGTGTTTGGGAGATGAAAGTGACCACCATCAAAGACACGACAGACCTCTCGACCTTGACTCTTGATGCGGCAGTACTCACGCCTCAAGACTCACGAGATTGACGTTGTCTCGTGAGGTCGAAGTCACATCGATGGCCTTGGTCACCGATCCCGCCAACCGAGTCCTCTTGCAATTTCTCCTTGTCGCTCTCGTGACATAGCGATGATCGTTAGAGCGACTTCGGATGAGCGGCTTGCCCTCCTTGCTCAGAGATTCTCCCACGCTACAAAGGAGGAGGGACGAAAGAGAGGAGGACCCGTGATTTGCTTCGAGTGTGGTGGCCCCAACCACATTCGGCAACCGCCCTAAGCCGAGAAGGGCAAGAACGACTACTGGCGGTTCGGGCAAGAACGACTACACCGACAAGTACAAGAACAAGAAGCCTCCAGCTCAGACGCCAAAGAAGAAGAAGTTCCGCAACCGGCAAAGCCAAGAAGCTCTTCCACAGCGTCCTCACCGCTTTCGACGACCTCGACCTCGGCGAGGTGGAGGGATGGAGCGACGATGACTGGACGGGTGATCAAGAGCCCAAGGATGGCGGCGACGACTTCTCCCAAGATGTGCTTCATGGCCCTCGAGGGCGAACTCAAATGACAAATGAAACAGATCGACTTCGGACGAGGTAGAACCCACCTACTGAACAGCTCAATCATGCTTTTCTTAAGCTAGGAGGTTTTCATGCTAAAGCTAAGGCTAGGTGTGCTGAGTTAGAGAAGGAAATAGATAGATTGTCACTAGAGATTATTGCTCTTACATCTGCCCCTTCTAGTGATGATTGTGATACATGCTCGCTTTGTTTGGTTGATATGGAGAAGTTAAGGACCTCACATGATAGTGTGTCCTCCAAACTTGATAGTGTTAAGGTGGAGAATGTTAGTCTGCTTGCTGAGTTAGAGTTGAGTAGGATGGCTGTTACCCTACTTATTACTGATGAGACTACTTCTCCCACCTCATGTGAGGGTAAGGACATTCTTTGCTAGAGGATCTTATGCCATGCTTCTTGATCCGCTCGAGTCTTGTGAAAATTGCAATAACTTGAAGATGAACTTAAAGCAGGCAGATCATAAAATTGTGAACTACAAGCTTCTTTACTTGAGCCGATTGTTTCATGCTTGAACTGTCCTAAGTTAACTGCTGAACTTGAGGCTGTCTCCAAACAATTTCAAGATATGATTGATCATGAAAGGAAGTTGGCTCAGTTTGCTTCTAAGGACCCTGTTAGCTCACCATGCATTAAGTGTAACAAACTAAAATCTGACTTGATTGCTTTGGATGAGAAATGTGTGAAGCTAACTAAGGACCTTCTAGAGAAGTCACATTGTGCTTGCAATATGATTGTGGAGAAGGGGGAGAAGCCCCAGGGTAAGGATGAGACGCTTAGCAACGTGAACCAACTGGCTAGCAAGAGGATCTGCCCTTGAGTCGGTGTGCTTGCACAAGCCATTCTTCCCTCTCTTTGGTTCTTCTTTTGCTCCTTACCTTCTTCTGCTCTTCTTCCCCCGCTCTTCTTGCACCTCTCTCTTCGGGAGTGTCAATTACTTTATGAACACTCTCGAGAGATTTGTAGGAGGCAAGAAGAAGCTCAATCTTATTCTAGACCAATCTAAGATCTGCAGATTTAATCGGGGTCTAGGATATGACTTCTTTGAGGACATGAGGAAGCATCCACCGCCGTGCTCGCACCCATAGCACTGTGTGTGATCGAGATCGAGCCCAGACCGAGAAAGTCCATTTCAAGTCGGCGGGCTATGTCCAGGGATTTCGACAAGAAGGTGATTTCACATGTCGCTTCTACCTCTCGAAGGTGAAGTATCACCGCACCTTCGCCGAGGATGGACACACAATCGATCGATGCTTGGTAGCGCCAAGATCGCAGCAGAGACCATGTTGAGTCTCTTAGGCGCATTGAGTGGTCGGCCCCGGACCTTGAGTGCACCTAAGACCAACACGAGGTCTAGGCTTGGTTCTTCGATGGGTTTGTGCAAAGATCGAGGACTTGGTTTTTCCGAAGTTTTCGGTTTTAATCCTCATCTTCGCTTTCGATCGTGACTTCCGCCGTCCGAGGGTAGATCTCGTTTTCCCCATCGAGATAGCTACCATGGCGTGTTCAAGACATGTTGCGGTGCTCGACTTCGCTCGCCCTTCAGCGATCGGACCCAAAGAACGACTTCGGTCTACTCTTAGACCTTCGCTTTGAGTTACAGAGAGCGAGGGTAGATAGAGGTCGATCGTGCTTGACTACTTCATCGCCGACGTGTTATTCAAGATTGGGTGCCGAAATCATTGTTGATTTATCCCAAGATCGAGACTTTACTCTGCTTGACTCAGTTCGCCGGGTAGGGAAGGAGAAGGTTTGGCTTGTAGACTCGGTTGTTCTCGCTCATATGACCGGAGACTCCGTTGGTTCTCCTCCCTAGCCCGCGCTCCGGTGATGAGACGATCACCTTCGAGACGCTTCGTCTGGGCGCGTCATCGCCAAAGGTCTTGTCGCGTATTAATGCTTCTTTTATTCTTAAGGATGTTGCCTTGGTTAGTAAGTGCGCAAGACAATTTGCTTTCGGTTTCTCCTTCGATGACGGTTTCGAGGTGAGCTTTAAGAAAAACAATTGCAAAATTCTTGACTCTTGGGTAGTCCGGTTTATGGATTTCTCGTTATGGGAGGATCTTTCGTGCTGATTTTTCCGATTCTTCCGTGATCCTCTCCGGTGTTTGGTTGCTACGAGTCCCGCGATCTCTCTTTCTCGCATAGGAGACTTGGTCATATTGGATTTGACCATTTGACCCGAAAGTTAGCGACCATGATCTCATTCGTGGTCCGCCAAACTCAAGATGGTCAAAGATCTTGTTTGCACTCCATGCCCAAGAGCACGGCAAGATGGTTGCCGCTTCTCATCCTCCCACGATTATTATGACCGATGCAAGACATTTGCTCCACATGGACACGCTTGGACCGGCTCGAGTCTTGATCGGCAGGAGGGAAGTGGTATGTTCTTGTTGTGGTCGATGACTTCTCGAGGTATTCTTGGGTGTTTTTCTTAGCCTCGAAGGATGAGACATTCTCACATTTCGAGGTCTTTTAGAGGCTTTCGGTTGAGCTCCGGGTGCCTTACGAGCGATCCATGATGACAATGGCACGGAGTTCAAGAATTCCTACTTTGAGAGTTTCTGCGGTGAGACAGTGTAGAGCACCGTTCTCTTCTCCATACGTCCCTCGGCAGAAATGGCGTTAGGAGAGGAAGAACCGCACCTTGGTCGAGATGGCGGGACGATGCTTGATGAGTACTCTACACCGAGGAAGTTTTGGGTGAAGCCATTGCGACCGCGTGCCATGTTTGAATCGAGTTTTTCTTGGGCACTCCTACACGCACTTCTTATGAGTCGAGATACGGCGAAAGCCAGCGTCTCTCATTTTCGTGTGTTTGGTTGCAAGTGCTTTATTTTGAAGTCCGGGAACCTAGATAAGTTCGAGTCACGTTCTGTGGCGGTATCTTTCTAGGCTACTCGACTTCTTGGCGGGCTTACAGTGGCAGGCTCGCGAGGCTAGCAAAATGTTAGAGACTGCGAGGTGACTTTTGACGAGGCGGTCAGGGACTAGGCCAGATATCTCGAGTTCTTTAGAGCAGTCCGAGACCATCTTTGTGGATGATGAGGACGATGGAGATGACGGTTGTCTACGATCTGTCCCTCATCCACTCCTTGAGGTGCCGTCTTCCACCGCACCTCGAGGTGATCGACCCTGCCTTCGCTTCCTCTGGAGCTAGTGGCTCTGTTCCTACCTCGTCGGCTCATGAGGTAGAGGCCACTTCTTCATCTCTCCCGGGACCTCCTAGACACATCCAGAGAGTTCATCCTTTGAGCAGATCATTGGAGATCTTTTCGAGCGTGTTACCCGCTCAAAATCTGGCTTATCTCAATTCTGTCTCCATTCGCCTTCATTGCCTTTTTTGAGCCCAAAGATGTTTCTCATGCTTTATCCGATGAGTCTTGGGTCAATGCCATGCATGAGGAGCTAGAAAATTTCGAGAGGAACAAGGTGCGGTCACTTGTTGAGCCCCCACTAGGCTACAATATCATTGGAACCAAGTGGGTGTTCAAGAACAAGCAGAGTGAGGATGGGGTAATCATCCAAACAAGGCGAGATTGGTAGCTCGTGGGTTTTCCTGTGTTGAGGGTCTAGACTTTGAGGAGACCTTTGCCCTGAGCTCGACTTGAAGCCATTAGAATCTCGCTTGCCTTTGCAGCTTCTAAGGGTTTCAAGCTTTACCAGATGGACGTGAAGAGTGCCTTCCTCAATGGCCTTATTGAGGAGGAAGTCTCGTCAACGACCTCGTGTTTCGAGAACCCCAAATACCTAACCATGTTTTCAAGCTTTCAAAGCACCAGATGGACTTAAGCAGGCTCCCGAGCTTGGTATGAGAGGCTTAAGTCCTACTTGATAAGTCATGGTTTTGAGATGGGTAAAGTTGACAAGACCTTGTTCATCATAGGCATGGCATCGACCTTCCGTCGTCCAGATCTATGTCGATGACATTATCTTTGGCGGCTCTTCCCATACTGGTTTCCCAGTTCTCGGATGTCATGAGCACCGAGTTTGAGATGAGTATGATGGGTGAGTTGACCTTCTTCCTTGGTTTCCAAATCAAGCGGAGACGGGAGGGTACATTTCTTCATCAAGGAAAGTACACTCGTGACCTCTCAAGCGCTTCGACATGAGTGATGGGAAGCCGTGTCGACTCCCATGGCTTCTCAAACCTATCTTGATCCAGATGAGGATGGCGAACCAGTTGATCAAAAGGAGTTTCGCAAAGATGATTGGTTCCCTCTTGTACCTCAACGCCTCGAGACCGGACATACATTTTTACGTGTGTTTGTGCGCTCGTTTCGAGCTTCTCCTCGCGTTTCTCACCGCCAAAGCGGTGAAGCGCATCTTCGGTACCGCGAGCTACCATTGACTATGGTATCGGTACTCTTCCTCATCTGTCTTTCCTTGAGAGCCTTTTCGGATGCGACTTATTTGGTCAGAGGATAGATAGGAAGAGCACTCGCACCGCCAATTTCTTGGCACTTCTCTTGTTTCTGGTCTTCAAGGAAGCGATGCGGTGTTGCTGACCCACCGCAGAGGCCGAGTATGTTCTTTGCGGCCGATTGTTGTAGTCAAGTGCTCGATGGCTTCGACCTGCGGGACTTTGGGTTAGTTATCGGCGGTGTTCCACTTTTTGTGATAACACTTGCGATTAACATTGCCAAGAACCCAAGCAAACATTCCGGACCAAGCACATCGATATTCGTTTCCACTTCCTTAGAGACCATGTAGAGAAGGGCGATATAGTGCTCCGGTTTGAGAGTGACCACCGGTTGGTGACATTTTCACCAAGCCATTGGATAGTTCGAGGTTTTCACTCATGGGAGAGCTTGGGGTGGTTTGTCCTTATGGATTTGTAGTGAGGGGAGCTTTGGGTTTCTTGCTTTACTATATTATTTATGCTCTTGCTCCTTCTTGTTGCATTGCATTTTGGGTGCATTTGGGATTAGTCCTCCTAGCATAGATTAGAGTGCTTCTTTTGTCTAGTTGTTTAGATTTTGCTCTTATCTTGTGATTCTAGGATGTTGCTTATTAGTTGTCTCTTCTCACTAGGTTGAGCTTACTCACTTCTTATAGGTTCTAGCAAGGGTTGGGCCACCCTTGGGTAGGCAGGAACGTGTTTGCTCCTTAGTGTGTTAGCAAGGCAGTTGATAGTCCTAGAGTCATATGGGGTAGATGAGAGTCGATCTGAGCCATAGTATTCTCTATATCTTATCTATGCTTTAAGGACTGCTTTTATGTTTTCTTTGCCACTTCTCGATTTATTGTTTTGGTTCAAGGAGTTCTTTTGGGAGCTTCGAGCTTAATTTTGACTTAACTCAACTTGAACTAAAAGTTGCATCTATTGTTGAGGGGAGCTGGATCTTCGTGATTTCTAGCATTCTCGCATTGTAATATAACTTCATTGAGCCTTGATTATTATCCTGCTATGACATGTTTACAATGCTTTACACCTTGCCATGACTTGTGCTTATTTGCTAGATTTATCATGACTTCATATGTGTAGCCTAGCTTTTGCCATGATAAGATAATTAAAATTGCTCAACTTAAACTAAAACTTGTCATGTTAGCACTCGAGATTAGTCTTTCTTGAGCTATCCTTTTATGATTCATGCCATGTCAAATAAATTTGGGTAGAGTGATGAATCTATATTGAGCCTTAGATTGAGTGTTTTAGTCTCTTGATGATACATGAGTTAGTACAACTTGTTAAAAGGCAAAAGATCTCTTTTGTCTTGTAAAAAACCGACTTCACCAATTCTTCCCTATGAGACGGCTTGTCATTGCACTTGACATGAACTTAGGGGGAGTTTTGGATGACCTAGACTACCTTCTTAAGCTTCTCGCTTGAAGTAGTCGCATAAGGCTTGAGGTCTAGCACATGATAAAACAAAAATCTGGTTGTCAACAACCTTGAATTTCAAAGATCATATATCATTTGTGCTCAAATTTGCTTAAAGCTATCAAAAGAATCAAGTACTTAACCAATGTTTCAATCTTGAGCTTATAGCACTCTTTTTGGTCTCAATTTAAGCTTCTTAGTTCCGCTTAGCTTATTGACATGGCTGCATCATCCTTGGATATCTCTAGCGAGACTTTGCTCATTGATGACTTGACTTGCTCACATAATGTACCTCATTTTCAGATTGTCATCTATGTGTTCTAGCTAGCTTATACATATCTTGTCATGATCTAGATAGCCTTTTTATTAAGTTATGGCTTGGTGTATTACATGTTGGTCATTATGGATAATTCTCATGGCTCAAAATGCTTAAATAAACAAACTTGACCATTTTCATCCTTTAACATGTCATATTCTCTCTTGAGCATTCTTGATGTGTTTATTGCCAAAAGGGGAGAATAGAGAAGAAAAGCAAGTTGGGATCATTTTAGAGCTTTGGAGAACAATTTGCTCTTTTAGTTGTTGCTCTAGTGTTCCTTCTATCGACATGGTCAATTGTTTCACTCTTCTTCTTTGGACCATGTTGGATTCGTCAAACTCAAACTCAACTTTGCTCTTTTTCGGAGTTTGTCAATATACTCATCAAGGGGGAGATTGAGAGACCATGTGGAGGTCGTCCCGTGTGAGTGATGAGTAATTGACAAAGGTTTTAGGTCAGTCGAGTTTGGTTTGTGTGGTCGGACTTTGTCGTTCTTGCAGTTCACGTTTTCGTGAAGTCAATCGTATTGTCGGGATAATCGAACGATCGGCGTGTTATGGTGATGTGACGATGCAGGCGGTTGTACCGATTGGTAAATGGCGGTTGAAGAATTCGGAGAAGTTGTTTCTCGTGTTCGGTCTTCATTGGAAATCGAACGACCGCAGTATTGGAGCCAGACGACCGAGTGCGGTTGATCCGCCGGTAACATAAGCGGTTGTCTGATTGTATTGTGAGGTTCGCCATTTTGGTGTTTTGAGTTTTGGGATAGGTCATATCCAAGTGTGTTCATGCATATGTGTTGCATATTGCATGTTTGAGCTAACGTTAGGTCAAGTTGTGAAGAACTTGTTCCGGTTTCGTGTTTCTTATGCGTGTGGTGCAGGACGTCGAGCGGAGTCGTGGCGAGACACGGTGGATCTGGACTAAGCGCAGTGGCGCCGAGGTCGAACAGTCGGGATGTGTCAAGACAGCGTGGACTCGAGGTGGTTGCGGCGTCGGCGAGACAAGGCGCGGAAGCTTCGGAAGGTCTGAAGGGCGAATCGGAAGTGCAAGGTCGCACAAGCGGGCGAGCTCCGTTGGACTTAGCGGGCGAACGGGAGGAGACCCGTTAGCCAAGGCTATATAAAGGATTGGAGGGCTGCATGCCCTCTTGAGCACTTGAAAAGGAATTAGGGTTTTGCTAGAGTCAAAAGAGTCTTTAGTGGTCGTTTTTGCTTTAGGCTTTAGTGGTTGAGAGTGTTGGTGGAGGCAGTGGGTGCTCCCTGCTTGTTCCCTTTGTAGCTCTCCCATGTGAGTTCTTGGCTTAGGGAGAGGGAGAGGATGGATTGATGAACTTGTAATCATTCCTCTTGTTTTAATGTCCATGCGTATGGGGATGTATCTCTTTGTATTTCGCTCTTGATTCAATGAATGGAAATCTGAAGTTTTCTTCTATTCGTGCTCTCTGTTCTTCGTTCTCCCTTTTTGTGATTTTTTGGGGCTTTCGTCAATTCGGGAGTTTTTGCTTGGTTCTTCCTCTTGATCTTGCTTGCTGGGACATGTGAGAACCTATCTAAGGTCATCTAGATCATCATCCACCCACGAGCAAGTCGTTAGATCAAGTTTTGTTTTTGCCCGGTTTTGAACCCACCTTCGTTCAAATACAAAAGGATAGGAACCTTGGCATGGATCTCTGAAATCGTTGCTTGGAATAGGTTCCTAATATCTTCAGGAAGGTGTGGTTCAATTTTGGTCAAGTTTGGCCGCGTAGATCAAAAGTTACGTTGATTTTCGTTTTGAAACCCGAAGGATTTTGCTGTTCGGGACAATCGGATGAACAAGGCTTAACATCGCTGCGGTTATCGGACTGCGGTACAACCGCCGCTACTAGCGGTTGTAGCGGATCTGCGGTACAACCGCCGCTTTCTCACGGTTGTACCGATTGTCTGATTTGTTCGTAACTTCTGTTTTTGTTTCTTTGTTTGTGGGGGTGAGAGTGGATTCAACATAAGACTTCCTCTGTGCTTAATCTTTGATCTTCATAGCTCTCATAGCTATTGGAGTGATTTACAAGTTGAATCCATTCTTTGCGAAAAAGATTAGGTGCTCCTATTCACCCCCCCCCCTCTAGTCGCCTTTCGGTCCTACAGTTTACTTTATTTCATTAGAAACGGGGTTCGACCCCGAATCTAATCACCGATCTACCCGAAAGAAAATTGCTACTGAATTTTTTTTTACATTGGTAAGCACGTACCCGTTGCGAACAAATCTGGATTCTGTTCGCGCATGCGAGACTCCAGCTCCCAAGTGGCCTATCTCTCGGACTAATGAGACCACAAGGCATTGACGTAAAACGACATCTGACCCAACACTCAAGCCGACATTTACAAGTACACTCATTAGAATAGATTCGACGGTAAGATCATACTCGATGGTCAATGACGTTAACGAAAACTCAAACTCTAGATCTCCCAGGTAAACAATCGGTGCCAGAACAAACCAAAAGTTGCATACCCGCGTATGGCCCGACATGGTCAAAGCGATACACCAACTTCCTAATCCCTGCAATTGTCGAAAATGAACCAATGTACCTAAACCAACTTCCCCTTTGGTACAAAAGCACACAAAATGCTCAACCCACACGGAACTCTTGTCCCAATTCTAAATCAAACTCTTCATCTAACAAGGAGCACCTCCCCTAATCAAGAATACACAACAGAACTCGTTTTTAAACAACTGTTTTACAAAGAGAATCCAACTGAAAATAAGGAGTTCTCATCTCAACCACGTAATGCCAACTCACCACCAAAAGGGTCAAATCCCAAAATTGACAATTCATCACGAAAACAATTCCACTTTCTAAATAGGCAGTTTATGAATGAACACCATGAAAGCCAAAGGAGAAATCACTCGAATGCTCAAACCAAATACTTCTTTTGGTTTCTTTGAATTGGAAAGAATCAAACATGCCAACACAGCGCCAAATCAAATTGCGGATGACCTCAGTCAACAACACAAAACTCAAACGAGAAACAAGAAAACGCTTCACTACCCGAGGAAACATCCTTTTCTCAGTTTCTCTTTTAGGAATATAACTTCTCTCAAATTATGAATTTCGATTTCATCATATGACACTGTCTCGTTTTCTTAAATTGTCAACTTCAACGCCAAGCTCGAACGAATACATCGACCACCCGCTTAAAGGAAGGCTCTCTTGACTCCACAAGACTTATTCTTACCAACTCCTCTACCGACGGAATTACTTTGATGGATGACTCCCAAAGTATCTCAAAATAAATCTCACATTCAATCATATCACCTCAATCCTTTAATAATAACCAAATCATGGTTGACATCACGTATTCTCACGTACTATATCAAAAGGGTCCTATCAAAGATCATCCCACAATCCGAATCCACCCTTATTATACTTTAAGCTACACAAAATCTCTGGCGACCAAAGCCCCAAACATATAAAAGGCGAAGCCCAAAATTTAACCTCGGGACCCTAGAATGAACTTACGGTGTAAAAGGGTAGGGAAATCATCGATTCGATGAATAAAACTCCCACAACCTAACCATACTCGACCAATAAGGTCAATAGACAATTATACTCTTAACCAAATTATCTTTTGAAAGATTCTAACTCCAAGAGAGTTACTCATTGAGACCAAGCCATACCTGACAAATAATCCCACAATCTCTACTATCTCATAAATTGCTTTAACGATTAGATTACTTTGCTAATCTCTCCCTCGTTACGCTACACCACAAAATGAATAAAGAATCTTGGTCCACAAATCACTATAGGTTCTAATAGTTGCAACAATGCAATTAATTCAGCCCAAAGACAACCATTGGGTATACTAAGATTCTTTCCAACAATTATACACGAAATCAATTCATCCTTTAATGCTCCTCAAATAGCTCACAACCCAAGATCGCACAACTACAATTAATAAACACTTCGGAAGACCCATGTGAAACGAATAGGCAAATGAAAACAGTTTTTCACCATCTAGAAAAACATTCACCACTCGCAATGAACACAGGACCGAGGAAAAAAATCGATTAGGCAATGAACGCAGAATACATAAGGGAGGACCACAATTGAGGCACAAGCCTCACAAGAACGGAATATCAAACCTTAACTGATAGGAACAAACGAGCCTTCAAGATCAAGTCACTTGAATCACCCAAGAATCAATAGAGCTTTGCAACATGATGCTTTACTCGACAAAAATTCAACTACCACAAAAATATTGAACACCAAGAGATCATGAATGCAACTTTTGAAATATTTTCATTTAAGAGATATCACAAAAGACGATCAAAATTATTTCTCCATAAAAGAATCAACATCACCCTCACATTACTGAACATTTTATTAACATCAATAACATATATTCTTGGTAACATTCATTATACCTTACCATCACATCAATAAATCTTCCAAAAGGAACACAACAAATCATGTTATAGAATTTCCATCACCATATAAGATTGTAATAACAACTCATTCTAGAAAAGAAATCTAGTGCGAAAGCCATAAAGTCAAGCAAACCTCTTTAACAAGCTCACTCTAGAACAAGACAACCTCGTAAAACCCACGTGTTAAATCACTTATTAGATTTCGCTCATATACCCTTCATCGACGCTCAATGCCGATAAAGCACACACTAATAGCACTCTAACAATTAATACTAATAAGCGATGATTATCTAATCATGGAAGCATTCATAGTCCTATCTCGCTCGTAAATTAGAATAAAATATCTTTAATCTTCAACAATGGAATATTTATAAGACAAGATTTTGTGAGTCACTACAACAACCATCATCCTTTTCTCCATACATATAACAATAATTTAGCATGGCAAAAACAGACGAATCTAGCATTTGTACAAAATCATCATGTATTTGAATAGAAGACAGAGTCAAGAATAATAGTTACCGAGGAAATAGCCTAACACACCCGTAATTAACTCCATGAGTCTCAAACATGTATAGACAAATTCTTATTCAACAATGTTCAAGAGATTACTACAGGACAACTTGAAATTAATCAACTTCATCTCTAAAGATATTAGCTAAGAATCGTTGGTTTGCACCACGCTAATGTCCCAACCTGATAACTCATACCATATTAATTCATTTAATTAAAACCTCTTAGTTTAACATGACAATAAAGGGTTTTATCACACTCTTTCATAGAAGAGAGGTACTAAACTTCAATCTTGAATTAATCCAAAAGAAATACGCAAGGTCAAAGCTTCCACATAATAAAGAACTTGCAAAAGAAACCTTCCATTGCCCAAATACCAAGCGAATAAATGAGTTACGATTTCCAACAGGAATAAAAATAGAACTTCCGTGAAAAATCAATCTTGCAAACTAACAACATTCACAAGTAGCTGAAATATCACACTAGTCGAAAAGAACAATACTTGCTTCAAAGAACAAATAGAGACCAATTGAAACTTGCCCACTTCATTAAACCACCAATCAAAGGAAGTTCATCAACGGCAAGAAACTACAACTAGAAGACCAAATACAAGCTCAAGGAAGACAACATCTTCATTAAATAACTCATGCCCAACACATAACTATGGAGCAGGGGTAAGTACTTCTCTATTCCCATACCATTTAGCGGTGGTGTAGCACAGCAAAACCTAGGACAACAACCACGATCTCAACTTCTCAACGTCCGTTACTAATACGCATAACCAATATAATCAATTATGAATATAAGGTCATCTCATAGTAATCATAGAATAAATTTATAGATATAGAAGATCATAGCAGATCATATATTAACAACAAAAATGATAGTCTGTATAATTCAAGAATAGTTCAACATGTTGAAACATACCACTAGAAATGCGGATGCAATGGATTACCAAACCCCACCCATCATGCACGGTGTATCATTTTAATAACTTAATTACCACGGACCTAAAGCCCGCTCGATACCAAGCTGTAACACCTCGCTATTCGGAAGCCAAGAAGTCACCTAAATCATCTAACACACAACCATAATGTGGAAGAATTTGAATAATATCATCCAATGACATAAAGAGATCACTATTTAATAGAACCATGGCATGAAAATATTTTGAATTCAAGCAAGTATAACGAGAGGTGATCGAAGATCACAAGCAATACTTAATCAACCATAACATAGAGAGGGTTATCAACTACATCTAAATTTAATTATTACAGTTCATCATTAACAAATGAAAAATAGAACTAAATCATAATCTTGGACTTGATTAAGGTGAAGTGAATGAGTAGTGCGTGTCTACTCCCTCCCAATAGAGCCAACATCAACGATCACCTAAAAAAAAACAACGCAAGAATGAGTCCGAGACTTAGCAAGTACAGAAAATAAATGGGACATACAACAAACATGATCATGACAACATCATTGAAGAATATGAATAAATCACAGAACGAATATTTGAATGAATGGAATGAATGAAATGAAGGGACTACACACATGCATATACCGGTATAGCTGGTGACACACTGTCGGTGTTCACCTAAGCCGCATTTAACAAAATGCGGATCCAAGTCCCGTATGAAGAACGTTTCATACTGGTGTCCCAAAGCTCGCTCACATTGGAATGGTGGGTCTTACGTGCCCATCTTTGGAATTGATGGGTCTTTACACCCCACTCCCGTGGGTGAATCATGAACCATGAATGAATGAATATATATGAATTTGTAAGAAGAAAACTCAAGAAGCATGATTCACATACATGAAGCGATGTAGAAATCAACGAAACCTACTCACATACCATAGTACTCAGTCATGGCATGGACTTAAAACATTATGAACAATCGACAAAGATTACATCACACAATGTACTTGCCCATATTGGAATAATGGGACTTCACTACCCACTCCGTGGGTGAGCAGGAGCGAAGGAGCGAATGAATGTAAGGAGCGTAGTCTTATTATTGAAGAATCATGGTATATCAACTATGAAGGGAAACAAGGAATACCGAAATTACCCATTTCATATTCATCAATCAAGTGGAACAAACAAGACAAATCAATTGTACTTGCCTCAACCGTGATTCGGAAGTCAACGACAGAAAGCTCTAGCCTCGGGGTTCACCACCACCTGGCAGCCGTAAAACAATATACTAAGTACACCAACCAAAAGTGTACAGCAATGCAATGAAATAGAAAGAGAACAAGCGTCCCTAAACGCAGTCCCAACAATTAATCAAAACTCTCTCAAATTCTCAAATCTGTCCAAACGAATAGTTGTTAAGGAAAAATTCTTAACTTTTGAGTCCAAACTCCAAAAGCCATGAATCCAATTTTCCTAAAACCTACACAAGCCTAGCTACAACTTCTCAGGTGACCAAAAGATCAAACTAGTTAATCTAAGTCTTTGTTTTTAATCCCGAAGACCGATCTATCATCTCCGGTACTACTAACTTGTGAATTTCATAACTTTTGTTTGGCTCAACCAAACACATTGTTCTAATACTCTCTGGAAACTAAAGGAAACCAAATATCTCAATAAAATTATCTCAAATATTTCCATTGTGCAAAAAATGTTGTAAATGGTCAAATAAAACTCTTCTGTCCACAACAGAGAGGCAGATTACAGCCTGAGCTTCTAAAATTCATAACTTTTGATCTACAAATCCACAAATTATGAAATTTAACTTTATGGAATCACAATGAAAATACCTACAACTCTCAAGCAGATCAACTGATCCAATTTGGCCGTCTCCCATATCAAATTTACAGATATAGGTTCGCTGCACTAGTCCTGAGACTGATTTAGCACTCTATCTTGCGAAATTCATAAATAATTAACCATTTATCTAAAAATTATGAATTAGAACTTTCTGGAAAGATAACGAAAATTCTCATCTATCTCCAGGAGACACTAATCCCTGAATCTGCTCGAATCTAACCCAAAACCGCGCGTCAACAGGAAGACAGATTCAACCGATCTACTATAGAAATCTCAGAACATCTAATGAATACGAATCGCATACGAATTATCTATCAAAACTAATTGAGATCACGAATTTACCCACAAGAACGACGCGAGATGCCGTTGAAACCTTCGCGAAGCCCTCCCCTCCTCTACCTCTTCCTCTCCCTTCTTCTTTTTCTCTTCTTCCATGGCTAGCAGCACCTAGGAGCTTCTTTCTCCTTTCTTTGGCCGGCATCAATGGAGGGAAAACCACCAATGGAAGGACGTGGAGAGCAAGAGGTCTTGGAGGAGGAGGAGGCGCAAGGAGGAAGGAGTGGCGGCCAGAAAGGGGAGGAGGGGAATAGGGGCAGCTAGGGTTTGTGGGGGAGGGTGGCGCCTCCCCCCTCCCTTGGCCGACCACACATGGGCCACCTGGGCCAAGGCCCAGGAACCCAGGTTGGCGGATTTTCGCGGAAAACACCATTTTAAATGATTATTCTCCCTTTTGTTTACTTTCTTTCGTTAGAAATAATCGGGACTGGGAAATTAAAAGGAAGGCACGCTTTGCTTCCGGTCGTTCGATGCATTGTCAGTCTCCCTTCGATTCGCCGACGATGGGCAACGTCATGTTAGGGAGCAGCGATGCAGTGGCAAGCCGGTGATTAGGTCGGCGGTGCATATCGCCACGATCGTCGTGCGCCACAATCATGCCGTAGGAGGATCCGAGGGGCACAAAGCCGTAGATGTGTGTGTGACCGAATCGTCTTTGGGAGGATGATGATAGGGACCTCACCGTCAGCGGGGAGGCAAGGAGGCAAAGATCGTCGGGTTTGGCCGCCATGACAATGTTCTATGTGTCCCACATCGAGCTGCTCCTTTCCATGGTTATCGTAGCATTCAAGCACTGTAGCCCACGTTTCACACTTTAAATTGTTCTTGATAGATAGAAAAACTATGTGAGACATCAACTCATGAATAATTTGATGAAGATTGAACAATAAGAAGAACAATCCAAAACTCTGTAAATTCTTGACCAAGATCAATCTAACAATATGTACGCTGGTTTTAACTAAATGAGACGCAAAGTCGTACCATGTAAATTCGTAAAAGAAGTTCAAGATCTCGATATTGGGACATTTGAGCAAACAGATGGTGGGCAAGGAAAAAGAAACAATCGGCATGGAATTAACCATTAACCATCTCTTGCTTATAGGAAATTAAATCAGGAAGGTAAGCAACCCAAGGTATTGACAAACGTACCTCAATGTTGTTGCTTGTGCTGCCGTCAAGGACACACCAGGTGGTGGAGACACAGACCAGAGAATGACAATGGCCACCAGCACGACATTATCTGAAGGTGACATACATGGTTAGATCAGCCCTTCCAAGGAAATCTAGGCGATGACAAGGAGGGCGGTTTCTCGTTAGCTTTTTGGAGTGGGGGCGATGTGCTCGTGATTCGTGTGCGGGGGAGAGCTAGGCGATGACAAATCCGGAAGGGAGACGACCAGTCGGCGGTGGATCTAGCCGGGATCGAGATGGGAACACCACGACGGCAAGGGATCTCACCAAATCTGGCTCGGGGAAGACGATGGCGGTGATGGATCCAACCGCATCTCGCACGCAGCGCCTGCGACGCGTCCTCGCGCCGACATCTTTTGAGACGATCGACTTGAGACCGTCACCGCCGATCTCATCGGCGATGGAGCCGACAAAGAGGGGAGGCGGAGCGGAGGAGAGGGAGGAGGCAGTGGAGCTCGGGCGGCGCGGAGAAGGTGGGCGCGGAGGGCATCGCGGCGCTTGAGGTTGGTCGCCGTTGCCGTGCTGCACCAGCGCCGCCACCGAGGACGGGAGAGCGGGCGTGTCGTGTGGTGTCGGCGAGGTCGAAGGTGGTGTGGAATGTGGAAGGTGAATGGAGGGAGGGAGGAAGAGGAACAAGCGGCGAGAGAGAGAGAGGAAGGTGAGGAGGCGGTTCTGCTATGGGAATGGAGGAGAGTGGATGGAGCCATGGAGGTGGTTCGGGTGGTGGTGGGAGTCTGACAGTTAGAGGAGAGGCGGGAGGCTTCTGCGAGGAGGTGGACGATAAATGCTGCCAAGTAAACTCAATTATAGTAATATATATATATATATATATATATATATATATATATATATATATATATATATATATATATATATATATATATATATATATATATATATATATATATATATATATATATAATACCAATTGACCTTAGTGTCGTTCCTCTAAATAAGCCAATAATTAACGGGACAGAAAGTCCTCCAATCATACTCCTTGTTAGCAGCAACACTAAGGTTAATTCAGAGGAACCAGCTAGCTGCACCGTTCCTTTTTTCTTTTTGTGAGTTGTGACTGATGGATGCTTGACATTGCACGTACCAGTTCGGTTCCTTCTCTCATCAAGGTGGTTGGCCAATCACTGGTACCCCCGTGCAATCATAGCTAGCTCCCGACTCCCGTGGTTGTACTAAAAGCCGCGAGCGCATGCGGGGAAGGACGCAGGTGGGGGTGGGGGTGGGGGTGGGGACGGCGCCGACGGATGAGCGTTCCTCGTTGGGACGGATCAGGCAGTTCTGTTTGTGTGGATGGTGCAGACGAGGTCATGTGGTGGCATAGTAGTCGTTTGTGTCACTGTGTTGAGGATATCATTTTTGCTGATAACGCTCTAAATAATATTATTTGAGCAAAAAAAATCTATAAATACATATTATTCTATTGCACTAACTAAATCTTCGCAACATTCACATCATGTGTCAGGTAAACACAGATATAAGTAAATCCTAGCTTTATCAGACGGGCACAATGAGCAAATGCACTACGAGAAGCAAACTAAATCATGTTCGATTGGGCAATATATAAAGAGAATTTTGTGGCTTTCATGACATGTAGAACAATTACTCAAATGTAACAATCAATTTTATATATGAACCACGTAGGATATTAGCATACCGACATAAACCTTGAGTTGGCCATATATAGATCCCTTACGAACAAAACCACGAAGATAAGAACATTATCAGGTGCCACATTCGAACTACGCACCTATTCGAACTAGATGGATCTATCACCGAAGGACCAATAGTTGCCACCGGGGTTCTACAGAGAGAAAAGTAGGACGTCCATGTCCATTATTGGAAAACTGAGAGGTAGAGACCCGACAGGAGCAGCATGCCAACTTCACGGTCACTTCATGCGCCATTGACGAAGACATGTATAGCGGAAGACTGTGGATTTTTTATTTTTATTTACATTTAGGCCTTGTTTGGGAAGAGGGATTTGGATCAAAATTATTAGGATTTAGTTAAAATTTGAACTAATCCTATATGATCGTTAATAACAATTAGAGAGGAGTGAATGATTGTATAATATTTTTCGCACTAGGATGGAAACATCATAACTTGAACAAGATTCAGTTCGGCAATTAATTTTTCTTGCGGCCACCAAAAGCCCTCACGGCGATATCTATCTGGAGATCACACCGAATCACCGACGCCAGCCGCGCAAAGCCCATGTCTTGCCTTGGTCCTCCCACCTCCTGCACGAAACAACGCCGAACAAAGACCACCTCACCTCTGAACAAAACCACGTAGCTCTTCTAAAATTTCTTGATGCCAAAAACAATGAATAGATGGCTAGCACTATCAAATCAATCAACCAACAGAGATTAACGCAATGCCAAAGAATTGATGACGCAACAGCAAGAATTCCATGGATAAGTTTTTCTATTCTCACACGCATGAACAAAAGCGCTGGCCGTAACACCAAAAGCAGTCGCCGACACTAAAACCTTTCCATATTTTCTATCTACCAATCACGCTACATGCACAGCCACCGGCCCTAACACTTCTAGAGATAATGCCACAGCCGCCAACAGAACAAAAAACACACGTCCTATATCTCAAATAACATCAGTAAATAACATTGTCAATTATTTATCAACTAAATTATTCTATATCTAGCCACACGGTCTAACAAATCCAAAAAAAAAAACCTAGAGCAACCCCCTGCTCCAAACAGGCTTTAAAAAATCTTGGATGTTGTACGTGTAGTGTTATTATACTTGTGCACGGTTTCAAGTTGACGTTGAAAATTTTCATATCTAAACTACATCTGTGGTAGTACATATGTTTTGCTCCCTCCGTTTCATTATATTTGTCCATAGCCTACCATCCGCACATACCAAAGAAACACTAAATCTAATAAATAATTAATGAGAAATGACCATATATACACTACTAGAGAATGGACCAATCGCCACGGTTAAAAACCGTCAGAAAAATGTGTAAAACTATCAGGATTTTTTTCCTATTAGGTAACCATCAAAAAATAGGTGTCAGGAGTAGAGCGCCACGGAAATTCAATTTGGCTGACAGTCAACCTATAGGAAAATATTTCATGATGGAAAACCTGATAGTTACTGCCAAGAAAATTTGTTGCTGCCCGGTTTTGGCTAGACCTATTTTTTCGGCGGTTTCCTATCAGGAAAATGTTTGTTTCCCTATCAAGATTGGTGACACCGTCAGGAAAAAGGGAAATAATCTACAATAAAATTGCATTGTATCATATTATTCATCCACATATATAAAAACTTAATTAGTTCAGTTTCATTGACACCTCATCCAAGTCAACACAACATAAAACATACAAAAGCCTATCCAGAGTTAACACCATAATTCTTGTGGATATTTTCTACAACAAGGTTAGTCTCACATGGTTTTTCGATAAGCCCCTTTAGATGAAGTAAGAGTAGGGAGTAGCCAGGGCCGTAGAAGAAAGAAAGATATATCAATTTACCAACATATTTTCTTAAGATGAGATCGTATAGCTGCACAAATACTCAAATAACATATTTGATGTCGATACTAAGGCACAGGTATATTTCATATTTACAGGCACAGCTTCGATGATAATGCGGCAAGTTGCCAAGTACTAAATAAGAAAAGTAAACTTTAATGTATATAGTGATCAAAACAACACCACTTGAACTAGAGTGATAGATCGGTATTGTACTCGTGGGAGCACATACTCCCACTTCTCATATATCACTTAAATCGTATGATGATACCACTTTATCTATTTGAGCATACTCTAATAATGATTACAAGATACCCCAAAGTGAGTTACATGAAAATTTTCATCAAAGCCCACTTTTTAGAGCAAAATTTGTGTATATACTTCTTTTTTAGATAATGGAAGAGAAAAATCTCTCCTGGCCTCTATATCAAGGATGCAGACAGCCTATTTATTAAAGAGACAAAAGTAACAAGATAACCAAAGCTGTTAAAAGCGGCAAGAAGCCTTACAACCATTAAAAGGCAAATGAAAATTAAACTTAATCATTGCAAATCCTGTGATTAAGTCGCCATCCATGCGCATTGAGGAGTTACTGAGCCACAAACTCCAACCTTAGGCTTCCATCCAACATGTATGAAAAAAGGTATATAACAAAAATAAAGTGCTCCATTGTAAATTTTTCAACCACGTCACATTGGAGTATTGTATAATTGGTATTAAGTATACTAAAAGTGATAAAGAAGTATACTATGTTCATTTAATTGGTGTGTGTGTGTGTGTGTGTCTGTGTGTGTATATATGAAAATGGTGTAGTACTCCTGGAAGTACGTACTTCCTTTCTTATATACCACTTAAATCGTATAATAATATCTCTTTATCTGTTTGAGCATACTCCAATAATGATTATAAGATATCCCAAAGTGAGTTCCATGAAATATTTCATTAAAGTCCACTTTTTATAGCAAAATTTCTGAATATACTTCTTTTATATATGAATAAAAGGTATATAGCAAAAAACAAAGGGCTCCAATGAAAAATTTTCAATCAAGTCACATTGGAGTATCTTATAATTGACATTTGAGTATACTAAAAGTGATAATGAAGTATAATTTGCGTGTTTAAGTGGGATTATATACTCGTAGGAATACGAAACGGGCGTCATAATATGTATATATATAAGCCACTAATTGTCCTTAGTGTCGTTCCTCTGAATAAACCACTAATTAACGGGACTGAAAGTCCTTGAATCATACTCCTTGTTAGCAACAACACAAAGGTAAATTCAGAGGAACCAGCTAGCTGGACCGTTTCTTTTTTCTTTTTGTGACTGATGGATGCTTGACATTGTACGTATCTGTTTGGTTCCTTTTCTCTTCAAGGAGGTTGGCCAATCACAGTCCCGTCCATGTACGTACGTACCCCCGTGCTATCATAGCTAGCTTCCGACTCCCGAGGTTGTCAGGGACTATTAGGCGCGAGCGCACGCGGGGAAGGACGGAAAAGGGCGACGACGTGGTGGTTTCGTCTCTCGCTGACGGACGAGGCAGCTCTGTCTGTGGATGGTGTCTGGATGGTGCAGATGAGATCACGTGGTGACACAGTAGCTGTATGTGTTGGACAAGTGGAGAACATTTCAATTTTAGATTTTATTATGAGACAAAGATTACTTAAAACAATAGATGCATAAAAAGATAATAACAGGAAACAACTTATTGTACTTTTAAACATACTCAACATTAAGATTATAGCAGAATAAACTGGTCGTATGACCAACTCACAATATGGCTCGATGAAGAACAAAAGCGGTCTGAGACTCGATCACGGGCAGATTGTAAACGTCGCTTGATGCAACAAGCGGTCGCTAGCTTGTTATCGCTTAGAAACCTTATTGCCGCCCCGTGCAGGTGAACTCTGCGACAATGGTTCGGAGATACCGCTCACCCTTCTTCCTGGTGCACGCCGAGGAGAAGGGACGGCTTGGTTCAAACAGCACAACTCTCCAGCACAAGAGAACCGAGAGGAAGAAGAAGAATAATTGGAATGGAAAAAGATCTTTTTCGGTCTAGATCTCTCGAAAACCTTTTAAGGGTCGGGTCAATTACTCTCTAGTAACTGCTCAATAAAGCACATATTAGAACACTAGTAACTGCTAATGAAAAACCAATTAATGGTAATTAAGTAAAAATTATCATATCCTGATTACACGTTGATCTTTCGCTCTGACCACATTCTCCAAGGGAGGTCCAAGAGGATCTCCCGAAGAGATCCAATGGGACCACAATGTTCCGACCACACTCTCTTGGAATGATCCAAGAGAGGTCCAAAAGATCTCTTGAAGGTCCAAGAAGATCTCCACATAGACAAGGGAGGTCCAAGAAGACCTGTTCCAAGACCACCCGGGAAGTCTCCAAGGACCACCCGGGAGGTCTTCCAGGACCACCCGGGAGGTCTCCCAGGATCACCTAGGATGTCTTCCATAACCACCCTGGAGACCACTCGGGAGGTCTACCAGGATCACCTAGGAGGTCTTCCATGACCACTCTGGAGACCACCCACGAGGTCTTCCAAGACCACCTAGGAGGTTTTCCACGACCACCCCGGAGACAACCCACGAGGTCTACCAAGACCACCTAGTAGGTCTTCCACGACCACCCCGGAGACCACCCACGAGGTCTTCTAGGACCACCTAGTAGGTCTTCCACGACCACCCCGGAGACCACCCACGAGGTCTTCCAGGACCATCTAAGAGGTCTTCCACGACCACCCCGGAGACCACCCACAAGGTCTTCCAGGATTACCCAGGAGGTCTTCCATGACCACCCTAGAGACCACCCGAGAGGTCTCCAAGCAGGGAGGTCTGGACTGAGAGGAGATCCAAACGAGAGAGACTAAACCATGCATGCTTTGAAATTTAGGAATGAATGAGCCTTTACAAATAAGGGCCCAATTCTAACAGTATGTGCCACTTAGGGACGGTATCGGGTGTCATTTTTGCAAAAATTGCACTGATGACACCATTTTTTGCAAATAACGCTCCAAACAATACTATTTTGGCAAAAAAAAAAATCCATAAATACATATCATTCTATTGCACTAACAACCAAATCTTCGTAACATTCACATCATGTGACAGGTAAACACAGATATGAGTAAATCCTAGCTTTATCAGATGGGCACAATGAGCAAATGCACTATGAGAAGCAAACTAAATCATGTTCGATTGGGCAATATATATAGAGAATTTTGTGGCTTTCATGACATGTGCAACAATTACTCAAATGTAACGATCAATCTTATATATGAACCACACAGGATATTAGCATACATACATAAACCTTGAGTTGGCCATATATATATAGATCCCTTACGAACAAACCACGAAGATAAGAACTTTATCAGGTGCCACATTCGAACTACGCACCAATTCAAACTAGATGGATCTATCACCGAAGGACCAATAGTTGCCACCGGGGGTTCTACAGAGAAAAAGTAGGGCTTCCATGTCCATTATTGGAAAACTTAACCCAAGCATGAAGCCCTACTGCTTCCATTGGCCGCAAGTGATCGTCTTCTTCAGGGAGTGATCGTCAAGGGAGACCCTTGGTTAGGTTACACTGCAATTCTGCCTCCACGTCAAACAGGACTGTTCTTATGGGGTGTGGGTGTGGGTGTGTGTGTGTGTGTTTTTGTTGAAGATCCGGTTGACTGGCTTATATCATATAAGAAGAAGCAAACCTATACAAGCACAAAAGGTGCTAGAAATGCAAAAGAAAAAAGGAGTTAACCTAAACAGGATTCTACAGCACAAGTAGAGGCAACAAACATGTCTAGGAACTGTTCGTTCCCACAATAATCCTTAAATCAGAAAAAAAGAAAACAATTCCTAAAAAAATCTCCGATTAATTGAGAGAGAAAAAGAAAATCTACACCACTTATTTCGATAGGGCCAGATTATAACAGTGCAAATTAATCATATATAGATAAGAAATTATCTCATTAATCAATAGAGAAATATAAGATCTACACCACTTATTTTGATAGGACCAGATTATAATGGTGCACATTAATCATATATAGATAAGAAATTATGTCATTAATCAATAGAGAAATGTAACATCTACACCACTTATTTTGGTGGGGCTTGATTATAATAGTGCAGATTAATCATGTGTATATATTACAACTGTATAACAAATACAACTATATTTTTGAAAGGAAATAGAGCTATAAATGAAATACAATATGTTGCAATATCTAGTCGCGCAATTGAACAGGAAATTCTACTAGTTCTGTGAAGAAACATCCCTTAGTAGTTAAGAATGAAATGCCCATATTAAGCAAAAATATTATTAAGCCTCACGCATTCGTTTATAATTTTTTTAGTGGTTCGATTACACATTTGTTTAGATTACTCTTAAGGGCACCTACAATAGTTTGTCTCTTAAGGTTGTCTCTAGAGACTCCACCTCACCTAGAGACAATTAACATCTCCAACAATTTATCTCTATCATCATCATCATCACACCTTTCCTATCACACCCCTTTACCATTCTCTTTCTTGTCGGATGATTTGCATGTCTAGATTATCTCTTGCGTAAGAGATATCACATTTTGTCTATTCATATTCTCTTCTCCAACTATGATTTTAGGTTACGTGGCAGGGAAGAAATAGTTGAGGTAGCCAGGAGTTGCGCTTAAAACTGTCATCAGAGTTCATCTTCCCATGTTCATGTGTCTGTACATTCAGTCGAGCAGGGCCGGATCTGCAACCATTTATTCAATTCAAGATCACACCTTAGCGCTAGCATAAATCTCTGTCTACCACCAAAAAGAAGAGAGACGGTAAACTCCGGATCAAACAAGAGAGTAGGCGCGAGCATTGTAACAGAAGTTTAACTTCATTTCAAAACATATATGGACAAACAAATCTCTGGTAAGCAATTCATCATGTAAGAAAGTAAATACAAGCTTCTGGGGAGTAGGAGTGGTTGCACCTAAGTTCACCAGTGTCCGGAACTGAGGTGACGGTGGATGAAGGGGAGGATGTAGGCGTTGGCTACTATTGCATCGGCAGATGAAGAGGAGGAGGTGACAGAAGAGGAGGATGGCGCAGTCGGGTACGGAGGTCGGGGAGACAGCGGTGGCGGGGGCGGTGGATCGGCGAGGGAGTAGGAGGGGGAGGGCGGGGAGGCGGCGCTGGTGGCGGTGGATCTGCAGCAGTGGAGGAGGGCGGCGGGGTTGGGTGTGGCGGTGGGATACGAGGGGGAGGCGCCGGGATTGACGAGCAGGGAGGAGGAGGAGGATGGCGAGGAGGCACTGGTGGCGGTGGATCCGTGCGCAACAGGGGAGGATTGGGAGGCTGCTGTGGAGGACAGGGAGAAGGAGGAGGATGAGGGTGAGGCTGCTGTGGAGGATTGGGTATTGAGAGTAGGGTTAGCACTTGCGTAGCCAAAAAAAGGGCACGGCTGTGAAAAAAATTGGCGCTATTTCTCTCCCGAGTTAATAAAGACTATAGCACTTGGGACCCAATATATTTCAGCCTGTTCACACCCGTTGATATCCCGTTTCCATGTGCATAACTACTGGCTCCCATCTACCGAGTGTAATATAAAACACTCAGTAAAACTCCGTCTCCCGAGTGCTAAATTTACATCCCGAGTGTCCTATTAAACACTCGGGAGTTTCCCGAGTGTTTTCTACCAGACACTTGGTAAAAATATAGGCACTCGGGAAAAACGCGGTTTCTGGTAGTGATTCCACGGTGATCAAGTGCTGACCTGAATAATCCAAAAATAGTGATCGCATTGATATGTTTTTCAGAATTTTCCACTGCAATGAATTGGAATCTTGATAAAATAAGAGAATATACGTCCAAGTTCAATGAGATCGAGCAGCCTAGGCACCATACGGGCATATAGAGAAGTATATCCAGCTGGGTGATGTAAACATAAATTTTGTTTATCTTTTTGTAAAAGATAATTTATGATATACAAATAATATATGTTTTACTAATCTATTTGTGCAAATTGTTAAAAATGGCTCCTTTGTTGGACTTAATCTTGACAATTTCATGCAGTAGTGGACAACTGGTAATGCAGTGTATCATGCATTAGTTGAGTTAGTGGGCTGCATAGAGTTAAGTGGACAGGTTATGAGGAGATAGTGGCGTGAGTTAGTGCGTGAGTTACATGCAGGTGATTTACCAGTGTGTAACATTTTCTTAGTGAATAGGTTATTAGGAGATAGTGGCGTGAGTTAGTGCGTGAGTTACATGCAGGTGATTTGCTAGTGTGTCAGTTAGTTTGTGGCAGCCACGTCCGGGTGTGCTTATATAAGGCCTTGTAATCAGTTTATATTTGTTGAGCCAAACAGAAAAGATAGAAGAATAGAAAGAGAAAGGTAGCACTAGGCAGTTGCAGTGCTACGCAAAAATCTTCTATGTGTTCTTCCTCTCCGTGAGTTTGTCTCCTTCACCCGTGAAAGTGTGCGTCCACGGGTAGAATTTTCAACAATTGGTATCAGAGCGAGGTTCAACGTGAGATGATGTTACCCGGCCAGTGACGGCTCGCCGAGCACTGGCGGTGTGGCACACGGCGGGCGTGGCGCTGCCAGGAGCGGTGGCGCACGATGGGTTCGACCTCGACGGCGGCGCTAGCGGAGCAACGCGGCTTCGTGCGCGGCGCGGAGGAAGCAGTAGCAACAATGAAGCATGCATGCATGTGCACAAGGTGTAGCTCAACACCTTCGCGAGGGTAGTGGCATTCCGATCTACACAGGCGTGGGCGACCAAGAACGGATGCGTGGAGCAGGCGCCAAGGCAGGTGGATACAAGCGTGTGTGCATGGTGCGGCCGGGAGCGCGGCCCAGTTGTGCGCAGGCACGGGGGCATGCGTAGTGATGCGGTGTGCGCAAGTGAGTGGGCATACGCGGGTGTGTGGCTAGCTGCAGTGGCTGTACGTCACATCTGGTAGCTGCCGTGAGGTATTGTGAAGGATAAAGAATGAGAGCACATGAAAAGCTCTGGGCCTGCCGAGTGCCAAAAGCTATGTGTGTGCTCATGACGTTCTTCTGTTTCCTCCACTGTGAATTAGTTGAGTGCGTGTCCAAGAGCTTAGTAGTACAAGAGAATAAAAGTGTGTCCTCTTCGTGTACTCCCGTCTAGCTGTTGTACACGTGTGTATTCTCGTGTTAGTTGTGTCCACGAGAAAGCGTGAGTTCTTGTAAGTGTGTCCAAGAACTCACTAATATAAGCTCCGGTCCGAGTCTCCGTCGCCAATGGTACCGGTGAAAAACAATCGGAGTTGAGGTAGAAGCAAAAGACGCCGGCAAGTTATGTCACCAGCGGCATGGTCAGCAAGAAGGAGACAAAACTCCTTAGAGATGCGTGAGGAGATCGGATTTTGGCTTGTGAAGTAAGTGATGTCAAGATTAGGGAAAAATTGTTGGACTTAATCTTGACAACTTTATATAGTAGTGGACAAGTGGTAATGCAGTGTATCATGCATTAGTTGAGTTAGTGGGCTACATAGAGTTAAGTGGACAAGTTATGAGGAGATAGTGGCGTGAGTTACTGCGTGGTTACATGCATGTGATTTACTAGTGTGTGAGTTAGTTTGTGGCAGCCACGTCCGGGTGTGTTTATATAAGGCCTTGTAATCAGTTTGTATTTGCAAAAGAGAGAAGAATAGAAAGAGAAAAGTAGCACTAGGCAGTTACAGTGGTACGCAAAAATCTTCTATGTGTTCTTTTTCTCCGTGAGTTTGTCTCCTTTACCCGTGAAAGTGTGCGTTCACAGGTAGAATTTCCAACATCCTTCAAGTCTGTGAAAAGTAATAGAAACTTACATTACGATATGAAGGAAGAAATAGTAAGCTTTGGGCACTAATATGTTCTGAATCGTCATGTCGACGCACCCAGTGATGACCGAAAGTGATGTTACAAAATTTGGCTTGTGGTATGCATATCAGTAGCCGTTCAGCCATCTCTTCCTTGATATCCAAGCGTAGCAAATAAACCTGGACTAATTAGGCCTCACAGCTAGTCGCACGTGTTTATGGCTTATAAGGTCAAGTCACTATTCAAGGCTCTAATCGTACTAAATTTCGGTTCAATCAAAGAATCTGAAATGTATTGAGACAGTGTTGGAAGCAAAGCCAAATAAGAACACGTGCAATCCCGAAGGAGAGGAGGAAGTTTTGACACGGTCACCGTTTTGGTGCATCGGCTAATTTGGAAGGAGAGATGCAAGGATTTTCTAGGGCGTGAACTTGTTCAGCGAGGAACTTTTTTGGTCGATCAAGGAGAAACTTTCGTCCTGGCAAGGCGAGCGGCTGGCTGCTTGTCTTTTTTGTTTGTGTGGGTTGTAGTAGCCGTGGTGTCTAGCCTTCAGACGGCTACATAGCAGATTAGCAGTGGGTGGCGTATTGGTTGTTGGTCGCGATGAGACTATTCAAACCGTTTTGGCTGTTCACTAGTCGGTGGTCAATCAGTGACGGAGTTAGGATTTTGTCTATGAGAATATAATTTTTTTTTTACGATTATAAGAAAGACACATATGTACACACTCTACCATATACGCGTGTGAGTGCGTCTCATATCATATATCTAGAAAGACAGAGGATGTGAATAAATCCGCGACCTTACAAAATATCTACTAAAAGCACACTTATGTGTGCATAAATGTGCGAACTTAAATGACATATTTCAATATAAAAGTTTAAATGATAGAGTAAAGGTTCCAGTGGAATAAATTACATGTTTCTACCGACATCATAAAATATTGCTTGTGTTGGTGGGCTGCTGACTATTGATTACTAAGAATAACTTAATATAATTCATTATATAGTCTGTGTATTATACTAGGTAGACATACTATATAAAAAATCTCCATACAAAAATTTTGGAGGTGCAACTGCACCCCCATGCTCTAGTGTGGCTCTGCCACTATGGTCAATTTGTATCTTTGTTTTGCTCTCATTCTTAATAAACTTGGTAGGCAAATTTTATCTGCCCCTCGGAAAATAAAGAACACGTGCAATATGATCTGTGCTAGTATCATCAATCTCATCATATTCAGCAGTAGTGAGCTATGCACGTCGATAGGTTGTACGTCTTTTCGTATGTTCCGTATATGGCGACTTTAGACAGCAGCATCTTGGGGGAGACAGACACGTCCTCCGCAACTAGGTAGCTGATGAGGCATGCCACATATACGGAAGTCACATTTTGATGCTACCGTAGCGACCCGCTAAGCTCGCAAGAATGGTCGGTCACCTCCTTAACCAGGAAGACCGAGCCGAAGAACTTTTCTCGGTGAGAGCTGACCTTGCCAGGGCAATCTTCCACTACGCATTTCACTACGTAATGTCCTAGGTTAGACCGGTGTACCTGGTACACACGGTTGATAGACAAGGCATACCATGATATAACTTGATACACGGCCGCTTTGCTAGGGAATTGCTGCCCAACTAAGAGGGTGTCAACATCAAACCCCCACCGAGACCCTCCTTCTTGCGGTAGTACGATGCCACGTATGGCACTTTCGAAGACACAATTCTGCTAGTAGGACCAGCACCCTAGGGTGCGCCCTCTTCGCTACCATCCAAGCCTGGGTCGGCGTCCTCGTCGGACTCCAATCCGAGAGGTTAGTCCGGTAGATACTCATGGCAGTCAATGAGGGCCGACCACCACAGTCCTACCCCCTCATTTTGCACAAAATTATGCGCAACTCTTCTCTCGTGGACTTCCTCCAAAATAGCACATTCCATGCTACCGTCTTCAAGCTCCACCTACGGTTGCCCGCTTCCCGATGCACCAGCATCATCAAGATTTCCCAGCGGCCTGTGTACGAAATTCACATACACCATCGGCTTCGCGTATATTGCCGCCTCAGGTTGCGAAGAAATTTGTATGTACTAGCTCCATTCTACACTTCTGTTCAACTTGACTAGCTCCCATATGCCCTCCCCTACTGGTGCAGGTGATCACCTCAATAACAAGTTTCTTTATTGTCTTCATGCCAAACTCCCTCCGGATGTAGCTCCTAAGCTCATAAACATATTCATCCCATCGAGCCCTTCTGTCCGGACCACCTTGTACTGACATCTCGACAGGTCTACCCTATCGGGCCGCCCCATACGAGACCGTCGCCATAAAACACTACCAAGTCGTACATGTTTGAAATTACCTAAACAGGGTATGCAATATAACAAATAGGGTACGTAATTAGCACTAATTAATTAACTGTACAAGGCTATTTACAAGGGATTATTTCTTCAATTACCACTACTTAAATAGGACTAAACAGAAAGGTACCAATTAATTACGAGTAATTAATTTGCCACTAATTACCCATGACACAGATAATTACGACATATTACATACATGTAAGTAATTAAATGCGAGCAAGTGAATACGAATATTTAATTAATTACCAACAATTTAATTACTTATCAATAAATTACTTACGAGTAATTTATTACATCTAAGTAATTCCCACTGAATTAATTATGATTAATTAGTTACCACTAATTAAGTAGGAGTCATTACTTAACAACAATTTAATTATGGTCACGTAAATTCGATCACTTATTTTGCACTAATGTAATTAGCACTAATGAACTACATGAAATTTAATTACAAAATATAAATTACGTCCAGGGATGGAACATCGTACGTCAATGTGCTAGCACCGGTGCGCACGGTAGGGTCTTCGAGAAGATGGCGGCTAGGGTTTCGGTGATGCAACTCACATCGTCTATCCCAACAGCCGTATGCATCCCCTTATAAAGAGCCCATGACGGATCCTATCCGTACTCATTTGTTCCAACTCGTTAAGTGTATGACCTTGTAGGTTCATGTGTAATCGTTTGTGACTCGAAAACTCTTTTCTGACCACAAGTCATTAGTGGTTCGTAGCAGGACATAATGATTCCTGAATACACATAAATTTTATCGGACGAACATTAATGTAATATGATATACGACCAGGTCCTTATCACTTACGACCAGCTCATATCTCTATATGACCAGTTCATATTTAGTCACGACAAGTTCGTAACTCCTTACAACCAGTTTATGACCACTTAGTGATTATGTTCGACCAGTCTACAACCAGCTCGTATCTCCATACGACCAGTCCGTATCTGGTCGAACTGAATGACCTACTTGTGTATTCTCCCTTTGCCTCACGACATCTAGTTGAACTCCAGTTGATATGAATTTTCATCCATGGATTGCTCAATACTTTCTCGATCAAGTGAATGATCACTTCATGTGGTCGACTCTTCGACCACTAGTGGCATGGCCATGCACTTTCTTTATCCAACCACATCGAGGGGCCCAAAGATATCTCTCTTGTTATATTAGAAGGGGCAAATCCCATATCCAACTAGTCATATCACTCCGCATGTTTCATAGCATACCCGAAAGCTACCTTTATAACTACCCACACTACTACAAAAAGGGTAATACTAGATGCCTCATCACAGACGGTTGACCAAAATCATCTGTATTAAATACAATCATAGATAGTTTTGGTTTAGTGACCGTCTGTGTTACTAGCTGTGCTAAAAACCATATGTGAAGATGTAATATCATAGACGGTTCATGTTGAAAACCGTCTGTGAAGTATCACAGATGGTTCTTAAAAAGGACCGCCCGTGATATTACAAAATATCACAGACGATCCTTTTTAAGAACTGTCTGTGATATTTCACAGATGGTTTTCAACATGAACCGTCTGTGACTTCCTGTCCTCATCATAGACGGTTTTTATTAAAAACCGTCTGTGATAACCTTACGTATTGCAGACCCAACCTTCACAGACCTTTCTTAAATTCCAGCTTTGTTCTGGCTGCTGCTACTTTGAGGCGATTTGGTGAAATGAGACCGTGGATTTGGGAAGAGTGATTGTAGATTCATTTGTTCTTCACTATCAATGGTTAGTAATTTGTTCCTAATTGCATTATATTCTAGATCTAGCCTGGTAAAGGGAGAATTGAAGATGGTTTAGATCTAGCTTGATGTAGAGAGAAGATTATTTACATCTAGCATGGTTTAGGGTTTAGCCAATTCATAGTCTTTGTGTTGTTTTGCCTTAGCCTAGGTAGCTTTTTGTGTTTTTTGCAAGTCTACACTCCTATTGTAATGCATTGATATTTTTTCAGTTCGTTAGAAATACATATTTCAAATGACACATTAAAAGTTGCATATATAGTACACTAATTAATTAATTCAATATTTAACACTTAATTTTGTTATATGCGTCGCGTAGATGGACCAAAGCTGGATGTACGCTAAGAACTGTGTGAGTGAAGAGTACATTAATAGCGTGTCTGCTTTTACAAGAGCTGCCGAGGAGGATATATTGAATAAAGGGGTGAAATATATGTACTGTCCATGCATTGACTGCAAGGATCTGAAGATGTTTAAGAACCGAACACAGATCGAAGCACACTTGATTTGAAGGGGTTTCAAAAAGGGGTATACACATTGGACAAGTCATGGTGAAGAGCAGATTATACAGGAAGGTAGTAATGAAGACATCGCCAACGAAGTCAATGGTATGCCGCCGGATGATGTCGATTGTGTTTCCGATTCAGATAGGCTGCACGATGACAATCTGGATCAGATGCTTCGTGATGCAGAAGGGAACTATGATGAGAGAGAGTATGTTAAATTTCGGGGCTTGATGGAGGACTCGGAGAAACCTTTGTTCTCGGGCTGCAAGCCAGAATACACAAGATTGTCATCCGTGCTTGAACTGATGAAATTGAAGGCAAGCAACGGTTGGTCTGACAAGAGTTTCATGGCGCTGTTAGGTCTCTTAGCGGGCATGCATCTGGAGGGAAACGAGTTGCCCAAAACTAACTACAAAGCCAAGAAGGTTCTTTGTCCATTGGGAATGGAAGTACAAAGAATACATGCATGTCCGAATGACTATATCCTCTACCGTAAAGAGTATGCAAACATGCATATATGTCCGGTGTACAATGCACCCCAATACAAGAGTAAGAATCAATCAGCTGACGCCGAGGGAATCGAGCTGAAGAAAGGACCTCCTACTGAGGTGGTGTGGTATGTTCCTGTAATTCCCGGTTTGAAGTGGTCTTTTGTGAACCCAAAGGAGGCAAAACTGTTGCATTGGCACTCGGAGGAGCGTAAGAATGATGGAAAGCTATGACACCCTGCTGATTCCGTCCAGTGGACAAACATTGATAGGAGGTTTGCAGACTTCAGTACAGAACCGAGGAATATAAGGTTTGGATTGAGTACAGATGGAATGAATCCTTTCGGTAACGTGAGCAGTTGACATAGCACTTGGCCCATGACTCTATATCTGCAACCTTCCTCCTTGGTTGTGTATAAAGTGGAAGTATATTTTGTTGTCGATACTTATCGAAGGGATGAAGCAACCTGAGAATGATATTAATGTGTACCTAGCAGCATTATTGGAAGATCTAAAAATACTGTGGATCGAAGGGGTACAAGTATGGGATGCATACAAATGAGAGAACTTCACTATATGCTCCTTGTTGTCCTGCACCATAAATGATTATCCTGCCCTTGCTAACCTATCGGGCCAAAGTACAAAAGGGGGCAAAGCCTGTACTCACTACTTAGATGATACAGAGAGTGTGTGGCTGAAGCACTCACGCAAAACCGTGTACATGTGTCACCGTAGGTTCCTTCGGAGGGCTCACCCATACCGCATGATGAAGAAACAATTCGACGGAGAGAAGGAGAATGTGGATATCATGGGGATATGCTCATGATCTTAGGATGATGGTACAATTGGTAATGGCGTTGAAGGTTTGTCGAATCACGCGTTTTCGGCGAAGTTCAAGCTATTTGTCGAGCAAGTGGCGGTCTCGAGAAAAAGGGGGATCGGACGACTGCTTTGGGAAATCGGTCAGACCAGCCATAATGAGATGTTTGATTTTGGAGTTGGGCCAAAAATAGAGGGTGTAGGCTAGAGAGTAGATTCTGCTACACTTGGTCTCCTTATTTTTGGAGCTTTCAAGCAAAATTTTTATTGGTTTGAAAATTCCAGTAGGTTTCGGATTTCTAGAAAGGAATTTTGGCTAAGTCCTAGCTGGGCGGTTAGACCGCCAGCAGTGTGATCGAGCCGGCGGGTGATCGAGACCGCCAATCTGGCGGTCTGACCGGTTTTTACTTGTCTCATCGGCCAACTGGTGGCGATGATTGTTGGGTTAGGTCAAGTTCATGGGTTTCATGGCATATGTGTTGCATGATGCATGTTTTGACTAACGTGGGTCAAGTTGTGAAGAACTTGTTCCGGATTCAATTTCTTTGTCTATTGATGTGCGAGGTTGCTTGGAGGTCAATGACGATAATCGGCGAGATGATCGGGACTAAGCTTGGAGAGCTGAGGTCCAGAACGATCGGGGATGCTGGGTGAGATCAATGGAGTCAAGTATGGCGCAAGAGGGACAAAGGTGACCGAACGGGCAGCTCGGTGCGACAGGTTGGATCAAGCGGCGCGGGGGTCGGTGCAAGTGCCATGGTGGTTTCGGTGGGAGCCGGATGGGAGAGACTTGCCGGCATGAAGAGAGCCACTGGATCAACCTACACGTGGCGAAGCATGGGAGGTGCTTCACGAAGATGGGACTCGGTCTTTGCAAAAAGATCGAGAAAGGGTATTTTGGTAATTTTACCAAATACCGCCTTAGTGACCTTTTGCCAACTTACGGCGCAAGGTGGCGCAAGGTGAAGCAGATTAGGTCAAGAGATGAAGATAGCGCTTTAAAATGCGTGCGTATGTGACCCGTTTGTGTGTGGACCTTAACGGGAGCCCATTAGGGTTCAATCTTCTAGAAGATCTAAGCCTCCACTATAAATAGAGGAGGGAGGTGGCTGCACCCCCTCAACCCTTTCATTTACATTATAAACCCTAGTTTTGCTTTTGTGCTTAGGCAAGGATAGTTGGAGGTTAGGGTTCTAGAGAGTTGGATTTGATTTCGTGCTCATGTATTGAGTCTTTGTCCTCTATTGATGGAGCGGCTGTAAACCAATACCATATCAAATCAATCCAAAGAAAGTTGTCTCAAAGATGAGTTCATTTGCTTTCTTTCTCTCTATTTGGTGATTTTGAGTCTTTCTTTGATCCACGAGTTTTTTCTTGGTTTCTTGCCTTGATCTAACTTGTTGTGACATATGGGAACTCATCTAGGATCATCTTGATCATCAAGCACCAACGAGCAAGTCTTTAGATCATACTTCGATTTTGACTCGGTTTTTGAGCACCCTTCGTTCAAACTGAAAAAGATAGGAACTTTGGCATGGATCTATGCAATCCTTGATTGGAATAGGTTTCCAATATCTTAGAGAAGGTGTGTCTCAAATTTGGTAAGGTTTGGCCTTACGGATCAAAAGTTAGATCGATTTGAGTTTTGGTTTTCGGGCTGATTTCACTGTTCATTGGCCTGGAGGTCTGACCGCCATGTATTGAGAGGTCAGACCGATTTCCAAAGGTCAGACCGATTTCTAGTTGGAAGTCAGACCGCTCAACTCATTTAGGTTTTGAGTTTTTATGTTTTTGGTCTATTTGCTTCGGGGTTTTGATTGGATTCAATACAAGTCTTCCACTATGCTTGTATATTGATCTTCATAGCTTTTATAGCTATTGCGGTGAAAATCATATTGAATTCGATCAAGGTGAAAAAGAGATCGTGCTCCTATTCACCCCCCCTCTAGTCGCCTTTTTGGTCCAACAAGTGGTATCAGAGCCCGGTCACTGAACTTGGCGATGGATAAGTACTCAACCAAGCCGCATGTCTTCGATGGGCTCGACTATGCCTTTTGGAAGAATCGCATGCGTGTTTTCCTTGAAAGCGAAGGACAAGCTATATAGGAGGTTGTTCGAGCCCCGCTCGTTTTGCCTGAAGTTGCTTCGCCGGCTTCAGCAGTCCTCTTGGCAAACAACAACAAGGCAAAGAACCTTCTATATGCTGGGCTTGGTAGACAGGAGTACGATCGGATTTGCAACTTTGAGACCACACATGAGATCTGGCACACCCTCGAAACTTACCATGAGGGATCATCCCAGATCAAGAAAGTGCGCTAGACTGTCTACAAGCGAGAGTATAACAAATTCGAGATGCGTCCTGGTGAGAGCATCGATGACGTCTTTACTCGCTTCAACAAGGTGATAAAACAGATGAGAGCTGTTGACATTGAGTACTCTCAATCTGAGAATGCCACTCACCTCTTGGCTGCAATCAACATCAAGGAGTGGGAGATCAAGGCTACTGCCATTGAGGAGAACGTCGATCTCTCTACTCTCACCTTGGAGGTGCTTTAGAGCGAGCTCAAAACTTATGAGATCAAGAGAGGTAGCCTTCCTAAGAAGGATAACATGGCTTTGGTGGCTGATCCTCTCAAAGGGACTCCTGATGGTTCTTCTGAGTCTTCTTTTGGTTTTTCTCTTGCGTGTTTATCTACTGTTTAAGGCGAAGAGTTTGAGAGTCTTCCTGAGGCTGATTTAGCTCTTTTAGCCAAGAAAGTCACACGAGCATATAACAATGTTAGAAACAGGAAGAGAGGTGGCCTTTTAACATGCTATGAGTGTGGAGAGTTATATCACATCCGGGCAAACTGCCCCAAGCTGAAAGGTAAGGGCAACCGCAAGGATGAGAAGCCTGCCTGGAAGAAGCCTCAAGGGGGCAAGCCTAAGTATGATGCTGCCAAGCTCATGAAGGCTGCTCACTAAGTCCTTGCCGCTTTTGGAGATCAATCTATGAGCGATGTGGACTCCGGGAGCGAGGAGGACAAGGAGGAGGAGATACCTCAAGACAAGAAAGGGAAGGCCAAGGACTTCACCGGCATGTGCTTCATGGCCGACAACGTCGACATCAATGACAATGATGAGGATCGCCACGGAAGGAGGAAGAACACGTGGTTCGTCGACTCCGGCTGTTCACGTCACATGACCGGAGACTTAAGATGGTTCACTTCCTTCACGCGGTCGAATGGTGATGACTTCATCACCTTCGGAGATGATACACAAGGGCGGATCGAAGGAACTGGATCGATCAGGGTGAAGAACAAGTTCATTCTCAAGGACGTCGCTCTTGTGGACAAGCTAAGGTACAACTTGCTTTCTGTTTCGCAGCTTCTTGATGATGGCTACGAAACTCGTTTTAAGAAAAATGCCTGCCGTGTGCTTGATTCTGCCGGTGAGCTTGTTTTTGGGATTTCTAGAGTTGGTAGAATCTTTGGAGCTGATTTTTCTGAATCTCTTGTTGGATCTCTCAAGTGTTTAATTGCATCTTCTTCTGATATCTGGCTTTGGCACCGACGTTTGGGGCACATTGGTTTTGATCATCTGACAGGAGTTAGTGGCCTTGATCTCATGAGAGGTTTGCCTAAACTCAAAGTGTCAAGGATCTTTGTAGATAATACTCAGAGGCAAGGCAAGCAAGTTGCCGCCTCACACCCTTCATTGACTATGGTCATGACTGACGGACCGGGACAGGTGCTTCATATGGATACTGTTGGTCATGCTATGGTTCGGTCAGTCGGTGGGAAATGGTACATTTTTGTCATAGTCGATGATTTTTTGAGATACTCTTGGGTGTTCTTTCTTGCTTCGAAGGATGAGGTTTTTGATCATTATCATGATCTTGTTCTTCGTTTGGCCGAACTTCACGGTGCCTTGCGAAGCGATCCACGATGACAATGGCACGGAGTTCAAGAATGCTTCTTTGCCTCTTTTGTCTTTGGCGGTATTGAGCATCAGTTCTCTTCTCCACACGTCCCTCAACAAAATGGCGTTATGGAAAGGAAGAACAGGACCCTAGTTGAGATGGCTAGGACGATGCTAAATGAGTATAGCACACCGAGGAGGTTTTGGGCCGAAGCTATTACTTCAGCTTGCCATATTTCAAACCGTGTCTTTTTTTAGACCATTTTTGGGCAACACTTCTTATGAGCTTCGATTTGGCAGAAAACCCTCTATTTGGCATTTTCGAGTCTTTGGATTGAAGTGTTTCATTTTGAAAACAGGAAATCTAGATAAATTTGAATCAAGGACTTGTGATGGTTTATTTCTGGGTTATCCTGCTCATTCGAGGGGTTTTTGGGTTTTTAATGTTGAAACTAACATTGTTCAGGAGACATGCAATGTCAGTTTTGATAAGGCTAGGCCTGGAGCTAGATCCGATGTTTCAGGTGACTTACAGGTGACAGAGAGCATTTTTGTTGAAGAAGATGAGGATGAACTTGATACTGCTCATCCACCTGTTGTTGATGTTCATGTGCAAGCTGCTCAAGCTCTAGAACCTGCTACGACTACTTCACCTCCAATTGAGGCTCCTGCTACAACTTCTTCATCAGCAGTACCTGCGAAGGTCGAGGAGACGCTATCTCCCCTAGGCGCTCCTTTGCACATTCGGAAGCAACACCCTCCGGATTAGATGATTGGTAATCTCCATGAGTGAGTCACTCGCTCCAGGTATCATGATCCGAAACTTTTCTCTCAATCTACATTTGTAGCTTCTTTTGAACCCGAAGATATATCACATGCTTTATCTGATGCTAGTTGGGTCAATGCCATGCATGGGGAGTTAGAGAATTTTGAAAGAAATAAAGTTTGGAACCTTGTAGAACCTCCTAGTGGTCATAATGTTATAGGAACCCGTTGGGTGTTCAAAAATAAACAAAGTGAGGATGGTTCTGTGGTTAGAAACAAGGCTAGGTTGGTAGCTCAGGGTTTTAGCCAGGTTGAGGGGTTAGATTTTGATGAGACCTTCGCTCCTGTTGCTAGACTAGAAGCCATTCGCATCTTGCTTGCATTTGCTGCATCTAAAGGTTTTAGGTTGCATCAAATGGATGTTGAGAGTGCCTTTTTGAATGGTTTTATAGAGGAGTAAGTGTATGTTAGACAACCCCCTGGCTTTGAGAATCCCAAGCATCCTGATCGTGTTTACAAGCTATCCAAAGCCTTGTATGGTCTTAAGCAAGCCCCTAGAGCTTGGTATGATAGGCTTTAAGAATTTCTTGCTTAACAATGATTTTGAAATAGGAAAGGTAGATAAGACTCTTTTCATTCTTAGGCATGTCAATGACTTCCTGCTTGTTCAGATTTATGTTGATGATATTATCTTTGGTGGTTCCTCTAATGCTCTTGTTTCCAGTTTTTCTGAGACTATGTCCAGGGAATTTGAGATGAGCATGATGGGAGAACTCAATTACTTTCTGGGGCTACAAATCAAGCAGTGCAAGGAAGAGATCTTCATCCATCAAACGAAGTACACCAAGGATTTGCTCAAGCGTTTTGAGATGAGTGACTGCAAGCCGATCGCCACTCCCATGGCGACTTCGATTGCTCTGGATCCAGATGAGGAAGAAGCCGTGGATCAACGCGAGTACCGCAGCATGATCGGCTCCCTTCTGTACTTGACTGTCTCAAGACTAGACATCCACTTTGCGGTCTGCCTCTGTGCGAGGTTTCAGGCGTCACCGAAGACATCACATCGCTAAGCCGTTAAGCGCATCTTCAGGTATTTACACTCTACCCTGTAGTATGGCATTTGGTTTTCCTGCTCTTCTTCGCTGTCCATTCGGGGGTTTTCAGATTCTGATTTTGCGAGCTGTCGGCTAGATAGGAAGAGTACCTCTAGCACATATCATTTTTTAGGCACTTCTCTTGTCTCTTGGTCTTCTAGGAAGCAGTCTTCTGTTGCACAATCCACTGCTGAAGCTGAATTTGTAGCTGCTACTAGTTGCTGTAGTCAGATTTTGTGGATGGTCTCCACTCTTAAGGATTTTGGGTTAACCTTTGCTAGTGTTCCTTTTTTCTGTGATAACACTTCTGCTATTAACATTGCTAAGAACCTAGTGCAACATTCTAGGACCAAGCACATAAACATTCGCTATCACTTCCTTAGAGATCATGTTGAGAAGGATGATATTGTGCTGCATTTTGTGGAGTCCAAAGCTCAGTTAGCTGATATCCTCACGAAGCCTCTAGACCCAACAAGGTTTGCCACCTTGAGAAGCGAGTTAGGGGTAATTTATCCCTATGGGTTGGTTTGAGGGGGAGTTGGATCTTTTCTGATCTTACCTTGTTCATTTGATCTTTTCTTGATCTTCTTTTGAACTTTTTGATCATTTTTGATCTTTTAGGCTTTTGAGCTTTTCTTGCATCTCATTGTATCATATTGCATTCATATGAAAAATCCAAAAAGATACATTGTAATATAAGCTTTTCTACTTATCTTTTAAAATTGATGAAGCTTTGCTTATTACCCTTTGGAGCTTTAGTATTTCAATTCTTGCTCAATGACATATCTAGTTCTTTGACTTGCGAGAATTATCATGCTTGCACATGTGTAGCTAAGTCTTTGCTGTATGAGCTAGAACTTTAAGACAACTCGAACTAAAAACTGCAATCTGTGGATGTTTTAGTTAGTCGCGCAATAGTGCTCTTTTTGTGACATTGGCCCTGTCAAAATTGCTGTGTTAGCTCTTGAATCTAAAATTGATCATTACTTGAGCTTCTTGTGTTCTTGAGAATCTAAAACTACTCTTGTGCAAAATGAAAAATGAAAAATCAATTTGAAGATTGTCTTATGCTTAAATTGTGCCAAACTACTCTTACGAGACTGCATGTCATAGACATGAACTTGGAGATAGTTTGATGATCCAAATGATCTCATGGGGACTGCTTGTCAAAACTGACATGAACATCAAGATTTGTCGCCCTGGTAGAAGCTTAGGAAGAGTTTGTGGATGGCTCCTAGTCCAGGATCTTCTTCACTAAGATATACCTTTAATCAACTTCTGGTCGAAGCTTGGGAAGAGTTTGTGGATGGCTCCTCGTCTAGGATCTTTTCACTAAGTTAGACCGTTAGTCAACTTTAATATTCATTGCAAATAAAAAACTGTTGAAAAATGGGCGTTTGAGCAAAATGATTCAATTTAGGACCTGTTTGTCTCTTAATGTGGTCTTTGTTAGCCTTTTGATCTCACATTGACATTTTGACATGGCTAGTATCATTTTAGGATCCCTGTTGATGAACTTGCTAAATTTGAAGCTTTACTTAAATTGATAAAATTCATTGCTTCATATTGAGCCTTCATGCTTAGCTTTGATATATATGTCTTATCATGATCTTGCTAGCGCATTTAGGCTTGATATGATGTTTGTGCAATATTAGAAATGCTTGCTTGTTCTTTTGGGTAATCTCCAAAGCTTCTTGTAATCAAAAATTAAAAAATACAAAAAAAATGAAGCCACTCCATTGCATTTCATGCATGCTCCTTCTTATGCTTTTTCCTCATTCTGCATTTGTTATCTCTAGATGAGAGGAAGGTGTGATTCCTTAATCTCTCCATTGTCAAAGGGGGAGAAGATGGTTGAAAAAGGGGAAAAAAAGGGGAGTTACGAAAAAGGGGGAGCTATTTGGAGAAGAATTGAAATTTTGAGATTTTCTGAAATTTGAGGATCATAGTGAGGGGGAGATTCTTAATTGCATTTCTTAATCCTCGTAATGATCAAAGGTCATATCGAACAATTGTTCTTTCATATGGACCTTAAGTGAGATTTTGACTCGTTTCTGGAAAATGAAGCTTTCTTGCCTTCTTTTGCCTTATCTCACTTGCCTTTGCTATTCTGAAGCCAACTTGGTCATTTCCTTTGCTTTCTCTTGCATATGGACCAAGTGGTGCCTTTGCGCGAAAACGAAAGTATTTTAGTTTTCAAGCCTCAAAACTTACATTTTTGGGAAATTGCCAATGTGTTCATCAAGGGGGGGATTGTGGATATCATGGGGATATGCTCATGATCTTAGGATGATGGTACAATTGGCAATGGCGTTGAAGGTTTGTCGAATCACGCGTTTTCGGCAAAGTTCAAACTGCTGTTAAGAAAGTGGCGGTCTGACTGGCCAAGGGGGCGGTCAGACTGGCTTTGGGAAATCGGTCAGACCGACCATAATGAGATGTTGGATTTTGGAATTGGGCCAAAAATAGAGGGTGTAAGCTAGAGAGTATATTCTGCTACACTTGGTCTCCTTATTTTTGGAGCTTTCAGGAAAAAGTTCTATTGGTTTGAAAATTCCAGTAGGCTTCGGATTTCCAGGAAGGAATTTTGGCTAAGTCCCAGCTGGGCGGTTAGACCGGCCAGGGGGCGGTCAGACCGGCCAATGTGGCGGTCTGACCGGTTTTTACTTGTCTCATCGGCCAACTGGTGGCGATGATTGTTGGGTTAGGTCAAGTTCATGGGTTTCATGGCATATGTGTTGCATGATGCATATTTTGACTAACGTGAGTCAAGTTGTGAAAAACTTGTTCCCGGATTCGATTTCTTTGTCTATTGATGTGCAGGTTGCTTGGAGGTCAATGACGGTCAACGGCGAGGATGATCAGGACTAAGCTTGGAGAGCTGAGGTCCAGAACGATCGGGGATGCCGGGTGAGATCAATGGAGTCAAGCATGGGGCAAGAGGGACAAAGGTGACCGAACGGGCAGTTCGGTGCGACGGGTTGGATCAAGCGGCGCGGGGGTCGGTGCAAGTGCCATGGTGGTTTCGGTGGGAGCCGGATGGGAGAGACTTGCCGACATGAAGAGAGCCGCTGGATCAACCTACACGTGGGGAAGCATGGGAGGTGCTTCACGAAGATGGGACTCGGTCTTTACAAAAATATCGAGAAGGGGTATTTTGTTAATTTTACCAAATACCGCCTTGGTGACCTTTTGCCAACTTACGGCGCAAGGTGGCGCAAGGTGAAGCGGATTAGGTCAAGAGATGAAGACGGCGCTTTAAAATACGTGCATATGTGACCCGTTTGTGTGTGGGCCTTAACGGGAGCCCATTAGGGTTCAATCTTCTAGAAGGTCTAAGCCCCCACTATAAATAGAGGAGGAAGGTGGCTGCACCCCCTCAACCCTTTCATTTACATTGTAAACCCTAGTTTTGCTTTTGTGCTTAGGGAAGGATAGTTGGAGATTAGGGTTCTAGAGCATTGGATTTGATTTCGTGCTCGAGTCTTTGTCCTTCATTGATGGAGTGGCTGTAAACCAATACCATATCAAATCAATACAAAGAAAGTTGTCTCAAAGATGTGTTCATTTGCTTTCTTTCTCTCTATTTGGTGATTTTGAGTCTTTCTTTGATCCACAAGTTTTTGCTTGGTTTCTTGCCTTGATCTAACTTGTTGTGACATGTGGGTACCTATCTAGGATCATCTTGATCATCAATCACCGATGAGCAAGTCTTTAGATCATATTTCGATTTTGACTCGGTTTTTGAGCACCCTTCGTTCAAACTGAAAAAGATAGGAACTTTGGCATAGATCTATGCGATCCTTGATTGGAATAGGTTCCCAATATCTTAGAGAAGGTGTGTCTCAAAAGTTAGATCGATTTGAGTTTTGGTTTTCGGGCTGATTTCACTGTTCATTGCCCCGGAGGTCTGACCGCCATGGATTGAGAGGTCAGACTGATTTCCAAAGGTCTAACCGATTTCTAGTTAGAGGTCAGACCGCTCAACTCATTTAGGTTTTGAGTTTTTATGTTTTTGGTCTATTTGCTTCGGGGTTTTGATTGGATTCAATACAAGTCTTCCACTGTGCTTGTATATTGATCTTCATAGCTTTTATAGCTATTGCAGTGAAAATCGTATTGAATTCGATCAAGGTGAAAAAGAGATCGTGCTCCTATTCACCCCCCCTCTAGTCACCTTTTCGGTCCAACAGAGAACAGTTCAGCTCCAAGGCATTTAAGCAGAAAAGAGGTCTATGATATGGTTAAGGATTTAGATGTTGTGCTCGGAAAGGGACGTAAATCGTGGACCCATGAGAAGAACATCTGAAAGAAGAGATCAATATTTTGGGACTACCTTATTGGGAGCACCTAGAAGGTTGCCACTGCATCGACGTCATGCACATGGAGAAGAATGTATGTGACAGCTTGATTGGTCTCATACTGAACATTCGTGACAAAACAAAGGATGATGTCAACACACGGCTTGACTTGGTTGATATGGACAACAGACCTGAGTTAGTACCGACAAAGACTGATAAAGGACGAATGTACCCCCCCTTGTTTGTTACACTCTATCCAAAGCCGAGAGAACTGAACTATGCTAGTGCTTGCGTGGTATGAAAGTTACTTCGCCAACATGAAGAAACTTGTTTCGATGGAAGATTTGAAGTTAATTAGTATGAAATCTCATGATTGTCATGTGCTGATAACACAGATGCTTCCTGTTTTAATTAGAAGTATTTTGCCGATCAAGATCCAAGAGACAATCACGAGGATGTGTTATTTCTTTAATACAATTACTCAGAAGGTCATCGATCCAGAAGGACTAGATGATCTGCAGGATGAGGTGGTGACGACTCTATGTCATCTTGAGATGTAATTCCCTCTGTCGTTTTTCGATATCATGGTCCATCTCATTGTTCACATTGTGAGGGAGATAAAGATGTGCGGGCCCATGTTCCTACGTAGCATGTACCCGTTCAAGAGGTTCATGGGAATTCTCAAGTCCTATGTACAGAATCGATCTCAGCCGGAGGGTAGCATCGTCGAAGGTTATACAATCGAAGAGGTCATTGAGTTCTGCGTCGATTACATAGCTCAGGTCGAACCGATAGGTGTACCTCGATCTCGCCATGAGGGGAGGCTCGAGGGTATCAGGACCATCGGCAGAAAAGCAATCACTCCAGATATGGATGCGTATGCTCAAGCCCATTTCACGGTCTTGCAACACATGACTAAAGTGTCCCCGTATGTCGACCAACACAAGGACGTGCTTCGGCAACAAAATGCGGAGCTACCGAATGTTTGGATCATGAGATTGCACAACAGTGAGTTCAACCAATGGTTGAAGGAGTGACTCGCTAGGAAATCGTCAAGTGATACACTGACATGGTTGGCAAAAGGGCCAATATTTATAGTTGTGACATGGCAAGGATACGATATAAATGGGAACATATTCTATACGCAGGCTCAAGATATAAAGAACACTAACTAGAACAGCAGTATCCGCATAGATGTGTTCAGTACCGATGGGCTGAGGAGCTCCTACTCTGGGCTCATAGAGGCGATATGGGAGCACGCATCGCGTCCTCCTCTCCTAAGCCCTGCACGCCTCCCCTTCGACGCCACCCTGCTGCTCTGGTGCTCCCTACTCGTCTTTCTCCTCGACGCCCAAAGGTAACCGATGCAATGTGGTGGGCTTGATACTACTACTGGAATATATTGCAATGTGGTGTAGTGGGCTTGAGATGAATACCCTATGATGAGAATAGTATTGCAATGTTGATTGATCTTTAGCATTTAGTATGTTACTTTCGGTTGGTTAATTTGTTGAACCTCCAGGCTGAAAGTATAATTATCTGTTATCTTTTGTTTAAAGATCATGTCGGCAGATAAGTAATGCACTATTTTAGAGCTCAAAGTTTGAATTAATCTTGTCAGATTCAATTAATGATGAGTATAGACTAAAGTAGCAAGAAGGCCAAGATTAAATCTATTTCTTGTGTTCATGCATGTTAGAACTTCTATTTCTTGTGAAGATGTCTTTCGCTCATTCTTCGTCATCGTCGCGTCATGCGTCTAATGCACCGTCCTCTAGAAAATCCAAGCGCAATAGAAGAAGAGGAATATCAAAAAGGCCTGAGGGTCGATTTACCATCACGAAGGTCGATGCATTTGGGACCCCTCTCAATCCTTGCCGAGCAACGTCTGTATTTCGGAGAATGGTCGAAATAGTTGCATGGGAATGTGTCAAGATCACCTACGATTCGTGGAAGAAGTTGACCAAAGTTCAGAAAGGTGAGTTGCTGACAGATATTTTCTGATCGTTCGATATCCTGGAACAACACCAAGCCTCTATTCGTGGAAGAGTACTAGCAAGAATTTGTGGCGAAGAAGACGACAGATGATTTTAGGAGTGAAAGTGTGGCGCACAGGGCCCTCTAGGCAAAAAACACATACCCCCATAGACTTGACACTGCTAGGTATGCGGGTAAAATCCCACAATGGAGGGATCAGGATGAGTAGGCAAACCGTTGGGATGCCTCCCCACCATTTTCTGGGATCCCTGATGAGCACGCCCGAAACTGGCTAAGAGTGAGGTCATCTACCATGTCTTCGGGGGCCATCTCCTTTCCAAACCCCACAGACGAGGAAGTGTCCCAGCGCCTGGTAAGATATCGAACTACCTAATTTGTAAATACTCCATAACTTCATAGGAAGTGAAATAACATGTCGAGCTATTGCAGGAAGCGCTGAGTGCACAATCTTCCCAAGGCTCATTCCAAGCAGTCAGGGAGAGAGATATACTCTATGTGGCCCTGGGAAACAATGAGCACCCGGGTCGCATGAGAGGCCTTAGTCTTTATGTTCCATGGAAACAGGGATTCCCAGATGACTCCAAAGCGTACCAGAGTAGGAAGAGAGCCAAAGCCGAGCACAATGCACGACTACGAGAGGATATTCATGAATCTCTTAGAGATGAGCTCACTGAATCCCTTAGAGATGAGATCAATGATCGTGTTAGAGATGACACGCGATGGTAGATGAAGAGCCTTTTTTGAGGAAAGGCTTAGGGAAAATTAGTTACAAGCCCTGCCCCTACTGTGTGTGAGAACATGGGGTATTTAACTTATAATACTTAACCATAAGATGATTCAAGCATTACAAATCAAATATCACGACTCTCGGCGTATATGTACTTCCCAGAATGCAGTACACATACCCATACAATGCATCAATTCCATTCAATCACATAGAATCCAAAGTACACTAAGTAATACGAAAGACATACAATATAGAGTTATTACAAAAGGGGCCGACCGGCCAAATACAACTAAAGAGTTAAATAACAGCAGAAGCAAAGTGCCACAAGATGGCAATAAACAAAAGCCAATCAGTGTGCCTTAAACCCACAAGGCAACCAACCAGGCCACCAACCTAGTCCTCGAAACCGCCGCACATCTCGCAAAAGTATAACCCTTGGGGTTCAACTCCCTCCTCTGCAATAATTTAATTAAAGCATAGAAAATGAGTACAAAAATGTACTCACAAGACTTACGTAGAGTAACAGGCCTATATAAATAGCTACATGCAAGCTTATTTAAGTGGAGCAGGCTCTAGACCCATTTTCAGCATAAAGCAAGTTTTCATTTGCAATAATGTAGTAGATTCAAAGCAATTTTGCAATCTGTTTTTATTTGATAAAAATAGCGATAAATGAGTAACAATAATAACAAAACATCCTGGAAGTGGCTAACCCAATAGCCACCACAACAATAGCATGAACTCCCCGTTCATACCACCCACATCAAGTTTTAATTAAGAATTCCAAAATGTTGAGTCTAACTCCTGCAAATCCAATCCCAAGCGTGTCCATAACCTAGGACGAGGCTATTCGAATAGTTTATACCCTGCAGGGGTGTACCAATGTACCCACACGCTAGGCCGCCTTTTCGCCACTAGATTAGCACACTTCCTTTGGTATGCCGGCACGGCTAAGTCCTACGAGACATTTCCCATGAATGATGCTAATTAAGAGCCGCAACCCAACAAAGAGAAAGACACATTAGCCAGCTCAAGCCGATCTGCTAATGTTCCCCTCATATCACAACATTTCCTTTTTCAACCACCAACCAGCTCATAATTAACACCGCCCAAGGTACTTAGTCAAGAGAGGTCCCATATCGCTCTCGCGTGGTTAGCACGCAATTATGCTTGGTTTTGGTGAAACAAGATGTTCGGTCCTTGTTGACCTAGGCAAGACATTCACACACCCAATATCCCACCATCCAACCACTTGCCTAAGTCTAAATCATTTCATTTGCACTTTTAGTTTTTATAACAATTTAGCACAAGGTGCTGATCATAGAGTAAAAAATGATTTGTGTGATCAAGGTTATCGACTATGTCGATAACCGCCCAATTCTACTGGTAGCTAAGCATTTCTAAGCATAACACCGAAAAGACAATAAAAGAGCATAATTAAATCACCGGGCTCTAATTCACTAGCGATATTATTAACTTATGTTTTGTGGCAGGGGATAACAATTTAAGGGCAACCATGCAATAGGAATAGCTACCTCTAAACGGGAAAATTACTTTGACACAAGAGCATGCATACATACAATTTGTAAACAAAGTAATAGACTTGAAAATAATAGGACATTTATGATCAAACTGCTTGCCTTGCTGTGGATTACCCTCTTGCTGTAGAGGAGCACTCTCGCAATCGATAATTTCGTTGGAACCTAGCGCAAAAAGTCGAAAGCACAATAAGAACGAATAACACCGAAAAGACCCAGAAATTCAAAGTCATCCAAAAATTATGAAAAATTCAAGGAAGTAATAGCATGATTTTAGATGAATTTAGCAATAAGAATCAATTTATTTGGATGTTCTATGCAGAAGTTAAGGCAGTTAGAAGATCAGTTTTCCTGAAAATTCAATTAAATAGAGATCTGTTACTGTTCATCCGAAAGTAATTCTTTTGGTGAAAATTTCCAGAACAGTGGTGCACTTGAACTTTTTATGGTATGAAGAACACCACATGATATGAACAATGGAATTTGATTCACCTCATTTGGAGCTAAGATGAATTTTCTATGATTTTTCAAAGTTATGCAAGTAGTACACAAGTTATATGCAAAATAAGATTTTCAGTAATAGTATCATATTCATAACCTATTTTAGAATAAACTACACTAAAAGAGAATTCCAACAAAATTTAGTTTACTCTTTTTGGAGTTACAGAGAATAACTTATGCATTTTTGAAGTTAGAGCAATTTTTAGTACAACAATAATACTAAACATAAAGTAATTTTGCCAAAAGTATTTTCTAGAACAGTAACATGGTTCAAACCATTTTTATATTAAGGTACACTTAAAATGGAAGCTAACAAAATTTGAATCATCAATTTTGGAGCTAAAATGAATTACTTATGCAATTTTGAAGTTTTACTAATTTCCAGTTCATAAATAATTCATTTCTGAAATTAAACATGTATTAAATACTTTTCTTACCGACCTAGAGCTAGCCACAGACTATGACAGGTGGGGTCAACTAAACAGTACCGTTTTCCATTTTCATTTCCGATTTAAAATGCTACTTACATGTGGGACCCAACAGTCATACACACGGCTCATGAAACAGTGCGTAGACCAATGGTCTACGAAACAGTGCACCGGTCCATAGACCATCCAGTGGTTTACTGTGCATTTAAGGTTTTGGGCCCACCTGTAAGTGACTCAAGGGACAGCTAACCCAGGATTTACCGACAAAGATTTGCTCCATTAATACTAATCATTGTCATTAACTCTTAATTAATCATCGCCATAGTGATTTGTCGGAAATCTGACGGCGCTTGCATGTTCCGCCGCTTACTGTGGCCTTGGCGCTCTGGCACACGGAGGCGCCGACCAAGGCCCGGGATGGGTCCCTAATAGCCTAGTGCAGCTAATGCTAAGCGTTTCGGCGACGGGGGAGCACCAGGCCGCCGGCGAGCCAGAGTCGGGCGGCGAGACCAAGCTTCTGACAAAAGGAGCGAAGCCCGACGCTTTCGTCGCACAAGACAAGCTCTCTTAAGCTACAAGAGGGACCTAGGAAGCTCACCCGAGAGTTTGGAGAGGTCGAGGAAGCTCGGAGGTGACTTGGCGACGATATTGGCATGCATGCCGATAAAGGGATTTTCCAAATTGAGCGACCTGCGATGCAAAGAGGAAATTGTGAGAGGGTTTCCTTAGATGTGCAACGAGGCTAGAGATGACATGCAAAATTTAGGTTAAGACTCACCGAGATGGAAGTTGACACGAGTGTTGACCTCGGGAGCGCGCTCCAACACTTCCCAGAGCGCGAAGATGGAGCAGGAGCTACAAGGCAAGGTACGAGCTTGGATTAGCCAAAATGGAGAGGGCAAGGAAGGTAGAAGGGAGGACGACCACGCAGTCGAAGCTTACCCCGGTGTGGTGCTCAATTGAGCTTCTCCCTTCTCACCCTCGAGAGAAGGAATGAGCAAAAATGGAGGGTTCGGGGAGGTATTATCCTCGGGCGAGGACGGAGACGGACGCGGCGTCAAGCAGAGGAGGCTCTGGATAGGTCAGCTGGGGCGGTGGCTACACAGCGTGAAGACGGCAGCGGCAGAGCGTGGCAGAGCGGCGCGGGCGCGTGGTGCTCGCGTTCTGCGCGACGCGACGCGAGGTTGAAGACGACACTGACTGTGTGGGCCCAACGCGTCAGCGGCACAAACAGAGCGGGCGCGCGGCGAAGCACGGGGCGATCAGGGGCCGCACGATGATGATCGGAGGGCTGATGGCGTACGGGTGTGGTTAGTTGGCTTGGGTGAGCCCGTTCACCGAGTTAGAACAGTAGGATGGCTCGGCCCAATGAACAGCACTAAGCCCGAGTTTTCAAATCTGATTTGACCAACAAAAGACAGGTTTGACTAGGGCTTTAAAATTAGAAATAAATTTCTAAAAATTCTGAAATAAATCAAGGGGCTTCCTGGGACAACCTAGTTTCCAAATAAACTTTGAAACCTTCTGTTCAATACTTAATTTATGTAATTTAAATTCAAACTAAGAATAGGTCTTTGACTTGTGTTTGAATTTTCTAGAGGTTGAATTTGGTTCCAAAAATTTGGGAAAAATTATATTAATTCGTGATAATTATTCTAGTATTTGAATAAATTATTTCCAAAGGATTAACATAAGTTTTTGCTCTTGCTTTCTTTTGGAACTCTAATTTGAGTTGTATGTTTTCTTTGTTTTTCAAAACTTTCAAACCCAACAATTTATGCAAAAACTCCATAAAACCAATGCATGTTCAAAAGTTTTAATTTCTCCTCATTTTTATTACATTTGAAACACACACCAATGTTTGGGATGTTACACTGTGCTAGCCAACCCCTAACCGTTGGAGTAGCTGCACGTCCAACCCTACCCCAAAAAGCGACGACAAATTTCGTATCGATGACATCCTGGTAATAATTATTATCTCTAGAATGCTCGATCCATTGATAGTCCTGTTGGAGTAGCTAATTTTGTATCGTTACGTAGGTGGCTACGAAGTGCAAGCTCCAAGTGGGATATGCCTCCGTTGCCCTGGGCACTGCTTGGGGCCAGGTGTATCCATTCGGTGTCGAGGCCTTGTTGCACGGTCTAAATATAACGTCGGGTTTTCGCAAAACTGAATGTGGATAGTGTTCATACCAATTTCAAGGCCATCCCATTGCCGATGTCCCCAAACGACGAGGTCGTGACTCTAGGGCAAGCCATTGGAACACTCATCTAGTGGCCCAAGAGGGAGATCTACCTGTAGCTACCTGCTTCGGTGTCAACTTCACGGGAATGTTCTGTAACGATGCCAACTCCATGGGAGCTACCTGCACCGATGCGGCAAGGGCCTAGTGCATCAGATGCATCTACACCTTATGCCCGGTTGACTCTCGTGAAGTTGACCTCTAAAAGGCGAGGCATCAAGGGCAAATCGAAGAAGCACGATGATATCCCCTTCTTGCCGTTGGCCCAAAAATTTGTGCAAGGCCAGCCATTGGTCGAGAGGGTAAAGGACCTTGAAATCCTAGGATTGGCTTGCATGAGATTGCATAAATGGTACATGGAACAGGCCAATAAGACAGATGGACAAAAGCGCACGAGTGTCAACGTCAAGTTCGGGCCACATCATTTTCACCATGAGATTCAAGACTATGTCTTCATAGTGACCTTCATGGACTTGTTCTTCCTCTTCAACCTCGACACCCTCGACACCTCACTCATGCAATGCTGGACACTGTAAGTGTGTACAATCACAGTCAACGTTCATGTAATATCGATAAATGTTATATATAACTCCTTGCTTTTGTGTTTGTGTGTGTGTGTGTGTGTGTGTATACATGATTTCTGAAGCCGAATTAAGGAAATCACTGGTAGGTTTTCTCGACCCACACTTGATCTCCTTGCAAACCATCAAGGAGAATGCAAAATTCGTCGAGGATTACATGACGGAGTCATTGCTGGCTCACCACGACAAGGAATTCATACTTTTGCCCTACAACCAGGAGTAAGTATTGCACTAGTGGCTATACTTGTTGATTTGTACTTTATAAGCAGCACGAACTTAGGTTTAATGACCACGGCAATATACCCGTGTAGGTTCCACTGGATTCTAATTGTAATCATACCAAAATGGAACAAGGTAATATCCCTAGATTCCCTAAAGAGAGCCATAAACAACTTCACAGTTGTCCGACGATTAATCGATGGGTAAACATATTTTCTCTATAGATAACTCTATTGTAGTCTTTTCTTTCTTTGCAATGGCTAAGGCTAACCTTTTGGAATCACGTAGGTCGTTCGCCGTGTACTTTGCTAAAGTAGGGAAATCCAAGAGAAGTATCATGCGACACGATCTAAATTTCCCGGGTATTCGCTAGTATACATTAGTCCCATATAACACTTCGTAGTAATGCCTCTCAAACTAACCAATTCTATTTTTGCAGTGCCACCAGCAGCCACCGGGCAACACCTGTGAATACTATGTTTGCCACAACATGGAACTACTCGTCAGTTCGGCTGTGACCAATGATCCTCAGGTTTGTCAATCTTGCAATAATTATTTCATACTTATCAATTTATATATGCACGAATTTAATCTTCCTAGCGATAGGTTGCGAGCATCGATACAACTGCATTGGAACAGGGCCAACTCATAAACATTCGAGGACAGTTTGCGTCATTCTTGGACCGTGAGATCATAAATCCAGATGGGAAGTTCCACAATGTAGATTGAACTTGATTGGGATAAGGTTGAACTTAATGGTACATGCGTGTAAATGTTCATGAATGGTTAATTTTAGTTCATTTGAGTTAATTGGTTAGTGAAATAGATGTGCTTGTTTCTAAAATGAATGTGAATTGGATGTATACATGTACTTATTGTGTTTTAGCTTGTTTCAGAGGGCATGTCTATTATTTCCTGAGGCTAGCCAATAAACAGAAATAGATTTAGCAATACAAAAGAATATCACAGACAGTTCCTTATGACAAACTGTCCATGATACACAAGCTATCACAGACGGTTTTATCTAAAAACTGTCCGTGATACATAAGCTATCACAGACGGTTTCATCTAAAAACCGTCTGTGATACATCATCTATCAAAGATGGTTCTGAGTTAATAACCATCTGTGCCATATTACTTTCACAGACGGTACTGAGTTAATAATTGTCTGTGCTAGTCTACATCATAGATGGTTGGAAAACCATCTGCGATGACCTCATGTCATTACTGACCCATAAACTCAGACGGCTCACGAAACTGTCTATGATGACATTTTTGAATCATCTATGAAGACCTTTTCTGTAGCAGTGCTAGTTACGGAGTAGCGCTTAGCAACCCTTAAGTGTACTATTACATATGTAGGAAACCATGCTGATCTCAGGTCTAAGGATTATACATCATCATTGCTTGAGACCAATGATGACACATAAAATCATAACAATCTCAATAGTGTCTCAAGGTGGGTCAATCCATCACCATGCTCTCTAACATGTGTTCACATTATTGATTCAATATCCCTATATCCATTACTAGTGAAACATAGTCATCAATCAATACATGTGCTTGTCAATAAGCCACTAGTGTTCCGACTAGTGACATCCGACCAGGGATATATTTGGAATGACATCATATAAGTTAAAGCGCTTCACCAACAAGGCAAATATTTGTTAATCTTTATAAGTGATAATTCATTCAAGGAACATAATAATATTTATTCTACAACTCATAAACATACACGTGATACAATCATCTCTATGATTGCTTCTATTGCATATCACCAACAGTCTCCCACTTGCGCTAGAGTTAATCATATAGGTATCTAATACTCATAGCTCTTGTGTGCACCTCATGCTTAGATTGCAGGAGAGGCTTTGTCAACGGATCAGCAATATTCAAATCCGTGTGCACTTTGCATATCTTCACATCACCTCTTTCAACAATCTCACGAATAATGTGATATCATCGAAGTATGTGTTTGGACTTTTGATACGATCTAGGTGTAGCACCTTGGCTATGTAGAAGCCAAGATATTACCTAAAGTCTAATATAAAGTATCAACATGATATAGATTAAACAATCTATCAGCTAATAACAAGTAGAGGTCAACGAACAATGGAATGATTATAAGAATTGAATTAGATTTTAGCACGTATCAAGAACTCTAATTATCCAATCATATTGAAACATTCAAGATAACCTAACAATAGTCTATACGAGGACTAACAAACATTTACTATTTCAACCAAAACATAATGAATAATAACATCAACTATCAAACTCCATTTATTACAATCCAAAGATTATCAAATGAAAGGTATAACAGGCTCAACTAATTAATAAGTGAATAATGTGAAGTGAATGAAGTGATCAGTGACTATTCCCTCCCAAGCATGCCGTCCTCAATGTTTACCTAAAACAAATAAACACGGCAAGAATGAGTCCACGACTCAGCAAGTACAACAGAATAATATGAACAATACTGAATAAGAACATAACCATCAGATTATAGAATATGAATGTGGAATGGCAGAAATCAGATGCATGAATGAAATGCATGAGCTTCTCTTTTTGCTTATACCGGTATAGCCAGTGAACACCCGTCGGTGTTCACTTAGGCCTGTATTATCCAAAATGCAGGGATTCAAGGCCCGTATGAAGAATTTTTCATAACGGGGATCCAATTTTTCTACATTGGAATGGTGAGTCTTATATGCCCATATTGGCATGTTGGGTCTTTACTTCCCACTCCTGTGGGTGATTCATGAACATATGATTGAATGAATGAATATAAATATGAAAGTCATAATCTCATGAAGCATGGATTAACATACGTGGAAAGAACAAGAATCGTTGGAATCTACTCAGAGACCATAGAATGTAATCATAGAATGAATAACAAGCAATCGAACAATCAACAACAATATAATCCACAAAGTACTTGTCTTTCGCGTTGCGACGCATTAGGAGGTAAGGATGAAGTCACTAATTTCGAAGCCTCCCCTCCTACACAATTAAATTACTCGAATAAGAACAATGTGACATCAAGACACTACTCACAATGCTTCTACCTCATCTTCCCAAAGCCCAAAGTTCAAAGATATACTCTACTCAAGTTAAACAATATTCAAGCAGGAAGCTATACTGGACAGCAGTATTAAAAGGTTCATAACTTTCGCTCTGAAACCCTAAAAGGTGTGATCTCAGATTATCTGGAAAGGTAATGAAATCCTCTACAATAATCTAGTTGGTGAGACTTTTTAATTCGGCCAACTGCCATGTCTAATATTCAGATGAAAGTCTAAACTACAATCTGTCTGACAGAATTAAACAGCAGTATAATAAAATTCATAACTTTCAAATGGATTAACCAAATTCAAGATTTTTACTAATATGGAAAGCTTAAGACATTTTCTACGACAATCATGTTCGGTGAAATCCCTGAATCTTCCTTTTACACAATCTTAATTAAAAAAACAAGACAACTACTAATGTTCGTCAGATTTTCAGGACAGCAGTAATGAAATCAACGTAACTTTTAGACCACAACTTGGAATTGGGTGATATTTAAACCTATGGAAATCTAAAGACATACCCTACAACTCTCTAGGAGACGAAATCCTCCAACTCGGAATTTAACTATACGGAAACAAACGAGCAAACAATGATTCCCTAATCATTGCAATTACGAATCTAATTCAATCCTACCAGCGGAGTGGCGATTGTTACCCTTGAAGACACGTGTGCCCGCTGAATTCCCTTGCGTGGCACTCCTCTCCTCTTCTTCTCCTCGCTTCTTCCCTCTCCTTGGCCGACAGCAATGGGAGAGCACCACCAAGAGGGGAGGGGAAAAGCAATGGAATGCAAGGGGAGGATGTTTACTGTAGTGGCGCCGCTGCCACTGTAGCTACGCTGGTTTTTCCCCTCCTTTTATAGTGGCTAGCCCCTCATGGGCCTCCTAGGCCAAGGCCTGAGGCCTAGGTTGCCGAAAAACTGCAGAAACCCCCTTTTTCTTTTGTCTAATTTCTCTTTTAAATGTTTTCTTTCTTATAATAAATCAGAGTATTACGTTCTATAAACTTTGTTGCATTCTCTTTTGAATAATCGGGTTATTACAAAATCCCCTTTCAGTTCTATTCCTAAACTAAAATCAACCTTTTAAATCATCGGAAGTTTAAACGGGATATTACACTAGGCTCCTTAGCTTGTGCAATGACTCTAGTATTATCATAATAAAGATCCATTGGACTGGAAGCACTAGAAAACACACCCTATTCATTAATGAACTTCTTAATCTATACTTCTTTTGCAGCTTCGGAAGCCGCAATGTACTTAACCTCTGTTGTAGAATCAGCAAATGTTCCTCGCTCGAAACTTTTTCAGCTCACAGCTCCTCCATTAAGACAAAACACAAACCCAGATTGCGAACTGAAATCATCCTTATCGGTTTGGAAGCTAGCATCAGTGTAACCATTTACGACCAACTCTTTCTCACCACAATAGAGAAGTAATGCATCCTTAGTCCTTTTTAAGTACTTTAGGATATTCTTAACTGCTATCCAATGACCTTCACCTAGATCTGACTGATATCTGCTTGTAACACTGAGAGCATACGACACATGTGGTCGTGTACAAAGCATGTTAAACATGATAGATCCAATAGCTGAAGCATATGGAATTCTACTCATTTTGTCTCGCTCATTAGATGTCGATGGACACTAACTCTTGCTAAGACTAATTCCATGTGGCATAGGTAAGAAACATTTCTTGGAATCTTGCATGTTGAACCGTTTCAACACCTTGCCAATGTACATATCTTCGCTTAATCCAATTAGCCTTTTAGATCTATCTCTATAGATCCTTATGCCTAAAATATATACTACATCTCCTAAATCTTTCGTAGAGAAACTATTTTCTAATGAATTTTTAACAAATTCATGCATAGGAATACCATTTCTGACCAGTAATATGTCATTCACATATAAGATCAGAAAAACAAGTTTGCTCCCACTAACCTTCTTGTAAACACAAGGTTCTTATTTATTTTTGATTAAGTTAAATCCTTTGACCACTTCATCAAAACGAATGTTCCAACTTTGAGATGCTAGCTTCAATCCATAGATGGACTTCTGAAGCTTGCATATATTTCTAGCTTCCTGTGGACCGATAAAACCTTCAAGTTGTGTCATGTACACATCCTCACTTAGTTTTCCATTTAGGAAAACCGTTTTGACATCCATTTGCCATTTCTCATAATCGAAACATGCAGTAATAGCTAGAATGATCAGGATAGACTTAAGCATAGCGACAAGCGAGAAGTTTCATCATAATCAACACCTTGAATTTGTTTAAAACCCTTAGCTACTAGTTGTGCCTTATGAATGTGAATATTTCCATCCATATCTATCTTTTTTTCAAAAAAACCATTTTGCACTCAATGGTTTTAACACCATCAGGTGGATCAACCAAGTTTCAAACTTGATTGTCATACATGGATTTTATCTTGGATCTCATGGCTTTAAGCCATGACTTAGAGTCTGGGTCCATCATCGCTTGCTCAAAAGTCTTAGGCTCATCATTATTCAATAAAAAAACATCATGCCCATACCTTATAGGCAATTGACATAGCCTTTTAGATCTACGTGGGACTGATGCCTCATCTACATGTCCTACAATATTTTATTCATCCTGTAGAGGTTCAGTAGGAGTTGAAACATTTTTAGATGTTTCTTGAATTTCTTCGAATTGCACCTTGCTCCCACTGACTCTTTCGAAAATAAACTCTTTCTCCAAGAAGACACCATTTCGGGCAACAAACACTTTGTCATCATCCCGCTTATAAAAGTAATATCCTTTAGTTTCCTTAGGATACGCCACAAAGAAGCACTTATCCGACTTGGGTGTGAGTTTGTCAGATATCAAACGTTTTACATATACCTCACAACCCCATATCTTGAGAAAAGATTATACAATATAATTTCTGGTCCATATCTCATGTGGTGTCATTTATACTATTTTTTATGGAACTCTATTTAAAGTGAAAGCTGCTATTTCTAAAGCGTATCCACAGAAATACAATGGAAGATCAGATTGGCTCATTGTTGACCGAACCATGTCTAACAATGTTCGGTTCCGTCGTTCAGACACCACATTCTATTGAGGCGTTCCCATCGGAGTAAGTTGTGGAACAATTCCACATTACTTTAGATGATCACCAAACTCATGGCTCAAATATTCACCTCCACGATCTGATCATAGATATTTAAGTATCTTGCCAAGTTGATTCTGTACCAGCGTCATTATGAAATTCCTTAAACTTTTCAAAGGATTCAGACTTATGCCTCATTAAGTAGATGTAACCATATCTACTAAAGTCATCAGTAAAAGTAATAAAATATTGAAAACCACCTCTGGCCGAAGTGCTCATTGGTTCTCATACATCTATATGTACAAGAGCCAATAAGTCACTTGCCCTCTCACCTATACTTGTGAAAGGCGCCTTTGTTATTTTGCCAAGTAAACAAGATTCATATGTTTCAAATGATTAAAAATCAAATGAGTTTAGAAGTCCATCTTTATGGAGCTTCACCATGTGCTTCTCGTTTATATGACTGAGACGACAATGCCAAATAAAAGTGTGATTCAAATCATTCGGTCGAAGTCTTTTAGCATTAATGTTATAGATAGGCACATCCTCAAGATTCAAAACATATAATCTATTCACCAATGGATCATGGCCATAAAGCATATCCTTAAAATAAATTGAACAATAATAGTTCTTTATTCTCAACTCATAACCTTCTACTCCTAAACATGAAACATAAATAATGTTTTTGCTTAAGGTAAGAATATAATAACAATTATTTAATTACATAACTAATCTTAAGGGTAAAACTAATGGTAAAGTGACAATAGCTATTGCAGCAACTTTTGCTCCATTGCCCACGCGAAGATCAATCTCGCCTCTTGCCAAACTTCTACTCCCTATCAGTCTCTACATCAAATTGCAAATATGAGCAACTGATCTGGTATCAAATACTCAAGAACATGTTGGAGAAGTGGCAAGATTAATTTCTATAACATTTTATACCTGAACTGGAAGTCTTACTTCCTTTGTTTTTTTATCTCTACCAAGTACTTCTTGCAATTTCTCTTCAAGTGCCCATTCTCATGACAATGGTAGCATTTTATATCAGGCTTTGGACCCAGGTTGAGCTTCTTAAGCTTAACCTTGAGACTCTCGATCTCATATTGAGTCTTTCCTTTGTTTTTCCCTTTCCCTAAGACTTACCCTTTTCCTTGAAGCTAGTAGTCTTTTGAACCGTCATTACATGATTAGAACTTTTCTTGATGCTCTCTTAGGCACTCTTAAGCATGCCATGCAACTCGGTCATTGACTTCTCCATGCCATTCATATTAAAATTCAATATGACAGGCTCAAAGCTCACAGGGAGCAATTGGAGAATAACATCAGTAGCCAACTCTTGGCTAAGGGGAAAACTAAGTTTTTCCAAGCTCTCAATGTGACCAATCATCTTGATCACATGAGGACTGACCTGGCTACGATAGCCTACAAGAAAACAATGCCTTGGAGGTATTGTACATCTTTGCCCTTGCTTGATATTGAAACATGCCTTTGAAACCCACAATCATATTGTAAGTGTCCGTAGTCTCATATTGCTTTAGAAGCTCAGAGCTCATAGTTGCAAGCATAAGGAAGTGTACATCGACTGCATCATTACAACGCTTCTCATAAGCATTATTTTTAGCACGTATAGCATCTGCATTTGGTTCCTTGGGATAGGGACCATCTAGAACATATTCCTTCCTTTCTTGTTTGAGAACAATTCTCATATTACAAAATCAGTCAATAAAGTTTATTCCATTCAGCTTTTGTTTCTCAAGAATAGATCGCAAGTGTGAGTTTTGGCTCAAGAAAGTCAACTTTCTAGGACATGTGTTATCCGAAGGTGGTATCACTGTTGACCCAAGCAAGGTACAAGACGTACTAAACTGGAGTCAGCCCAAAAATGTTTCTTACATCCAAAGTTTCCTTGGACTTGCGGGTTATTACCGTAGGTTCATTGAAAATTTCTCCAAGATTACAAGACATTTGACCCAGCTTTTGAAGAAGGACAAGAAGTTCGAATGGTCAATCGAGTGTGAAGAAAGTTTTTAGCTTTTGAGAGAACTCCTGACCAAAGCTCCGGTTCTCACTCTGCCTGATATCCACAAGAGGTTTGATATTTATTGTGATGCATCTCGCCATGGACTTGGTTGTGTTCTCATGCAAGAGGGCCGAGTTGTGGCATATGCATCTAGGCAGTTGAGTCCTCTTGAAGTAAATTATCCTACTCATGACTTAGAAGTGGCAGCTGTAGTCTATGCTCTAAAGATTTGGCGACATTACCTTATCGGTAATCGTTGCGAGATCTATACTAATCATAAGAGCCTGGAATACATATTCACTCAAGCTGATCTGAATATGAGGCAAAGAAGATGGCTTGAGCTGATCAAGGACTACGATATGGGAGTTCATTATCACCGAGGCAAAGCCAACGTAGTGGCCGACACTTTGAGAAGAAAGTCACAGTGCAACTGCTTGTCGGTGACACCTCTTGCCAAAGGCTTGTGTGCTGAGTTTCAGCGTCTGCATCTTGAGATGGTTGAAGAGGGATTTCTCGCTGCTCTTGAGATAAAATCAACACTTGAAGACCAGATCAAGGAGGGTCAGAAGAGTGATTTCGATGTGGCCCAAATCCGGGAGTCTTTGAAATAAGGCAAGGCCAAAGGTTTCGTTGAAGATGCGCAAGGTGTCTTGTGGTTCAGAAACTGTTTGGTAGTGCCATTCAATCATTAGTTCAAGGAGTTAATTCTCAAAGAGGCTCATAATTCCAAATTCTCTATACATCCTGGGAGTACCAAGAGGTATCAAGATTTGAAGAAGAAATTTTGGTGGAGCCAGATGAAGCGAAAGATCGCTCGGTATGTTGCTGAGTGTGATATTTGTCAAAGGGTCAAAGCCGAACACTTGAAGCCAGTTGGTACCCTTCAGCCTCTACCTATTCCCAAATGGAAATGGGAGGAAATCGGTATGGATTTTGTTACCGGTCTTCCAAGGACTCAGAGTGGGTCCGATGCCATTTGGGTGATCATTGGTCATCTGACGAAGGTGGCTCATTTTATTCCTACCAAAACCACCTTCAATGGCCATAAGCTAGTAGAGCTCTATATCTCCAGAATTATTTGTCTCCACGGTGTACCGAAGGTCATCGTCTCTAATCATGGCCCTCAGTTCACCTCATACTTCTGGAGTTGTCTTTAACAAGCAATGGGGACTGAACTCTCTTTTAGCACTACTTATCATCCTCAAACCAGCAATCTGGCCAAGAGGGTGAATCAAGTGATGGAAGATCTTCTCAGAGCTTATGTGCTATCATATAGCAAGAACTGGGAGAAGTGCTTGCCATATGTAGAATTTTCCTACAACAATAGCTGCCATGCAAGCATTCAAATGTCAACTTTCAAAGCATTGTATGGAAGAGCTTGTAGGACACCTCTGAACTGGTCCGAGTCTGGAGAAAGACCGTTTTATGGTCCAGACTTGGTGGTGGAAGCCGAAGAGCAAGTTCGTCTGATCCGAGACCGACTGCGTACTGCATAGTCTCATCAAAAGAGCTATGCCGACCATCGTCGTCGTGAGTCAAGCTTTGAGGTAGATGATTATGTCTATCTTAAAGTATCACCGATGAAGGGCACTCATCGATTTCAGGTGAATGGAAAGCTAGCACCTCGTTATATTGGACCTTCCTGAATCATTACAAAGCGAGGAGCTGTAGCATATCAATTGGAGTTACTAGACTCTCTTTCAGCAGTACATGATATATACATTTCATGCCTCTCAACTGAAGAAGTGCCTTCGTGTTTCTACCGAGGCCACTACTTATGAGAGTCTTGATCTCCAACCAGATCTTTCCTACCAAGAGCAACTAGTGCGTATCCTCGATGAAATGGAACGCAGGACAAGAAACCACACCGTCAAGTTCTTAAAGATCCAGTGGAGTAACCACACAGAAGAGGAAGCCACTTGGGAACATGAAGACCTAATGAGGCTTGAGCATCCCCACCTCTTCCATGATTGAAGTGCCTTCGAATCAAGAAAGGCAAGGTTAAACAAAGCAATGTAAAAGAAGATGTAATAACAACACCATGTTGTTCTTAATGATCTTTCTTTTTCTATCTCTGAAGGAAATCAAAACAACAGATGTTTTAATATTTCTTTTCTATCTTTGAAAGAAGTCAAAACAACATATGTTGTTATCTATCTTTCTATCTTTGAAGGAAACAAAGACAACAGATGTTGTGTTTCTAGAGAAGAACTTGATCAGCATCTTTCTTTTCCAACTTCTGAACTACCTAGATTCTCGGGATGAGATTCTCTTAAGGGGGGGGGGGGGTTGTAACAACCTCAGTTTTAGTGAACAGCAATAAAATGCTTTTCATAGCATTTCTGGTCATTTTAAAACATGGGCATTTTGTTACAATTTAAAAACTTCCACTTTCAACCCAAATCTAAGACTTGTTTTGAAGCTTCGAAAGAAAATGCAAGTTAATGCTTGTATTGAGACCGGGGAAGTATTTTGATCAAATACTAGATAAATTATCTTGAATTAAAATATTTTTTGTCAAATTTTTAGGGATTATTTTGACCTTATGAAAAATCTTTGTTCTCTAATTAAATCTCTTCAGTTAAAGTATTTCTATTTAAGTATTTTACAGCGAGAACAGTGGTTTTCAAAAATTATTTGGGACACTTCTCTGAAAATTTTTGTACTTTTTTATAAATTCATTTGATATTTTTAAACCTCCGGTCAAACTTTTGAAGTATGATTTTGGTTCTAGTCAACTTTAGACCCATCCCGAGCCTTTTGGTACTATAGCGACCCGAACCAACATGGTTAGACCCAACCTTGTGCCAATCAGACCAACCTAGCCACATTAGGGCTCTGCTCAACCTCAAGGTTGCACACGAGCCGTCCGATTTGAAATGGATAGATCAGTTGCATTGGGTCGTTCGGACCATCTGAACACTCCATGCAATCTGGGCCGTTGATTTTCAATCGGACCATCCGCATTTTTCTCGGGCCGTGCCATTTCCCAAATGGGAAAGCCCAACGCATGTGAGCCTTTGGATTTAAAATCAACTGCCAAGATCAATTGGGCCATTCGGACCGTCCGAACATCATTTCAATCTCAACCATTGAATCCAAATCAAACGGTGCTGCTTTTCCTTTGTTTGAAACTCAAGCGTGCCCTTTTTCGTGACCATTGGATTTTAATCGCACGGTCAATATGAGTTGGCCATTCGGACCGTCTAAACGTCCTAGTCAATCTAAGCCGTTCGTTTGTGATCAGACCATCCACATTCGTTTCAGCTCACTATGTTGTTTCGCCGTTGAGACTGACTGCTCGAGCCCACAAGTCAGTGACTCAACTTCATCTTCTCTGCGCCATTTCACCAGCTCTAGGCACATCGACGTTGAGGTGGCTTAGAGCCCGCGTTTTTTGGTGTATGTAGCGCCACTTGGCATCACATTGCTGCCATTGTTGCCATGCACGAGTTTTTCTCGTTCTCTCCGACGAGAAAGATATAATAATTGATCTTTTCATTTTTCGGCCAAATTGTTGAAGCACCTAGTTCTTCCTCACTGCGAAGGTGTAACCATCGTTTTTGTTCTCCTTTCTTATCCTCATGCCTAGCTCATCCTGTTAATTGAAGCTCTTGGTTTCTCTTGTAGCTTTGGAACCCCAAGGTTGTCATTTGATTGTCCAGAGCACGCCCGGAGCACCGCTGTGTGGTTTTCTTCACTCTGGTGAGCTTTTCCATAGTTCTTGCGTGTCATATCATGTTCTAGGATATGCTGAGCAAAACCCCTCAATCAATTTATCTTTTGATTCACAGGATCATCAGGAATTTGGATTTCCCCTATTTCCAGTCAACATCGGTCCTTTCTTCCTCATTTCGAAACTGGTGAGCCATTGTTCAATTCTTTTGTTTCAGAGCATCTAGTTGCTTTGCTTAATCTATCCTGATCACCCACTCTTTGAATCTTTGCTCAGATCATCTTGTCGTTGTGGATCTCTAAATTGTCGCTTTTGGTTTCTTATCGCTGGCGAGCTATAGAGCTTCTTCGATCACTTTCTCAGCTCAGGTAGACTCACACTAACCCCTAGTAGCATAAGCAAAAGTCTTTTTGCTTAATGCACGTGCCAATCGGCATAACCTCTTTTGTCGTATTTTGCACCACCACCTTTTTCTTGCCGCGCCACCGCTCTGGCCAAACTCTAGCCTTGTTCCAACCATCTTTGGGTTCATTGCACTATTGTGAATCCATTTTGATCTTAAGTTCGCGTCGCCTTGGACCACAGCTCCGGTAATTTTCCAAGGAAGCTCTCGGTAGCAAATGTTCTGTTGTCAGATTTTCCGACCAAAATCGTAGCTCATTAGTTAATCCTTAAACCTTGTTGGTTAGTACAAATGCATGTTTAAACTGGTTTAGTTCTTTACTAAAAATAGTTGCAAACATAAGTATTTGTTAGTCAAATCACTTGCACTTTATTAACTGTAGTCTTGCATCTTTTCAGCCTTTTGGTACTTGGCAGTTTTTCTGGATGTTCATTTGCTTTCATCTTTTAGGTTTTGATCTTACCGACGTGAGTGACTTTACTGCTGAGCAAACAGAGAGTGAAAAAGTGGTTTATTACCAAGGCAAGCATCCTCTTGCATCATGTTGATCCCAATTTTGATACTTTAGTCTTTTGAAATACAGTGATAACTGTGTGCATGCTATTTTTGAATGTATCATTAATTTATGAGTTTAGTTAGTTATATCTCAATCTTTGTGGCTTATCCTTAATCAAATTCATACACTTATACTTAAGATAGAAATCTGGTGTTAGTAAAGTGGTCTTTAGATTTTTGCTTAGCTTTGTAAGTCTGTAGAACGTTAGTTATCTGACAAGCTTATCTTGTCAGACCTGGGAAACACTTTTTGATTTATAGTCTTGATTTCTTTGTTCAGTTTGGTTAAAACTGAAAGTTAGGTTAAACTTTGTTTGATAAAAACTTGTTTAGATCTGGACAAGTGCTTGATAGTGATGGTGCCTTCGTGCACGAGACTTGGGAATGTGGTAGTCTTGTCTGGATCTTTAAGGACCGAACTTTGGCCGGTCAATTCAAGTACCTACGTACTTCCACATGCTAGATTGGGGCCGGCTTGGTCAAGTAAGGGGATTGTTTCATTGTTTTAGAGCGCAGGTGGTGTGAGGACATAGAGACCGTGAAATCCTATGTTTCTTAGGAACCCAGTGTGATATATACTGTGCAGGGGAGCATGATTACCTATGTTGAGGAAAACCAACATACTAACTACCTCACACTGGCCCCTTCGACACAACGTGCATGCCCAATTAGCATATGCTATATGCATGTGTACTAAGTTGGGATTCATCTTGCATGGGTGGTCTAACTCAATGGGATTTTCTTGCTAAAAAGTTCTGAGTCTTGATCTACCCGGCCGACACACCTAAGGAAGTGTGTTAATTCTAGGGGCTCATGGGCAAGGGTCAAGTCATGTGGGTAAAGATGTACACCTCTGCAGAGTTTTAAAACTATTCGAATAGCCGTGTCCACGGTTACGGACAACACTTGTTTTGATTGACACCTCAGTATAGACTTTTAAATGTTTTTGACATGGGTACTTGTTTCGGCATGAACACGGTTGTTCATGCATGTTAATTCATCAAAGTGGACAGCCACTTTGATTTGCTTTGTGTTCTGTCAATTTCTTTCTTACTGTTATTTTAGTCCAAACTTGTTTATAAAATTGCCTTAACAAAAAATTGTAAGTGTAGATGTAAAACTTGTTGCTTTATGCAAAACTAATGCCTCCACAGCCTTTCCTGTTGATCAGCCTTAAGCATATACAATTTCTAATCCTTTGGATAGGTTCTATTAAACATTTCTTTTAGTAGTTTTGCGTAAGTCTTACAAGTACCTTTTGTACTTATGTTCTTTAACCACTTGTTGCAGGTGAGGACGGTTATGTTTACGACCTATCCGTTAGCGCCGATCAGGGCGACGCTAACGAGTGATGTTGTTTCTACCTCCACTCAGTTGCCTTTGAGATGATGGGCACACTTGGTGGTTGTTTTGCTGTTTATAGTTTTGTTTCCACTGCAAAAACTTTTGTTAGTGGCTATTGTTCGTTTGCTTCTGTTGTACCGAACCAGTCTTGTAAAGTTTTGTTATATATATGTTGTATGCCTTGTATGACTGTGTACAATGTTGTAAAGGATATGTGCACATTAGTCTTGATCTTGGGAACTAATGTGAGACACATATCTGGGAACCTGACATTGAGTTTGTTTCCTGTTAAAAATTATGCCTCAGGTATAATTCTTTTAACTTGAAACCGATTCAATACTGGGGGTCCTCACAGCAAGTTAAACGTAGTTGTGGAGGAAGTATTATGTGCCATGATCTACAACAGAAAATATGTATATGCAAACATTCAGCGCTATGTTTATGCAAGATATTCTATTAAACACTTTAACAAAAGATACTGCCACTATATGTTCTAAACCAAGTTTCCCTCTAACTTAATATAGTGGGTTCAAGATCCATAGATCATTAAGTCCTAGTGAGCTTTGGTATCACTGCTAGAAACCTAGTGATTTAGGTAAGCAACCATTTACCAATCATATCTCATATGACTCTTGTCTGTTGGGTGGCATCTCTATGCCCCGACGACCAACATTATGCCCGAAGGCCCAAAACCATTTTGATAGCCTTGTCAAGTTTAACCAATATTATGCATGTGGGTGTCTAACACCTACCCCATCTTATTAAGATAGTTAATGGCACCCTACTTTGGTAGACCTACCAATTAACGATCAAAATCGTGATAGGCGCAACAATTGAAAAGACATCAAATTTACTTAATTTTTCTTGAGGGATACTACTCTACCGTATGAAAACATCTAATGATAAAACATGATCAACAATATAACAAGAACAAAATAAACATTCACAGATAATCATATTAAACTATGAAATAGCATGGCCCTTAACATGACAATCTCTATCACCATGCTTCCTGTCCACCGAGCCATCATGCTTGAAATCACCACATTCATCTACTAAGAAATTACTCCTAAAAGTTAGTAATTAATTACATATGATAATATCAAGCATCACATGTTGGCATGTAGACCGTTATACCATAATATGTAGCTCGATGGCTATATCACAGCATGACACGCGGGCCATGAAAAATCCATACATGCATCACATACACAATAGGCTATACTATTCACATCAATCCCTGCAAAATGGTCTTATGCATAGAATCCAATTCTATCGGGTAACATGAACACATAATACTATATAACGCAATATAACGATTATCTAGCACGGCGGTCCCACTTCCATACCCTTATGACAGAATTCCGACGGGTAATCGAGCCATGCAAAATTTTCGAGACATGAATCTTATTCACGTAATCGAGCCTTGGAAATTCATCGGATTAATCATATTAACCCTATTCCAAACCAATTTGATTACCACTTCCATACGATTACGCATCGTGGCATACCCCAATGGCGGAATTCCGACCGATAGGAGTATCATGCAAGGCGACCGTGAACAAGTGGAGTAAATCACCCTGGTGCTTTCAACTCATACCTCCCGCAAACCCATCTACTATTGCCGAAACCAATTGATCTTATCAATTAGTGCCTATACCGTTCCATCCATATGAATCGATCTAGGTTACCAGAACAGAACGATAATAGATCCAATCTACTACTACCACATATTAAGTATATGCAACCGATCTAGATAAAAAAAACTACGCAAGATGGTTCTGATACCACTGAAGGGATATGGGTAGGCTACGCTAGCTGGCAATTCAAAAAATATACCACATAAACCAGAAAGCCAAGCAAGCAAGGGATCATAGATTGTTACCACTAGACGTGTAGTGCAACAGAAGAAGAGTTGGAGCAGTTTGATCCAATGTCGAGCTCGTCGATGTAGTGGTTGTAGTCGATCGTCCAGCGTTCTCGATGCTGATCCTCTCTTCTAGCAACCAATCACGTTCCTCGTGAAGATTGTGGATCGTTCTCATTTAGCACAGCAGCAATCGAAGTAGTGCCCCTATGGTATCCACACGTCTAGGGATAGAACACCGTACATCAATGTGCTAGCACCGGTGCACACAGCAGGGTCTTCGAGAATATGGCGACTAGGGTTTTGGTGATGCAACTCACGTCGTCTATCCCAACAACCTCATGCATCTCCTTATAAAGAGCCCATGACGGATCCTATCTGAACTCGTTTGTTCCAACCCGTTAAGTGCGTGACCCTGTAGGTTCATGTGTAATCGGTTGCAACTCAGAAACACTTTTCTGCCCACGAGTCGTTAGCAGTTCCTAGCAAGACATAACGATTCCCGAATACACATAAATTATATCGGTCGAACCTTAATGCAATATGATCTACGACCAGGTCCTTATCATTACGACCAGCTCGTATCTCTATACGACCAGTCCATATTTAGTCACGATAAGTTCGTAACTCCTTACGACCAGTTTACGACCACTTAGTGATTATGTTCGACCAGTCTATGACTAGCTCATATCTTCATACGACCAGTTCGTATCTGGTCGAAACGAACGACCTGCTTGTGTATTCTTCCTTTGCCTCATGACATTTGGATGAACTCCAGGTGAGACAAATTGTCATCCATGGATGGTTCAATACATTCTCGACCAAGTGACAGATAACTTCATGTGGTCGACTCTTCGACCACTTGTGGCATGTCCATGCACTTTCTTTATCCGATCACATCGAGAGGCCTAGAGATATCTCTCCTATTATGTTAGGAGGGGGAAATCCCATATCTGACCAGTCACATCTCTCCGCATGTTTTATAGCATACCTGAAAGCTACCTTTATAACTACCCAGTTACGGAGTAGCGCTTGACAACCCCTAAGTGTACTATTACATATATAGAAAACCATGCTGATCTCAGGTCTAAGGATTATACATTATCATTGCTTGAGACCAATCGATGACACATAAAATCATAACAATCTCAATAGTGTCTCAAGGTGGGTCAATCCAACACCATGTTCTCTAACATGTGTTCACATTATTGATTTGATATCCCTATATCCATGACCGGTGAAACATGATCATCAATCAATACATGTGTTGGTCGATAAGTCACTAGTGTTCTGACTAGTAACATCCGACCAGGGATACATTTGGAATGACATCATGTAAGTTAAAGAGCTTCACCAACAAGTCACATACTTGTTAATCTTTATAACTGATAATTCATTCAAGGAACATAATAATATTTATTCTACAACTCAATAACATAGATGTGATACAATCATCTTTATAATTGCCTCTAGAGCATATCACCAACACTTGTAGTATCTTAATGATCAAAACCATCAAGCTTGTCAGTGAACACTGCCAACTTCTGGTGTGTTTGGTTCGGTGAATCATGACATACAAGTACGGGATGGTCCTGAATATGTTCCTCGTCCCTGTGTTTGGTTGAGTGAACCGAACCAATTCGTCTTGGATGGGGTCATGTATATTCTGGGAATATTCCCCAAATACGTTGTACCGAACGGTTTCATAAAAACGGGTGAACCACGGGGTATAGGGTCGAGCACGCGCATTCCCTCTGTTACCCCCCCTCCCCTCTCCCTCTGTGTATACGCCACTGATCAGTGGGCCATGCCAATTAGTGGATAGTTAAAATAATTAATTTAGTTAACTACTCCTTTTGTAATTAATATAAATTTAATAATTGTGCTAATGTTTCAATGATTAATCGTGCTAATACTCCCCTGTGTGTACTACTCATTCAACTTCGTCCCTCAAACCAAATTAATACCGTCTTGAACTATCTTGTGCGATCCTATTCATACAACCAAACAAAATCTTGAATTATCTCATCTCACTAACCAAACACACAAGTTGTACCATATCATTCAGGATTATTTCATCCTTCATGTACCATCTCATCCCAGTTAGGTTCACCCAACCAAACACACCCTTGACCAAACGTTTAAATTTTTTACTGGCTTAAGTCACATCGCCAACATATGTCAGTTATTATAACTGTTTTTTAACACAAGGGTTATTATAACTTTTGTAACCTTACACAATGAAATATTTAAAATTAAGTGTGATCAAATTTAGCAGGTCAAGTAGGGCCACACCGATAAATTACTAAACCACAGAACCTCCAAAACAATTCCCTTAAAAAACGACCAGATCACTCACCAACCAAGTCAATCTGTCCTATAAGTAGCCGTGGCTAGAAGAAGTCACAACCAACACCAAAGACACTCGCACGCACTAAGAGAGCGAGAGTTAGTCATGGAGGTCACTCAAACGAACCTTTTACCAAACGTTTAAATTATTACTGACTTACGAGTCACATCACCAACATATCAATTATTATAATTTTTTTTAACACAAGGATTATTATAACTTTTGTAACCTTACACACTGATAAATTACTAAACCACATAACCTCGAAAACAAAGGCTTTTAGAAAACGACCAGATCACTCAGCAACTGTTTCAACCTGTCCTATAAGTAGCCGTGGCTAGAAGAACTCACAACCAACACCGAAGACAGCAAGAATCTCTCTCTCTCTCTCTCTCTCTCTACCAAAGACAGCAAGAATCTCTCTCTCTCTCTCCCTGTCCCTCTGTGTGCTACTCACGAACGCACTCAGAGAGGGCGAGAGTTAGTCATGGAGGTCACTCAAAACCACACACAGACCGTAACCGGGTGGGCGGCCATGAACGAGTCCGGCAAGATCGAGCCCTTCGTCTTCAAGAGGAGGTAATCTCATCCACCAAGTAACTTACAACAGAAACGTAATGATGTGGAAAAACTGATGTTACTGATGCTTCCTAAATTGTTTCGGCGGCAGGGAGAACGGCGTGGACGACGTGACTATCAAGGTGGAGTACTGCGGCATGTGCCACAGCGACCTCCACTTCATCCACAACGACTGGGGCATCACCATGTACCCCGTCGTCCCCGGCCACGAGATCACCGGCATCGTCACCAAGGTCGGCACCAACGTGTCGGGATTCATGGTCGGTGACCGCGTCGGCGTGGGCTGCATCGCCGCGTCGTGCCTTGACTGCGAGCACTGCCGCAGTTCGGAGGAGAACTACTGCGACAAGGTCACGCTCACCTACAACGGTATCTTCTGGGACGGCAGCGTCACCTACGGCGGCTACTCCAACATGCTCGTGTCCCACAAAAGATTTGTGGTGCGGATCCCGGACAACCTGCCGCTCGACGTGGCGGCGCCACTGCTGTGCGCGGGCATCACGGTGTATAGCCCCATGAAGCAGCACGGCATGCTACAGGCTGGCAGGAGGCTCGGCGTGGTCGGGCTGGGCGGGCTCGGACACGTCGCCGTCAAGTTCGGCAAGGCGTTCGGCCTCCGTGTGACCGTCATCAGCACGTCCCCGGCGAAGGAGCGGGAGGCAAGGGAGAGCCTCAAGGCCGACGACTTCGTGGTCAGCAGACTCAGCACCAACGAGAAGCACATGCAGGTGCGTAATTACGGATGAACTCGCAGGCAATTGGCAGTCAAAGAAGTCAAAATTAACAAGGTCTGAACTGAATACTGAGATTTATGTAATTATTATATTGTTGTTTAGGCTATGAAGAGGAGCCTTGACTACATCATTGACACGGTCTCGGCGAAGCACTCGCTGGGGCCGATCCTGGAGCTGCTCAAGGTGAACGGCAAGCTGGTTCTCGTCGCCGCGCCGGACAAGCCGGTCGAGCTTCCTTCCTTCCCGCTTATCTTCGGTGAGCATGCATAAACCTAGTCCTTCTCCAAAACACTTTATTTTTGGGGCAATTCCATTTTGCACTGAAATCTTTTTGTTTTTGCCACCGGATGTCTCACTATAAGCGGGTCTGGACTCTGGACCAATCTTGTCAGTGAGGGACAAATGCGTAAAGCAGAATTTCATTCGTGCGACTTAATGTGAAAATTTTATATCTCTTTTTTCTAATGTCATGTATGATATTAATTACATATTTTAGTTTAGAAGTTGCCTAAAAGATAGCTGTATGCAATTGTGTGACATTTTCAGGTAGCTGTAGGCTGTAGCTGGTTCAGTAGGTGTGTCACTCAATATGAGTAGTTTTTGATGATTGCAGGGAAGAGGACGGTGAGTGGGAGCATGACGGGAGGCATGAAGGAGACGCAGGAAATGATGGACCTGTGCGGTGAGCACAACATCACCTGCGACATCGAGCTCGTCTCGACCGACAGGATCAACGAAGCGCTGGGTCGGCTGGCGCGAAACGACGTCCGGTACCGTTTCGTGGTCGACATTGGAAAGAACTCCAAGCTCCAGTAGCCAGAATATCAATCTGGATGGAATGATGGATACCTGACGAGGGCGATCGATTCTGTGAATGGTTTTGTTGTTGTCCTATGTAGTTAAAAGGGGGCGATAATTAATTATGTCTTTGAACTGTCTAGTGTGTACTCAAGCATTCACCTTAATTGAAATTTTATAAATAAAACATTTAGAAAACATTTCTATGACAATTTCTTTTTGACAAGTTTGTATATGCTACCGCCGAGTTTAAGAAATATTCCATTTAACACTGATTGACTCACATGAGCATCAACCGGAAACCACAATGTCAGTCTCACATGTCACTATTTGAAACTTAGGACTGGCATGTACTAGTACATATACTGCATCAGTTTCGAGAGTTTTTGGCGTATATGGCACCGTCACGTCCGTTATTAGCAAAAACGGCTCCTAGGTCATGGATATGTGTCCACGTCCGTGCCCCTGTCACATAGAAGCAATTTGCACCGTTCCTAGGTGGCCTGGACCCCTCCCGTTCTGCCACATCGCCACGTCCGCGCCACCGTAACCCGGACATGCTCGGCCCTAGCTCCCTAGCCCGGACAAGCGCTGGCCATCCACCTGGTGCTCCTCCGACACCTCCCCGCCCAGACAACACACTCCCCCGTCAACCTGGCATGCGAACAGCGTCGCCTTTGGCCTGGCCACGCCCGAAAGCACCACACAGGCAGCACCGCCCTTCCCTAGCCCAGACGTGCGAGAACCCCCCCACCCCCAACTGTTGGTGATATGCCTTAGAGGCAATCATAGAGATGATTGTATCACGTCTATGTTTATGAGTTATTGAATAACTGTTATTCTGTTCCTTAAATGAATCATCAGTTATAAACATTAACGAGTATGTGACTTGTTGGTGAAGCTCTTTTAACTTATGGTGATGTCGTTATAAATGTATCCCTGGTCGAATGTCACTGGTCGGAACACTAGTGACTCTATCGACCAGCACATGTATTGATTGATGACCATGTTTCACTAGTCATAGATATAGGGATATCGAATCAATAATGTGAATACATGTTAGAAAACATTGTGTTGGATTCACCTACCTTGAGACACTGTTGAGATTGTTATGATTTTATATGTCGTTAGTTGGTCTCAAGCAATGATAATGTATAATCCTTAGACCTGAGATCAACATGGTTTTCTACATGTGTAAGAGTACACTTTGGGGTTGCCAAACGCTAATCGTAACTGGTTAGTTATAAAGGTAGCTTTCGGGTATGCTATGAAACATGAGGAGGAATACGACTAGTTGGATATGGGATTTGCCCCTCCTAACATAACAGGAGAGATATCTCTGGGCCCCTCGATGTGGTCGGATAAAGAAAGTGCATGGTCATACCACTGGTGGTCGAAAAGTTCGACTACATGAAGTTATCCGACACTTGATCGAGAAAGTACTGAACAGTCCATGGATGACATAATATCTCACATGGAGTTTAATCGGATATCGTGAGGCAAAGGGAGAATACATGAGTAAGTCTTTCAGTTTGATCAGATACAGACTAGTCGTGTGGAGATACGAGCTAGTCGTAAGCTGGTCGAACATGACCACTAAATGGTCGAAACCTGGTCGTAAGAAGTTACGAACTGGTCGAGACTAAATATGATCTGGTCGTATGAGCTGGTCGTTAGTGATAAGGATTTGGTCGTAGATCATATTGCATTAAGGTTCATCCGATATAATTCGTGTGTATTCGGGAATCATTTTGTCCTGCTAGGAGCCGCTAACGACTCGTAATCGAAAAGGAGTTTCCGAGTCACAACTGACTATGCATGAATATAACGGGTCACACACTTAACGGGTTGGAACAAACATGTTCGGATAGGATCCGTCATGATCTCTATATAAGGAGATGCATGAGGCTATTGGGAAAGAGGGACACGAGATATACGAGTTGACATGAGTGGCTCAAAACCCTAGCCGCCATCTTCTTGAGAGAGCCTTCCCGTGCGACTTGGTGCTAGCACACCGGCGTATGGTTGTTCCTTCCCTAGACGTGTGGATACCATAGAGGCGCTACTGCGGTTGCTGTTGCACTTGAGGACGATCCACGACCTTAGTGAGGAACTCGATTTGTTGCTGGAGGAGATGATCGCTGCTGAGGACGATCGACTACGCTGGACGATCGACTACGGTGAATGATTGACTACGACCACTTCATCGACGTGCTCTTCGTTGAATCAGGCTACTCCAACTCTTCTTCTGCTGCACTGCATGTCTGGTGGTAACGATTAATGATCTCTTACTTGCATGGCATCCTGGTTTATGTGGTAGAATTTTGAATTGTCAACTAACGTAGTCTACCCGTATCCCTTTAGTGGTATCAGAGCCATCCTATATAGGTTTTGATCTAGATCAGTTGCATATACTTGATATGTGGCAGCAATAGATTGGATCTATTACTGGTCAGGTTTGGTAATCTGGATCGGTTCATATGGATAGAATAGTCTAGGCACTGGTCGATAAGATCGATCGGTGTTCGACGATAGTAGATGGGTTACGAGGAGGTATGAGCTAAAAGGACCAGATGATTTACTCGACTTGTTTATGACTGCCTTGCATGATACTCCCACCGGTCGTAATTCCGCCATCGGAGTATGCCGCAGTGTGTGGTCGTATCAAGGCAGTGATCAGATTGGTTCGGAATAGGGTTAATATGATTAATCCGATGATTTCTATGGCTCGATTACGTGAATGAGATTCATGTCTTGGAAAAATTTTCCGAGAGCGCTGCCCTCGTCCTACGAGGGACATCGCCCCTTGGAACCCTGCCTGCTAACCAGCTAGCGGGATCGTCGTGCTAAGTAATCGTGGTCGCGTTATATGGTAATATGTGTTCATATCACCCAATAGAATTGGATTCTATGCATAACTCAGATTTGCAGGGATTGATGTGAATAGTATAGCCCATAGTGTATGTGATGCATGTATGGATTTTTATGGCATGTGTGTCATGCTGTGAGATAGCCATCGAGCTACATATTATTGTATAACGGTCTATGTGCTGACTTGTGATGCTTGATGTTATCCTATGTAATTCATTACTAGCTTTTAGGAGTAATAGCTAAGTAGATGAATGCAGTCGGAGAGTTCAAGCATGATGGCTCGGAGGATAGGAAGCATGGTGATGGAGATCTTCATGTTAAGGGCCATACTATTTCATAGTTTAATATGATTATCTGTGAATGTTTATTCCAGTCATGCTATTGATCATGTTTATCATTAGATGTGTTAACATAGTAGAATAGTATTCCTAAAAAAAATTTAAGTAAATTTGATGCCTTCCAATTGCTGCGACCATCACAATTATGATCGTTAATTGGTAGGTCTACCAATATAGAGTGCCATTGACTATCTTAAAAGATGGGGTGTGTGTTGGACACCCACATTTATAATGTTGGTTTAACTTGACAAGGCTATCAAAATGGTTTTGGGTCTTCAGGCATAGTGTTGGTCGCCGGGGCATAGAGATGCCGCCCAATAGACAAGAGTCATATATGATATGACTAGCTAAGTGCCCGTTCGTTGCTACGAAACAACAAATACTCATACAGAGGCGGTTAGTGTGAGAACAAAGTCATAAATGAATAATTTAATTTATCTCAAACTACTACTTCCATTTCAATTAAAACGTACTAAGTTGTTACACAAAGATGTATGGAACTAACAGAATACCAAAGTTCAGTTAATGCTCGGGGAAAAATGTACCAGCTAACAGGATCCTAAACCGTGTAGTAAATATCAATTTCTGGCGAGCGCGTCGATGGCGACGGTGGTGGTCGACCGGAGATGTGGAGTGGAAGCGAGGTCGGAGCTCGACCACTGCTGAGGCGGGCTGACGCAACGAGCCTCCCCTCCCCCTGTCACCGCTCTCTCCACTCCCATCACCCTCGCCTCCCCCCCCCACCCACCACCACCAGACCCGCTGCTGCCTCCATCTCCCTTCCCCGTTGGAGCCTCCGTGCGTTGATAGTGATGGTGGTGGTCAACCGGAGATGTGGAGCGGAAACGAGGTGGGGGTGAGGGAGGGGGCGATGGGGAGAAGTGGTGGGTGGTAAGAATGTTAAATGAGCTATTGGGTGGGTGAGGGACTCACGAGCAGTTCAGGTTCATTGGATTTTTTTTTCGTATAAGGGGTAGGACGATCGTCCCGCTGCGCGGAGTTAAATTCCTTCACTCCTTTTATTAGTTAAGATTAAGATAAATCTCTCTCTAACCACTACCTCGCCTCGCTGTCCTCTGCGACCACTCGACGAGTAATTTTTGTTTCGCCCACCTGACTAAGCCTCGCCCTCGCCTCCCCAAAGCCATGGCGCCGACGGTGGGGATGAAGCGAACGGCCACGCAGACCATCACGTTGCCGCCACCCGACGAGCGGTTCATTGCGCACAAAGCTCCATTTGTTGTGCCAAGTATGAACTCAACAGAAAACATTACCGTATTTTCATCGATATAGAAAGAATGTGACATACATGTCAGCTACATGATTATTTTCTAGTTTTCAAAACGACAGAAGTGCAGAGGAATGCTATACTGGCAAGTTCATACAGTGATACAGGTGCCTCTAAAGCAAGTAAGCTGTTAAGTTTTGACTATCAGCTCTATTTCTCATTCATCAGGTGCTCAGCCAGGAGCAAGTCATTAGGAGTTGTCACCTGCAATAAGTTCGCATTTTGAGAGTCAATCTCTTCAATAGTTCAGGATATCATAGTCAAATGATCAAATCACTAATTTGGAATACCTTAATATTTGTGTAAGAGCCATCGGTGATATAAACATGATGCTTCAGGTATTCTACAATGGAGACATCATCAGTGACTTCAAGGCTATCCCTGCGAATGCAAAGTTTAATCAGCAACGAGAATTGAGAACCAGCATATCAGTGAAATGGATTGCCATGAGCTAAGAAAAGAAAGGTAACCATTTAACAAGCTCAAAACCATCTCTGAGTAAATTTGGCTTCATCACCCTCTGAGTAAATTTGGCTTCATCACCTATAATCATAAAACATTTTATTGTCATATCTATTTTTGTTCCTCACATTTTTTTTAAAAAAAGTGTTTGTCTATGTGAACAAGAAAGTTAAAAACATGAAGCATATTCTTATTACCGAAGCATTAGTATTATTACCTGTGGAGTTTGCATTTCCCAAAGATTTTTCCTATCAAGGGTTTTTACAACAAAAGAATCGCTAGCGACCTGTAGGAAAAAGGAGGGAAAAGAATATTACACTCCCTTCCGGAATATTATTTCTCAAATATGGAATTATATGTATTGCTCATAGACTGTTATAAAACAATATATCAAATGCACACAACAGTACAAGTTTGCTATTTTCCAATATGATCAGAAGCATTTTAAGGTGATACAGATAGACAAAGATTTGAGAAATCAATAAACAGATTTATAAACAATAAGACATAAATGAGGCCAGAAATAAATTAGAGCAGTGTCACATACTATTTTATCTGTGACTACTCCAAACTTCAGTGGAGCAACCATAGCGGCACCTCCACCCATGACAAGCCCATTAACAAGAGCCACCTACATTAATGTAGAACCATATAATTTGAGTACATATTTTTTTTCCCAGCGAGATAAACAGAAGTCCTCTGACAAATATGTAAGAAAGCATCACCGTGGTTTTCTTATATGTATGAATGTGATAACAGAGCCAATACATCCTATATACAACCTCAAGGTAGGAATCATCTGCAAAAGAAGTTCTATTTATAGCTCCTAACTGACAATTTGTCAGGCAAATTCAAATTACAACAAGATTTAAGAAAAGAATCTGACGGCATGTTGTGTAACCGTTAGACTACAACATCCATACCTGATTTCCCTTCATAGAACATCTTTAGGTCCCCACTAGTAGAAAACACACGTCCAGCTCCCTATTGATAATCAAACATCACATTCATCTAATTGTGACAATTACTGAATATAAGACAAAGTCATGGCAAGGTCTTCTTTTACAACAAGACAGACACCTCATTTCAACACCATGTTCTTGCACAAAACATTTGCTGCAATTTTCTAATATATACAGAATACACACTGATAGTAGAGTTCAAATGTTGATCATATGTGTTTTTTTGTCCTAAAGTAGAACAAAGTACGATAGTGCTTCTTGTCCCTCCTATTACTCTTCTAAACCCTGGCTCTAATTTGTACAGTCCTAGAGTAGCTTAAACCAATGTAGTACTATATGTGCTGTGCCAACAATGGTCACAATGGAATGTTGGTAGGCTACTTTATAGAGGATACACACCTTGAAGATGACCAGCTTGGCATTCTCATCTTGCTCCCATTTCTCCGAGAACTGGGCTAGGATATAGACCTACAAGCAGAAACCGAGAGCAAACAATCACAAGTCGCAACTCCTTTGCCACTGATTTATTTGAAACAACAATGCGGTCAACTAACCCAGGTTCTAGTAACTTGTTCTTGAGTTCTTGGAAGCCCATCGGCTGATGTTAGAAGCTCAAGGTCTTTTAATGAGCCATTAAACTAATCTTAGCCAGTGAACCAGGCTTTTCACCCTGTAATACCAGCATCAAGAGATCAAGTCAGTCATAGAGTACAGTGTAGTTGATAGTATCAAACGTGATTTTCTACAATGATGATTGATAAATGAGGAATGCATTGCCTAGGACATATGTGCAATAAACCCATGTGACAGAGCAGACTATATATCAAATCAAACCTGCACGTTCGACTCCTCGATAAGAATCTCCTTCACTTGAATGGTTCAGTCAATGTCACACTCACACATTACACCTCCAGTTCAGATAGACTTGCGGATCAAAGAGAAAAGGATAGTAGTGTTAATGCCAGAAATTGATAAGCCCACCCATCGGTCTTAGAGCACGGGGCTTTAACAAGGCCATATTTCCATCCAACATCTTCAACATCTAGGTCAGTATTTACCACCGCCGCTATACACATCATGGACTAAAATTGCTGTCTACCAAGTGAATCACCCACAAATGCAAGAGTTTTATGCCTCATCCTATAAGCCTCACAATATGTTAGAAGAAGTCCGGTCATGCAGGAGATGCACAAAGAAAAGAATGGAAGCAAAATACCTTTTAAAAAGTTAGGCCACGAGAACTCGGGCATCACACACCCATGTGGCGCCACGGTAACTCTCATAGGTGAAATCATGCGTTGCATCATTTGACAAGCCCACATTTTCGACGACCATTGCTTGCACTCATTACTGTAATAGAGTGGCGACTTCTCATCTGCTACCCACTTCCCTTTGCATAGTTACAGATATGAAGTAACAATAACATTCTATTAGGCAAATGAAAATTATCTTGAGCATCAATGCATAAGTTGTGTACACAAACCGCTAAATCTCATGTTTGGAAACAATTGCGTTATTAGGAATAGCCTTCCAATGCTTGAGGTGAAAAAGCAAGCATGAAGCAAAGAAGTGGGCAAATGACAAAAACAATAATGTACTAAGTAGCATATCGCACAAGCAATTACCTTTGTTCCTCTGGCAAGATACTCTTGTAAGTGTGGTCCTTGTAAGTGAACTCGCAGCCCATCTACTGGTGATACATTATCTCCAAGACACTCCTGCTCCTGCGGTTGTAGGAAACCTGATGTTAAAAGGGGCATGCAAACAAGTCAGCAAACATAGCGTAGAGTAGATCCTGCATAGGTAACCAAAGTAACAAGTCGGTACAGTAGCATCTAGATTTCAAAGGGGTATACCTTGGGAGAAAACTTTCAATTGCTCCGGCGTTGTGCTGAAGATTGTGAGAACTGGTGCACCTTCCAGTAAGAAGACAACGATCGGCACAATGAGGAGTACCACAAGGCCGAAGCATAGCTTGTTGACAAGAAACCTATGCAGACAACCAACTTTCATCACGGGACGGCAACATAGGACCTTGCCAGGCTCTTCCAAGGGGACTCAGATATCGCTCTAAATCGACCACACCAACATCACCCCTGCAAATGATAATGGCCCAATCAAGTCGATGACTCGAAGCAGTTCATACATGATTGGAAATGTCCAATGCATTAGAATAGCATGAAGAGAACCAATTTAGGTAGTAAGCTGCTAGCTGAAAACGCCATTCTTCTTCCCCGTTTAGAGCAATTCTACCAGAAACAATCTTCAGGCCGAATTCAAATTTCAAAAGAGCTCATATATGATCTGCAATGTGGAGTACACATCAAAACAAGACGAGGTGGACAACCATGAAAAGTAGTGAACGCTACAAAACGGGAAAGAATATCCCAATTCGGAACGATGGCGGTGGACGCTACAAGATCCGATGGGGACACGGTTGCAAGCAGCAAGATTTAATCAAAGTCAAACGCAAAATTACATCTAAATCCTGGGCGTCGCTTGTACGATTTTATCTCGTCACCGTGTGAAATCTTGAAACTCTGTCCCAAAGATCCAAGAAATGGAACGAGCGAAGCAAATGATCGAAAAAGCAAAATTTGACAAGAATAACCATGAGCCAGATTAGCGGCAAGTGGGACGGAGAGGTGCTCACCTTGGCAATGTACTAAAAAATTCCTCGACCTTGACAAACATGAAGGCGATGCCAAGGCAGCTGAAGAGCACATAGATGAGCGCACAGGTGTCGCCGAAGGGCGCGAGTCGGAGCTCCCCGCCTCGGCATCCATCTCGTGCGCCAGCTCCTTGATCTCCTCCACCTCCGCCGTCAGCGGTGTCTCCATCCCCCGCCACGCTGCCACCACGGCCGCCGCCGCGTCGCACAGCGGCTAGGCCAGTGCTGTCGACCACGACATCTGCGGCTTGAACCCGAGCATCCTCCTCCTCACTCCGGTTGCGGAGGCGGTTGCTCCTTCCTCTCCTCGTGCAACAAAGACGCGACATAATGAATGGACGGAATGGGGGGGGAGGGGGAAGACGCCCCAAAATATAGCGAGGCGAGGCGAGGCGAGGGAGGGCGCGGCGCCGTGGCTGGTGGCGGAGGCGGCGAGGTAAGAGAGACAAGACTTGGGAGTAGTAACCGCAGAAGAGGGGGAGAAGAGGGGGGTGATGGGTCAGGCGGCGGTTTCGTCAATTTTGCTCGTACGTGTACGTGGGTGGGACGACGCGAGAAGATCCCATGGCTCATGTTGCACGAAAGAAGGTGGATCCAATGGTTCGCATCGTATGAGAGAGGACGGACGACCATCACCAACTCTAATATTTAAGTAGTAGAGATTTGCAAGAAGTTGCCTACCTAAAATCACTAGGTTTCTAGCAGTGATGCCAAAGCTCACTAGGACTTAATGATTTTTGGATCTTGAACTCACTATACGATGTTAGAGGGAAACATGGTTTAGAGTATATAGTGGGAGTATCTTATATTGACTGTTGATGATTAAGTTCGATTAGGTATGGACTGGTCATACAGTGATACAACCAGATCCAGACTAGTTGTATGGTGATATGACTGGGTCCAGACTAGTTGTATGGTGATATGACTGGATCCAGACTAGTCGTATGGAGATATGAGCTGGTCGTAGACTGGTCGTACATAACCACCAACATGAGTGTCTAATAGAAGATGTTACATAAACATAGTGCTGAATCTTTGCATATTTTTATGTTGTAGATTATGGCACCTGCTACTTCTTCTGCACCTACCTTTAATTTCCGATCTATTCTTGAGAAAGAAAAGTTGAATGGAACAAATTTCATTAACTGGTTTCGAAATTTGAGAATTGTTCTCAAACAAGAAAAGAAGGAATATGTTGTACAGGGTCCCTATCCCGAGGAGCCGAATGCTGATGCTACTCATACTAGAAAGAATGCCTATGAGAAGCATTGCAATGACGCAGTCGATGTGCACTGCCTAATGCTTGCGACCATGAACTCTGAGCTTCAGAAACAATATAAGACCACAGACGCTTACAATATGATTGTAGGTCTAAAGGGTATATTTCAGAATCAAGCAAAGGCAGAGTGGTTTAACACCTCTAAGGCATTGTTTTCTTGTAGGCTGTCAGAAGGTAACCCGGTCAGTCCTCATGTGATCAAAATGATTGGTCACATTGAGAGCTTGGAAAATCATGGTTTTCTCCTTAGTAAAGAGTTGGCTACTAATGTGATTTTTCAATCGCTCCCTATGAGCTTTGAGCCTGTCATATTGAATTTTCATATGAATGGCATAGAGAAGTTAATGACTGAGTTGCATAGCATGCTTAAGGGTGTTGAGGAGAGAGCATCAAGAAAAGTTCCAATCATGTGATGATGGTTCAAAAGACTACTAGTTTCAAGAAGAGGGGTAAGTCGAGAAAGAAAAAGGGCAAAGTAAAGACTCAAGATGAGATCGAGAGTCTCAAAGCTAAGCTTAAGAAGCTCAAGCTAAGTCCTAAGACTGAATTTGAATGTTACCATTGTCATGAGACTGGGCATTGGAAGAGAAACTACAAGAGTACTTAGCAGAGATGAAAAAGAACAAGGGAAGTAAGACTTCCAGTTTAGGTATAAATGTTATTGAAATTAATCTTACCACTTCTCCGACCAGTTTTTAGGTATTTAATACCGGATCGGTTGCTCATATTTGCAATTCGATACAGGGACTAGTAAGGAGTAGAAGCTTGGCAAGAGGAGATGTTGATCTTCGTGTGGGCAATGGAGCAAGAGTTGCTGCATTAGCTATTGACACTTTACCATTAGCTTTACCCTCAGGATTAGTTATGGAACTAAATAATTGTTATTATGTTCCCACCTTAAGCAAAAATATTATTTTTGCTTCTTGTTTAGGAGCAGAAGGTTATGAGTTCAGAATAAAGAACAATTGTTGTTCAATTTATTTTGAAAATATGCTTTATGTCCATGCTCCATTGGTGAATGGATTGTATATTTTAAATCTTGCGGATATGTCTATCTATAACATAAATACTAAGAGACTTCGACCTAATGAATTGAATCCCACTTTCATTTGGCATTGTCGACTAGGTCATATAAATGAGAAGCGCATGATGAAGCTCCATAAAGATGGTCTTCTAAACTCATTTGATTTTGAATCATTTAAAACATGTGAATCTTGTTTACTTGGCAAGATGACAAATGCAGCTTTCATGACCAGAGCTGGGGGGGCAAGTGATACACTAGTCGTAATACATTCGGATGTATGCGGACCAATAAGCACTACGACCAGAGGTGGTTTTCAATACTTTGTAACTTTTACTGATGATTTTTGTAGATATAGCTATGTCTATTTGATGAGACATAAATCGGAATTCTTTGAAAAGTCTAAGTTGATTCTGCACTTCATACTTCGTAATTAATTAGTTGTAGTTATTTAGGCGTAATTTACTTCCATCGTTATCATTTAGGCGTAATTAAATTTGTGTTATTTAATTGGTTGCAATAAATTAGGTCATAATTAATTAGTCGTACTTAATTAATTAAAAATTAATTAGTCGTAATTTGTCAGTGTCAGTTAATTATTCCATCGTAATTAATTAGTTGCAATTAATCGGTTGTAGTTAATTAAGTCTTAACTAATTAGTCGTACATAATTAGCCATAATTATTAAGTTGTAATTAATTTAGTGGCTTTATTAAGTCCTAATTATTTTTTTGTAATTAATCTACGATAATTAATTACTTAGTAATAATTTAGTGGTATTTAATTCATTTATGTAATTAATTCATCCTAATTAATTTAGAGGTATTTAAATACTCATATTAATATAGTCACAACTAATTTAGTCCTAGTTATTTAGTCATACTGAATTAGTCATAATTAATTTGGTCGTAGTTAATTAGTGTTGTCTGTACTTAGTCATAATTAGAGTATTATTTTGTTGTCTGTACTTAGTCGTAATTTTTATTTTCTAGTAATTCATCGTCATTATTAATTTATTCACTAATAATCTGTGTCATTGATCTCTTGCAAGTCATGCCTCTAATGGAGCTACTAGAACCCTTCTACAACGAGCATTACCGATGCAAGCTGTGGATCTTCGGGGACACAGATGGCCCTCCACCTCTCGTGCTTCAGTCCGAGAAGCTTTACTGGGAGCTTGATGTTCGCTACGTCCTAATCCTTCAGGACACGGGCTTGTTACTGTTTGAAAGGCCGATGTTTGAAAGGCCGCTCTCGGTCAAACGCTACTTCACCCTGAACGGCAGTGTGATGTCGACACTTGTCAACAGGTGGAGACCCGAGACTCACACCTTCCACTTTCGGTGGGGAGAGATGACGGACACTCTTCAAGATGTCTCATTCTTGACCGGTCTCCCAGTTAGGGGTGAGTAGGGATGGCAATCGGGCGCGGCGGGTACGGGTAGTGCTCGCCCATACCCATGCCCGCGACCCTAATTTTCCCCCACGGGCATGCCCGCGAAGGACGACGAGCGAAAAACCTCGCCCATGCCCGTCGCCCGCGGGTACCCGTCGCCCGCGGGTATGCCCGTTTACCCGCGAATAGTGCACTACCGCCCGTGGGTACCCATCGCCCGCGGGTACCCATCGCCCACGGGTATACTCATCACACAAACAATGCACACATCAAGTTCATCTCAATTCACATCAATAGTGCATCACACATTCAAGAACTACGAAATTTTATTGCAAATCACACATCAAGTTCGACAAAACAACTAATCAAGTTCAACAAATAAAATAGAAATACAAACTGACATAGTTCCTCACACATAAACAAATTATGTTTGCAACAAGAGTAGAACATATGAAAATGGTTCAATTACAACAATTCAACAAATAGATGAAAAACATGTCCATAAACTGGTTTGCTAATCAGAGTGGACGATCGAGATTGAACAACAATCTTTAAGCTCATCTTCAATGTCTTCAAGGCATGTCCATAAACCCTCAACTCCTTCTTCACCTAAAAAGTAAACATTGCATTACATTACTGACTTCCAATCACATAGAAAATTTAAAATATTTACATCACTAGTTGCATACCTTTAAGGTCATTCCGAAGCCAGCTTTGTGAGCACATCAATGCCTCCAATATAGCTGGAGTGAGACGACTGCGATGTTCACTTAGCACTCTACCACTAGTGCTAAAAGCAGATTCAGAAGCTACTGTTGTTATTGGAATAGCCAAGATATCACGAGCAATCATCCGCAATGTAGGATAACGTGTCCCAGCCACCTTCCACCAACCTAGTATATCAAATTCCTCATTTGTGCAAGGAAGAGTTTCTTCTTCCAAATAGCGATCTATCACACTTTTGGTCTTTACTACACCGGTACTTTTCTTACTAGCAGCTAGTGTTTTAACTATTGAAAGCACCTCATTGGCACCAATTGAAACACTAGTACTAGATGATGTAGCCATACCCTCTTCTCCACTATGCACTTGGTACTCATTCATCAACTCACACAAGCAATTATAACTCTTTGTAACATTCTCTTCAGAGTTTTCTTCACCAAAGAGAGCAATATAGCATGCATGTAACATTGTCATTTTTCCACGTGGATCAAGAATAATAGCAATAGCCATCAAACCATGAATATCGCATCAAGACTTGTCAAACTTTTTATCATCTCAATGCATATAGCCTCAATTATTGGATCTCCACATCCTAGCCATTTATTCATATGCATTTTGACCTCACATATCTTTGGGAAGAATATGTTAGCTGTTACATATTTAGTTCCAGAAAACATTTCAGTGAGTTCAAAGAAGATACTTAATTTTTCACATACAGTTGAGGCAAAATTCCAATCAGCAGCAGTTGGTGCACAAATAAACTGCATATCAAGTTGCTTCAAACTCTCAAAGACTTTCTTATAGGAATAGCAAGACTAAGCATAACATAGGTCTAATTCCATCTAGTTTTGCAATCAAGACCAATCTTTTTAGTTATTTCAACCTTAACAAACCGAGTTGCTTTCACAAATTTTTTCAGTACCTCTTTGGTGTAGTCATCCAATAGGAAACACTATCACGTACTCTCTTAATGCCATGCTCCATGACACTCAATCCATCTTTCACAATTAAGTTAAGAATATGTGCACAACGCAAGATATGTAGCATCTTTCCACCCAATAAAAGATTAGATGGACCAATCTTTGTCTCTATTGCTTCAACCAATTTATCATTTGTTGAGCAGCTTGTCCAAGGTCAAAGTAGATAACTTGCAATCAAGATTCCAATTTCGCAGGCTTTTATATAGCGCTTCACAAATAACCTCTGATGTATGTGGGCATGGCACATATATAAACCTACATGGTTCAACATAGCAAGAAGATTAGTATTTCAACATAGCAAGAAGATTAGTATTTCAACATAGCAATCACCTCAAAATGCAGCTTCTAAGCTTCCAAGAGTCATCAACAAAATGTCCAGTTACTGCCATGTAGCCTCTCTTTTGATTATCAGCTGTCCAAAGGTCAGTTGTAACAGCAACACGACAACTGCTTTTATCCAAGTAACTGAGAGCTCTCTTTCTCTCTGAATCATAATGATCCAAGATATCCTTTCTAATAGTATTTCGAGTGACCATTTTAAATAAAGGTTGCAGTGCACTAACAAATTTATGAAAGCCATGGTGATCAACAATGGATAGTGGATACTCATGCAGAATAATCATGGAATAGAGAGCTTTCCTAGCAATTTCTTGATCAAAGACATAGTTCTCTACAGTTACTTGCCCATGTTCAGAAGATCCATACCTCAAACTGGTTTGTACCTTCCCTTGCCTCTTCCGATATATACAAACCTTCAAATGCTCATGCAGATGTTTAGTACCATTCTTCGTTTCTGCCGAAAGGTACTTGCTGCACCAAATGCACTTTGCCTTCCAAGCACCCCTCACTTTCAGTCTTGTAAATTTGTTCCAAACGGGTGAAGTGAGTTTCCTCTTTGTGCCACGAGAGTCTTCCTCTTCTGCATCTGCATCTTCGGCATGTTGTTCTTCAACTTGAGGTTGACTTCAGATCCTACTTGTCGATCACGAGTATAGAGCCTTGAGAAGATTGCCCATGTTGGCTACTACTTCCTGAGTCGCCATCCGAGAGTTGAACACAAATATGAGACTTAGAATATCGAGAGTTGACAAATATGTACACAATTTATATAATTGTAATGAGTGTAAAAAGTATTCACAATGTACACAATTAATAAACTGATCTCTCCATTTTGCTGCCATGAATTGTGTATTGAGCCCACCAGATACTACTAGAAAAGGTATCTAGTACACAATTAATAAACTGATCTCTCCACAATTACTAAACTGAATTAATAAACTGATCTCTCCATTAATAAACTAATCTCTCCAGCCTACAATACTACTAGAAAAGGACCTTCCAACCTACAATACTTATATACTTTTTGAATTGTGTATTGAGCCCACCAGAGATTACATCAAGATCACGCGATATTGAATACTTATTTGACGAAAACTGACAAGCAATGTCGATTTCGATGAACATATCGATCTTGAGTTCTATCTTAATTCGTACAGAAACAACACCAGCAAAATCTAGCTAAACATGCAAAACCAGCAGCAGGAGTACTTCACTTCAATGTCCTCACACTGTCACTGTGTCACACATAAACTGACATAACAGATCTACAAAATGAGAACTCCAGTATGATTCAGAAATGGAGCATCAATACGGGGCGGCGACCTGGAGGAGGACGCGTGGCAATGGAGGAGGGCGCGGCGGGCGACTGGAGGGGCGGCGACCTAGAGGCGGCGACTGGAGGAGGCGGCGACCTAGAGGAGGAGGCGGTGGCGACGGGAGGGCGGCGACACTGGAGGACGCGATGGGCACTGGAGGAGGAGCGGTGGCGACAGGAGGAGGATGGTGGCGAAGGGAGGACGACGCGCGAGGACGCGCGGTGGGCGCGTGGTGGTGGCGGAGGAGGACGCGGTGGTGGAAGGGAGGAGGACGCGCGGCGGCCGGGAGGAGGCCTTGATGGCGACGGGAGGAGGGCGCGGTGGCGGCGAGGAGGGGCGCGGTGGCGGGAGGAGCGGGAGGAGGCGCGATGGCCGGGAGGAGCGGGAGGAGGGCGCAGCGCCGGGAGGCGCGGAGATCGAGGAGGTTGGGCCGAGAGGAGCTGGATTTGGGTTTTGGGAGCCGAAGCTAGATCCGCCGAGAGCTTGTGGCGGGTCGGGCGGTGGACAAGCGACTTCGGCTAGGGTTTCACTGTTTTTACTTAATGAGGGTCCCACCTGTCAATGTAGATGACGGGTAAACGGGTGAAGCGGGCACAGGTGGAGCTTACCCATGCCCGCGCCTGTTTACCCGATGGGTAAGAAATTGTGCCCATTTTTATACCCGTGGGCAAAAAAAGACGCCCATACCCGCCTCTATTAGGGTATTTGCCCGCGGGTACGCGGGTAATCGGGCACAATTGCCATCCCTAGGGGTGAGCCACTTGTTCTTGACAATCCGCTGGCTGACTAGAAGGTCCGGTTGGGTCATCGGTTTGGCATACTTGTCCCGGATAGCGCCCGTGGTGTTCCTCAGACCTGGCTGAGGAATTTCAGTCAATGCCCGCCGGATGCACCTGACAAGGTTGTTAGGATGCACCTTGTCACTTAACTTCTCTATCTCTTCTGTTGGGCTGTGGTTCCCACCACACTGGGCGATTGGGTGTACCCTAGCTTCATCTGCATCACTGAGTCTTTGGCTGACGCAAAGCCTGGGGAGATGCCTCTATACAGTTGGGGATCAGCCGTCCTCTACACCATATACAGGGGGTTGTGTGACACTTTGCGGTGCGACACCGGTATGAAAACGGTTCTTGCCGTCTGCTACATGCTCCTACAGGTGTGGAGTTAGGAGCACTTCCTTGTTGAGTGGCCCTCCTTCGGGAGAGCAGTGCGACGGTTTGATTTGTACCAGCTTTTGCCCCCTCCCGACAACAGGATCTTGCAGCGAACCGTTCACTTGTGAGTCCAACTCCATCTGAGTAATGTTTGCATTTTATACCCATATTCCCTGCTTTGACACGAATCCTTCTTGAATGCAGGCAATCAAGGGCGGGCCGACATACTGAGAACTGGCAAGCAGTCCAGCATGAGTGGGTTACAGCTTGGACAGAGATGGCACACGTCAAGGTCCTACTAGAGCAAGGGCCGTACGGCATATGGACATACTGGCAGTATATAGAGTGATACGTACCACGGTCGCGCACCAGACTGACCTATCCTCTACCAGAGCATCCGGAGCAGGTGACGCACCAGGAGAGGCTCTGTCACTCACTTGATCGTCACAGCACCTCACGGCATGATGACACCATAAAACACTGACAATCTTTGCTCGTTTCATTTATGATATATTTCATCTCTTTGTTACTGAACATGTGTTGTGTCATTTCAATTCGAGTGGCTGTAGCGGATCACAAGCGCATTTGAGACCGCCATCCGCAGCCTAGACCACACTGTACCAAGGCTTCTGAGCACTTTGAAGTACATGATTCAAAGAATGTAATCGAGAACATGAGCTACGGTCATTCGAGGGATGACGTCCTACACGCCACGCACCGAGTAGGCCGACTGTGCTCACCTATTAGGTCGGCACGACCTAGTCGGACCGGTGGGCATCCTAGTGCTCCGAGTCGGTCATCTACGCTGCAAATCGGCAGGAAGGTAAGTTATGTATGAATTTATGTCCTATTTTTTATTAAGCTTTAGGTTGTGCTAACATCATGTCGTCCTATAATTAACACTAATTAATTAACTATGCACAACTATTTATGTGGGATTATATCTTCAATTACCACTAATTAAATAGAACTAAACATAGAGATATTTGCCACTAATTACCCATGACACAGATAATTACGACATATTACATATAAGTAACCAATTAAATGCGAGTAAGTGAATACTAATAGTTTATTAATTAGCAACAATTTGATTACTTATCAATAAATTACTTATGAGTATTTCATTACATGTAAGTAATTCCCACTTAATTAATTACATTTAATTAGTTACCACTAATTAAGTACGAGTCATTACTTACCAAAAAATTATTTATCGTCACTTATTTTACACTAATGTAATTAGCACTTTTGAACTACGCGAAATTTAATTACGACGAATTAATTAATTGATACTTCATTTCCACTAATTAATTACGACTAATTAACTACGAGTATTTAATTATGACTGCTGAATTACCACTTACAAACTATGGGTCAATTACCACTAACTAACTACAACTAATAAATTATCGCTAATTAACTACGACTGAAATAATTACAACTAAAGCACACGAAATTTTTTTACCTTGCCTTGATGTCGACCTTACAGTACTTATACGGTTGTAACCACTGGTCCAAACACTATTTACTTCACAGCATATTTCAAACAAAGCTTTAGTTTAGTTCTCTTTGTTTTCAGTGACGAGCACGAGAACGAGAATGAATTACACAATGAGAGTGAGAGTGTGCGCGGTGTAATATCCTGATCATTCATTAGTAAGTACAATATTATTTAGTAAGGGAAATTAAAAGAAAATTCAGGATTTGTGGGAGGATTGGACCTTGGGCTTTCGGCCCAAGGCGTCCTAGCCAAGTGGGCCGGCTATTTAGTAGAGTCAAGAGGGGGGGTGCCCCTTCTCCCAAAACCCTAGCACCTCTTCTATAGTACCACCGCCGCACTGTAGCACACGGTACTATACTAGCCCCCTTCCCTACTGCTCTGCCAAGAGGAGGAGAAGAGGAGAAAGGAAGGAGAGGAAGGAAGAAGAAGAGGAAGAGAGGAAGAGGAAGAGGTAGAAGAAGGGGGATCTTCACGAGGACTTCAGCGAGGTCCAGCAGAGAATTCGTGGGTAAACTCATGTTCCCCATTAGTTATTGCAATTTTTTTATATGTGATTTGTCGTCCAAAGTCAGATTAGTACCCTACTGTTATAGATCGGTATTTCTGCAGTTTTGATGATCCGTAAAGTTTGAATTAGTTCCATGCGCAATCAGGGATTAGGGGTCTCCTAGAGTTATGTGGGTAATTGCGATAGCTTTTTGGAAAGTCTTGGATCGCAATTTTTGGATGGTAGATATTTAGTTACGATTTTTTGCAATCCGAGTGCCTGTTCAGTCCCTGGGATTCAGGCAGCGAACATGGTTTTGCATATTAAGATTTGGAAATAGACGAATCTGGACTTTCAGTCTCCATGACCTAGATAGATAACTTAATAATGATTCCAGAGAGTCCAAGTTCATATTTTTTGGACAAGTAGAACGAAAGTTATGGAGTTTTGAATTGTTCATTTTAGTTTTGTCCCTTTGTTGGGGACAGTCGGGAAAGATTGCTCTGTTAGCAACTTTTGTTACACAATAGAAAAATTATAATAAATTTATTATGGATACTAGTTCTCTGTAGATTCCAGAATGACTTAGATCATTGTGATTGGTTGTACCAATTAAAAGATATGTAATTTCTAAGTCGATAGTACCGAAGATGACAGAACTGTCTTCGGAGATAAAAACAAGGGTTTAGATGAAATAATCTGAACTTCCAGTCACCTGAGAATTTGTGGGTATGTGTGTGTAGATTCCGGAGAACTTGAGTTCATGATTTTTGGAGTTGTAAATAAGAATTTATGGTTTTTCTTTGGTGGTTGTCTGTTTTGGACAGACTAGGACTTGGCAATGTAATGGTATTATTTCGGGTTGTGAATAGGAGCGAATGGGTTCATTTTATTTTATTGCTATGCTTTGTGCAATTGAATGGTTTTCTTAGTATGCTTTATCAATGCCAAGTGGTGGTGAGAACCAGGGATAAAGTCTTCCTTTCGTCGTCATCCGTCTCGCGGTTGAGGCAAGTGCAAGCAGTGTAGAGTAATTGTGGTGCTAAAGTTCATGATTATTGTCATGGTTTAATTTTATGGAATTTTATCTATGGTTTTGTTGCTAAATGTTATTCTCTCATGATGGGTTGACAATATTAAGTTCATTTGCATCATGGCATTCATTCTTGAATCTTGGACTACGTGGTAGCCAAGAATTGATTCTTTGATGTCCCCGTCATGCATTGGACAGGCATGAGATCCCTGTCATATATTGGACGGGCATGAGGTCCCCACACTTGTGGAGTGTGGGCTTAAGGTTCCTGTGCCTTAGGGCACAGGATTGAGTATGCATCGACGGATGCACGACTCTGCATTAGCGGTAATTGCAAAGAAGGAAGAAGTTGCATTCTTGTCATTTGCATCGCATAATGGTATAAGAGGTTCAATTATGAATTCCTTGCTGATGTTTATATGAGGATTTGTTATCTTCATTATCTGTTCATGATGCTTTGTCTTTTGCACTGTTGTACTTTGCTGAGTCATAAACTCACACTTGTTGTTGATGTTTTCTTTAGGTACCTCTCGACGAAGCGACATGCATGGGAGGGGTTAGATTTGGTGCACTTCACTCATGATCACCTATGAGAAATAAAGATAGTTCTTTTTCTTAAACTTAAGTGATCATGCTATTACTTCTGTTCTAAGACTATGATCATCCTTCGTGATGATTGAGTTTTTGTAATTGGAATAGTCAAGCGAGTCTTATAGATATTTCTGTTTATGCCTTAATATTTTAGAACTTGATTTATTTACTCTTACATGTTAGAATAATCCAAGTGACTTGCTTAGTCTATCATCCAAGTAAAACCTTGTTGACTCCTGACATTTTCATGTGGTTCGGTTATTTGATATTTAGAACAAGGTTTATGTCTAGAATCTTATCATTCAATATAGTTTTGATTAATGCTAGCTTGTTAGATGCTGAAAAGCTTGTTGCTAATTGATAGTGGATGGAATTAAATTGTATTGTTGAGTTAGTTTAACAGCATCCTAGACTCAGAGTTGAGCTGGGGTGTTACACGCGGGGCTGATTTTTATAGGCGTGCGAAGGCGTTTCGCATAGACGGGGCAGCATGACCAGCCATGCATGCGGTTGGAGGCAGCAACGTAATGGATGGGACGGGGAAAATATGAGAGAGAGGATGCTTTTGGCGTCCAAAGCTACCAGAAGGGAGGCTAGGGGGGCATTGGCCAGGTGTGACTCGCTCGGAAATGCGGCCACGTGGATGGAGGACAGCTGTCAGGGCCACCATGCAACGGGCTAGATGGCGTCCGGGCCACGGAGCTACGAACAGCCCTTGTCTGCGCCACCATGCAACGGACAACTCTTGCCTGCACCACCTTGCAACGACGGAGGCGACGTGGTGCGAGCAGCTCTATCCAGGCTAGGGGCGCATGGTAGAGCGTCATCTGGGCTACGGGCGAACTGACAATGGCTGTCCGAGCCAGGGAGCCATGAACGAGGTGCGACATGGTGGGCGGAGAGCCGTCCGGGCCAACAGGGCATGGACATGGACACACGTCCATGACTGGCGTGTCCGTTGTGCCAAATTTGGCAAAATGGCACGAAGGGAGCTGTTTTTGCTAATAACGGGCGCAACATTGTCATATACGCCAAAAACTCCGGTTTCGAATTTGGATTTGCCATCCCCTTTATTTTTCCCCTTCAAACTACTTGAGAGCAAAATATCAACTGTTGATTTGGACTCTAATAATAATATCAACCCTCTGTAAGATCACAGCCCTTAAGATATAACGGCTAACATCACTAGGATTTGCGACAACGTAAGTGCATTCCGATTTCGGTTGGGGCACCAAATCGACTTGACAAATTCCAAAAATAATTCCACATGTACTTTTCAGTTTAGTCTGACAGTAACAACCCTGGTTTTTGGTCGACTTTGTCCCGAAGCTGGCTAGGCTACACTGTAAACTCACGCTGCCAAGTCGATGGGTTAGTCATGCCACGATGCTGTCTAAGACCTAAAAACCTAATTTGTTTTTCATTGATGTGCATTGGCCGTGAGAGAATAGACTTAGATACGCTGCAATACCTACAGTTCTTTAAGAACCTTCTCATCCTTATGCATCAATCGCAAACCTGCATTTGCATCAGCCTTGTGCATGCAACACAAATTCATATGAGGCTAAATTAAACAACTGTTGCTCTGTGAACACACAATTTTTCTGTAGGAGGCCTAGACACTTGTCTTGGAAAAACTATATATAATTAGATTGGAAAACATCTATTCTTTGATTACCTACAGTCTATTGGAATTGTGCCGACACGATGGGGCACGATTTTAGTAGAAAGAGCATTTCAGAAAATAGCAAAAAAAAAAAGAGGTTAGAAATTAATTTCAGCAAACATTTTCGTAAAAAATGATCCAATTAGGCCACCATTGCAAAAGGATCTTCGGACCAACATTTTTGCAAAAGAGTCCTTAAATACTATGAAATAGCACATATGCCGAGATTGCTAGGTAAGAATCACCATAGTAAACTTCAGATTTTGCCAAAGTAGAATTAGTCATTCAACCTCTCCTTAATGCACAGCTAACACCTTTGAAAAAAATAACAAACCATGCCATCCATTGTGAAATGCCCAAAAATGCCAAGTGTCCAATGATGTGTCAAGCCTCCACAAAATTCTAAAATTTCTAATGAAAATACAAGTCATTTTCACCAACCAACCTTGGAGAAATTACCATTCATGCCATGAATTAGGAAAAAGACTAAATTATCCTTTTTACCAAGTCATGCCATGAGGTGTCAAGCCAACATAATTTGCATGAATTTCCAATGCAACCATAAATATTTTCCATTGATGCATCCAATGTACGAAGCCATCTATAAATAGCACCATATGGCATCTAGCCACCAGTTAGGAACCATAACTTGGTGAGCTCATCTCTCTACTCTTTTCTTTCCCTTCCTTCTTGCTGGCCGTAATGCCATGGCACTAACGTAGGTTCGGCCAAGGCAAGGGTGGAGCAAGCGAATGCAAGGATCAAGGAAGAGGAGGAAAGGGAGCTCAAGAAATCATCTTCTAGGCATCAACCATTCATTAAGAAAACTCAAGGTTTGTCCTATCGTCCATTTATCCAAGCCTTTGCCATAGATCCCAGCTTGTGGTTGCACGTAAGACTTGGTTCATTACATCTGGAGCATAACGAGCCAAATGATTGAACTCGTAGAGATACTCAATCAAGGACTTATTGTTTTGCTTTAGCGCGAGAAATTCACGCCTCTTGATGCTCATGATGCTTGTGGGGACATGTGCCGCTCGGAAGGCCGTCCGGAACTCGTCCCATGACGGAACGTGACTCGCGGGCTACATGGTGCAAAAATTGTCCCACCATGCACAAGCTGCCCCTTCGAGTTGGTGAGAGGCGTAGAAGACCTTCCCATTGTTGGCACATTGAGTGATGATCAACTTCCGCTCGATGGTCCGAAGCCAGTTATCGGCCTCAAGAGGATCTTTCGAACGAGAGAACACGTGAGGTTTCGTGCTCAGAAAATCAACAAATTGGGAGCCATTGGAACCGGCTCCTCCTGCTGCCATTTGAGCACCTTGGGCACCAGCGGTGTTTTGAGCAATTAGCTGCAAGATCAAGGTCTGGTCTTGCCGACTCCGTTCCATCTGGGCTAGTACTTCGGCCACGGTTGGCTGCGGTGGAGGCACCTCTTCTTGCTGACCCACATGCAGAAATTGCGGGTCGAGGTGCTCCGGATTGTGCCGTTGAGGATTTTGGGGCTAAACATCGGTGATTTAGGAACCCACAGGAGGCGAGTCCTCCATCACTTCCGGCGTCAAACGAGTATTTCAACCCAACATCCTGTTGCCACACGAATTGTTAACACTAGGCAAAAGAAAAGGGGGAATAAGCATAAGTTAAGCGGGTCGGCAAGTATCATCATCCAAACTACTTTATCTTGACTAAACTGAAAATATGTGTATTTTTAAACTTTAGGGGCAGCACCCATGAATTTTAACCTAAAGGTCAAATTTTACATGGCACACATGCCCGATACCTTTACAATACAAAAGAGGCAACTAAACCAACATAAGTAGCAACTTACATCCAGGTTATAACAACATTATGCCTAAGTTTCTACAATTTGAGAACAAGGAAAGTTTAGTGAGCATGTAATGAGAGACAAGGATAAGGAATGATACTAGGCAAGACAAGAATTTCGGCACATGTTGCACCCATTCTCTAGTTCATTTAGCTAATCCCTAAGGCTCAAATTCAAAATATTTTACCCCTTGGTCTTTATATATAAGTAGACCTTTATAGCAGCAATCAAGTTAACACCAAATGAAGGTAGGAGGGGGTTGAAGAATATTACATCACATTGCTTTCAAAAAATAACTAGGTTCTGAAATTTTGGGAAAGAGATCCATCCGAAGCTACATCTTGCAGCGTCATCAACGGGTTCTTCCAGAGGTATTTACGTAGGATGTTTTAATCACTTTCTCAAAACATTTTGACTCAGTTTTAACATCCTAAAAGTGTTAAAAACTTTTATGTTCAGGGAGCATCCCATCTCTCAAAATTACAGTTATTTTGAATGAGATGAGAAGAGATGACCAAAAGAAAGACTTTTGATAAGGGGAGAATGCTAAGAGGGATAAGATTAGCAAAACTCCTAAATTTTTAGAATTATTTTCATGACTGAACTGAGTTGTATTGTGAAAACTAACGAGCATCCTATCTAGGACTTGTCCTACAGTCAGTATAGCTCTGATATTAAGCTGTCAGACCCCTAGGCGTGGAATACATGAAGACCTTATGTGTGTACCGTACTATTCCCATGATTAGTGGCTAGTACACACATTCACAATATTTGGCATTCATAACCATACATTCAAATATACAAGGTAAAGCAAAATGGTACTTAACTTAAGCGATTACCATATTCACATTACAAAGGCCGACCAGAGAAATGAGACTTAAGTACCAGAAGTAACAGAGTAACAGAAATAGCAGCGGAAGATTAAAAGTGATGAAAGTAAACAAATTCCAGGGGTGTGCCTATCCATACCCAAAGGCAACCGGCAAGAAACAAATCCTAGATAGTCCCGTCACCGAACCCTCCGGTTCCGGGTGCGAAGAAAACATTGTCTGGTGTCGAATCATCTTCAAACTCTAAACAGCAACATAAGCAAGATTGAGTACTTGTGTACTCAGCAAGACTTGTAGTGTATTGCAAATGTTAAATTAGATGCATGGCTGTCAAAGGAAGAGGCTACTACACTAGGCAAATTTCAGTATAAAGCGATAATTTTCAGCAAGATGTCATATTTAGATTCAAATGGCAGCGAGTAAAACAGTTTAAATACTTAAATAACGGCAAGGTAACATTTCATAATCCTCACATTAAATCCATGATCACAATTTAAATAACAGTATCGTAACAGTTCAATAGTCCTCACATCAATCCATGATCACAATCTCATAATAGTAAAGTAACAATTCAATAGTTCTCACATCAATCAATGATCACAAACTCATACCCTTCCCAAATGCTCCTAAACCCAAATATCAGATTCTAACTGTGCCTGCTTTCCCACAAGCGATGTCCATGACTAGGGACACAGCTATTCGAATAGATTAATGACTCTGCAGAGTTTGTACAGCTTTACCCACACGATATGAATACCTTATAATGTCGCCATGCACTCTTCCGTAGGAGTATAACTAAGATATCATAACGAGGCCTTTACAATGCCATGTCCTAACTATCAAACCACCCAAGGAAACACCCCATGGTAGGCTATCGTTCACAATTGAACCACGGGTGAATCTCGCAACAACATTAATGGGAAACACCACATGGTAGGCTATCGTTCGCAACTGAACCACGGGTGACCCTTGTAACAACAACAATAGGTACAACAATTAGTGGCTTGGTAGAAAGAACAAAACAAATTATTTAGCCACCAAGCCTTCGCCATAAATCCCGGCGTGTGGTTGCACGTAAGACTTGATTAATCACATCACATACCGGTCCTTAATTACCCAGACGGGACTACACAAATCCGGGATAGCCTCCCTTCATCAACCTATCACCCGTCCAAGTCCAACCCACAATACCCACAGTCCAACAAGTTCACAATAACCAGATTCAAGATTTGAACACAATCCTCAAGTTTAACAAAATTCGATTTAACACATTCCTCAATTACGACATAATTCGTTTCACACATTCCTCAAGTTTCAACATACTTCAATTCTCTTTGGCCAATGGACTAGCTCCATCAACCGCTTTTGACTACAACTACTAGCATGGCTAAGCATCGATCTATCCTACAATAGAGAATTTTCCATACATACATATATCCTAAGTAACAAAGGAATAATGAGATAACAACATTTAAGAAAGGTAATTCAACAATTAGGAATTTAACTACTTCTACCCACGATCATAATTTCCAAAATAGCATGCATACATACAGTTGTGAAACAAGATAATTGTAATAAAAATAGTAGGATCAATCATGATCAAAGGGGGTGCTTGCCTTGCTCTTGCTTATATTGTTCAGAGAGTGAGGTCGCTTGATCGCTGATAATCTTGCTCGTGAACTCCAGCATCCATTCGAAAGAACTAGGAACAAAACACAAATAGAGAAATAAATCCAAATATTTGTGTATATTATTACGGAGGGTGATTTTATATGAAGTTAGCAATAGATTCATTTAATTCCAAGTTCATATGTAAAAGTTATTAATGTTTTAATTTGCTTCGACTTGTTGTTGAATTGTTACTATTCTAATGAGAGCACCTTATCATGACTTGTATGGGAGGACTAGCTCATATTAATAATTCCTTTTGTTGTTATTTTCTATTAACCGAGGAAATTCCATGATTTAAGTTTGTCCTAATCAATATGTGCTCAATGAAAGGATAACCTTTCATCTAGTTGATTGCTAGCAGCCCGGGGTCCGGTAGTCACATAGACTCCTTAACCACACATGGCTAGATTTTAATAAAGGTATGAGATTTTGTGGTTAACACCATTTCTAGTTGATCATTATTTTTATCTTAGACATTATTGATATTAGAAGCTTTTCTTGATTTTTAACTTGGTATATTGTCTTATGAATTCATTATAAGAGCATAATGATAGGAGTTGATATTAAATTATTTTATCCATGTTATGGTCCACCACTGATTTCATGTAGGCTCAAATTGCTTAATTCAATCACTACTGCAATTGTAATTTGCTAGGGCACAATCACTCACTGAGGTCAACTAACTAATTAGCCTACACTATTCATCTTTACTTGGCATATACAAGGCTGCACAAGTATATACTTTTATTCTAGCTGCACTTTTAAATTGTTTTATCAATTAACTCTTGTGATCCACTAATTGGCTTAGCTAAAAGCATTCAAGGCAATGAAAATCTGCTACATTAATCTACTTAACCTAACTACTGCTTAATAACTTATTGCTCACTAGATGATAACAACTCACTGGAATTTTCTAACTAACCTTGTCTTTGCAAATTTTATTCTGCAAACCATTTCCCATTAGCCCTTAACTGACCTAAACTAACTATACTAAGCTAACCCATGCTAACTGACCTGCTAATTGACCTCTTGTAGTGAACCCTTAATCACTTAACTTAACCATTAACTAACACTATTTGAGCACACCATCTGTTATATAAACATCCAAAGTAACCACCTTATTAACTGCTCTTGCTTGAGTATGTGAGTATGTCTCTTATACAAATATTGTCATTTCCCTAAATCAAACACTAGGGAACGGTCCGCTGTGAAGTGTGAACTGCTGAGACGGAGGGCAAACACAGATAAAGCTACAGAGGAAAAACCTACACGCATATATACTCATGCAGAGCTACTGTGGAGAAGGGCCTACTGTCATTCTTACCTTCCAAGTTAAAGGCTTAGGTACTAACTACTTTGATTAGGAAGCAATTTAGCGGGTCAAGTTATGGAATATCATTTAACTCATCTACAGTTGACAAACTTCAATCAATCATTGACATGTTTCGTTTAATCACTGATGGTCATGAGTCTATTCCCTTTTTAAATTTTCATCAAAACACTCCTCTGTTCATTCATCCAGACTAGAGTGATGATTTAATATGAGAATGAGTGATGGTTAACTAATTTGAATACCCATTTAAACAATGCTTTTGAGTGATCAATTAGCGAAATGAATCAATAGCATTTCTTACTACTTGGATTAGGATATCACAGGCCTATTGTCAGTTCTGACTATATTCAGACTTCCCTCTCTATTTATACAACCTACAATAGCCAATCTTATCTTAACTGAATTGCTGCTACTAAACTATCTTCAATTATCAACTTCAAATTGGTTAAAGCATTTGAGTGAACTAATGGACAGCCAAAACACTTGTCAACCAATGATAATTGGTTTTGTAAATGGGCTTCACTGATAATTCAATATTTCTCCTAGTCCTCTGTGTTCATACTTTCTTCTGCATGGATTTTACTAATTTGAAGTATTGTTAGCTAAAGCTCCTTGCTAACTCAAACTCTAGATTTTTGCTAACTCATTTAAGTGGTTCCATTATCAATCACATGATTATTTAATAGTTCTAAAGCCTCTTTCAGGTGGTTCCATTTTTCAGAGAGAGGAGGAGGAACACACAGGGAGCACAAAGTCAACAGAGATAGGGGAGGCTCGGGCCGGTTTGGAGCGGTGGTCGTCACCGGTGGTGGAGGCGATGGTGGCGGCTGGGAGTAGCAAAACCGGAACCGTGGGGTGGAGGCGAACTGGAGGGCGGTGATGGCTTGACCGGAGGTGGACTGTGGTGGCCGGGGGACAGCTTGTGGCAGCCGACCGTGGAGGAGAAAGGGCGACGGCGGTGTAGGGTGGAGTTGGGGCAAGAATGGAGGGAGCATGGGCACTAGTGGGGCCTAAGGGACTCACTAGTGCAGTTAGGGGGAGCCGAGGTGGCCGGGAATGAGCTAGCGGCGGCGACCATGGGCGGCGCAGGTGCTCCACCGTGGAGGTGATCCTGTAGAGAAGGAGTGCACAAGTTAGAGGCAGGAGGTGGTATAATGATGCTAGGAGATACTCCCATGGTGATGAATTGAAGGGAAGATCGTCGAAGAAGAAGTGGCGGTGGTGGAGGTGGTTGCGATCGGAACCGGAGAAGAAGTGTGCGCAGCTCCTCGGTGGATGAAACTCCGAATTGCTTGAGGGGTTCATCTCTTGGAGCGAAGAGTCACGGCGTGACGCGGTTGGCTACCAGCAGAGCTCACCACAGTGGCCGAAACGGCGATGCCAAGGCGGCGGCCGGCGTGGGCACTACGCGTTTCTTCGCCGTTGCTTGATTGGAGAAGAAGAGCAGGGGAGGAATGGCCGATAGGGGCTTGGCGAGCTCGGTGCGGCTTCTTATAGGCGAGAGGGGGCGGAGCGCACAAGGTGGCCGGTGGCATACTGGCATGGGCAGAGGAGCATCGTGGCGGCGTGTATGGCGTTGGGGCTGGGTGCGTGGACGATGAAGCCTGGTGCTGGGGCCCACGGCTCGGTGAGAGGAGATAAGGTATTTGGGTTTTCAATTTTCAGAAATGCTGAGAGTGGTTAGGTATTTATTTAACATAGAAATATAAGTCTAAAAATTATGAAAATTCTAGGGGAGGTTATTGACATAGTCTAGTTCACACTGTATTTTTTGTATAATTTTATGTGTAACATATTTTTATATAAAAAATCTTTTAATAACCTGTTGGTATAAATATTTGTATTGTTGGATTTGAGGAGAGCTTCAAAACATGATTAATTTTCCTATTTTATTACCAGTATAATTTCACCAAGTTTGGATTTTCATTTATTATATTTTTTTTCAAGTTGTTTTGATACTTAATTAGTTTTGTATTTCTAGAGTTCGATTTCTTATTTTCTTTATTAGTCAGAAATTCTTGCAATAAAATTCAGAAAAACAAGTGTCAACAAAATACATCAAAAGTTTTAAAAATATCACATTTTATACATTTGAAAATAATCCCAAATTTTGGGATGTTACATTTTCCAAAAGTTCCAAAAGAAATAGTTAGCAACTTAAAGGTTTCAACTTATCATAGCAATTATTACTCTTCTACAAATTATTACAACTTCGAATTAACCCTTTTCCAACACTTTTCAAATATGGAGGAAATTATTTTAAATTAACCTTCTCATTCTATTTCCATTCCATGATTCTATCTACAAGTAACCAATTAGTCTTATAACCATTACTCTGGTATACTCCACCATAATATCATCCATAATCGTTTTCACTTTTCTTTTCTCGTCCAAGAGATTTATCCATGCATCCTAGAATCTCCGATATCTCGTAACGTGAGCCATGCCATACGTTCTGGGAGTCATTCGTCTCGAGCATATGCATACATATTTTATTCGAGTTCTTCCCATTTGTATCATGTCCATATCGGACGTTTAATGAAATTCTTTCAGAAACTCGAGCACCCGGGGATCTTGTTTCCGATATTGAACCCCGAGACTATTCATACGAGTATCTCAGGCCAGTCCATTTCTCGATCATGATTGATCTGTTAATGTCGTATCAAGTCATTGCAATCTATGCTATTAATTACTATCACCTGCATGGTAAAACTTACTTTCTAAATCAATCAATCAACCCTAGTGTGGAAACTTTGGATTGTGTATGTTCCACTACATACAGTTTATCACTCACTACCAGAATCGTTTAATTTCTCGAGTGCTCAGTAATTTCCCGAGTGTTTTGAGTAATACACTCGGGAACTTCCCGAGTGCCTTACTAAACACTCGGTAATAGAATAAAACACTCGGGAAATTAACGTTTTCCGAGTGTCCAATCGGACACTCGGAAACTTTGACGGAACAACAATGTCCCGAGTGTCGACACTCGGGAGCTAAAACATCCGGTCGCGCCATTTTTTCCCCACATGCGCGCCTGCTCGCTTTAACGCTTCCGCTCCCCAAAACCCCATGGCCGCCTCCTCTCCCAATCCCCCCGCTGCTCCTCTCCCAATCCCCCCCAGCCTCCCTTCCCGTCCTCCCGCCTCCGCCGCCTCCGCCTGTCCACCCTCGTCGTCCCCTCGTCCCAGACCTCCACCCTCGCCTCCGTCCCCTCCCACCTCGCCGACGCCCGACCTCCTCGGTAGGTGTTGCCTGACTCCGCCCCCCCCCTCCCCGCCTTGCCCCCGCCTCCCGGCTCCCCTCCTCCTGTAGTCCCCCTCGTCCTTGCCCCGCCGCCGCCTCGACTCCGCCTCACAGCTCTGCCTCCCCCTCGACCGGCTCCTCCTCCTGGCGCCTCCCCCTCTCCTCCTCCGTGACCGCGCCCTCGTCCGACGTCGTCGCCACATGTATCACCGTGCTCAGCATTGTGGTTGTGGTTCGAAGGCAAGTAGAATAGTATATCATTGTGGGTGGTGCATGTATAGGTTGGGATAGGTAAGTTGACTTTGCCTCTCTGCGATTCTTCTCTCCTCCACTGCCTTTGCAACAAGGTCAAGGGACAGCTCCGCCTCTGCCTCATGATTCTTCTCTCCCTCCACTCGCCACAAGAACAAGGTCAAGGGACAGCTCTGCCTCTGCCTCTCTCTCCCTCCACTTCGATTCTTATCTTACGACCGAGATTTTTCCCGGTTGTTCTTAGTATTGTTCCTACATATGGAAAGCTTAAGGTATCATACTACTTCAAAGCTTAAGGAAATACAAACTAAATTTCGCTTAATACAAATTTTTACAAGCCTTGTAAATAATACATCTTTCTAATACATTATATTAAGTATGTAGTATGCACCTTTTTTTTCATGGTATACACACTCCAATTGGTACTTTTTGAAGCAACAAGTATGTAGTCCAATTGGTACTTTTTCAAGCAACAAGTATGTAGTATTTCCTGTTTTTTCAGAGATACTCCCTGTTTTTTCAGATGTACATAAGTATGTAGTACGTCTTGCTTTTCATGGTATATATCCTTCATTTTCTTAAAAGAGCAAGACATATGTACTCCTTTTAGATTTTTATTTGAGATTAGTACGTATACATACTCCACTTGGTTCGCTTTCAAGAAACAAGTATGTAGTATGCACTATTTTTTCATGGTATACACACTCCAATAGGTTCTTTCCAAGCGACAAGTATGTAGTATTTCGCTTTTTTCAAGTGATACTCCCTATTTTTCTAGATATACTCCCTGTTTTTTTAGATGTACACAAGTATGTAGTACGTATTGTTTTCATGGTATATATCCTTCATTTTCTTGAGAGAGCAAAGACATATGTACTCCTTTTGGATTTTTATTTGAGATTAGTATACATACTCCAATTGGTTCTTTTTCAAGAAACAAGTATGTTGTATGTAATGTTTTTTAAAAAACTCCAATGGAATTTTTTAATGACAAAGGATTACTGTTCTACTTAATGTAATAAAAAAGTGATTAGTATGTACTATTTTTTCATGGTATATATATTCCATTTTGTTGAGAGAGCAAAGACATATGTTCTCCTTTTAGATTTTTATTTGAGATTAGTATACATACTCCAATTGTTTCTTTTCCAAGAGACAAGTATATAGTATGTACTTTCTTTTCAGAGACACTCCGCTTTTTAGATATACACAAGTATGTAGTATATACTGTTTGTAACTATACAAATAATAAAAAATTAAACTAATACTGCTTTGTGATTACTTCAATGCAGACAAGTCTTCCCTGTACTTGCTCCTCGCTGTAATTGTTTCGCATTTTTTAAATGATCCTGCATTATTAGTTGTTCGTGTATGTCAGATGCATACTTCTAAGGTTTCTCAATCACGCATGTATATGTATTGTCGTTGGTTCTACAGAATTGGTACTTGAATTTAAGATCTTGGAACCAACCAATCAACCATGCGTAGCTTCTCTCCATTATTAGTCTATTCCAAGAAAATTATCTTTGTTCCTTTCCTACAAGCCCCGCATGTGTATTTCCTTCAATGGCATGTATATATGTAGTGGATCTTGATTCAATTAATTGCGCCCAAATTTACGATGCCTGCTCGTGGTGCTAGTTGATCTTTTTCCACTACTCGAGCCATAATCAAGCGATCATGACCTCTTCCCGCAATTGTCATCAAGTTGCATCGACTATGCATTCTTCCCATACCGCAAGAATCCTACCTTTTCCTTTTCTTTCGCTTCTTCTTCTTCCTCCTCTTCTTTTTTCAGTCCTCTGCTTTGGATTTTGGTGTGCCCATGCCATGCCCTTGTTTTTGGCATGCACCACAACATTTAACCATTTTGAAAATTCTTGATCCAAGGCAAGAAAATATCAAGAGAAATAATTTGTAAGAAATCAAATTCTTGCATATATATATATATATATATATATATATATATATATATATATATATATATATATATATATATATATATATATATATATATGTTAGAGGAGACTTGATCAATGAATATAATTCTCAAATCTGCAATGAGAACAAAATTCACACGCCTTGGTCGCCTCCTTGTTGCCTTCCTCCCATAACAGTAACGATATTCTCACAGATGCCATGAGTTTGTTTGGCCTCTTCTTTGCCATCTCCTCATCATCCCTCGTTCTCGCCATGCTATCAAATATTCTCCCACTTTGCCCGATCCCTAAAGGAATTAACAATGATGGATGGGGACAAACTCAACACTCAACACAAAAAGAAGGCCTCTCACTTTGCCTATTAGTAGAAAGTAGAAACACACCACAGAATCATATGAAAAGAGCGTATAGAAAGGGTGCAATATAGTTAATCTGATACCTCACAAGAATTAACAATATTCTTCTTCCTAATTTCCTCACTGGTTCCTTGAGAGAATGAGCTCTAGGGTTTTTACTGTATTATATGTACTGTATAAGGTCCATAAGATTAAGTATGTCCAACAGTACTTACATCTACACTTCACTTCAATAAAAAATTTTGTTTTGTCTAAATTTCGATGCTTAAGTGCCGATTCTCGGCCCTAATATAGCTCATGGTACTTGCTTACAAGGTTGCCGCCTCGCAGATCGCCTCCATCGACACACACCGCAAGCCATCTTCCCTACCGCAGCCTCGGCTCCCTCGGCCCAAGAAGTAATCAGAAGGTAATGGATAAGTGGAAAAAGAAATAAAGTTCGCTTATTTTCTTTTGTGTTGTCCATTTATGGTGGATTGATATGTGTCATTACAATGCTACATTAACGTGTTAATAAATAATGGCATTCATATATATTGAAAGAAAGTGTTTTTATGTCTGCTGATCGTGTATATTGTCTTCATGTCAACTGCTTTTAGTGTACATATATAGGGCATGCATCATAGGGTAGCTTCTAGCTAGCTTTGTAGTTGTAATTTTTGACATAAATAAAAGTTGGATTAAAATATGCATTATGTTTTGCACACTAGGATGGCTGAGGATCGTAATTGGATGTACACTAGGCGTAGAGCGATGGGTGACTGTACCCAAGAATGGATGGAAAAGTCGACAGATTTTGTGGATCGAGCATTTGCTAGGAGTAATGGACAGGATGTGTTGTGCCCTTGTTCATGTTGTTCGAACACACGGCCACAAATGAGGGCAACAATGATCGCACACCTATGCAAGTACGGATTTAGGGCGAAATTTGTCGCAGTGTGGGTGTATCACGGCGAGTCACAAGATAGCGATCGATGTGCTAAGGGAAGAAACAGACGATGGCGCCACAATGAGAGTAGGATAGAAGACATGCTAGATAATGTGCGCCATGCATATGGGCCACCGCCGAGGAAGAACCGAGCCTCGCAACAAGGGCTTTTTTGATATGTTGTCCGCAATGAAGTCAACCACTTCATGGGCACACACAGTGTCCCAACTAGATGCCATCACACCACTACTTATCGTCAAGTCTCGATTCAAAGACAAGCATTGCTTGCTTTGATGCATTCTTAAGCGTGTTTAGCACCCTTCTCCCGAGATGATCACAAACTGCCCGCTAACTTGTATGAGGCCAAGAAATTGATAAGCGCACTAAATATGCCATATGAGAAGATAGATGTTTGTCCAAATCATTGCATGCTATTTAGGAATGAGAATGTGGACAAAGATCACTATGATAAGTGTGGTGAGTCTAGGTTTGTTGAGGTTGACTCCGTGATGGTCAAGAGGCGCCTTCCTATTGGCGTAAAAATACTTCGCTATCTACCATTTGTGCCACTTAATCCAACGGTTATACATGTTCAAGTTTCGCCAAACAAATGGTATGGCACAAGTATGGTCGCTTGCACCATAATGATAAGATGGTCCACCCATCCGATGGTGAAGCATGGAAGCAATTTGACCGAGACTATGTAGAGTTTGCTCATGAGACCTCGGAACGCTCAATTGCAATTGCAAGCGATGGGTTTAACCCATTTGGTATGGGGCTGCGCCATACACCAATGGCTCTGTGTTTGTCATTCCTCTTAACCTCCCACCCGCGCTTGCATGCGTATAAAGACATATTCCTTTCCTTGATAATCCTCGGTCCCGAGTACCCACGGAAGAATATGAGTGTATTCATAGAGCGGTGGTGGATGAATTGTTACATGCTTGGGAACAAGGCATAGTGACATATGATCGGGCATTGAAACAGAACTTCACCATGCGGTCGCGCATCACACATCCATGCATGACTTCCCCGCGCACGGATATTCTCGTGGGTGGTCTCGTACATGGGAAGATGCCATGCCCAATCAGAGGGAGACGCTATGTGGCTATTGGCTAAAGCATGGTCGCAAGCACTCCTTCTTCGATTGTCATCGCAATTCCTTCCAATTGACCACGAATTGTATGACACAACCGGATTTAGGGCCAATATTGCTGTCCGCAGGGACCACCACGCCGTCTGCAAAGTGAGGAGGTTCATGCACGGCTAGATGCTTTGAAGCCTCTTGATGATGGTGATGGGTTCGAGAAATATAGTGAGGAGCACAATTGACTCATATTTCAAGTTTGTGGCGGCTGCCATACTTCCATAAGCTCATTCTTCCCCATAACATAGATGTAATGCATAATGAGAAGAATGTTGCAGAGGCCATATTTAGCACATTCTTTGACATTCCGCATAAGACGAAGGACAATGTGAAGGCTCGCCTTGATCAGAGGAGCCTTGCAACAGCCCTCGCCGAATATGATCCATAAGCCGCCCATGGCAAGTGGGAGAAGCCAAGAGCTAGTTATTGCCTAACTAGGGTTCAGAGGAAGGAGATTTTGGAATGGTTTCAGACCCTAAAGTTTCCTAATGGGTATGCAACAAATCTAAGGAGAGGAGTGAATTTAGCTACCATGCGCATCAATGGCCTAAAGAGCCATGACTACCACATATTCATGGAACGCCTTTTGCCTGTGATGATCCGTGGCTACGCCCCGAGTGTGTTTGGCAAGTGATGGCGGAGTTGAGCTTTTTTATCGACTGACTATGTGCGAAAGAGATAGATCCCATGGTAATGTCAACTATAGAGCGTGAAGTACCGTGTTGCTTTGTAAGTTGGAAAAGATCTTTCCACCTGGCTTCTTCAATCCAATGCAACATTTGATTCTCCATCTTCCCTATGAAGCTAGGATGGGGGGACCAGTGCAAAACCGGTGGATGTATCCAATTGAGAGGAACAAAAGGAACTACGAGGCAAAGTAAAAAATCGATCGCGTGTTGAAGCATCCATAGCGAGGCGATATAATTGAGAAAATTTCCCATTTCACATCAATATACTTTGTCGACAATGTTCACACGGTGCACAATCAAACCTCACGATACAATATTGGCATCCTCAAAATAATTGCCAACTTAGCCTCTTCAATGGAAGAGGTGACACTTCAAGCGGTGGTACTCCCAAAGTTTTATCATGGGATGAGTGGTTGACTGTGATGTTGTATGTCTTTACCAACCTCTCCAAGTGGATGATTACATTAGGTATGCAACAATTATTTTTTCCCAATAATTGATGTATGAGTGTTTTAATCTACTTGTCTTGTTGCCTATAGGAATTTGTTAGAGCGAGTGGAAGCAACGCCGAGACCCATCCGAAAAAACAAGTTGCGACCCTTCTTAGGAAGGGTTGGGAATTGTAAACCTAATTTCCGACTTGGTTCTATCGAAAGTAACTTCTATTAGCTACTCCCTTGCACATAATATTTACTAAGTAAAGAGGAACTAATACATGAAACCCATTCTATTTATGTTGTAGAGTTTCAAGGACAAGTCTATGAGTAGCTTAATTGAAGCAAGTTGCTCAAGGATGCCACACTCTGGTGTTTGCCCTATAGTACCTACGATGTGAATGGGTACCGCTCCAACATCGACACATGAGAGGAACGACCTAATGCAACAACAATTAACAAAGGATTGGTGACTATAGGACAAGATGAGAGCGATACACCGTTGAATACTATGGAGTAATTGAAGAAATAATTGAACTATATTTCCATGGTAGCAAACCTCTCAAACTTATGTTATTCAAATGTCATTGGTTCCATCCATTTAGGGAGTCGACGATACATCACTTGGGTCAAGTTGAAGTTGCACATCAATCAATCCTACCAGCAATGACCCATTTATTGTGGCTCAAAGAAACCACCCAAGTATACTACATTCCGCACTCCATGCAAAACTATGAGTAGTCTAGTGGATTGGTGGGTAGTACATAAGGTGCAACCATATGGTAAACTACCTACCCCTAGTGAGCAGACTACAACATGGAGACCAACAATGGTGTTGACCTATTCTTTCAAGAAGACGGGCTACCAGGACTTTTGAAATAATAATTGGGAAGAGGACGATCACATGGATGATATTCAAATCGATGCCGATGAGTTTGTAAACCAAGAGGACTTGGAACTACTTAATCGCTAGACATTGATGGCACCGCAGGGGGCTGGCTGCCCTCCGCCTCCCGGAGTGGCGAGGCAAGATACTCTAGTCGAGGCAGACGCTTGTTTTCCACTGAGGAGGCAGAGGGCAGCCATGGCCACTCGAGGAGGCAGAGGGGCAGCCACGACCCTCCAGAGGCAGAGGGCAGCTGCCCTCCAGAGGATCAGGGCAGCCTCGGCCCCTCCAGAGGCAGAGGGCAGCCGCTGCCCCTCCAGAGGCACAGGGGCAGCCTCGGCCCTCTAGGAGGCACAGGGCAGCCGCGCCACTGACGAGGCAGAGGGCAGCCATGGCCCCTCGAGGAGGCAGAGGGCAGCCATGCCCTCGAGGGGCAGCGGGGGTCTACCTCTAGTAGATCAAGCCTCAGACTGCGCCCTCAAGCAGGCCGATGATGTGGAGTATGAGCACCGTGAGGCGGAGGTGAGGAGGATGAGCACCATGAGACACAAGAATTTTGGATGCGAGGACTCGCGAACTGCCACGACCGACCAACCCGAGAGGAGGAGAAGATCATCATCGTTCTGCATGCACACGAAGAAACTATTTGCACTTTCACTAATTTAGCCCACTTAATTGCATACCTCAAAAAACTAATATGCGTGCAATGGCGAGAAGAAGGCGGGGTGACAAATGTAGACTTCAATGGCATAATTGGCGTGTTGATTCGATGGCACTTCCTCGGGTTGGTCACCCACAGAGGAAGGCGGAGCCTGCATGGACATGGTGCCACTACAAGGTCAGCCAAGATACCGCTGTCAAGGAGAGGTTCCATTTGACACTGTTTGCAAATGGGTGGAGGAAAGTTTTGGGTAAGGATCAATATTCAAATCGCTTCTATGTGTTCCTATGCATGTTAGGGTTGATTAGGTCACAACTCTCGAGTCGCAATGAGTTGTACCCATTTGATTTAAAGAACCATTGTTTCTAATTTATTTAACTAGATGATGCATAACTATGGGTAACATCACCATTAGTATAAAGCAATAGTATATTGTTTTCTAGAGTCCCCGACTCTAGATCTGTTCATGGGGTTAGGTAATCCCTTCTATCAAAGATAATTATAAATTTACCAAGTATTGTGCATTATCCTTTCTTAGGTGTGCTAGAATGTATGCGGTCCTTTTAACTTGATAATGCACCATGCCTATCATCGTAAGAAAAAATCTACAATTTCATAGAGTGCATATAAATCACGTAAAAAATGTTATCTGCCTTAAAAGTGAACATGTAAAGCAACAGATTGTCAAAGTAATATGTGAGTCTTTGCAATTGCTCGGGACAAGCAAGCAAAACCGAGCTAAACTACTAGAAGGGTGGATACTTTGTGTGTGTGTGTGTGTGTTTCTTTTGGATGTTTTGTAGCCAAGTAATAAATGTCAACTAACTTAATCATCTTATTCTTTATCAATTCTTTATTCTTGGATTGTAGTGGTGGTTTCGATGGGCTGAGGGACAAGAAGCTAATTCTAGGAGAGTGCTGCGTAATTGTGTTAAGAAGTCGATCCCACAGATGTTTTACTTAAGCACGATCCAAGCGGTGATCCGTTACCACACACAAGTCCTGGACAAGAAATTCAGAGGGCCGACGCTACAAACGAATATCACTTTGGACGAGTACATGCAGTAACCAATCGAACAAACGATGTCCTTGATTACAATCAATTCTAGTTTATTCATATTTAACACTTGGTTAATTTAGGCAATACCTTGGTGGGCCCTTATGTTAAAATACATGACGGCAGATTGTCCAAGACAGGTGGTGCAACGAATGATGGTTACAGAACTCTCGTGCTACTAGGGAGCGGAGATTGTTGATGGACGGGACAGCACATCGTCAAGGTAGCTCCTCCATGGCACGTTACAAGAAGAACCTGGTAGGTCAACATGTTCATATTGATTGTATGTTGCAGATACATATGTATTGACCACCGTGGTTTTTTTGGGTGCAGGAAAAGAAGAAGCAGAGACCTATCTCCGATATGGAGGCATATGTAGCAGCTAGGAGGAGTGATCAGGAGGGCACCTTGTGCAGCTAGCGTGATGAGAACTTGGTACGATTTTCGATCATTTTGTCCCCGATGATTTTCGCCTCGATGATTTTGTCCAACAGTCGTGATATATCGATGTCGCTAAGGAGATTCATGGCCCGAACTACGACGCCATGAATTCACCACTAGACGCGAGTGTCAGTGTACAAAATTTGGAAGGGGAAGAAATATGGTCGTTTCTTCATGGGTGCCGTACATTAGCACACCGACAACCCTCTCGGAGGTCCGATCCACGAGTGTTGATCAACGGATGAAGTACACCTTCAAAGTCGACAAAGAACCTTCACATGTTTCCCGCCCCGCTCGAGCTTCAGCGCAATGACAGAAATTAAGGCTAGGCAAGCGGTTGGAGCAAATACTCCTCGGAGGTTAGTTGGAGCGTGGTAGTACAATAACAAAGTAATATATATATATATATATATATATATATATATATATATATATATATATATATATATATATATATATATATTCATACTTGGCTAATGTATGGCAATGTGCAAACAAATATGCAGCACTCTGACCGGACTCGACTTAATGTCTCCGTCTTGGGAACCATCGCCTCACTTATCTCGCTCGGTTAGTAATCGTGATATCGATTATTACATTGTTAGTCTCTTATGACCGCTGATTCAAGACATTGAAATGACATGCAATGTAATTATTGGTCGCCATCGCAAATTTCTTATAATGCGATTTCTTATGAAAATGTAGGAACGGCGGGATCGCTTGTTTCTACCGCTAATTTCAAGTCAAGATGCCGGTCCTAATGTTCACACGACGTCCATCGCCGAGAGGCCACCACTGTGTGCTTGCTATTTTCATGATATACTAAAAGGATACCAAGATTAGAAAACATTCACAATCGTGATTGCTAAAAATGGATAAAAATGGCTACATATATAACTAATTTTCTATATCTATATCATAAATTCTTTTGAAATGTGTCAACATATAATAATTTGTATGTACACTCCTTTCTATGAATTTGATGATAAGTGCTTGAGACATAAATGTTGATCAAGAGTTCACAATGACAAAATATTGAGAGTTGAGTTTAACATTTTAGCACTGTGCTTTTCATGTTCTTAATCGATTTTCCATGTTATTAGGTTGTTCATCATGATTTAAAGGAATTTTTTTGCTTTGTCAATAGTTTGGTTAATTATCTTTTCATGTAATATCAATTCCTAACTTTTGTTGTAAGATGGCACTAATATTAAGTTTTGCTCTATCTGCAGAACTCCCAAAATGATGCTTTTGTGCGCAGAAGATTGAAGCAGGAAATTCTGTGCATGCAAATGGTTGTACTAATACTTGCTTTTCTTTTATGTACATAAGAGTATGAAATTACTATTTCGAACTTTCATATGTATAATGCCTTATGCTTACATTTTCGAACTTGAACTTGAATGTTGTGAGCTTGGGAACTGTTATGATGTCTATACATACATATATATACATATATTGTGGAATGGATGGATGGATGGATTATTTGATTGCTGTGGAATGGATGGATGGATGGATGGATGGATTATTTGATTGCTGTGGAATGGATGGATGGATTATTTGATTGCTGTGGAATGGATTTTAAATGAATTTGTGAAAAATTCGTTCAAATTGCTTTTGTCGCCTTCCCGAGTGTTTTTCAGATTTTGAGTGTTTTTGGCACTCAGAACGGATTAAAATTTTCCGAGTGTCGACACTCGAAATGAACTAAATAGTTCCCGAGTGTCGACACTGAAAAGACACTCTGGCAATGATAAAACTTTCCCGAGTGTCAACACTCGGAAAACGTGACACGTGGCAATTCCAAACGGATTTGTTGGAATATTTCCGAGTGTCGTTTTCGCTTATGCACTGAAAATGGCCAGTGTCAATTTTCGATGGTTTCGCTCGGCCAAACGCTGACACATTCCCGAGTGTTTTTCAACGACACGAAAGTGTCAACACTCGGTAAAGATTCCCTGCTGGTGCGAAGCCGCTAATTTGGATTTTTTCCCGAGTGTTAGAGTTTCGAGTGTAAACATAAACACTCGGTAAAGTAATATTTCCCGAGTGTAACACTCGGGAAACTGTTATTATCTCGACTAAACTATCCCAAGTGTTTTTTCCCGAGTGTCACACTCAGGAAATACTTTTTCCGAGGGTTTGGCTTCTTTTCCCGAGTGTTTTTGGCACTCGGGAAATATCTTGTTTTTGGTAGTGACTAAGGTTTAACAAAACAACTGCCAGATGGTATTCAAGCACCGTAACAACCACGTTGACCACATGACCTAGAATGAGACAGGCATAAGTTGAGTAATGCCTTCTTAATGCCATATCTCTTAAGGATCGTAATACTTATGTAACGCTTGGGTAGGCATCGGTACCGTGAGGACTCCGGAGCCACCTATGGTGGTGGTGTTTGGAATGCTATATATGCGGTGTAGTAGCGAACGATATCTGACTACAACGGCGACAATTTCGTACTAGCAAGATAGAGATATTGGCATATGGGATTGATGAAAGGCTTTGTGTCTTTAGTCTGGCCACTTTAACAACCCAATTTTTGAGCTTTCAAAAATCTTTTTGTGTAGATTTAGGTACCCGAAAAATGTCACCAATTATCCTTGAGTTAATAAAGCTTAATTGGGAATTTCTGAAATTAAAACAATTTATTATGAATAATTTAAACTTCAATTAAATCCAAAATAGTTTTATTTGAGTTCCTTGTGTTCCAAGGTATTTTCCTGAATTTTTTGGAATTTTCTGAGTTTGTTTGGTATTTATTTTTGGCTCATTTGAATTTCTAGCTTTTTCTTTAATTCACAAATCCATTTCTTATTCTAATTTCTTCGTGGGCCGAATTGGCTTGGCCCATCTATTCTGTATCTCCCCTCTTGGGCCACCGTCCCAGTTTCACCCTGGCCCAGCCTGGCTCCCCGCCCCTTAACGCGCTCCAATTCTGTGGTCCCATCTCCCTTCCTAGGCCAGCCAACTGTCCCCTAACCCTAATCCCTGGCGGGCTAACACTGCCACCCCGCCCAACAACACAGCCTATCTCGCTTGGTCCCACTTGGAAACCACCACTACCACTGCTATGCGTGCGTGCCGCATGCGCGATGCCGACACCGCCGCTGCCACCCTCAGCTTACATGTCGCCCATGCCTCCCGAGGTTGTAAAAGTCCTGGGGATCTTCATTTTCCACACCCCATGACCTGCCTCCTCCATTGCCCTAGCCGCCACCGCCCGAGAAACCACCATGCAACGTCGCCCCGGTCATCTTCTCCAAGCCTAACGCCGCCATGCCGCACCCGATCTCTTTCGTTGCCGCTCCTCGTGCCGAGTCCTTCTGCCGTCGACATCGCCTTGTCGTCCTTCACCGATCACTCCCACCGGACGGAGCCCCCGAGCACCACATCGCCGACACCATCTATCTTCCCCGCCTCTGGCCACCCTTCACAATGGCCAAAACCATGCCGCCACGTTCCTTGTTGCACTAGTGAGTATCTTCCTCTTGCGTCACCACATGTTCTACTTTCTGATCTACCCATCTCATCTCTTGATTTTGAGTTTCGCTCACCGTGCGTAGAGATCAAGTCCATCTCTCCCAACTCCAGCCGCTGTACTTTGCCATCCAATTCTGCCGCTCCGGTTAGCCTTCATCGTCCATCTACCCCATCATCTCCTTCCCCGCTCCACGTTCTACCCCGTGCTCCTCGGATCTTCCCCGGAGCTTTGCCTCAGCACCGTCACAACCATAGCCGTTCCGCTGCCGCCGCCTTGTTCTCTCTGCTGGCCAACTCTGATGACCTTTGGACCCTGCACCTATGTCACCATGTCTCCATCGCCTCCTCTCCGCATTGCTCCCCTCCGTCACCCTTGTCGTGGCCGCTATCGCCGGCGACCGTCGAGCTTAGTGCACCACTTAACGCCGGTGCTAGAGGCGGAACCAGTGGGGTGCCGGTATGCCTCGGCACCCTAAAATTCAAAAGCACCAGAGCAGCTCATCACGGTCCGGCCATTTCCAATTTTAGCCAGCTCACCAATTCTCCAAATCTCCGTATAATCCTCTCCTCACCGCTTGGTCCTACTCCTCCCGAACCCGAAGACCCCAACCGGTCAACCCTAATCTCTCCTCTGATCCTCTCCTGCTCGGCTACTCCCCAAGAAACTGCGAGTCACAGGTGAGCGGCGGCCTACGCAGCGCGGCAGGCGCAAAGTAGTCGGCGGTGGCGCAGCGCAACGCAGGAGGGCGACGCGAGAGCCACCCAAGGCGCTGATGGCTTGGCTGGCATTACGAGTCACAAAGCGGCAAAGATCCCACGCGGCGGCACGAGAGCCAGCGTCGGCGGCGCAGCAATCGGCGGGCGACGCGGAGGGCGGCGCGCGCGCTGGAGGGCGCTCGTGGCGCGACACGGTGGTCGGCAAGACGTGGCACGGAGCGGGAGGTGTGCACCCCCATCATGTAATTTCTAGCTCCGCCACTGGCCGGTGCAACGTCATGCATGTGTAGCCACCACCTCATCTCCATTGGATGACAGGCCCGCCTCGTCAGCACCCACATGGCAGCCACCTTGTGCCACATTGAAAGCCGACCTTGCCACGTTGTCAACACCCCATCCTCGCCACGTCATTGCGTCGTCAGCCCCACATCACCACCACCTCTCTGCCACCTCGACATAATCTGCCTAGTTGTCGCCCACGTGGCATCCACCAAGCCAAACCCTATATCCAAATCTCCCTCACATGCAGGCCCCACACGTTAGGTCAATAATAGTTGACCCTTCTCCTTGAGCTCAATCCACCGTCGACCAAGCATATCCTTGGACATGGTATATGGAGCGGTGGCCCACATGTCATTCTTTCATACTTTTTTGGAATTATTTTAATTCCCAAAATTCATTTTATCCAGTGGATCTATCATCCTCTCGTCATTTTCCAAGATTCCTAAGTATTTCCTTGGCCCCACCTGTCCGTCACTCAGACTCTGTCCCCCTTTTCTTTTTTAGCATTTTCTTTCCCGGTCAAACTTCCGACAGCTCGTTCTTCCTCATACAAACTCCGATTGAAGTCGCTCAAGTTTCTAAATTCATCTAAAATTAAGCCCTACCTTTTAGTACTATTCAATTTCATTTTGGAGTTTGTGTGATTTGTCTTTTTGAATTTTTCTTGTATTTGCGCTTTCTTTCTCATTAGACATTGACATTCCAGAATCATCCGAATGAGCTGAAGGTCAAGGAAGTCAAAGACTGAATATAAAAGAATAGCAATATTGCTATAGCAAGGCAAGTTATGCTTTGATCATATTGCACCCAGTTTTATTAAACTACTTTGATTTAAATTATTGCATGCTAATTCAATTATCAAATGCTTTATTATTTTGGATTAGTTATGTAACCTACTTGATTATACCTACCTTGTAAAATTGTATTGTCATGATCATTTGTCACCCTAAGTTGGTTAATTACTACTAGGTAATTATTATAGAACCAACGTCGGTTGGTTAGACACGATTAGTATGATTAGAGTTGCAATGAGTTATTGATATCATTTTGAAATGGTAAACTCATACTTGACTATGTGATTATGAAAGTCTTTGTGAAAAGCTGTGTGTTGTACATTGTCACCTATTGATGGCATTTGTTGTACTTAATCTACATGGTGGGAAAACATTTAGACGGTGGCAAGTGGGAAGTTTTATGTGAATTGGTGGACTGTGTGAGGGTGTTGTGTGAATTTTTGTGACTTTGTGTAGGTCTCGCCCTGGTCAATTAAGGACTAAACTTTGTGCATCATTGAACTGAGTCCGTACGACCACATGCCTAGTATAGACAAGCCTAGTTTAGTAAGTTACAAAGTCTCTACATTGGCTACCTTAGGAGGTAGGTTAGGCTTTGTAACAGGTGGATGTGTGGACTCCTTTGTGATGGGTCACATCTATGGGCGGTTCGCCATCTGTAGGTCCAACGGTGTGGTCGGACCAACAAGCTAAGTGAAGTTTGGTTACCGAGCTGTATGCACACTAGGAGGGTCAATGTTGATTTGAAGTTTAGGAAAAGCATTGTTATGATTTACTCTGATCAAGTGATCATATTTTGTGGGTAAAGTTGTACAACCTCTGCAGAGTGTTAAACAATCTATTCGAATAGTTGCGGCCGTGGTCATAGACATGCTCGGTGATTTTACACAAAGGGTAAATTTGTACTTGGAGCCAAGAAACTTCATGCTGCTATCGGACTTGGAACCTTGAAGGATGTCACTCCAATTGCTGAGGAGAATGATCAAGCACTTCATTTCCTCAGACACCATCTCTACCTAACGCTCAAGAATGAGTATATGGTGGAGAAGAATGCACTAGCTTTATGGACCGCCTTAAAGAAGCGGATCGAGAAGCTGAAGTACACCATCCTTCCTCATGTAGAGCAAGAATGGAATCGACTATGTTTTGCACACTACAAGACCATGGGGGAGTACAACTCTGCTTTGCACAGAATTTGTACCAATCTTTAGCTTTGTGGTAAGGCAATCACGGACGAGGAGAAGACTGAGAAAGCCATATCTACCTTTCACCTGAATGCGGTGCAATCCGCATGCAACTACCATTAAGATGGCTACAAGGAGTATGCCGAACTAATTGACATTATGCAAGTTGCGAAAACTCAAGATGAGGTTCTAAGGAAGAACTACATCTCACAGCTGTCTAGTAGCAAAGTTGGCTATGAAGTCAGTGCTAGCAGCTACAAGGTGAGAAAGCCTCACTCAAAAGAAAGAGGCAAGAAGGGTAAGGGTCGAAAGACTAAGCAGAATACTCAAGCCAAGAAGGGCGGAGAAAAGAAGCGTGATGAGAAGCCCTATGGTCAACAGGACCAAAGTTGCTACAAATGTGGCACTTGGGGACATTGGTCATGTGTTTGCCGTGAGCCACAGCACGTGATTGATGCTTTCAAGCCTAAGAAGAAGGGCAAAGCACAGCATGAGGCACACCTCGCCATTGCAGGCACAGAGGATCCACACTTATTGGTTGCACCCATGGATGTGGACAGTCTAGAAGCAGTCCCCATCACACCCTCCTTGGATATCGCAGCGGCAGCAGCTATAGTTGCTGAAGAAGAAAAGATAGACATGGAGTAGATTCAGTCAGAAGTTTCTTCATATTTCACTGATTCGATCTAGTGCACACATTGCACTTAGATTTTTATAGTCATTTGTAGTTTATGGTTGTAATAGAACTTTGAATTATTGAATAATGGTTGTAAGCTCTAGGAGAGCAAAGAATTACATTCTTATAATGAGTCCTGCAAGACTTTTCCCCTATTAATAATAGCAAGTTATGTTCTGCTTTGGAGTATTTTATTTATGTGTGGATTGCTTTCTACCCCATATTAATAAATACTTTATTTATCAGAACGCATGTGGCACCTATGGAGGAAGTGTGCTTAGCGGATAGCGGCACAACAAATACCACATTGAGAGAGACGGAATTTTTCTAGTCGATCAGCAAGAACACTGGTAGTCTTACGGCAATCGCAGGAAGCCATACTTGTATAATAGGCTCAGGAAGAGCCACAATTATACTCTCGATGGGCACAACATTGGTCATTGGAGAAGCCTTGTTGTACCTAGAATCGACTAGAACTCTCTTAAGCTTTAAGAATATTCGCGCTAACGGTCTCATGTAGAGACTAAAGAAGAGTATGGTAAGGAATACCTGCTCATTACAAAGCGTGAAGAACATGGAAAAAGGGTATTAGAACGACTTCTTTCATATGAATCTGGGCTATACTACACTAACATAAAGGCACCTGCAGCCTATACTGTCCTTAAAACCACTTTTAGAAGCTCTGAACTTTTCTGTCTCTGGCATGATAGATTAGGCCACCCCGATCTTATGATGATGAGAAATATAATTACCAATTCTCAGGGACATAATATTAATGTAAAGAATTTCCCGAATCAAGAAGATTTTGTGTGCCCGCATGTGCCACTGGAAAATTAATTACTAGACCTTCTACTCTGAAAGTGAAGGATGAAATCCCTGCTTTCCTGGACCGTATCCAAGGAGACATTTATGTCCTATACATTACTCGTTAGGGCCATTTAGGTACTTCATGGTGCTCATCGATGCTTCCTCCAAATAGTCACATGTATGCTTATTGTCTACGAGAAACCACACTTTTGCAAAGCTGATCTCACAGATAATTAAAATTAAGAATAATTTCCCTGATCATTATGTGAAGTCCATCAGAATGGACAACACCAAATAATTTACTTCAAAGGCATTTGATGATTATTGCATGGCAATGGGAATTACCGTTGAGCATTCAGTACAGCATATCCACACCCAGAATGGACTAGCAGAGACATTAATTAAAAGAATTAAATTTATTGCTCGACTGCTTTTGCAGAATTGTAATTTACCAACTACATGCTGGGGACACGCAGTCCTGCATGCACCAACTCTCATCAGTTTTAAACCTTCGGCATATAACATCCATTCACCTATGCAACTAGCTTAAGGGTCAGCACCGAAAATCTCTCATCTCCGCAGGTTTGGTTGCAAGGTTTATGTACCTATACCACCACCGCAGCGAACTGCAATGTGACCTCTCCGAAAGTCTGGGATATATACGTTGGTTATGAGACAGCATCCATAATCAGGTATCTGGACCCTATGACTTGGGATTTGCATACATCTCGCTTCACTGATAGCATATTTGATGAGGACAGTTTCCCGCCATTAGGGGGGAAGAAATCAACCTCTTGATGAACAATGTCGAGAAATAATGTGGCAAGCCACGGGAATCCATGCACATGACCTATGCACTAGTGAAGCAAATAGAGAAGTCCAGAAGATAATTGATTTGCAAGCTTTAGCGAATCAACTTCCTAACCACTTTAGTGATTTGAAGAGCGTGACTAAGTCACATGTGCCTGCACGCAATGCACCAAAGAGGGTTGAATTACCAAAGAAAATTGAAGGTATCCCTAATCCCGTCCAGAGGCCTCAGAATAAAAGGACGAAAATTCCGGCTCCTCGAATCCCACGTAACCGGGGACGCCTAGCGAAAAAGGATAAGAAGGACTTGATACAGCCGATCACTGAAGTTCCCCATAATAAGAAGGGGAGCCAGTTGAGACCTGGCACCAGTATAGAACCTTCAGTAAAAGGCATACCGGATTTGAATATTCCCACGGAGGGAGACATCAGCATGGATGTGTGCGCACACATCGGAGCTGAAAAACTAAAGGGACGTACCCCCGCAATTGGAAGCAGCGGTGAGTGAGTAGAAGCATTAGAAGAATCGCCCTATAAAGAAATAGCTATAAATTATATGACTATGGGAGAATCTATGAATAGAACAATAGCCAATGTCGATATTTATTTTGCAAAGAAAATTACCACAATCATCGATCTTGATCCAGAGTCTGCATCGCTCGCTGAATGTAAGAAAAGATCAGATTGGGAAGACTGGAAGAAGACAATAGAAGCAGAATTAATATCTCTGAACAAAAGAGAGGTGTTTGGGCCTGTAAGCCGCACGCCTCCCCATGTGCACCCCGTAGGGCATAAGTGGGTATTTGTTCGAAAGAGAAATGAAAACAATGAAGTTGTAAGATATAAAGCAAGGCTTATTGCACAAGGTTTCACTCAACGATCAGGAGTTGATTATGAAGAAACCTATTCCCCGGTCATGGGTGGAACTACCTTTAGATATGTAATCTCAATGGTAGTTAACTTGAATTTAGAAATAAAATTGATGGATGTGGTAACTGCATACCTTTATGGAAACTTGGATTCAGACATTTATATGAAGGTACCTGAAGGTATCCCTGTCCCAAACTAAGATAGAACAAATAGAAATCTGTACAGTTTGCAACTCAGAAAGTCACTTTATGGACTGAAGCAATCAGGCAGAATGTGGTATAATCGTTTAAGCGACTTTCTCTGCAAGAAAGGCTACACGAACAATGAGGATTGTCCCTATGTATTTATACGAAGATCCCAGGGTGGATTTTGTATAATCTCGGTATATGTAGATGATCTGAATATCATCGGGACCCTGGAAGATATTAAGAAAGCAAGCTCTTACCTGGAGTCGGAGTTCGAAATGAAAGATTTGGGTAAAACTAAATATTGCCTAGGCTTGCAACTTGAGCATACCCCTGAAGGGATTTTAGTACATCAATCAACCTACACTCAAAAGGTGTTAGAAAGGTTCAGATTTGAAAAGATATACCCTTCGAAAGTGCCAATGGTCGGGAGATCCTTGCAACATTAAGACAAGGACCTGTTCAGACCTAAAGAAGAGGGGGAGGAAGTCCTGGGACCGGAATTCCCATACTTGAGCATAGTTGGAGCACTCATGTATTTAGCAAACTGTACTAGACCGGACATTGTATTTGCAGTGAACCTTCTCGCAAGATATAGTGGAGAACCTACCAAAAGGCATTGGCAGGGAATAAAGGACATCTTCCGATACCACCAAGGAAGTAAAAATCTTGGACTGTTCTACAGAAAGAACCAAGGCCTAACTATGACTGGCTATGCAGATGCCGGGTACTTGTTAGACCCACATACATCTAAGTCGCAAATATGCTATGTATTCCTGTGTGGTGGAACCATGAGAATGTTCTTAGCTTCGGCGGATGATTCACCATATCCAGCAGTTGTGTAGATTGAATACCGTGCAAACCCTCACTATTATCTATGAAGATAATGCTGCTTGTGTTTCACAAGTATAGATGGGTTATGTGAAGAGTCCTCTCACAAAGCATATCAACCTCAAGTTCTTCTATGCTCATGAATTGCAAAAGATGGATGAAATTAAAGTACTGCATACTAAGTCATTTGAAAATCTAGCAGATTTATTCACTAAGTCACTCCCAGCGTCTAGTTTTGAAAGATGCATATGTGGAATTGGAATGATGAGACTTAGAGAAGTGCATAATTCAGGGGGAGAACCTTCACGAACTCTTTATTAAAGCTTGATCATGAAGATCGAGTACCCAAAGGATAAATCCTGGAGATTAAATGAAATTGGGTAGATTGTACACTTTTTCCATTAACGAGTTTTCCTGAAGTTTCTCGGCTAAAGTTTTTAATGAGGCAATTTGTGCGTCACAACAGAACGCATGACATGTACTCTTTCTCCAATTTTTTTTCACTGGGTTTTTATGGAGTTTTGATAAGACATGAACATGTCGGATGAGTGTCCAAGTGGGAGTGTTAAGAAACCGGGCCTAGGACTAGAGAGTCCTGGCCCAGGTAGACTCCTCATCCATCTAGTAGCCTATATAAAGGAGAGGGGACCCCTTATTGTAAACATTGATTTGTGAAGAGCAATAAAGAGAAGCTTGAAGTCCTCTCATATCTCTATGTTCAATTTATTATTCTATTCTTGTGCTCTTGCATCGTTCTTACGATTCTGAGTTTGTCTACGAGGTAATCGCCAGCGACGGTTTCTCAACAGTTTTCAACTCACAACGACGACGTCCAAAAAGATTACTTCTTGTATGTTAAGATATCGGTGGAGTGGTACCCTAGATAGGAGATCGTTGCTTCACCAGATTTCTTTGGAGGATTTGTCGACACCAAAATTGTGTGGAGGAATGGGGTTTAGAGATATACAGCTGTTCAACATAGCTCTTCTTGGTAAGTAGGGATGGAGATTGATTGTTAATCCAGAGTCACGACGGAAAAGTCCTCAAGGGAAGACATTACCATGATGGAGATTTCTTGTCAATCGGGATCCCAAAAACAACATCAAAGATTTGGCGAGCAATTTGTGCCAGAAAGAAAGCTCTTGAGTTGGATCTCATCAAACGCATTGGAAATGGTGAGAGTGTTTCGATAGGAATGATAATTGGATTCATGGCTAGGTGTAACATCCCAAATGTATAATCAGGGTTATTCAAGTATAATTATATGTGTAGAAATTAAAACTTTTTCTCACAACTTGAAAACCCTTACAATCTCATGTAATTCTTGTCCAAGAGTTGTGTAAACCAAGAACACAAAGCTCTTGTTGACCAAAAGTCAAATTCATTTTCCAATTCTCTCAAATCTTGTGCCAAACAATTGGAAAGTATCTTCCTTGGTCCTAAAACTGAGGTGGGACCCCTCTGAAAAATATCACAAGTTGTAAAACTAGTTTGATAATTTTTGGAGGTAAAATGAATCATTGAACAACCTTAATGAAATTCCTGAGAAAAATGCATTGCATAATAACCTCTGGAAAATTTATGTAAGGTTAATCATGTTGTCAGCTAGCTCCAGTTAAAATCTTATGAATTTTGGAGTTCATTTGCTATCTCAAACAATTTTGCAAAGTCTTAGCTGTTAGAAAATTAAATTTAAAACAGGGCACTGTTCCTTGGGCTGAGCCGTACTCAAACCTGGTCCAGCCCAACCCCATCTGACCTCCTTTCCCATTTGATGAGGTCGTGAGCCGTTGGATCCAATCCAACCGCCACGACCTCCCCTCAACCAAGGCCCCAGACCTCCCCATTCGAGGTCCTCTTGACCTCGTGGACCTCCTCGGGTCAACGTGGGCGTCGACCTCCCCACCTCATCAGTCATAGCCATTGGATCAAAGATCCACGGCCACGACCTCCTCGTGTGTTAAACCTCAAAGGACCTCCTCGTCTTTGTAAGCCATCGCAGCCGAGGTCATCCCACCTATGTGAGGTCTTGGCCCTTGATTCAAGATCCGCGCCCCGACCTCCCTCACTGTTAAACTAAGCAAGTCCACATCCCACCCACGTGAGGTCACAGCCATTGATCAAAATCCATGGTCACGACCTCCTCCTCCCAATCTAACTGTCCGACCTCCTTTGCACTCACTTGAGGTCGAGCCGTTGGATTTACATCCAAAGGCCACGACCTCCTCTGAAAAACATCACAACAAGGTCCTCCCGCCTTGTTGAGGTCATAGCCCTTGATCCAAATCGAGGGCTAAGACCTCCTTCATCGTGCGATCGACCTCCCCATCGTCGGTGCCCTTGGATTTTAATCCAAAGGCCAGACCTCCCCTCATGTCTTTTCGATCGCGTGCGTTAAGTCCTCACTGGAGGTCCGCGACCGCTGAGGGAGATCCAACGCCTTGGACCTCTGTCCCATTTCCCACGTGCGCTTTGCATGACACGAAATCGAGGGCCACGACCTCCCCATCCTTGATCGTGTGGTGGGACCTCCACCCACCACTTAAAACGAACGGTTCAAAACTCTCATCCGATGGCGGGACCTCTCCTGTGTCTTATCCAACGGCCACTAAGACCTCCTGTTCTTCTCCTTCCTCTGCGCGCGGGCAAGCTCGGCGGTGCATTTATTATGTGTCCGACATGAGGTACACTTCAATGACTCTTGCCGACCAAGATTTAATGCAGGCGCCTTCCGCCCCCCCTGTCCACAGGCTGCACCTTGTCAACCTTGTGTCTTGTCCAAGCCATGGACCTCCCATGGGCCAAGCTCACCATGAGCTTGGCTGGTCCACAACCTCCTGTGCCCTTAGTATAAAGCCTCCCCCCTTGTGTCGCTGGCTTCCTTTGCACACCTTTGTTCCTTGGCTTACACCCTTTTTGTGAGCTTTAAACCACCAAAGCTTCCTTGGCCGCCATTCTTTGGAGCTTGAAGCTCCTCGGTGGACAAGGGTCCTTGGAGTTTTTCTCCTTTTCTCTAAGCTTCTTTTGTGCCATTCCTCTGGGACCAAGTCCTAACTTGAATTGGTTTGGGCGATTCTGAGGTGGACAAAGTGGAGCTTGAGTCAAGCTTTGGTAGTGGAGCACCCTTCCTCCCGACCGGTCCTCCTTCCTCGACCTCCTCAAGACCTTAGGACCTCCTGTACATCCTCGTAATCCCTTAGTGCTTGGCACCCAGATGAATGTTTTCATGAGCTTTAGTTTGGCATAAGCTTGTTTGTCGCTGAGCTCATTTTTGCTTTTCGGTTTTGCCCGTCTTGGTCACCTCTGTCCTCTCGGCTCATGGCGTTCAAGGCCGTCATTGCCGTTGAGAAGGTCCGTTAGTGCGCGTGGTTATTGCGAACCGCGGTACCATTGGATCTCGCCGGCGAGGTCTACATCGCCGGCGAGAACCAAATATTTGAACACGGGTTTTGTCGGACGCAACAGCGTCGTTGTCGTTTTAGGACAAAAGATCCACCGAAAGTTAATGCGCTTATCATTGCTCCCATCATTGAATTCATTTGGTGTGTCTTAACTATCTTAAATCCACCATTTATCGCGCGCCATTAAGTCCTCCGCGCGGACCTCCTCGTGGTCCCGCCAAGATTTAATCTCTTGTCCATAGCGCGTGCGTAAGGCGTGCGCTAATTCTAGCGCCGATCTGGACATCCGGACCTCCTCCAAGGAGATCTGCGAGCGCCCAAGACCTCCTTGGCGCAATCTTAGCCGTCGAGACCTCCACGAGGTTCGTGGACGCTGAGGACCTCCTCTGGGACCTCCTCGAGGTCATCTCACCGCTGAGGACCTCCTTTTAATCTGGTCCGTTCAGGACCTCCCTTCCATGTTGTGGTCCGTTAGATCTTCCATCTACGGCCATGACCTCCCCCTCACCTCGCGCATGTGCGTGGTTAGGAGGTCCAGGACCTCTGGACCTCCCATGTGCATGTGTGTTGTTCTCTGGGAGGTCTCGAGCCGTTAGATCTGAGATCTGTGGCTCACGACCTCCCATGTCTTTGTGAATGTTAGGAAGGTCAGTAAATTCTTAAGTATGAACTGAAATGAGGTAGACTTTAGAATTTCATATCTTTTTCATTTTAAATCCTTTTGAGGTCATTCAAATTGTGTTAGCTCTGTCTTAAACTTGACTTTAATCCAAAAATGGTTGTAAGTTGAGTTCAGCTCCAGAGCACAGTTTTGCCATAGGTTTTAGTACTCCTTTTGGATAATACACTCAAAATTTAGGTTTAACTTGTAAAACCCATAACTAATGTTCTGTAGGTTATTTTTGAATGAGACCAACTTTGTTAGCTTCCTCTATTAATGAACTCACTGTAAAAATTAGATTTGAGCATATTGCTGTTATAGAAATAAGGACTTGTGCATTATAATTTTGTTCAAGTTCTTGTTTTTGAAAAATTATAGAAAGTGCAATATAGCTCCAAATGGGATGAACTCAATTGTGTTATTCATCTCATGAGGTGCTGGTTTCACAGTAAAAATCTCAGCCTCACCACTTTTCTAGAAAATGTTGCCTCATAATTAAATTAGTGAATAGTGCAGTTTGGTATTTTCAGGGCTGAGCAGAATTGTTTTGCTCATAACTTTTGCATTAAGAATCCAAATCCATTGGTTCTTGTTGCTAAATTCCTAAAATCACCCTCTTACTGCTGTAGAAATTTCAGAGAATTTGGAGTTCGTTTGCTGTGCTGTCTTGTTGTTTTTCGTCGTTCTTATCGGTTCTTTATCGTTTTTCCGTTAGGTTTCGACATTTGTGGTGATCCATAAGCGACCCTCCGCAACAAAGTGACCAGCAGCAAGGCAAGCAGTTTGACCATTTCCATCATTGTCCCATTATTTTAAAGCTTAATACTTTGTTTTACTTCTATGTATGCATGCTACTTTGTGTTAATTGTCGCTAGTAATCCTATAGTTGCATAATCTGTAGGAGTTGTTTATCCTCTACTACCAATGAGCCTAGGTTATTCGCTGTGGTTGGAGCTCGTTGGATGAGCTCTTATCACTTAGTAGTTTCGACTTAAACTGCTTAGACATGCTTAGCTATCGGTAGTAATGGGCGATCATCGACTTAGTCGATGGTCTTGATCACACAAGTATAATTATTCCTCCTATATGTCCAGCACTTGTGCTTTGATTAATTGTAAAATCAAAACTGAAAATAAAATGTTGATTTGGACTTGGGCATATTGGATGGATGGTGTGGTTTTGGAATGTGGTAGTATGCCCGAGTCGTTAGGACCGAGTTACTTGCGCCACCGTTCGAGCAATATTGCGTGCTAACCACACGAGGGGATATGGGACCTCTCTTGACTAAGTACTTTGGGGTGTTAATTATGAGCTGGTTGGTGGGTATGTTTTAATAAAATGTGTATGTGTAGTGTTGGGAGGGAGCATTGGCGGGCGGTTAGGCTGTCTAATGTGTCCTTGTCCCCGTGGGTTCTTGGCTCGTAATTAGCATCGTCCATTGGAAATGTCTCATAGGACTTAGCCGTGCGGCATACCAAAGGTAGTGTGCCTAAAGGAAAGGCGGTGCAGGCGTGTGGGTACATTGGTACACCCTGCAGGATAAAACTATTGAATAGCCTCGCCCTAGGTTATGGACACGCTCGAAACGCCCGTAAGAACTAGACTACAACTTTTAATTAAAACTTGACATGGTTGGTATGAGTGGGTAATTCATACTATTGTTGTGGTGGCTATTGGGTTAGTCACTTCGTGATTGTTCTTGTTGTTGTTATTATGTTATTATTGCGTTGTTATTTCAACAAGTAAAAATGCTTTGTCAAATTGCCTTAAATCTATTATGTTATTACAAATGGAACTTGCTTTATGCTAAATGTAAGTCCAAAGCTCCATCCACTTAATTAAAGCTTGCATGTAGCTAAATTATAGTTCTGTTATCTTACGTCGTCAGTCTTGCAGTACAATAAACAAGTTATTGTACTCATTTGCTTTGCTTAACAACCTTGTTGCAGAGGGGAGGTGAGCTCCAAGAGCCTTACTTACGTGCCACGTGTTGCGATTTCTTGACGACTAGCTTGGCGGTCGGTCGAGATGCCTAGGGGTTAAGGCACTTGATTGGCTTTGTGTTATAGCCATCTTTATGGCACTTTTGCTTCATTGTGTATTCTTGTAACTTATTGCTATTTGGCCTAAGGGCCCTCTTTTGTAGTAGCTATTCCATATTAATATTAACCACGGTTTGTTGCTTATGTTCTATGTGTTGTATGGAATTGATATATTCTTTTGTTGTGAGGTATGTATCTTGCATTCGGGAGTATACATCTCTCGAGACCGAGTTTATTAGGTTGATAATACTAGGGTCAATTGGATGACTAAGTATTATGAGCCTAATAAATGTCTGGTCTCACAAAAGTTGGTATCAGAGCCGTTATGACCGTAGTAACACAAGCTTGGTCGTCTTTAAGATATTTTGGAAAACCTATTTTCAAAGTATAAACGAGATTTGAAAGCTTAAGAAAATTCTCAGATTTTACTCCTCATCTACCTTAGCTTTCTCTTCTCATCTCACTCTAATTTGAGTTTTGAAAGTTGTTTTCCTCTCTTCTCTTCTACAAAATAGTCATTATCGATTAATTGGGTTTTGGGTAACATATGAGAGTTCTAAATTGATGTCTTGGCTACCTTCTTGGTGAAGAATAGAAGTATTTGAAGGCGAAACTCAAATCTGAAAATTCTGGACAGCAAGCAAGCATTTTAGGGCAGCAATGCTTAAGCTAGTAAATGAGGTAGAAAATGAGAGGCTAATCAACTAAAACTTGTGGGAATAAAAGGGTAAGATGTGATACTAGTTAGCTAAGTATCTAACACTTATTTCGCTGCCTTAACCTTGCTCTCTAATAGTTTTAGATCTCATCTTACAATCTGATTTGTAATCTTCCGATCAATTACTCGTTCATTCAATACGGGTTAGTTGAGTTGAGAAGTTGAACCTTGCTTTTGGTGTTTCTTGGCTGTTTGTAGAGTCTTTTAGAAGCTTTTAAAGTTTAATTACTCGTTGTTTTGGCTTTCGTTTAGGGTGATCTTCATTCCCCTAGTCGATCGCTTTTGTTTTCTTTAAGGCTTAGTTTTTCGGTCTAGTTGCTAACCAAAATTTCTTGTAACAGATGGCGGGCCTTTTCGAGCGGCCAAGGCGATCACCTGGTCCGGACGAGGAGCTTCCTCCTCCTCAGACCATGGTCGAGGTCCTTCTTGATTGAGCGCAACCGCGGATGTGAGAGAGTTCTCTTGGGCGTCATCGCAACACCACCGCCTCTTACCGGAGCTTGAGGATCTGGGCGTGGAATGCCCATCACCTCGTGGGGTCTTCTGAGTTCGCTTCGTACTCGGCCCCTACCTTTTCTCGATCGAGGACCCTTTGGATGCGGACGATTGGCCGTCTTGTGGGCGTAAGCCAGATAGCGCAGCGATGCGAGAGCACGAGAAGGCGCTGTTCGCATCGCACCGGCTTGAGGGTGCGGCTTTGTCTGGTGGGAGAGCTATCTCGCCATGCAGCCCGTAGACCACACCGTCTCTTGGGAGGAGTTTCAGTCGCCTTCCGTCGGGCTCACATCCTGCCGGCTTGATGGAGATCAAGAAGGGGAGTTTCTTGCGCTCAAGCAAGGCGAGCTTCGATCATGGAGTATGTGTACGAGTTCAACCATCGGCTCGTTATGCTCCCGAGGATGTGGCTACCGATATGGCCAAGGTGCCAAGTTCAGCGCGGCTTGTCCGAGGAGTGAAGGACAAGCTATCCATTGCCGACTTTCCGATTTTCAGACCTTGGTCGACAAGGCCATCGTCGCCGAGCATGCGGCTCGGGAGCTTATGGATTCCATAGCGCAAGTGGGAGACCTATAAGACTTCGAGCCCAGTTCTTCCGCCCTCGTTTGAGGCGGTCTCGGTACCACTCTCATTCTTGGCGCCCCGAGGTCACCCGCCTCGCCCTCGTCCTTCCAGGCCGTGCCCGATCACGTCTTTGCCGATCGGCAGTGGCCCCGCAACCCGGCGGCGGGTCACATGCTTCTCATGCAACCGAAGGGGCATTATGCGAACCAATGCCCTAAGAAGACGGGAGCCCCTCGTCCTAATGGAGGACGCGGGCGAGAGGTGGTGCATCTTAGGACCGAAGATCGTCCGGCTACCCAAGGCATGGGTAGTGGTCGCGTCAACGCCATCACCGCAGAGGAGGCTCAGAGGCACCGGCGTCGTACTAGGTACACTTTCGTTAACTCTCACCCTCGCCATTGTCTTGTTTGATTCAGGAGCATCTCATTCCTTTGTTTCGAGTCTTTTCTTTGCTGTTGGAGAGCTTCCTTTCTCTCCATTGTCGGCCCCGCTTACTCATTCGCTCTCTGGTTCGGAGTTGAGAGTGAATCCGAGTGTAGAGATGTCCCTATCGAGATCGAAGGCGAGGGTTCTTAGCAAACCTTATCCTTCTCCATTCAGTGAGTCTTGATGTGATTCTTGGTATGGATTGGTTGTCTCGGCACATGGGACAAATCGATTGCGCCAGAAGCTCATCTCTCTATCTAGTTCTTCCGTGGCAGGTTTGCTTCTCGCCAAGTCGCTAGGCCCTCATCTCTTCGCACTTGAAGCGAAGCCCGCTCGAGATATTAGCGAAGTCCCAACAGTTTGTGACTTTGTTGATGTCTTTCCGCTGATCTTCGAGGATGCCACCGTTCGAGACCTCGAGTTTGTCATTGAGTTGGCTCTGCATCGCCCCTATCTCAAAGAGGCCTTATCGGATGCCACCGAACGAGTTGGTGGAGTTGAAGAAGCGATTGTTTAGCTGCAAGAGAAGGGTTTCATCCGCCTAGCTCATCTCCGTGGGGTTGTCCGGCAATCTTCGTAAAGAAGAAGGGCGGTATTTTACGCATGTCGTTGATTACCGCCCACTTAATGAAGTGATGATAAAGAACAAGTATCCGTTGCCCGCATTGGCGATCTCTTTGATCAATTAAGCGGAGCTCGAGTTTTCTCCAAGATTGATCTAAGAGTGGGATATCATCGAGTTCAGATTCGCCCGAGGATATTCCAAAAACGACATTCTCTACTCGCTATGGCTTGTATGAGTATCTTGTCATGTCATTAAACAACCAATGCTCTGCCTTGTTCATGAATCTCATGAATTCGGTATTCATGGAGTATTTGGATAAGTTTGTCGTGGTCTTCATCGATGATATTCTTATCTATTCCAAGGACGATGAGGAACATGATCAAGATCTCGAGGCTTGTGTTAGGCAAGCTACGTGAGCACCATTTGACGTGAAGTTTGACAAGTGTGCATTCGGTTGAAGGAAGTGGCTTTCTTAGGCCATATTCTTTCGGCGGAGGCGAGCCGTTGATCCTAACAAGGTCACCGATGTTCTTTCATGGAGTCGGCCTTCTTCGGTCACCGATGTGCGGAGTTTTCTTGGTTTAGCGGGATATTATCGCCGCTTTATCGAGAACTTCTCCAAGATCATGGCCGATGACGGAGTTGCTCAAGAAGGACAAGAAGTTCTTGTGGTCCACCGAGTGTGAGGAAAGTTTCCAAATACTCAAGAAGCGTTTGACCACCGCTCTGTTCTTGTTCTTCCCGATATCCATCGAAGCTTCGATATCTTTTGCGATGCTTCTCGTCGAGGCCTCGGTTGTGTCCTTATGCAAGAAGGCAAGGTAGTGGCCTATGCATCAAGACAATTGAGACCTCATGAACTCAACTACCCTACTCATGATTTGGAGTTGGTTGTTGTGATTCATGCACTTAAGATTTGGCGACATTACCTAATCGTGTCGTTGTGAAGTGTATTCGGATCACAAAAGCCTCAAGTACTTGTTCACCCAACCTGACTGAACCTCGGGCAAAGGAGATGGTTGGAATTGATCAAGGACTATGATATGGGTATTCACTACCATCCGGGCAAGGCTAATGTAGATTCTTCGATGCGCTTTAGTCATAAAGCGCATTGTAATGCCTTAGTGCTCAAGGAGCATTAGCCCTCTCTTCTCGAAGCATTCAGCGTCTCAACTTGGAGATAGTTGAGCATGGATTTCTCATTGCCATGGTTGTGCAACCAACCTTGGTGGATCGGATCAAGTCCGCTCAGTGATCGATTTGGGAGTGAGCCACATTAAGGCAAATGTCAAGGCGGAACGACCAAGTGCTTTTCTCGAGGATGAGCATGGTGTTGTGAGGTTCGACAACGCCTTGTGGTTCCAAAGGACATGGAGTTGCGGAATTTGATCCTCCATGAAGCCCATGATTCGCCTTTATCCATTCATCCGGGGCCACAAAGATGTATCAAGATCTCCTTTGAGATTTTGGTGGACCCGAATGAAGAGGGAGATTGCGGTTCGTTCTCGAAAGCGACGATGTCGTCGTGTCAAGGCCGAGCATCGGCGTCAGCGAGATTGCTTCACCCTTGCTGTGCTTGGAATGGAAGTGGGATTCCGTCGGCATGGACTTTATCACCGGCCCGCCCGAACACCAACGGGAAAGACTCCATTTGGGTTGTCATTGATCGGTTGACTAAAGTAGCGCATTTCTTGCTGTCTTGGGCTAAGATTTCTGTTGGTCAATTGGCGACCTCTATGTCTCTCGCATCGTGTGCTTGCACGGTGTGCCCAAGACGATCGTCTCGGATCGTGGTTCTCTTTTCACCTCTCGCTTTTGGCATAGTTTGCAAGAGGCCATGGGAACCCGTCTTACCTTTAGCACGGCATTCCACCTCAAACCGATGGTCGACCGAGAGGGTCAACGAGTTTTGGAGGATATGCTTCGTGCTTGTGTCCTTTCCTATGGGAAGCATTGGGAGAAATGCTTGCCATTCGCCGAAGTTTTCTTATAACAATGACTTTCAGGCCGGTCTCGGCATGGCACCTTTTGAGGCCTTATGCGGAGAAAGTGTAGAACCCGTTGAACTGGTCAGAGACCGGTGAGAGACCTCTCTTTGGCGGACTCAATCAATGAGGCCGGCGCCAAGTTCGGCTTATTCGTGGCGTTTGCGCCTACTCAATCGAGCAAAAGAGCTATGCGGATCGCCGCCGACGTGAGTTACGTTTTGAGCCTAATGACTTTGTTTATCTCAAAGTCTCTCCTTTGAAGGGCCATCAACGTTTGGCGTCGGGGCAAGTTGGCTCCTCGATATGTCGGTCCCTACCGCATTATCGAGAAGAAGGAGCTGTTGCCTATAAGTTGGAGTTGCCAACTGCACTTGCGGGGTACATGATGTTTTCCATGTGTCCCGGCTTAAGAAGTGCCTCCGTGTTCCAAGCGAGGAAGCTCCGTTGGAAACCCTCGATGTCCGTGAAGATTTGACCTATCGCGAGCACCTGTTCGGCGTGCTCGATGAGTCTGAGCGAAGGACAAGGAATAAGACCATCAAGTTCCTTAAAGTTCGATTGGTCAAACCATTCCGAGGATGAGGCTACTTGGGAAAGAGAAGATCGTCTGCGTGCGGACTATCCATCCTTCTTTATCGAAGTGAGCCAAATCTCGGGACGAGATTTCTGTTAGGGGAGATTTTGTAACATCCCAAATGTATAATCAGGGTTATTCAAGTATAATTATATGTGTAGAAATTAAAACTTTTTCTCACAACTTGAAAACCCTTACAATCTCATGTAATTCTTGTCCAAGAGTTGTGTAAACCAAGAACACAAAGCTCTTGTTGACCAAAAGTCAAATTCATTTTCCAATTCTCTCAAATCTTGTGCCAAACAATTGGAAAGTATCTTCCTTGGTCCTAAAACTGAGGTGGGACCCCTCTGAAAAATATCACAAGTTGTAAAACTAGTTTGATAATTTTTGGAGGTAAAATAAATCATTGAACAACCTTAATGAAATTCCTGAGAAAAATGCATTGCATAATAACCTCTGGAAAATTTATGTAAGGTTAATCATGTTGTCAGCTAGCTCCAGTTAAAATCTTATGAATTTTGGAGTTCATTTGCTATCTCAAACAATTTTGCAAAGTCTTAGCTGTTAGAAAATTAAATTTAAAAGCAGAGCATTGTTCCTTGGGTGGCCAGTACTCAAAAACTGGTCAGCCCAACCCCATCGACCTCCTTTCCCACCTTGATGAGGTCGTGAGCCGTTGGATCCAATCCAACCGCCACGACCTCCCCTCAACCAAGGCCCCGGGACCTCCCATTCGAGGTCCTCTTGACCTCGTGGACCTCCTCGGGTCAACGTGGGCGTCAGACCTCCCCACCTCATCAGGTCATAGCCGCTGGATCAAAGATCCACGGCCACGACCTCCCCTGTGTGTTAAACCTCAAAGGACCTCCTCGTGCTGTAAGCCATCGCAGCGAGGTCATCCCACCTATGTGAGGTCTTGGCCCTTGGATTCAAGATCCATGACCCGACCTCCCTCTTTGTTAAACTAAGCAAGTCCACATCCCACCTCGTGAGGTCGACCATTGGATCAAAAATCCATGGTCACGACCTCCTCCTCCCAATCTAACTGTCAGACCTCCCTTTGCACTCACTTGAGGTCGTAGCCGTTGGATTTACATCCAAAGGCCACGACCTCCTCTGAAAAACATCACAACAAGGTCCTCCCGCCTTGTTGAGGTCATAGCCCTTGGATCCAAATCGGAGGCTAAGACCTCCCTTCGCTTTGTGCGTATCAGACCTCCCCATCAGGTCAGTGCCCTTGGATTTTAATCCAAAGGCCAGGACCTCCCCCTCATGTCTTTTCGATCGCGTGCGGTTAAGTCCTCACTGGAGGTCCGCACCGTTGGAGGGAGATCCAACGCCTTGGACCTCCTGTCCCATTTCCCACGTGCGTTTCGCGATTAATGAAATCGGAGGGCCACGACCTCCCCATCCTTGATCGTGTGGCTGGGACCTCCACCCAGCCACTTAAAACGTAACGGTTCAAAACTCTCATCCGATGGCCAGGACCTCTCCCAGGTCTTATCCAACGGCCACTAAGACCTCCCCTGTTCTTCTCCTTCCTCTGGCGCGCGGGCAAGCTCTGAGCAGTGCATTTATTGCGTGTCTGCACATGAGGTACACTTCAACAGCTCTTGCTGACCCGCATTTAATGCAGGTCAGCCTTCCGCCCCTCCTGTCCACACAGGCCTGCACCTTGTCAACCTTGTGTCTTGTCCAAGCCATGGACCTCCCATGGGCCAAGCTCACCATGAGCTTGGCCAGTGGTCCACAACCTCCTGTGCCCTTAGTATAAAGCCTCCCCCCTTTGTCTTGGTTGGCTTCCTTTGCACACCTTTGTTCCTTGGCTTACACCTGTCTTTGTGAGCTTTAAACCACCAAAGCTTCCTTGGCGCCATTCTTTGGAGCTTGAAGCTCCTCGGTGGACAAGGGTCCTGGAGTTTTTCTCCTTTTCTCTAAGCTTCTTTTGTGCCATTCCTCTGGGACCAAGTCCTAACTTGAATTGGTTTGGGCGATTCTGAGAGGTGGACAAAGTGGAGCTTGAGTCTGGCTTTGGTAGTGGAGCACCCTTCCTCCCCGCACCGGTCCTCCTTCCTCGACCTCCTCGGCACCTTAGGACCTCCGGTACATCCTGGTAATCCTTAGTCTTGGCACCCATATGAATGTTTTCGCGGAGCTTTAGTTTGGCATAAGCTTGTTTGTCGCTGAGCTCATTTTTGCTTTTCGGTTTTGCCGTCTGGTCACCTCTGTCCTCTCGGCTCATGGCGTTCAAAACCGTCATTGCCGTTGAGAGAAGGTCCGTTGGAGTGCGGCGTGGTTATTGCGAACCGCGGTACCATTGGATCTCGCCGGCGAGGTCTACATCGCGGCGAGAACCAAATATTTGAACACGGGTTTTTGTCGGACCTTAGCAGCAGCGTCGTTGTCGTTTTAGGACAAAAGATCCACCGAGTTAATCGCTTATCATTGCTCCCATCATTGAATTCATTTGGTGTGTCTTAACTGTCTTAAATCCACCATTTCTTTGCGCGCCATTAAGTCCTCCGCAGCGGACCTCCTCGTGGTCCCGGCGCATTTAATCTCTTGTCCATAAGCGCGTGCGTGTGCGTGCGCTAATTCTAGCGGATCTGGACATCCGGACCTCCTCCAAGGAGATCTGGGCGTCCAAGACCTCCTTGGTGCAATCTTAGCCGTCCGCACCTCCTGGAGGTGCAGCGGCGTTGAGACCTCCTCGGGACCTCCTCGAGGTCATCTCACCGTTGAGGACCTCCCTTTAATCTGGTCCGTTCGGACCTCCTTCCATGTTGTGGTCCGTTAGATCTTCCATCTCGGCCATGACCTCCCTCACCTCGCGCATGTGCGTGGTTAGGAGGTCCAGACCTCTGGACCTCCCATGTGCATGTGTGTTGTTCTCACGGGAGGTCTCGAGCCGTTAGATCTGAGATCTGTGGCTCACGACCTCCCATGTCTTTGTGAATGTTAGGAAGGTCATAAATTCTTAAGTATGAAGCTGAAATGAGGTAGACTTTAGAATTTCATATCTTTTTCATTTTAAATCCTTTTGAGGTCATTCAAATTGTGTTAGCTCTGTCTTAAACTTGACTTTAATCCAAAAATGGTTGTAAGTTGAGTTCAGCTCCAGAGCACAGTTTTGCCATAGGTTTTAGTACTCCTTTTGGATAATACACTCAAAATTTAGGTTTAACTTGTAAAACCCATAACTAATGTTCTGTAGGTTATTTTTGAATGAGACCAACTTTGTTAGCTTCCTCTATTAATGAACTCACTGTAAAAATTAGATTTGAGCATATTGCTGTTATAGAAATAAGGACTTGTGCATTATAATTTTGTTCAAGTTCTTGTTTTTGAAAAATTATAGAAAGTGCAATATAGCTCCAAATGGGATGAACTCAATTGTGTTATTCATCTCATGAGGTGCTGGTTTCACAGTAAAAATCTCAGCCTCACCACTTTTCTAGAAAATGTTGCCTCATAATTAAATTAGTGAATAGTGCAGTTTGGTATTTTCAGGGCTGAGCAGAATTGTTTTGCTCATAACTTTTGCATTAAGAATCCAAATCCATTGGTTCTTGTTGCTAAATTCCTAAAATCACCCTCTTACTGCTGTAGAAATTTCAGAGAATTTGGAGTTCGTTTGCTGTGCTGTCTTGTTGTTTTTAAATCGTTCTTATCGGTTCTTTATCGTTTTTCCGTTAGGTTTCGACATTTGTGGTGATCCATAAGCGACCCTCCGCAACAAAGTGACCAGCAGCAAGGCAAGCAGTTTGACCATTTCCATCATTGTCCCATTATTTTAAAGCTTAATACTTTGTTTTACTTCTATGTATGCATGCTACTTTGTGTTAATTGTCGCTAGTAATCCTATAGTTGCATAATCTGTAGGAGTTGTTTATCCTCTACTACCAATGAGCCTAGGTTATTCGCTGTGGTTGGAGCTCGTTGGATGAGCTCTTATCACTTAGTAGTTTCGACTTAAACTGCTTAGACATGCTTAGCTATCGGTAGTAATGGGCGATCATCGACTTAGTCGATGGTCTTGATCACACAAGTATAATTATTCCTCCTATATGTCCAGCACTTGTGCTTTGATTAATTGTAAAATCAAAAACTGAAAATAAAATGTTGATTTGGACTTGGGCATATTGGATGGATGGTGTGGTTTTGGAATGTGGTAGTATGCTGAGTCGTTAGGACCGAGTTACTTGCGCCACCGTTCTGAGCAATATTGCGTGCTAACCACACGAGGGGGATATGGGACCTCTCTTGACTAAGTACTTTGGGGGGTGTTAATTATGAGCTGGTTGGTGGGTATGTTTTAATAAAATGTGTATGTGTAGTGTTGGGAGGGAGCATTGGCGGGCGGTTAGGGCTGTCTAATGTGTCCTTGTCCCGTGGGTTCTTGACTCGTAATTAGCATCGTCCATTGGAAATGTCTCGTAGGACTTAGCCGTTAGGCATACCAAAGGTAGTGTGCCTAAAGGAAAGGCGGTCTGGCGTGTGGGTACATTGGTACACCCCTGCAGGGATAAAACTATTCGAATAGCCTCGTCCTAGGTTATGGACACGCTCGGAAACGCCCCGTAAGAACTAGACTACAACTTTTAATTAAAACTTGACATGGTTGGTATGAGTGGGTAATTCATACTATTGTTGTGGTGGCTATTGGGTTAGTCACTTCCAGGATTGTTCTTGTTGTTGTTATTATGTTATTATTGCGTTGTTATTTCAACAAGTAAAAATGCTTTGTCAAATTGCCTTAAATCTATTATGTTATTGCAAATGGAACTTGCTTTATGCTAAATGTAAGTCCAAAGCTCCATCCACTTAATTAAAGCTTGCATGTAGCTAAATTATAGTTACTGTTATCTTACGTCGATCTTGCAGTACAATAAACAAGTTATTGTACTCATTTGCTTTGCTTAACAACCTTGTTGCAGAGGGCGGAGGTGAGCTCCAAGAGCCTTACTTACGTGCCACGTGTTGCGATTTCTTGACGACTAGCTTGGCGGTCGGTCGAGATGCCTAGGGTTAAGGCACACCGATTGGCTTTGTGTTATAGCCATCTTTATGGCACTTTTGCTTCATTGTGTATTCTTGTAACTTATTGCTATTTGGCCTAAGGGCCCTCTTTTGTAGTAGCTATTCCATATTGATATTAACCGGTTTGTTGCTTATGTTCTATGTGTTGTATGGAATTGATATATTCTTTTGTTGTGAGGTATGTATCTTGCATGCAGGAGTATACATCTCTCGAGACCGAGTTTATTCGGTTGATAATACTAGGGTAAATTGGATGACTAAGTATTATGAGCCTAATAAATGTCGGGGTCTCACACTAGGGTTCTTGTTGGACCGAAAAAGGCGACTAGAGGGGGGGTGAATAGGAGCACGCTCACTTTTTCACAAAAGATGGATTCAACACAAATGTCACTCCAATAGCTATGGAAGCTATGAAGATCAATATACCAGTACAGCGGAAGACTAGTATTGAATCCAATCCAAACCCCCAAAGAAAAACACCCAAAAATAACCAAAAACTCAAATATCAAAGTGTTGGGCGGTCTGACCTCTAATATTGGCGGGTCAAATATTTTGCCTAGCGGTCTGACCCCTAGAATGGGTGGTCTGACCGCTCCTAACGGTGAACAAGAAAATTAGCAAAATCAGCCCGACAACCGAAACTAAAAACGGCCTAACTTTTGATCCATAAGGCCAAACTTCACGAAATTTGAACCACACCTTCCTAAAGATATTAAGAACCTATTCCAATCAAAGATTTCAGAGATCCATGCCAAAGTTCCTATCTTTTTCAGTTTGAGCGAAAGTGGTTCAAAAACCGAGCCAAATACGAAATATGATCTAGAGACTTGCTCGTGGGTGATTGATGATCAAGATGATCCTAGATGGGTTCCCACATGTCACAGCAAGATAGATCACGGCAAGAAACCAACCAAAAACTCGCAGATCAAAGAAAGACTCAAAATCATCAAATAGAGAGAAAGAAAGCAAATGAACTCATCTTTGAGAGAACTTTCTTTGGATTGATTTGATATGGTATTGGTTTACAGCCACTCCATCAATGGAGGACAAAGACTCAATACATGAGCACGAAATCAAATCCAACTCTCTAGAACCCTAACCTCCACTAATCCTCTCCCTAAGAAAATTAGGGTTTCAAACACAATGAAAGGGTTGAAGGGGGTGCAGCCACCTCCCTCCTCTATTTATAGTGGAGGCTTAGACCTTCTAGGAGAGTAAGCCTAATGGGCTCCTGTTAAGGCCCAAAACAAACGGGTCACACACGCACGCATTTTAAAGCGCCGTCTTTATCTCTTGACCTAATCCACTTCACCTTGCGCCATCTTGCGCCGTGATTTGGCAAAAGGTCACCAAGGCGGTATTTGGTAAAATTACCAAAATACCCCTTCTCGATCTTTTTGCAAAGACTGAGTCCCATCTTCGTGAAGCACCTCCCATGCTTCGCCACGTGTAGGTTGATCCAGCGGCTCTCAACATGTCGGTATGTCTCTCCCATCCGGCTCCAACCGAAACCACCATGGCACTTGCACCGACCCCCGCGCCGCTTGATCTAACCCATCGCACCGAACTACCCGTTCGGTCACCTTTGTCCCTTTTGCGCAATGCTTGACTCCATTGACCTCACCCGGCATCCCCGATCGTTCTGGACCTCAGCTCTCCAAGCTTAGTCCCGATCATCCTCGCCGTTGACTGTCATTGACCTCCAAGCATCCTGCACATCAATAGACAAAGAAATCAAATCCGGGAACAAGTTCTTCACAACTTGACCCACGTTAGTCAAAACATGCATCATACAACACATATGCCATGAAACCCATGAACTTGACCTAACTTCCAAACATTGCCACCACGAAGGACGACAAATCGGTTCTGGCGGGTTGACCGCCACCTTGGCGGTCGGCTGCCGCTCCTTACGGTCGGGCCCTTGACCAAAAAGTCGGCCGACCGATCCATGACTTAACCAAAAATCCATCCTGGAAAACCAAAACCTACTGGAATTTTCAAACCAATAGAACTTTTGCCTGGAAGCTCCAAAAATTATGAGACCAAGTACAGAAGAACCCTCTCACTTGCCTACACCTTCTATTTTTGGCCCAGCTCCAAAATCCAAAGACATTGCAATGGCCGGTCTGACCGCTCAGGTAAAGTCGGTCAGACCGCTCCACTGGCCGGTCTGACCGCCACCCTGGCCGGTCTGACCGCCAGCGGCCATTCTAGAAAAACCACACAGGCATGGCCGGTCAGACCGCCACAATGGCCGGTCAGACCGCCAGAGGCCTGACAGACCTGGAGCTTTGCCGGAAACACGTGATTTGACAAACCATCAACGACATTGCCAATTGTAACATCATCCTAAGATCTCAGGCATATCCCCATGATATCCACAATCTCCCCCTTGATGAACACATTGGCAATTTTCCACAAATGCAAATTTAGAGGTTTGAAAAGTAAAAAACACGTCGTTTTCGTTCAAAGGCACAAGTTGGTCCAAATGCAAGAAAAAGCAAAGGAAATGACCAAGCTGGCTTCAGAATAGTATCAGCAAGTGAGACACGGCAAAAGAAAGCCTGAAAGCTTCAAATTCCAGAAAGGAGTCAAAATCTCACTTAAGGTCCATATGAAAAAACAATTGTTCGATATGACCTTTGATCATTGTGAGGATCAAGAATTGCAATTCAAGTTCAGAAAAGACAATAAAACCATAAGAAAGCAAATAAGAAACTCCCCCTCACTATGATCCTCAGATTTTCAATTTTTCTCCAAGTAGCTCCCCCCTTTTCAAACAACTTCTCCCTTTTACACATTTTTGAAATATCTTCTCCCCCTTTGACAATGGAGTCATCAAGGAATAACGCCTTCCTCTCGTCTAGAGATGACAAATGCAGAATGAGGAAAAAGCATAAGATGGAGCATGCATGAAATGCAATGGAGTGGCTTCAATTTTTTTTTTGTATTTTTCAATTTTTGAATACAAGAAGCTTTGGAGATTACCCAAAAGAACAAGTTAGCATTTCTAAAGTTGCACAAACAACATATCAAGTCTACAAATAGCTAGCAAGATCATGATAAGACATATATAACAAAGCTAAGCAAGAAGGCTCAATATAAAGCAATGAATTTTAGCATTTTAAGCAAAGCTTCAAATCTAGCAAGTTCATCAACAGGGATCCTAAAATGATACTGGCCATGTCAAAATGTCAACGTGAGATCCAAAAGCTAACAATGACCACATTAAGAGACAAATAGGTCTGAATTGAATCATTTTGCTCAAATTTCTCAAACGCCCATTTTTCAACTGTTTTTCATTTGCAATGAATATTGAAGTTGACTAATGGTCTAACTTAATGACAAGATCTGGACTAGGAGCCATCCACAAACTCATCCTAAGCTTGACCAAAAGTTGATTAAAGGTATATCTTAGTGAAGAAGATCACGGACTAGGAGCCATCCACAAACTCTTCCTAAGCTTCTACAGGCGACAAATCTTAAGGTTCATGTCGGTTGTGACAAGCGGTCCCCATGAGATCGTGCGGATCATCAAACTATCTCCAAGTTCATGTCTTTGACATGCAGTCTCGTAAGAGTAGTTTGGCACAATTTAAGCATAAGACAATCTTGAATATTGATTTTTCATTTTTCACAAGAGCGGTTTTAGATTCTCAAGAACACAAGAAGCTCAAGTAATGATCAAAGCTAGATTCAAGAGCTAACAAAGTAATTTTGACAGGGCCAATGTCACAAAAGGAGCACTAATTGCATGAATGGCTAAACAATTCACAAATTGCTAATTTCTTAGTTCAAGTTGTTTTTCAAGTTCTAGCTCATACAAACAAAGACTTAGCTACACATGTGAAAGCATGATAATTCTAGCAAGTCAAAGAACTAGACATGGCATTGAGCAAGAATTGAAACACTAAAGCTCCAAAGGGTAATAAGCAAAGCTTCATCAATTTTAAAAGATAAGCAGAAAAGCTTATATTACAATGCATCTTTTTGGATTTTTCATATGAATGCAATATGATACAATGAGATAAAAGAAAAGCTCAAAAGACCTAAAAGATCAACAAGATCAAATAAACAAGGAAAGATCAGAAAAGATCCAACTCCCCCTCAAACCAACTCATAGGGATAAATTACCCCTAACTCACTCCTCAAGGTGGCAAACCTTGTTGGGTCTAAAGGCTTGGTGAGGATATCGGCTAGCTGAGCCTCGGACTCCACAAAATGCAGCACAATATCACCCTTCTCAACGTGGTATCTAAGGAAGTGATAGCGAATGTCTATGTGTTTAGTCCTAGAGTGTTGCACTGGGTTTTTAGCAATGTTAATAGCAGAAGTGTTGTCACAGAAGAGAGGAACACTAGCAAAAGTTAACCCAAAATCCTTAAGAGTGGAGACCATCCACAAAATCTGACTACAGCAACTAGAAGCAGCTATGTCGGTGTTTTAGAACCGAACTTACGTGAAGATTGTTTGATTCGGGGGGTCTCCTAGAATGGAATCACGCAGAGAGATTGACACGGGGATTTTTATACAGGTTCAGGCCTTCTCCGAAGAGAATAACAACCCTACTCCTGTGTGTGTATGGTATTGAGTGTATTCTGAACAATCAGGGGAAAAACTAAGACTATTATAGATAGTGCTTGTATTCCTGATGGCCCGATTGATCCGCCTTCCTTTCTCTGATTGTCGCCTTTTTATAGTACGTGAAGGAGCGGCAGTTACTCCAAGTGAAGCGGCGCCTCATCACATCCCGTAACGGGCGCACGTTGGTAATAATCACCGGTGTATTAACTCCTCCACGTCGCTCCATGACTATATACCGAGATAATGGAGTATTACGTGCCATTACTTGCAGAGTAATGTAAGTATGATGGTGTTTGAATCCCTTAATCAATAAGGCCCGCTTGCGTAGGTTTAATTGATCATAAGGTGGTCGAGTGACCTAGTCGTAGAAGAACCTCGACTATGAGGTAGTCATAGCAAGACTTACGACTATGGGATAGTCGTAGCATAACTTACCACTATGGGGGTGGTGGTAGAAGAACTTACGACCACCCATTGAAACTCTTCCTCATAACATTAAGGGGTATACTCGGGGTCCACATGACGTTATATTTACCTATAATAAGAATTATTGATAAAAGATAAAATGAGGATTATTATATCCTCGTCATCTAGCCCCCCAGCTTCAAGTGAAAGCAACTTACTTGGAAAAGGAGTTATAGATGGTCTTACGACCACAAGAGGGTCGTAGAAAGATAATCGAAGGAAAAACTCTTCGATATTATTGTATGTTACTTTAACCAGAAATATGCTTGGTCAAGAAGATTACTTACGACTATCAAGTAGTCGTAAAAGCATTCCTACGATCACGAGGTGGTCGTAGTATAGTGATCGGAAGAAATAACTTTTCGATTATCGTTTCCTTTGGTTGAAAAAATCTAACCAAGGAAGTAATTTCGCTTGAGGTGTAAAAGCAAACCTGATTTTCTCGAACGGACACACTGGGGAATCTCAAACGAGGCACGTTAGCCTGTCTGTTGAAGCGGTTCCCGAGACGGTGGCGACCCTTGGAATGTCACGCCTCCGGCTTAAGATACGCGGTTATAAATGTCTATCGGGGGTAAAACCCAAGATCTTACTTTTCCCCAAATCCTTCTACTGTTCATCAAGTTCTTGTCTTCTCCGCCACCAACTCAATCGAAAATCTCCTCTTTCTGTGAAAAATGGCCGGGAGAGTCTTCGAATGGGCCGAGTCAGAGATGGATACGGTGAAGATGGAAGCCCTGGTCAAAGCTGGGAAGATTCCTGAGAGCATTCTTGTGGAGTGGTTCCCGGCGCACAAGCAGCAGTGGCCGTCGGGGGAGGATGAACAAATCCCCGTCTTCCAGGCGTATTGTGAGTGTGGTCTTCGATTACCTGCTCACCCCTTTCTCACACTCATACTCGAGCATTTTGGAGTGGAATTGGTGAACCTTGGTCCTAATTCCATCACAATGCTGAGCGTATTTGTGTATCTGTGTGGCGTGCACAGGAATTCAGTGAGATCTTAAGCTTTTTCGATATTTCTACTGGAATGGCTCGACTAACTGGGATAGTTTGGAAGTTGTGGTCTGCAAGCTCCATGACGGAAGTCGAAGGAGTATATTCAGATGTTCACTCGGTCCTTATGGCGTTGTGGAGGAAGAGGTGGTTTCTTTGGAAAGTCACCTCCGAAAGCAGATCTTACCTTGAAGGAAGGTCATTAAAAGAAAGCTTCTGGGATTCGACTCCCGGGATATCGGTCAATTGCCCCTATATTCAAGCCATCAAAGATTTGAAAGCGAGAGGGTTATTTGGATGGCATGTGGTGAAGGATTTCATCACACGTCGAATTAGTCCTTTGAAGAAGCGAGTGCCTCCTATATGGAGGTACACGGGCCAAAAGACAGACCGGGGACTACGAGGGAGGTAAGTAGTTTTTCGACTTAACTCTCGGTTTGGTCTTCTTCAAAATTGTCTAATTTAATATCTTTATCTGTTTTATCTGAGATCTTTCTGAGCATGAGATTGATGTTCGAGTCAAACTTGTTTGTGTTAAGCCCCCGCCACCTAGTGTGGCGGTTCCTCAAATTCTTGCGGTTTTATCCGCAGAAGAAAAGGTTGAGCGCCTAAAGGTAATCAAAAGTTGATTTCATCCTTAGGACTTCATAGTCATAGAAAGAACTTACGACTAGGTAGTGATCGTAGAAAATCTTACGATCAGGGATATGTCGTAGAAAAGTTCTGACTAGGTCTGGTCGTAGAAAAACTTACGACTAGCAATTGATTCTTCTTTCTTTTTACGTAAAGTAGGCATGGAAAATCGCCGGACGCACGGCGAAGAAGTCGAACTGGTAACCATTAGGCTGAGGGTGAACAAGGGATCATCTCCTCCGAGCGAAAAGGCGTCGACTTACAAGAGTCGCCGACAAGGGAGGATCAAGCTCAAGTTCCTTTATTTCGACGAGGTCCTCATCAAAATCTGCAGCACACACGCTCGCAACAATAGCTGAGGTCGAAACAGCTGAAATTGAGGAGGATGTAGAACCTCTTGTGCGCAAGGCCCGTAAGGGCAAGGGCACGTCTTCAGCGGAAGCCGAGACTGGAGCGGCTACAGCTAAGGAGACCGAGGAGGTCGAAGAACCTCCTAGGCATAAAGTCCACAAGGCCAAGGTACCTTTTTATTATGACAAGAAAGCTTTCACAGTTTCTGCCACTTCTAGATTTGTCAAGCAACTAGAAAAGGAGAACTGGAAGGAGTTTATGTCTTTTGTGAAGGACAACGTTGATCCAACCGAGCCTACCGTTGAGGGTAGCGCTGCTCTTGGAGTGATCAAGACCGATCTCGGCCCTCCGAAAAGTTAGGAGACCAGAGAGATGGTCCCTGTTCAAGACTCACGTCCAGACGTGGTCATGACTAAACCTATTCCCCAACTTGAACTACGACGGGGCGTGGTCGTGAAAAGAAGTCAAAGAATTCTTCCATCGGAAGATGGCTCCAAAGTTTCGATTAAGTCCGGACGCAGAGGTATGTGAAACAAGCTAAAGTGTAAAACGGCATTTACCTTTTGCTTTCCACAATTTGACTTGCTATCCTTTTGTTTGTTTTAGCTCGACTCCTTGACCCAGTAGTGGTTTCTGTCGAAAGCCCATTGCAGCCTCTCCAACGATTGAGAGATGATGGCAGAGATGGTCGAAGGATCATCCACATCTCGGGTTGTGGAAGAAGTCATGGCCCCTGAAGCGGTTGTCACGACCACTGAAGTTGTAGCTATGGCCACTGAGGCAGCGGCCATAGTTACCGAGGTGGCGTCTACAAACACTGAGGTAGCTTCCATGACCACTGAGGTTGCAGCTACTACTACTGAGGTAGCGGCTACAACCATCGAGGTAGCGGCTACAACAACCGAGATAGCCACCATGACCACTGATGTGGTCGTGGGACCAGCAGAGGCAGTCGTAGAAGCTTCTGCCCAAGGTGGTGATGTGCCAGACCACCGTGCGGGGAAGGAAATCGTTGCAAACCTCCTTCCTAGTACCCAAAGAGAATTTACAATTTCAGAATCGGAAGATGAGGAATACTTCAACCATTACGATTTCTTTGGCCTGCTTCCATAGTGGGGTCTTACGCCTTTAGATCGCCACCAGGTCCCCACCCCAAAGACATTCCCAATAGAGGGAACACTTTTGATAATGAGCGCCTTGAGAAGGTTTGGTGGGACCAAGTTGAGAGAGTGGACGAGCTGAAGCACCCAGAGCTGGTTTACTCGATATTTGCTCGATCAACCATGAGTGTAAGTATTTGATGATACTTATGCATATAGGTATAATCTTCTCTTTTTTCTCACTGTCTTTTCTTTTGAAGAAACCCATAGAACAAATTGCCGTTGTCGGTGAGTATCATCGACAACTTCTAGAGCTGCGACAGGAAAAAGAGGAACTCTGCAAACAGGTAGAGAGGTGGTAAGTTACTATTTTTCATAGTCGTTTTCGACTTGACTACTTATATAATGCTTACAGGGTTTGTCGTGGAAAAACTCATGACTATATGCTAGTTGTAAAAGACTTACGACCGGATGTTTAGTCGTAGAAGAACTTATGACTAGATCCATAGTCGTAGAAGAACTTACAACTAGATCAATGGTTGTAGGAAAGCTTACAACCGATTTAATAATGTTCATGTCCACTTTTAACCTTTACAGGTTAAACAGCGATGAAAAGACTCTGGCCGACTCGCTCGATTATCAAAAAGAGGAGTCGAGAGTTCTGAGGAGAAAGTAGAATTTCTCTGAGGAAGCTTAAAAAGCTAACTCGCAACCGAAAGGGTGCGAGGAAAGGATAAACGATTAGTCTTGAACTTAAGGCGCTTATGTTTTTGATCTTTGCCTGACTGTTACTTCTTTTAGGAAAAGAAGATGATATGAGAAAGCTCCAGAATGAAGTCCAAAATAAAACTTTGGTCATTCACGAGATTTCTCGTATCTCCAGAGAGAAAGATGAAGAAATTACAAGACTAAAATCCCGAAGATCAAGTAAGCAATTCTTTACCTGCAATCTTTTATGAGCTCTTTCCATATTCTCACTCTCATTTCTTTTCTAGAAATGGAACTCGAACTGGGAAGGCTCGAAACTGAGCTCAGGGACAAAACCATGATTTACATTGAGACTGTAATTATTTTTGTTTTCTTTTCCTCTAGAAGTTTATTTTTGCTTGACCGGTCTTATTCTTTTCAGAGCAAGCGGTCGAAAACAAACAACTCCGCGAGGCTTCGACTCGTACCCAACAGGAGATGGAGACAATGAAGATTAATCTTCAAAGCAGTGTCACGCTCCTGAACAACGTACTTAGTGAGCTACATACTGAGGGAAAAGCTCCTCAAGATGATACGATGGCTGCTCACGTAAGTACAATTGGGGAACAAGTCAGGGCTTTACAAGAACTGGTGACCACTCTGAAGACCAACCAAACTGAATCGATAAAGGAGGCGGTCGAAGTTGCAGTAAGTTATGCATTGGCAAAACTTAAAGCTCATGACCCCAGCCTTAATGTTCAACCAATCGGAGCCGACTTCGACTGCCCTGAAGCAGAAGCAAGTCGTCTGATTGAAGAAATGCAATCGATTATGGAAGGTTTTGAGGAAATGCAAGCTGGGCTCTCCCTCTTGAGTAGTTTGTAACAAACACGAAAAACAATCTTTTGTTGATGTATTATATAATCCATCTTGTTTCCTGCAAATCATCTTGTCGAGTAGTTAGTAACTCAAAAGATAATTAACGAAAAGAAAGATAAAAATTTGAAGTCAAATTAATAGCTTTATCCTAGCCCCCGACTATTTGCTTAGTTTGTTTTGACAAACTAAATAAATAGTGTTAAAAAGGGTTTATAAAAACAGAAAGGTTTGTTTAACTTGTAGTTTTTGATCACGACTGTCATGCACTGGTCGAAAAAGTGGAAACGAATCGACACTAGGAAGTTCCTTCTAGTGGGCAAGACCACGTGCAGAGAGGAAAGTCTTCGACTAGGTGATGTGACCATCTTCGACTAGATTTTTTAAATCGAGAACAGCAACTTGAGTTAAACAAACATCCAGAGAACTCTAAAAAATTTGTTCGCCCCTTCTTTGGAGGACTCGATAAGTCTGTCCTGATATCAAGAGTAGGAAACTGAACGATGCTAGGAAGTTCCTTCTAGTGGGCAGGACCATGTGCAGAGAGGAAAGACTTTGACTAGATGTGTTTCTTCCTCCGACTTAGTTGAGACGAATCGAATACACCAAAGGCAGCTGAACAAATCTAGTGGGCAGGACCACATGCAAAGAGGAGAGGCTTCGACTAGGTGATGTTATCTGCCTTTCGACCAGTGTAAAGAAAATTGGGTGTTTGAAACATAGTCGAAAAATTATGAAAGTGCTACTCAAAAGTAAGACAATAGAGATAGAGAAAACCTGAGTCTTTATTGGCCGAATGATTGGTTACACATAGAACTTGTGTAACTGGTCAATGTTCCAAGAATTCGAGAGAACCTGGCCGTCTTCCATTGCCAATCGTACCGACCCTGGACGAGTAACTTCGACCACTATGTAAGGACCTTCCCACTTGGGGGAAAGTTTTTTCCGATTAGACTTAGATTGGCAGAGCCTCAATACCAAGTCACCTACAGCGAGGCTGTGAGGTTGGACCCTACGATCGTAGTATCTTCGCAGGGCTTGTTGATAGACTACTGAACGAATTAGGGCCTGGTTTCTCCTTTCTTCAAGTTGATTAATATCATCTACTCGAAGTTGTTCTTGGTTGGAGTCTTTGAAAGTTTCGACTCGTGTTGACCTTATCTTTAGTTCCGGAGGAAGCATGGCTTCAGCTCCAAAAACCAGAAAAAATGGTGTTTACTCAGAGCTTACGGTCGGTAGTCATCTGAACGCCCATAATCTGAGGGTAACTCTTGTACCCAAGCCCCCGGGCGTTTGATGAGCTGGTCGAAGACTCGAGTCTTAATTCCTCTCACTATTTGGCCGTTTGCACGTTCGACTGCCCCATTACTCTGGGGATGGGCCACAGAAGCATAACACAACTTGGTACCCAACTCGTCACAAAATTCCTGAAATTTTGCGCTCGAAAATTGCTTACCATTATCTGTAATTATTCGACTCGGTACTCCAAATCGAGTAATTACGCATCTCATCATAAACCGTTTTGCCGCTTCCGTTGTTATCGATCCACAGAGTTGGCTTCAATCCATTTTGTGAATGTATCAATAGCCACAAAAAGGAACTCGAAACCTCCTGGAGCTTTGGGGAACGGTCCTAGGATATCAAGACCCCAGGTTGCAAAGGGCCAAGATAGAGGTATTGTTTGTAATGCCTGAGCTGGTTGGTGTATTTGCCTGTTATGAAACTGGCATTGAACACACTTTTTAACCAACTCTTTAGCATCATAAAGGGCTGTTGCCCAGTAAAAACCTTGTCGAAAGGCCTTGCCGACCAGCGTTCTGTAGGAAGCATGATTTCCACAGATGCCACCATGTATGTCGTGAAGGAGTGTTAATCCTTCGCTCTGCGGAATGCATCGCATGAGCACCCCTTGAGTACCTCGTTTATAGAGGACTCCTTCAACCAAAGTATACATTTTGGTTTTTCGGGATAAGCGATCTGCCTCGAGATCGTCTTCGGGTACAGAACCCTTCTGAAGATAATCATAGATGGGCGCCATCCATGTATCCTCGTACTCTAGAGAATTTGTCTCAATAGGAGGTGTCTCGGTTCGTCGACGTGAGAAGGCTTCGAGTTGTTCAAGAAGAGTCCTTTTGGTACTTGGATCGGGAAGAAGCTATTGAGCAAGCCGGTGATGCGAGAAATTATCCTTTCGAGGATGAATTGTGCCTCGAAACCTAAAAAATGCTTTTCTAGTTTACACACTTCCGATAAGTACCGAGACATTGTCGGGTTAAACCTTGGTACTATTTTCCGACTTGATTCACGACTAGTTGAGAGTCTCCTCTCACGAGTAGTCGGCGAATCGAGCGCTTTCATTGCTCGTATACCGACTAGCAAACCTTCAGATACGCCACATTATTAGTAGCCCGAAAGTTTAATTGTATGGCATACTTTAAGGTCTCTCCGGTAGGAGATACCAGACCACCCGACCCCGAGCCACTTAAAGTAAGCGACCGTCAAAGTACATAGATCCTTTGGTCGTGGGAATCGTACTAGGGATCTGAGCGAGGTTCAGATTTGTCCATTCGGCGACAAAATCCGCCAAGATCTGGGATTTAACGGCCGTTTGGGACACGAAATGGATGTCGAACTCCCCAAGTTCGAATGACCATTTTGCCATATGCCCCATTGTTTCCCTAATACGGAGGATCGCTCCCAAGGGAAACTCGGGCGACCTGACTAGTTTGTGCTTTGAAATAATGCCGTGATTTCCTCGAAGACATGAGGAGGGCATATGGAAGCTTTTGGACTGAGGTAGCGCTCCTTAGGTCGTGCAAAACTTCACTTACGTAGTAAACGGTCGTTGTACATTTTCACGTTCTACGACCCGATCTTTGCGCTTCTTGCTGTGGCGTGGCGGCTAGGTAAACTAAGGCGTTTCTTACGGCCTCGGAGACCGAATAGGAGCACTAAGTAAGGTACCTCTTGACATCCTCAAAGGCGGCGTTTGCCTCTTTGACCACTCAAAACCTTCTGTTTCCTTAGAAGTTTAAAGAAAGGTAGTCCCTTTTCTCCCAATCGTGCGATGAAACGACTTAAAGCCGCCATGCACCCAGTGAGTTTCTGGACTTCTTTCCGTGTAGTTGGAGGGCGCATTTGTAAAATGGCTTTTATCTTTTCGGGATTTGCTTCGATTCCTCGTATAGATACTAGGAATCCAAGCAATTTCCCTGAAGAGATTCCAAATACACACTTCTCAGGATTAAGTTTTAAGCGATGTTTTCTGAGATTGTCGAATGTTTCTTGCAGGTCAGTAATATGATTAAGTCTCTTGATGCTTTTAACAACTAGATCATCAACATAGGCCTCTAGATTTCGGCCTAATTGAGATGAAAAAGTTGCTTGCATCAAGCGTTGAAAAAAGCGCGGCATTTTTAGACCAAATGGCATTTTGACATAGCAAAATATACCAAATGGTGTAATAAATGCGGTCTTTTCTTCATCGTCTAGACACATATTGATCTGGTGGTATCCAGAATATGCATCTAAAAAACTTAACATTTCACAACTGCGCATAGAGTCAACCAAGCGATCGTCTGAGGTAAAGGAAAATCGTCTTTTGGACAAGCTTTATTAAGATCGATAAAGTCTCACGCACATCGCCATTTGCCGTTTGACTTTCTAACCATTACGAGGTTAGCCAACCATTACAGGTGGTTGACCTCTCTTATAAAGCCCGCTTTAAGTAGCTTATCAATTCGATTTAATAGCATCTCGTCGATCGAGGGCAAATCTCCGCAATTTTTGTTTTACTGGTACTTTGTCACGTAAAAGCTACTTTGTGCTCGATCACCTCCTAGGGACTCGGGCATATCGGATGCTTGCCGCGAATACATCTGCGTTAGCTCGGAGGAAGGTGATGAGGCGTCTTCCTATTTGGGGTCGGAAGTATCCGTCTGAGCGATCTTGAGGGCTCCCTGCGTCGAGAGGAACCTCTTTGACTTTGTCGTTCGACTTTGGTGCAGCTTTAGGCCCGACTTGCTAGTCGGTGACTTTCTTCTCGAGTTGGTATTTGTCCAACCATCTCGAGGATCGCGATCGCGGTATCGCCATCTTCTTGTCACAATGTATTGTGATTACTCCTTTGGGACTGGCATCATAATACATTGATATCCATAATGAGTAGCCATTAGGAATTTTGCCAAAGTTGGTCGTCCGAGTATGGCGTTATATCTTGATATCAAAATCGACCACATCAAAGGAGATTTTCTACGTCACGAAATTACTTGGTGAACCAAATGTTAAAGGAAGAAACTTGACCAATTGGTTTGGCGAAGATCCCGATACGATCCATGGAAAGAGTATCGTCTCGGTCTTACTTTGGTCTGGGTACTTGCATGTCATCGAGCACTTGTAAATAAAATATTTAACGAGCTACCACCATCAACCAAAACTCGATTGACCCGACAATTGTTGATGGTGGGTTCGATACGATTGGGTATCGACACGTCGAGTCGAAGAATCGGGCGATCACCCTTCTCGAAAGAGATGGTGACTTCCGACCACTTCGATAATTTATTGACGAGAGGAGGATCTATGGAGTTTACCTCACGTTCGTGACCTTAAAACATCGCTTTGATTCATATGCCAATGATCCCCGTAAATGTGTTCGACGGTGTGTTACGGATCTGGGCAGCATCTCCTCTTCGTCATCGAAGATTTATGACCACTCGTTTGACCTACTGCTCGAGAGTGGGAAGTGGTCCTTCTCGTTGTAGTAGTCTTCAAGCTTTCGTTGGAAGACGGCGATTCTGAAGGTCATGCCCTTTCTTTTTATGGAAAGGACACCACCTAGGCTTATCATTTTTCCGATTAGGGCACTTACCTTTGCCTCTGTCGGAGTGCGGCTTGGATGTGCGTGGCTCTTTATCATTCACCGCCAATACCTCCTTGGAACCGCTGGCTTGGAGTTTTTGACCCTTCGCCTTGTTCTTGGACTTTTTTGCTTTTTTATCCTTCTTCTTACCAATATCGCCTGGCTCTTGAGAGGTATTGTCTTCTCGATCTATTGTATTGTTCCACTCGACCGCCTTAGAAGCGATGGCGTGTCGATCGACCATCTCGAAGAGTTAAAAAGCAGTAGGTGGGTTTAAAGCAATGTCTTCGTTATTCTTCTACTACGGACTCCTGGCAGAATGCCCCGATGGAGATGAATCGAAACTTGGAATTGAGTTACTGAACGACTAAAGCGCTTGATGAATTGGCGCAAGGTCTCGTTGTCGATTCTGTCTCATCGGTGCAAGTCATCCTCCTTTCGAGGCGATTGTAAGTGCCTTGAAATTTGCCAAGAGAAGGTCGCAGAGGTGTTGCTAAAGTAAATCGACTCGAGTGGTTGGTTCAGTAACCACGATCGAGCGGATCCTTCGAGCACAGTTGGAAGGTAATTTGCCATTACACGCTCTCCTCCTCCTGCTGCTCGGACAGCCGTTGTGTAGATTTGAAGGAATTCGATGGGATTTTGGGAACCATCAAACTTCTCCATGTTCACTGGTCGAAATCGAGGTGGCCAGCGAACAGCTCGGAGATCTGGCGAGAATGCCCGACATCCAGTAATGACTTCTTGGCGCCTCCTTTGCAGGAAAGAAGGGTTAATATCATCAGGTGGTCGTACTCGACGATGCCCGGTAACATGTTGACCCGACCTATGATAGGTCTCGGTCCTTCGAGGGGAATACTCCTCGTAGTTCATCTGTTGCTGCAGATTCCCATGTCGGAGTGGTGAGCGATCACCTCTCCGAAGAACTTGTTGATCATCAGTCATTTGAAAGATATTTCTCCGAGTAGGAGATCGACGCGACTTACTGTTGCGTCGATTCCTTCGCGGTGATATGTTCGATCGACTGGTAGCTGAAGAAGTCGTATAACTATGACTTCCTGAATGATGTCGGCGAGGTGCTTCCAGTCTTGCCATCGTATTCCGAAGCCTTTGTGCAATGTCTTCAACGAAGAGGTCGTAGCCTGGCGCTCGGGCTAGCTCTTGAGTTGGATTCTCGAGCAAGTCATTGATGTGCTGGAGCTCTCGAGCCTCCTCTGATTGATATTGAATGCGCCCAGGCAAATTCTTCTGAGCTTCAATCTTCTTCCTTCGAATTGCCTCAAGATTTTCCATGTCAGACTCTTGAGATTGCCTCAATAAAGTGTGAGAATGTCGAGGATTTCCCTGGCGTTCTTGAAGACGTTGGTCGTGTCCGCCAGTGGTGGTATCCTGGCCATTGCCACGAGGGGTCGCAGTGTGTGATTTTCTGGGAGAGTCTCCATCTCGGTCTCTAGGAGAGTGACCTTGATCCGAGGGAAGGACGAAGACCTCCCGTTGATGATTCTCACTTGCGCTCGAGGCCTCCCCGCTTGAGGAGTCGTCGAGAGACACCATCTGGCGACTTGGAGTAATCCCCTCCATGTAGGGGAAGTCCGGGTTATAACCATCTCCGTCGGCAGGTATGACCTGCGGAGAGATGGTCGAATTTGCAGAAAAAGCATGCTTGATCCCGCTGTCTCTGATATCATCCGGAGAGAAATGATTACGAGATCTTTGGTGAAGTCCGAAATTGTGGCTTCGAGCTTGCCTCACCGTCGGACCGTCTTAGGGGACTCGGACACCGAGGAAAAACTCGTTGTGTTGTGAGTCCACAGGTGTGGTCTGGTCAAATTGACCCTTGTCCTTTGAGAGGGTAGATTCTCTCTCGGACGTCTTGTTGTGGGGATAAGGATCCTCCGCAACTCCATCGGCAACATTGTCTCCTAGATCTGTGGGAAGATCACGGAGGCGAGTACCATCGGATGAGTCATCACTTGGCTCATAATCGAAACCGCATCCATGTCGGCGTCGCATAATCTGCCAAGTCGAACCGGTTCTCCTCGTTCCATTGTCCGCCATGAGTGCATGAGATTTGGAAAGCAGAGAGAATGTTGACAAGAGATTACGGAAGATCCCCACGGTGGCGCCAAGCGCCGGTGTTTTAGAACCGAACTTACGTAAAGATTGTTTGATTCGGGGTCTCCTAGAATGGAATCACGCAGAGATTGACACGGGGATTTTTATACAGGTTCAGGCCTTCTCCGAAGAGAATAACAACCCTACTCCTATGTATGTATGGTATTGAGTGTATTCTGAATAATTAGGGGAAAAACTAAGACTATTACAGATAGTGCTTGTATTCCTGATGGCCCGATTGATCCGCCTTCCTTTCTCTGATTGTCGCCTTTTTATAGTACGTGAAGGAGTGGTAGTTACTCCAGGTGAAGCGGTGCCTCATCACATCCGTGAACAGGCGACGTTAGTAATAATCACCGGTGTATTAACTCCTCCACGTCGCTCAATGACTATATACCGAGATAATGGAGTATTACGTGCCATTACTTAGCAGAATAACGGCATATGATATTTGTTTGAATCCTTAATCAATAAGGCCCGCTTATGCAGTAGGTTTAATTGATCATAAGGTGGTCGAGTAGTGACCTAGTCGTAGAAGAACCTACGACTATGAGGTAGTCGTAGCAAGACTTACGACTATGGGATAGTCGTAGCATAACTTACGACTATGGGGGTGGTCGTAGAAGAACTTACGACCACCCATTAGGCTCTTCCCTCATAACATTAAGAGGTATACTCAGGGTCCACATGACGTCATATTTACCTATAATAAAAATTATAGATAAAAGATAAAATGAGGATTATTATATCCTCGTCAAGCTACATATTCAGCTTCAGCAGTGGATTGTGCAACAGAAGACTACTTCCTAGAAGACCAAGAGACAAGAGAAGTGCCTAAGAAATGACATGTGCCAGATGTGCTCTTCCTATCTAGCATACAGCCCGCAAAATCAGAATCTGAAAACTCCCGAATGGACAGCAAAGAAGAACAAGAATACCAAATGCCATACTGAAGGGTAGAGTGTAAATACCTAAAAATGCGCTTAACAGCTTGGCGATGTGAAGTCCTCGGTGACGCCTGAAACCTCGCATGAGAGGCGCATGCATGAAGTGGATGTCTGGTCTTGAGGCCGTCAGGTACAGAAGGGAGCTGATCATGCTGCGGTACTCGTGTTGATCCACGACTTCTCCTTCCTCATCTGGATCCAAAGCAATCGATGTCGCCATGGGAGTGGCGATCGGCTTGCAATCACCCATCTCAAAACGCTTAAGCAAATCCTTGGTGTACTTCGTTTGATGGATGAAGATCCCTTCCTTACACTTCTTGATTTGTAGCCCCAGAAAGTAATTGAGCTCGCCCATCATGCTCATCTCAAATTCCCTGGACATGGTCTCAGAAAAACTGGAAACAAGAGCATGAGAGGAACCACCAAAGATAATATCATCTACATAAATCTGAACAAGCAGGAAGTCATTGCCATGCCTAAGAATGAAAAGAGTCTTATCTACCTTTCTCATTTCAAAATCATTCTTAAGCAAGAAGGTCTTAAGTCTATCATACCAGGCTCTAGGGGCTTGCTTAAGACCATACAAGGCTTTGGATAGCTTAAAAACACGATCAGGGTGCTTGGGATTCTCAAAGCCAGGGAGTTGCCTAACATACACTTCCTCCTCTATAAAACCATTCAGAAAGGCACTCTTAACATCCATTTGATGCAACCTAAAACCTTTAGATGCAGCAAATGTAAGCAAAATGTGAATGGCTTCTAATCTAGCAACAGGAGCGAAGGTCTCATCAAAATCTAACCCCTCAACCTGGCTAAAGCCCTGAGCTACCAACCTAGCCTTGTTTCTAACCACAGAACCATCCTTATTTTGTTTATTTTTAAACACCCAACGGGTGCCAATTACATTATGACCACTAGGAGGATCTACAAGGTTCCAAACTTTATTTCTTTCAAAATTCTCTAACTCCTCATGCATGGCATTGACCCAACTAGCATCAGATAAAGCATGTGATATATCTTTGGGTTCAAAAGAAGCTACAAATGCAGAGTGAGAGAAAAGACTCGGATCATAATACCTGGAGCGAGTGACTCGCTCATGGAGATTACCAATCATCTGATCCGGAGGGTGTTGCTTCTGAATGTGCAAAGGAGCGCCTAGGGGAGATAGTATCTCCTCAACCTCCATGATCTTCTGGCGATGAAGAAGATCGATGAGGAGCCTCAATTGGAGGTGAAGCAGTCGTGGCAAGTTCTGGAGCTGAAGTAGAAGCATTAGCATCAGGTGAAGGAGCATCATCAATTTCATCCTCATCTTCCTCAACAAATATGCTCTCTGTCACTTGTAAGTCACCTGAAACATCGGATCTAGCTCCAGGGCTAGTCTCATCAAAAGTGACATTGCATGTCTCCTGGACAATGTTAGTTTCAACATTAAAACCCTAAAACCCTCGAATGAGTAGAATAACCCGAAATAAACCATCACAAGTCCTTGATTCAAATTTATCTAGGTTCCTGTCTTGAGAATAAAACACTTGATCCAAAGACTCGAAAGTGAGAGCGAGAGGGTTTTCGCCAAAACGAAGCTCATATGAAGTCTTGCCCAAAGACGGTCTCAAAAAGACACGGTTGAAATATGGCAAGCTGTAGCAATAGCTTCGGCCCAAAACCTCCTCGGTGTGCTATATTCATCCAGCATTGTTCTAGCCATCTCGACTAGAGTCCTGTTCTTCCTTTCCACAACGCCATTTTGTTAAGGGATGTGTGGAGAAGAGAACTGATGCTCAATCCAAGGCCTTCGGCACAAAAGAGGCAAAAGAAGCATTCTTGAACTCCGTGCCATTGTCACTGCAGATCGCTCTCAAGGCACTAGGAAGTTCAGAAGCCAAATGAAGAACAAGGTCATGATAATGATCAAAAGCCTCATCCTTCGAAGCAAGAAAGAATACCCAAGAATATCTCGAAAAATCATCGACTATGACAAGAATGTACCAATTGCCACCGACTGACCGAACCCTAGCAGGACCAACAGTATCCATATGAAGTAATTGTCCCGGTCCGTCAATCATAACCATAGTCAATGACGGGTGTGAAGCGGCAACTTGCTTGCCATGCCTCTGAGGCACACATCTGACATCCTTGATGACTTTGAGTTTAGGCAAACCTCTCATGAGATCAAGGCCGCTAACTCGTGTCAGATGATCAAAACCAATGTGCCCCAAACGTCGGTGCCAAAGCCAGATATCAGAAGAAGAAGCAATTAAGCACTTAAGGGATCCAGCAAGAGATTCAGAAAAATCAGCTCCAAAAATTCTACCAACTCTAGAAATCCCAAAAACGAGCTCACCAAAAGAATCAAGCACACGACAGGCATTCTTCTTAAAACGAGTCTCATAGCCATCATCGAGTAGCTGTGAGACAGAAAGGAGATTGTACCTTAGCTTAGACACAAGCGCAACGTCCTTGAGATTGAACTTGTCGTTCACCCTGATCACTCCAGTTCCTTCAATGCGTCCTTGTGTATCATCTCCAAAGGTGATGAAGTCATCACCGGTTGACCGCGTGAAGGAGGTGAACCATCTTGAGTCTCCGGTCATGTGGCGTGAACACCCGGAGTCAACGAACCATGTGTTCTTCCCCCTTCTGCGGCAATCCTGAAAATCAAGGAGCAAAAGAACGATGTGTCTCAATACTGGGGTTAGTTAAAAGCGACTTGGGAACCCAGTACTGAGACACTCGTCTGCGAGTAGTATGCAAAGCAGATGTGCTATCCTTGACTTTATTAGCAGTTCTATTATGAGCAATGGTAACAAGAACATGAGATGCATCCTATCTAGGAACATGGTGATGAGCATGTGCAACAGATCCTAGACTGGGTTTCTTCTTTTGTACGTGACCATGTCTCATAAAAACTCTAGGTTGATTAGATGACATTCTAGCAATATTTTTCTTAGCGTTCTTCAACCTCATGTGAGAACTCAACCAAATGTCCACTCTTCTTGCAATAGGTGCAATGGTATTTTGTACCACTAGGAGAAGCACCTTTTGCCTCAAAAGAAGGTTGGACAAACCCTGCAGATTTAAAGACTGTTTTTGCAAGTTGGGTTTTGAATTCAACTAAGCCTTTTTCCAAGACCTGAATGACATTAGGCTTGGACATGTCTCAAGCGAGTTGTATCCTAAACCTTGCTTCTTAAAAGGAGTTTTAGATTTATCTAGAATCATGTTTAACTGTTTTTCACCATTAGAGAATCTTTCTAAAGTATCCTTGAGATATGCATTCTCTTTTCCAATATTAGCACATGATTCACAAGTCTTGCCCTTAATGGCTCTAGCATGTTTCTCCTTAAGATGAGCAACTTCAAACTTATAGGCGGCACAAGAAGCACAAGGTGTAGACTCAATTGTGTCCTCAAGCTTGGCATATTTAGCTCTAACTGCTTCTAGAATATCCTTAACTTCATGTTCGCGTTCTAAGCAGAAAGAGCAAAAGCTAGATTTCACATTGCCAGAAGCATCCAACTTGCTAGACTCTAAGAATTTTTCACATAGAGCAGATTTAACATCAATTAGCTCAGTTCTAGCATTGTCAAGTTGATGCAAAGCAATATCATGAGCAGATTGTAGTTTAGATAATTCGGAGTGCAAAACATGGCAGGATGAACATTCATCAACATCTAGACTCTTAGCATTCACAAGCTCTAATGTCAAATTCTCGACTTGTGACTCTAGATCCTTGTTCCTAGCCATGGTGAACTCTAAAGCCTTATCTTGACTAAGCAATTGCTCATACATGTTATCGCATCTAGCAGAAAGAACATCATAGGAGAGAGGTACCTCATCGTCGTCATCGGCGTCGACGGAGTTGGCCATGAAGCACATGCCGGTGAAATCCTTGGCCTTCCCCTTCTTGTCTTGAGGAATCTCGTCCTCCTCGCTCCCGGAGTCCACATCGCTCATGGATTGATCTCCAAAAGAGGCAAGGACTCGGTGAGCAGCCTTCATGAGCTTGGCAGTATCATACTTAGGCTTGCCCCCTTTAGGCTTCTTCCAGGCAGGCTTCTCATCCTTGCGGTTGCCCTTACCTTTCAGCTTGGGGCAGTTGGCCCGGATGTGATATAGCTCTCCACACTCATAGCATGTCACAGGGCCACCTCTCTTTCTGTTTTTGACATTGTTATATGCCCGTGTGACTTTCTTGGCTAAAAGAGCTAAATCAGCCTCAGGAAGACTCTCAAACTCTTCTTCTTGAATAGCAGATAAACACGCAAGAGAAAAACCAGAAGAAGACTCAGAAGAACCATCAGGAGTCCCTTTGAGAGGATCAGCCACCAAAGTCATATTATCCTTCTTAGGATTACTGCCTCTCTTGATCTCATGAGTTTTTAGCTTGCTATAAAGCAGCTCCAAAGTGAGATTAGAGAGATCGACATTCTCCTCTATGGCAGTTGCCTTCATCTCCCACTCCTTGGTGTTGATTGCAGCCAAGAGGTGGGTGGCATTCTCAGATTGAGAGTACTCAATGTCAACAGCTCTCATCTGATTGATCACCTTGTTAAAGCGAGTAAAGACGTCATCGATGCTCTCACCAGGACGCATCTCAAATTTGTTGTACTCTCGCTTGTAGACATTCTGACGCACTTGCTTGATCTGAGACGATCCCTCATGGTAAGTTTTGAGGGTGTGCCAAATCTCATGTGCGGTCGCAAGATTGCAAATCCTATTGTACTCTTGCCTACCAAGCCCAGCATATAGAATGTTCTTTGCCTTGTTGTTGTTAGCCAAGAGGGCTGCTGAAGCCGGCGTAGCAACTTCGGGCAAAACGAGCGGGGCTCGAACAACCTCCCATATAGTTTGTCCTTCGCTCTCAAGGAAGACTCGCATGCGATTCTTCCAATAGGCATAGTCGAGCCCATCGAAGACATGCGGCTTGGTCGAGTACTTATCCATCGCCAAGTTCAGTGACCGGTTAAGATCAAGATTGAACTAACCGGGCTCTGATACCACTTGTTGGACCGAAAAAGGTGACTAGAGGGGGGGGGTGAATAGGAGCACGCTCACTTTTTCACAAAAGATGGATTCAACACAAATGTCACTCCAATAGCTATGGAAGCTATGAAGATCAATATACCGATCAAATGAAGACTAGTATTGAATCCAATCCAAACCCCAAAGCAAAACACCCAAAAATAACCAAAAACTCAAATCTCAAAGTGTTGGGCGGTCTGACCTCTAATATTGGCGGGTCAAATATTTTGCCTAGCGGTCTGACCTCTAGAATGGGTGGTCTGACCGCTCCTGACGGTGAACAGGAAAATCAGGAAAATCAGCCCGACAACCGAAACTAAAAATGGCCTAACTTTTGATCCATAAGGCCAAACATCACGAAATTTGAACCACACCTTCCTAAAGATATTAGGAACCTATTCCAATCAAAGATTTCAGAGATCCATACCAAAGTTCCTATCTTTTTCAGTTTGAGCGAAGGTGATTCAAAAACCGAGCCAAATACGAAATATGATCTAGAGACTTGCTCGTGGGTGATTGATGATCAAGATGATCCTAGATGGGTTCCCACATGTCACAACAAGATAGATCACGGCAAGAAACCAACCAAAAACTCACGGATCAAAGAAAGACTCAAAATCATCAAATAGAGAGAAAGAAAGCAAATGAACTCATCTTTGAGAGAACTTTCTTTGGATTGATTTGATATGGTATTGGTTTACAGCCACTCCATCAATGGAGGACAAAGACTCAATACATGAGCACGAAATCAAATCCAACTCTCTAGAACCCTAACCTCCACTAATCCTCTCCCTAAGCAAACTAGGGTTTCAAACACAATGAAAGGGTTGAAGGGGGTGCAACCACCTCCCTCCTCTATTTATAGTGGAGGCTTAGACCTTCTAGGAGAGTAACCCTAATGGGCTCCCGTTAAGGCCCAAAACAAACGGGTCACACACGCACGCATTTTAAAGCGCCGTCTTCGTCTCTTGACCTAATCCACTTCACCTTGCGCCATCTTGCACCGTGATTTGGCAAAAGGTCACCAAGGCGGTATTTGGTAAAATTACCAAAATACCCCTTCTCGATCTTTTTGCAAAGACCGAGTCCCATCTTCGTGAAGCACCTCCCATGCTTCGCCACGTGTAGGTTGATGCAGCGGCTCTCATCATGTCGGCAAGTCTCTCCCATCCGGCTACCACCGAAACCACCATGGCACTTGCACCGACCCCCGCGCCGCTTGATCTAACCCGTCGCAACGAACTGCCCGTTCGATCACCTTTGTCCCTTTTGCGCAATGCTTGACTCCATTGACCTCACCCGACATCTCCGATCGTTCTGGACCTCAGCTCTCCAAACTTAGTCCTGATCATCCTCGCCGTTGACCGTCATTAACCTCCAAGCATCCTGCACATCAATAGACAAAGAAATCGAATCCGGGAACAAGTTCTTCACAACTTGACCCACGTTAGTCAAAACATGCATCATGCAACACATATGCCATGAAACCCATGAACTTGACCTAACTTCCAAACATTGCCGCCACGAAGGACGACGAATCGATTCTAACCGGTCGACCGCCACCTTGGCGGTCGAGCGCTCCTCCGGTCAGATCGCCAGCCAAAGGCCGGTTTGACCGCCAGTCCATGACTTAACCAAAAATCCATCCTGGAAAACCAAAACCTACTGGAATTTTCAAACCAATAGAACTTTTGCCTGGAAGCTCCAAAAATTATGAGACTAAGTGCAGAAGAACCCTCTCACTTGCCTACACCTTCTATTTTTGGCCCACTCAAAAGCCAAAGACATTGCAATGGCGGTCGACCGCTCGGGTAAAGCCGATCGGACCGCTCAGCGGCGGTCGACCGCCACCTGGCGGTCGACCGCCGATGTTCATTCGAAAAAACCACGAGCATGGCCGATCAGACCGCCACAATGGCCGGTCAGACCGCCAGAGGCCTGACAGACCTGGAGCTTTATCGAAAACACGTGATTCGACAAACCATCAACGACATTGCCAATTGTAACATCATCCTAAGATCTCAGGCATATCCCCATGATATCCACAGTTCTGGTAACCGGCCGATTTTCGGCGGAAAATTGGATGTATCGGTCTAACCGGACCCCTGGTAAGAGTCCGACCCGGCAAAAAAAAACGGTTTTGAATGAATTCTGCCCAGTATAAAAGATAGTTGTAACCATGTCTAAGCACAAATCATGCAACCTGATGGTAATGTCCATAGCCTAGAAGGAGGTCTTAAGTTTGAACCCTTAAAACCGCACTACAAATTTTCTCCATTTTATTTTATTTTATAAATCAACGGCAATACCTATTGCCATACATTTCTCAAAATGATTTGCATCAAAGGTAATAATAAATTCCTCCCAAAGGGTGATCATGACCGACAATGCATGTCTAAGCAATTCTACCATATTAATTAATTCAACAATAATGTAATCAATATCATAGATTTTCTATACTTGGGTGACAAAGGTTCGAGGATATCAACATCAAATGAAGACATTAGCAAAGTTAGGATTAGCTAACATCCTACGATTTGAACTTATCATTTTATGTAAATAGCAATGCAAATTAATTTTGAAATTTAAAACATGATTTGGAAAACATAGGTGCAATATGATCAAAAGAGACCTGCCTTCGTCGAAGTTAGAGGTTAACACGTCCGGTTGGTCCAAAGTGGCTTCTACGGCATAGGAATCTACACGCGCGAATCGAGACAAAATAAATAACAAAAAAACAAATAAAATATAAAAAATATATAATTAGTGCCATTAGATAGATTATGAATTTAGGAGAAAGAATCAACTGATTCGGAGTTTGTACGGAAGAGAACGAACTCCCGAGAGATTTGCCACAAAGAAAATCCTGAAAATTGGAAAGGAGGGAATATTCTGTTCGGATTTTATAATGCAAACTCACAGAGAGTATGACACATGGGGCCCAAATGTCAATGAGAGAGAGTTGGAAAAAGAGGAAGAAGGAATGGGTATGACATGTGGGACCACATGTCATAGAGATGAAGGAAAGAACAGAGAGCAGAGGGAAAACAGAGTAGGTGCAAGGCGAGCGGCGGCGGTCGGCGTCCTAAAAAATGGAACCCGGCGGGGTTCTCTACCTACATGCAATGACGGTGCGGCCGAAGGAGCATGGGGGCGGCGGTAGCAGCGGCGGCGACGACACGGGTGCGCGGCGGCGCTCTAGGGAAGGCAGCGCGTGCACAAGAAAGGTGACAGTCCGAGGAAGCCGTTGGGTGGGTCGGGGTTGCTGGAGGGCGATTGAGGCGGCGGGCCAATGGTGGCTAGCGGCGAGAATGGAGTGGCGGCGACTGCAGAAGCTCGCTCCGGCAACAGTGCAGCCGAAAGGAATTGAGGGGTGGATGGGAAATCTTCGGGAACACTTGATGATGCAGTCCACTCGACTTGGAACTCACCAGAGATGGAGATCGGGCGATGGAGGAGTTTCGGTCAGTAATGGGGAAGACAATGAAATCCGGCGACGAACTATGAAGAAACTCGAAATTGATTGAGGGCAAACGCTCGTGAGTCTCGGGAACATTACGTGACACGGTTGGAGGGGCAAAGAACTCACCAGAGCGGCAGGAACGACGATGCGAGGTGAGGCCAACGACAGGAAGATGGCGCGGTCCGGCGACGATGTGGTATGGGAGAACACGGGAGTTGGGGCAAAACAAAGAGGAGGTCGAGGCGGATTTGGTGCTCTACTTATAATCACGGGGAGGCAGAGGAAACGGACGCGGGCACAGCGGCATTGATGGCGGCGATGGTTTCAACTCCAGTTTAATGGCAACGCTTGGCGAGGGAAAACAACAAGGATTGAATGCTAGCGGTAGTGGGCATCAATGGCGGCGAGGTGATGACACGGGCGGCGCTAGGACACGGTGTTGGCGCGGCACGGGCGACGCGGCCTGGGCGCAGCACTAGCGTGGCTTGGCTTTGGGCAAAGCAGAGGAAGAAGAAAGGAAGAAAGAAGAAAGTGGGTCGGGAGAAAGAAAGAAGTTGGGTAGGCCCGAAGCAAGAGAAATTGATTGCGGTCCAAAACCAAAAATTGAATAGGATTTCTAATATTTGAATTTCTGGGAGAATTCAAATTTGAATTTGAATTTGAATTTGAATTTCAGTTGAGGTTTGAAGTTGAGGAGAAATGAATTCAAATTGAGAATTTGAATTCAAAATTGGCTGAGAATTGATTTGATTTTGGGATTCAATTTGCGATTTGAAGAAGGAAATTGGTTCGAAATTGAATTGAGAATTGGAATTTGGATTGATTTACAAGAACTCCAATTGAAAATCCAAATCTTTGAATTAATTAATTTAAATTAAAAAAATTACGTGAGACGAAAATTAGGATGTTACCGTCACATTGGAAAGGTGTCATATAAAGGAAGATGGTGCATGTGAGGTTTGCAAAGCTTTCGATGAAACGCTTATGCATGGTTTTGGAATTAAAATCCCTCGGCTTCACCCAGTGACATGGTGCACGGACATTATGTGTGCAGGTTTCTTTGCAGAAGGTGATGACGTGATGTTCCTCTTGTGATTACCATCATGTGGTGTATTTGGTCGTTCATCTCGCAACCGGTGGACTCACGATCAGATTGGCTATAATCCTGTTAAATCTATGGAGTTTTCTAGAGATATGTTAGCAGAATTGGAGCTGCCAAGTAAACCTTCACGAACCAGTATGTGCCGGCAACAAATATTATCTGGGAGACGCCTCCTGAGGCATGGGTTAAAATAAACGTCGATGGATCTTTGAACATTGCTGAAAGGATGTCAGGCTTTGACGAGGTAGCACGCAATTGTATAGGTGCTTCCTCGGGGGCTTTGGGCAAGTCCTACAATGGAATTGTTGAACCCATGGTGACTGAAGCTTTAGGTCTTATGTGGTTAAGCCAAACTGTCTACATAGATGGATCGAAATTTTAATTCAAATTTTCGGTCTATCAAGGTAGATCTACAAACCCTTAGCGTGTTGTGATGGGTTCTGCTGGCGAGGAGGGGCTTTGGCAGGGTTGTTATCGAAACCAACTGCCATGACCTTGTCTATTCGTGGTAACGAGGAAACGTAGGACATGCGTATCTCGTGCAAGCCTACTGGGCCGCCCATACCCAAGGTAGCCTACCAGCAAATGAAAATTGCAATGAGTGCACGACAACAGAGCCCAATGAGTGCGTTCTGTTGTTGCACGTTAATCTTGTGGGATGTTTAAAGTTGGATGACTATTGTCAATTACTACATGAAACAAGGAAACAAATCATATTTAGGCATGTGTCATTAATTAAAAGCATGGCTACTAATAAGGTAAATATTTAGTGATAATAATCTTGCCCAGTATTTTGTACCGTGGAAGGCTATTTTGTTATTTCAACATCGTACTGACATAGTTTGTACAGTCTCGTGAGATATTTTAAGTTCAAACTATAATAAAACATTAAACCATGCCATTAAAGTTTCCAATTAGATATTAAAATTGCAATGTGCCTACTATAAAGAAAACATGTCTAGTTTTTGCACCTTCACTTTAAATGGAGTTTTAAATGTTAAATTGAAATACAAAGTAAAAATTCCTTATTTTCAAATTTGATATTAAAATTGTATGTTTGAAAAATACCAAATACCGCATGCTAAGTAGTCGTAGGAGTGAAATGTACTCCCGATACCGGCCGGTGTACTAATGCTAAAAGGGGATATGTGTATGCCACATTAATTCTTGAGCAAAATTATTGGCTATAGAAGGTGCGATTGGCTATAGAAGGTTAACCTTGTTTTTACCAAAACTAGCCTTGAAAAATCAATGGCTAAGATTCACCATTCCTTTTACCTCTAAGACCTTATTTAAAAAGCCCACAAGGAATAGGCCGGAATTTAGGCAGCCAAACAAACACCAGAGAGTAAGTGCCGCACGATAATAGAGCTCATATCTATCTATCTATCTATCTATCTATCTATCTATCTATCTATCTATATCTATACTAATTGGAGACTCTCTTAGAAGCCCTCACGTTAATCCTAAGAGGTAAAAATGCTAGAAATTCCCACATTAATCGGAGAAACTAGAAATTCTCATATTAATCAGAGAAATCTAACTACCCAATTCTCTAGGAAACGATCCTGGTCATCCAATCTATGTATAAGGGATGTAGCCGTGCGGTTTGTTCCGCGACTTGCGCGTGAGAATATCTGTAGATAGAGTTTAGTAGTTTGAACTCTAGATAGAGATTGAAACCGAATTTGTACTGAGCCCTTGTAGCAGCCTCGTCCGCGTCACGAGCCAGGGCACGTCGGTCTATCGGCATCTCTGGCCGGCCCATGAGCACTGCCAAAAGCTATACGTATGTAGTTGGCTCAAGAGAAAGATGACCAGTACGTATGCATGCATATATACAATATCACTTGGTTCGTTTAACACATACATGCCTCCATACGATAGACTTTGATTCTGGCCCGTACATACGTACACATACATGCCTAAATGCATTAGTACTTGATTCCAGTCGATGAATACACATGCATTGCGTTGTATTGCATGTACCCTTTACTTATTGGCTAGCAAACACAAATATTTGAATTTGTATTGGTGCATATTATCACATGATATTTATTATAGGACGTGTACACAATATCGTCAAACAGAGAGATCGAGCCATAGATCCATGACAGCACGATGAAGTCCACCAATGTTTTCCTTTTTTAATGAATATATTTCCCTCTTTTTTTTCTTCTCTGTCATAACTTCTCCCGCCAATATATATAGTTGCTCACACGGAGACAAAAACAATCTATTTTTATCTAAATCTATATTAACTAGCGGCTCTATTAGAAACTCCTACAATAGTTCTATGAGAGAAAATGTCAAAAAATATAGCTTTCAACTTCTCTTTTTCGGTTCTGATTCATGTAGCTTGAAATTTTATATTCAGGATAAAAAAGTACTAAACTGTAGACTATAGTAATGTTAGAAAAATATTTCTATAAAATATCTGATGTACTTTTGAAATAAAAATAAAGAGTGCATTTTAAAAAAAAACTGCAAACCGTGCAGGGTTGACGACTAGTATAACTAATATATAACAATCAGCCAATCACATCTGTGAACTTTATTCGAGGATACAATAGCATGCACACAGGGAGAGAGAGAGAAGTACAAGAGTACTGCTGCATTAGCCAGTCCAACATGGATCAGGCTACCCTTATTTTATAAATCGATTGCAGCCAAACTGTAGAACACTAGCATAGTAGTACTTAATAAGTGCCCATCATAATTTCTTATCCGAGGAAGCTTAGGCGGTTCGTGGGGGCTTGTAGTCGACGAGGTACGGCATGGAAATAAGCCCGGTCTCCACGAGCGGCTTCACCTTTTCCCACACCCCTGTCTCCGTGGCCCTCTCCTCGATCACGCTGCTAATGTCCTCCTTGACATCGTACCTCATGGTGCTGATGAGCTCCTCCGTCGTCGGGCCCAGGTCGGCCGAGGCGATCTCGAAGGCACCATCGCCGCCGGTGCTGACGACGCGCACTATGGTCGGGCCACCAAATAGGTTGTGCTTGCAAGACAAGGCCTCCTGGTACGCGCCGGAGATGAGCACGGCCACGTAGTAGCCGCCGAGCTCGGAGTCCAGCGGATGCAGCGGCAGCGTCTCGCCGTTGCCTATGAACTTGTTGATCTTCCCGTCACTGTCGCAGGTGAGGTCGACGAGCGTGCCCCTGAGAGTCGGCCTCTCGTTGAGCCGGCTCACTGGCATCATCGGGAACAGTTGCTGGATACCCCAGTAGTCGGGCGTTAGCGAGAAGATGGAGAGGTTCATGTGGTAGCTGTAGATGGTGCTGGCGTCGCCGGCGACCCTCTTGGACAGCTTCTTGGCGAGCTTGTACATCTCGATGCCGTGCTTCTTGAGGTCTGCGGCGTGCGAGTACAAGCCCGCGGTGTCACCCTTGAATTCTCTCGGCTGGTTCAAAGAGAGATCCTGGATCCTGCTCAGCAGCTGCTCAGGGGTGTGCTCGTCTTTCGGCTCTGGGATCGCTGAGAGCGCGTCGAGGATAATCATCGAGTGGTGCGACACCATGGCGCGGCCGCTCTCGGTGCACAGCACAGGTTTGGGAACACCATTGTACTCGCACTTGAGCTTCACCGCCTGCACAATTGTGGACGCGTACTCCTCCAGCCCGTACGCCACAGACATGTTGGAGCTGCCCGACCGGGTCCCCTCGTAGTCGACTCCCAGCCCACCACCGCAGTCCAGCGTGGTCATCTCTGCGCCATACTTGTTCACCAGGGTGCAGTAGATGTCACAGGCCTCGTTCACCGCATTGCGCACTATCTCCGTCGTCGGGATCATGGAGCCAATGTGGAAGTGCAGCAGCTTGAGCCAGTGCAGCTTGTTCATAGCCTTCAGCTTCTTGGCGACCTCGTAGATCTTCTCCGCAGGCAACCCGAACTTGCCGTGCTTGCCGGCCGTCGACCCGAAGTGGCCTGGTACCTTGGTGAGCAGCTTGGCGCGCACGCCGATGACCGGCGCATCCAGCTTGAGCTTGCTGCTCTGCTCAATGATGATGTCCAGCTCCTCCTCCATCTCCATCACGATGATGGCGTTCAGGCCCATGGCGCGTGCCGAAAGCGCGAGCGCAATGTACTCCGCATCCTTGTAACCGTTGCACACCAGGTAGGCTCCAGGCTTGGCTTTGGTAAGGCAGCTCATCGCAATCAGCAATTCTGGTTTGGAGCCAGCCTCGAGCCCATAACTGTAATCGTAGCCGAAGCTAACCAAGTCCTGGACGACGGCCTTGTTCTGGTTCACCTTCACCGGGAACACGCCCTGGTAGGGTTTTCCGTAGCCGGTGTACTTGATGGCGTTGGCGAATGCGGCATGGAGCGAGTGGAGACGGTGCTTCAGAACGTCAGGGAAGCGGAGGATCAGGGGAAACTGGACCTTCTTTTTGTCAGTGGTCGTGCTCGCTACAGCTTTTTTAATGACTGAGAGCACGTCGATCTCCTGCCCTCGCATCGTCTCGCGGCCGTGGATCTTGACACAGAGGTGGCCGTCCGTGTTCACGGTGAAGTAGGGATCACCCCAGCCGAGGATGTTGTAGAGTTCGCCGTAGTTCTCGGCCATGATGGATGACAAGCTCGCCTGTCCCAATTTCTTCGTATATGCAACCAAACAAATGCGAGGGGAGGTGAAATTTTTTTACATATTTTTACGACTAATGTTACGGGTAGATTTATCTCAAAAAGTAATTTCATAACATTGTAATTTTATTATGTTTTATAAATATATTACAATAGAAATCAGTAGTTAAAGTTACGTTTCAGGGACTATGTTGATGTAAAAAATGTCACTCTTTTGTAACCAGTGGGAGTATTCAATTGGCGAACTATAAATTATGCAAATGTATCTATATGTTATATATTAACTAAAATCCGATGACCGGAGGCATGAAGGTGTTCAAGGAAATAAATTAAGGAAGGAAAATGTTAGTTCTTCACAAAAATGATAAAACATTTCGCATTCAATTAGGTGGACCTGGACCTAATCATGATTAAACAACTATATATAGCTATTATGCTATTTGGTACATGTATAGCAAACAAAAACTCTAGCTAATTAGGGAAAAACCCCTTTCACCAAAGAATAATATAGAGGATAGTAAAAGAAAAATAAAATGATGTCTTCTGTTCTCCCTCACATTCAAATATACTAGTCCTCAACCCGTGCGTCTGCACGGGCTAGATGTTCTCAATGATGCTATTATTGTTAATGTTTTTTTTGGTAAAATGTACTTTGAATTTATAAAATTTGTATCAGAGGTTGTACTTTTGAAAATTCACAATTTTACTTATCAGATTTTGAACTCCTTATACATATACCTAGATAGTTCACTTTTGAATATTTTAGTTATTCATCTATATATAATTGGAAAATAGAACTTTTGAAGATTCTACTTCCTAATCCATATACTTTGGATACCACACTATTTTTATTCCAACTTCGTATGTCGATATTTGGATAGTACAATTTTGAAAATTTTGTATGTTATCTATATTATATTTGGAAATAGAAATTTTGTGGTTTTTCAGTAGAAATTCAAATATAGTTAGATAACACACTTTGTATCATGCATTTACATATATCTAGTGCCCTTGCTAGCGAGCACCCTCGCGTGTGTCGAAAGGCAGGGTGGGCCTCACACAGTTTCCTCCCTAGGTGGATGCATGCCCCCTAGTGCGCCCCTATATATTAATTCTGTAGTTTTCAACTCCGTGTTTACCAAACTTATTCTAAAATTTTAATTCTGGTTTGCATATCTCTTGCTGTCACAATCCATTTGGAATTTCAGCTCCTAATGTTTTTATCTATTCGATTTATGTATAATTTTAAACATTATATGTGGGCTCCCGATTCCAATTCGTATTGAACTCTTAGGTTAGATCTAGCCCAAGCTGTTATAATTGGAGTGTCCATTAGGGATCACAGAAATGCGAGAATGTCTTCTCAAAAGCAGATATATGCCAGAGATATATCTGCTTGTTGAACATATTAAGATTTTAGGTGAACTGGTTGTACGTAAGTCAATAGGAAAGATAATCAATATACTCATGCTTCAACACTTAAAACTCACCTCTATGCTCCATCAAGGTTTTGACGTGATCGAAGTGGACTACAACTTTTTTTTGTTAAAATCGCATCAGCCAAGTATCAAACATAGGACAACCTTTAATTTGGCATTGATACTATACCGAACTACAATTTTTTTCACATCTTGCTTTGTTATACACGAATTGCTCTGCTTTTAATTCTTAGCCTCTGCTTGAACCTAATTATCTCTTTAGTTAGTGTTCTAGTAGGAAACTAATTGAAGCGGCAGCCTTTATGATGATTCGACAAATATTCTAGTTCTTCTCGGACTCGTTCATTGAACCAAGCTGCTTCTTTGTCCAATTGTTGTACAGCAGAAGTCTAGATTGTATATTAGAAGGCCCATATATATTTTCTTCCCTAACAAAAACAAAACAAAACAAATTTGGAGTTACGTACTAATTTCTAGCTTTTCCACCGTATAATTAATGTGGGAATTTCTAGCTTTTTTTTTTTTTCTCCGATTAATATAGGAATTTCTAGCTTTTTTTATTTTTCTCCGATTAATGTGGGAATTTCTAGTCTTTTTACCTCCTAGGATTAATATGAGGGCTTCTAGAAGAGCCTCCAATTAGTATAGATATAGATATAGATAGATATGTGGCGCCATCGCCCCTTCTCTCTCTTTGTGTTATATGTACAAGTAAAATAGAACTAATTGCATGGACTTTTTCACTACATCTCCTAAAGCCCAATGTAGGCGACTCTTTCGATTGGCAGGTAGCAGCACCTCCATGATATGGCAAACCAGAGGAGCATGTAACCATGAATTAATGGGTCCCAGCATATCAGTGTTTTGCCCCCGCTCCATTTAGGAATTATCACCGTGGGGGAAATTGCAACACGCCAACCCAACAAAGAGCTCGGATATCATCACTATACTTTTTACTCTAAATTTAAACTATAATTATTTACAATTACCGCAAAACATGCCAGTCTTATTGCACCTTCGTACAAATCTAGATAATATCTAGTAACCAAAGCACACCATGCACTAGCAAAACTCCTTTGCCCAAAGTTATTATAGATAGATAACTCTGCGTACTCTTGAATATAAAATCACGTCAAATCTGATCTCCTCAATCCCTCAAGTATGCTCAGCGTACTATTTAACTAGTTATCACAATTTCACACCGCCATCTTTCTATGACTACACAAACTCTCTTGTGTAGCTGATAGTGATACACAGGAAATGTTCTCCCTTAAACCTATGGTCGGATTTCCTTAATGCATGGAGGTTCAGTTGAACCCCAAATTTCTCGAAATTATGTTAGTGCTAGTATTTGTTAAGCCCATTTACAACTCCATATTATATATTTGTAACGGTAAATAAATATCGAGCTATTTCATCTTGTGGTCTAATCACGTCTAAAAGTTCTTGCTCCGGCAATCAAACCCCTATCAGACTTATCCCCTAACACATGCAAGTCGATAGGCAATAGCAATGATATTGTTACCACATCAATGGTGCCCAAATGGTAAGAGAGAGAAGAAAATACTCCAAATTAATGAAGAGGTAATCATAATATATAGCAGAACCATACCAGCAGAAGATGTCTGCAGAGGGGAGCTAGATGTGACTGGATTGCAGTGGTTGTGTTGTGTGGACTGTGGACAGCAGCTTTCCTCCGTTATATAGAGGTGCCAAGAATAAAATGACATTTTTGCCCATCGTAGATGATTAAATATTCTCCCATCATGATTTGGAAGAAACTGACATATCTCTAATAATTATAGATAAGATCTAATAATTATTGATAAGATCACGTAGTCGATCTATAGATCTACAAAAATTAATACAAGAGTAAATTTCACTTTGGACAAGGTATTCTTACCTTTGTTGCACATTGCACCACCCTTAGACAAGGTTCTCACTTAACACCACTTATTCTTACCAAGCTTTGCGCTTCGAACCAGGCATTGATTGGATCTGCCATGAGGGCCATGGGAGGAGGGGCTCAAGCCAAGCCACCTCTCCCTCGTTCTCCGATGCAATTCTCCCCAAGGCCACAATCGAGCATCTCCTCTCCTCTTTTTCGGCTTCTTCCTCCTCTCCACCTCTCTGAACCGCCATCAGGCGCCGCTCCTTCCAATTAGGGCACTCCTGATGAACTAGTGAGCGTCATCCAAGAACCTACTACGTCACAACGTGTTCCAACTCTCCTACTACAATTCCCCTCACCCAATATCTCTATTTATGCAGCGAGCCCACCAAACTTTGCCATCTCCCATTGCCTACCCGAGAACGCCGCCGCGCCACATCGAGGTCGATCCACACTGTGGTAATCTCTTCCTCCGAATTGAGAGCTTCACAAGCATTGGCTTGTGTCACTCCCTGAGTATTTCCCCTCTGTTAATTTCAGAGTTCCATAGCCAGAGCGCTTTTGCGTCGTCCGCCTTCTTCTCCGCCACCTGCCATATGTGGATAGCCCACCATCGGGTGTCTCCGCCCTTGCTGTGCTACTCGTCTCCATCATGGCCGTTGGTGAGCTTGCTGCCGCCCCCGGAGTCGACATGATGGAGGAGCTAGACGCCATGATGCTCTGTTCTCTCCGTCATGTTATGCTTCGTCTTCAAGCCCCCAGGTTTGTTTTACGCTCGATTGGTTGCTAGCATGGACTGCTCGGTTGGCTGCAAACGTGTGAGAATAGGTACAGTAACCTAGTGCAAAGTGCAAAGGTGGTAAAAAGACATGGTGTTAAGTGAGATGTTTGGCTAAAGGTGGTCCAAAGTCAACAAATGTAAGAATACCGGGTCCAAAATGAAATTTACTCTTAATAAAAAGTAAATTACATAGACCACATGTATTATGATAGTAATGTCCCTAAGCCTAGGGATGGAAACGGATCGAATACGAATCGAATAGTCTTGAATACGAATACGAATACGAATATATATTTTTAAAACGAATACGAATACGAATTCGAACATTCTCGAATACAAATACGAATTGACTGTCGTAACGAATACAAATTCGAATCGAATATGTACTCAATTCAGTCGAATGCGAATATCTTACAACTTTTGCGACAAATCTCGGTAGAACAAATTTATGTAACATGACTACACGTCTACAGTCTACTGTCTACATGAGTCTTAGCAACACTCAACAGCCACAGATTCGTAACCGAATCAAGACCCTGTCGAAACAAAAATGCTTTGGGAAAAAAATGGATAGTATTCGTATTCGTATCCGGGAAAAAACGGATAGTATTCGTATTCGTATCCGTATCCTAGAAAAAAGGGATAGTATTCGTATTCGTATCCAGGAAAAAAAACAGATAGTATTTGTATTCGTATCTGAGAAAAAACGGATATTATTCGTATTCGTTTTTTCCGATACTATCCAGTTTTTTTCCCAAATACGAATAACATCGAATACAGATACGGATACAGATACTATTCATTTTTCCAGATAGTATCTGTTTTTTCATTCGAATGCGGATTTTACTTACCACATTTGCGTTTTCTCGGATACAAATATCGGATAAAACGGATTATCCTTTACCATTTTCCATCCCTACCTAAGCCTTGGCTTAGGAAATATTTTTCGCTTAAAACGGGATATGTAGAGCATAGCATTGCAAGTAACCCCAATGTTTTTTTTGGTGGCCAGGATCTCTGGCTGCATTAAAGAAGAATTTGAGCGTGCGCCGAGCAGCGCTCAAACACGGGCGGGGCCCGACGTCCCCCGTGTCAACTGAGATACGCTCTGTTCTCAACCCCCCGCCCGCGTTCTAGGATTGGGGTTACTTGCAACTAGGAAAAAACCGGTGGTTACCAGAAAAACCGGTGGGAACCGAGAGGAAAAAACCCCGCTCGAATTTTTTCAAATTTCAATTTAAATTTATGACTGTATAATGTACTTCCTAGGTTGGTTTAGGCTTTTTTGTGCTAGATTACCTATTGTCTGAGCTAAATATGCTTGAATTATTGTACTTCCAAGTCCCCACTTATGTTTTTATTATTTTAGATGCTCTCTCTTCCTAAAAACCCTAGCCGCCACTGAACAAGCCCTCCTCCTCCTCCCTTCCTCCTCGCCGCCGCCATCGGCGGCAGCGGTGCTTCTTCTTCTTCTCGGTGGTGGCTCCTGATCTGCATTGCGCTCCCGACACCCGACGTCTGTCTGTCTATTTCCATTGTTGTGGACTTTCGTTAGGGTTGGTCTGGGGCCCTTCTCCGCCGACGTCTTTGGGCATGGCGATCCAGGGCCCTTCTCTGCCGGCTTCTTCCGACGGTGCGGCTTCGTCGGGCATGACGACGGAGGTGGCGTGGTGCAGATCCAGTTTTGGCGCAGTTGGTAGAGATCCCAGCGACTCGGTGGCGGTGGCTTGTGCGATGCTCGCCTCCTCCCCAGTGGACGGTTTTTAACCGGCCGATGCGTGGACAGCGGTGGACGTCGCCTTCCTTTGGTGCTGGCGGTGGTTGGCCATTGGGGATGTTGCGGCGTTGTCTTGGCGATCTGTCCTTCATTGGTTGGATTCAGCGACAAGGTCGTACTGTGGCGTGGTTTTGGAGCGCTGGTACCTTCGATCTTATAACACCCTAGCTATGCGGAAGCCATGATGCTACCTAAAAAACTAACATACAACAACAATACGGAATAAATTCAACCATTTTTCAAATAATAACATAAAAGATCAATATCTAGTAGAATGAATATAAGATTTGAATCCGAATTCGTTAACAAATCAATCTCAATCATCCAATCATATTGATTCAATTATGATAACACTATCAATAGTCTATACGAAGATCATTAAGCTGTTACAAATTCAACCATATCATGAAGAATGAAATATCAACCATCAACATCTATTTAATACAAACCCATAATCCATCAACCAAGCATTCAATCATGAGTGACAATAAACTGATAATCAACGCTATCACAGTCTATAAATTTTCAATAAAAGTATATCACTTATCAATGGAGCATAAATCAACTTAAGAAGTGTTCTCTTTAACAACTAAGTTAAAAAAGTCCAACATTACTAAGCTCAAGCAGATAATGACCAAATAGCTACATCTAAAGCATCATTGACCAATCAAGCAATGAGGATGATAAAATAACCAAAATCAAACCGTCTAATCCATCGAATGACTTAAATGAACTTAAATGGCGAAGAATTAAGAACTTAGATGGATCATCCATGCTCACAGACAAAATCACCGACCACAAAGGATGGTCACAAATTGAATCTAAAGCAATTATCAAGAGTATGAACTGTGGATAATTGGACTAGTTTTATTCATTGTGGTTTGTGTTTATGTGACGTGCACCATGTCTACCCCTTCCGATGCATGTCGCTGCCTCGAGAGGTACATAGCAAGCACAACACAACAAGTGTGAGTCCATGACTCAGCAAAGTGCAAGAGCAAATCAAACATAGCATCATAAGTAGTCAAAGGGAATAAACAATCCCATCATGAACACAACATTATATACCACAAATCCATCTCTTATAATAGCATCATAAGCAGACAAAGGGAACAAACAATCCCATCATGAACACAGCATTATATACCACAAATCCATCTCTTATGCAGAAATGCAATGGACATATCATGAATGCACATTCTTCACTTCTTTGCAATTACCGGTAATGCCGAGTAGTGTATCCGTCGATGCATACTCAAGGTCTATGCCCTCTAGGCACAGGGATCCAAAGCCTACACTCCACGAGTGTGGGGACCAGGCCTGTCCAATGTAGGAAGGGGATCTCAAGGAAACAACCCTTGGCTACCATGTAGTCCAAGGTTTAGAAATGAATGTCATGATGCAAATGCACATGTCCATTATCATTATCATGATTCATCATTAACAAGGTAGCCTCATTGTTCACCTTGTCCCATCATTCTTGCCATCAACATGTAACCATTACCATGTAAGCATCACCATATAAACAGTATCATGTACGCATCATCATGTAACCATTAGCATGCAACATCATGTAAACCTTTCCAAGTAGTAAGCATCATCATTAAACTATAGCATTCATCAAGTATGAAATATAACAACTCATTAATACTACTTGCACTTGCCTTAACCGTGAGACAGAAGACAAAAGGCGGAATGCTCTAGTATCGGGGTTCACCACCACCTGGTAACCAAGAATGATACTAGGCATCAATCAACCATGAATAACAAGACATTACTCGCTACGTTCTACATCGATTTCCCATAACCCATGTTTAAATCCTCGATCTACTCAAGCTAGACAACATACTAAACAAAAGCAAGATCTTATTTACCTGACTCAGAATTACACATAAGAAGACATTCTAATTACTAACTCCAAGGTTCACCAAGAATAGCAAAAGCATTGTCTTCAGTAGGCCTATGAGGCAACGGTCCACCCCAGTTGGCAGACCATCCATCCCAATCCTCAGTCCATATTGTTGGCTTATTGTAAGGATTTGGCTTAAACCCACCATAGTAAAATGCATTGCATGCATCGATAATTTGTTCTAGAGCATTAGTCTACCTACACATCACCCAAGGAATGCCAGTATCAAGCCCAAGTGCCATCTGAGCTGCCCATTGCATATATCTCTTGCCTGCTTGACCATACTTGCTTTGAATATTCCCATATTCATTTTCAATCTGCTGTAATATAATGGGACCATCTTGCCAAAAATAAAGCTTCTCCTGCTTCATCATGTCTACAATTTTGTCACAAAAGTCTGCATTTCAGCCTTGCGCTCATTGTCTGTTCGAAATTCTATGCCAGGGTGTCGCGTAACCAAACTGGGAAACCACCGAAATTCCATTCGGCACAAGCATATTTTAAGGCTGGTTAGCCCAATGTGACCTATGCGAATTCATTCGATCGCATAATTACACAGTGCTAACATCTATTTATTTTATTGCTAATTTCTATTGTTACAAACATTAATTACCACAATTTATTAGAAATTATACAATTTTCCTAAAATTTTCCTACACTTAACTTCCTAATACCTAATTTTCTAACCCTAATTTCCTATTCCTAATCTACTCCCACCTAATCCCATTCTCTCCCACTCTCCTCATCCCTAACTCGGCCAACATCCTCACTGCCCCTCCCCTTTTCATTTGCTCTCTCCCCAAATCCAACCTCCCTCTACACTCTCCTGACGCCGCCACCTTGGCTCTCGGCCTGGCTCCAGCCTCGCCGCCTCCGGCCACTCGCACCTTCGCCCCGCTCCCCACTCTGGTTCCCTGCGCTGCCACCACTGGCTCGTGCCCTCCTACTCGCCCATGCGCCTTTGCTCCTCCTAGTCTTTGCCTGGACCATCACCTCTGCCGGTTCGGCCCCACCTGCTGCAACTCCTACCTCACCTCCCTCCCGGTGCTCCTCCAGCCAACCTCCCCCTCAGGCGCCGCCCTGCCGCCGCGGGTTCCCTATCGGCCGCCTCCTCCACCAATGCTCCTCGGTCCCTCGGCCTGCCGCTCGGCCTCCCCCTACGTTGTTGTTTCAGCCCGACCCCTAGTCTAGCGCCGCCTCCGGTTCGGCCTCGACGTCATCTTGCCCCCTAAGGTCCCCGGCGCGGCCAGGTGGCCAGCGCCGCCACTCGGCCCAGCCTACTCCTCTTATTCTACACAACAGGCTAAAGTCTCTCCTTTCTCCCCTTCTCTGATGGTTGAGTTTTAATACTTAGGTTGATTCAATTCAATTGAGGATGATTTTTACACATATTTTTGTGAGCCTTTGATGAGGTATGGTGATGAATGGAGGTGTGTTGTTATCTGCTCGTGTATGCAAGTACACGGTGATGGGGGTGGCTTGCTACCAGAGGGGTGTCGCCGCCTATGCGCTGAGGTAGTACCACCCTCCCTCTGTACTCCCTGATTCCTCCCCTTGCTCGTGTGATGTGCTATTGAGGAAACAGGGAAGGCATGAAGATGGTGGCTGTGCTGCTTGTGTGATGTGGTATTGAGGAAATAGGGAAGGCATGAAGATGGTGCAAGGGGATGGCTCAGCTGTGTTGGGACTGTGCTTCTTGTGAGGTGGCTCTGAGAAACAGCGGGGTGAATGCAGAATTTGCGCAAGGGGAAGCTGGCTTCGACTACTAAGATGGTTGGATGAAATGGCAAGGAGAGCTTTAGAGGGATGAATGCAAGGATTTTGATTGTTCTATAGTTTAAATGATGTAGTTTTTGGTATTTTGATTGGTTGTAAAAGATTCTTATAAGCAATTCAGATATTGTACTATTGTTCTAATTTCGCTTGCGATGAACTGTTGCATGTTGTTCCAATGGAAATAATTATTGTAATTTAATTATGGTTTTGATTTTACTGCTTTACCGATGATTGTAAAAGATTCTTTAATTTTCTTTTAAGATTGAATGGATAATTAGATGTTGATTGAAGATCTTTATTGCAAGGCTTGCGAAGGAAACCCGAATACTAACGAGTTGTTTTAAGTTCGGTTTGCTTAATTAACTACCTAACACTACAGTTAGCTTGCTGCTAAGACGAAAGTAATTACTGCTAATTACCGATTGATGTTATTTGATTAAGTGTAATTATTCGGCTTCTCACATCCTCCCCCCCTCCCCGGGAAAAATTTTGTCCACGAAATTGAAATATCTTCTGAGGTGGTTTGGGGTAGGCTTTGCATAGCACTTCTTCCCCTTTTTCCCCCACGAAGCTTCGCTGACGGGGGTGATCCCTCCACTGTATTACGCATGGACATGTCTTCCGGTTCCTTAACTGACGGTTTTCTATAGCTAGGATCTTCACGAGGTGTTCTTCGAATGTTAAATGTCTTATAGAGGAAGGTCGAGATTTGTGGAGTAATGTGAGGGCCTTCTCAGGTATTTTCTGAGGTAGAGGATATGGAATACCTCATGGATTCTCAATGATTGACTTGGTAAATCTAGTAGGTACGTGAAGGTGCCTTTACGCTCCAGGATCCGAAACGGTCCAACATACCATGGACTTAGATCTCCTTTTAATCCGAATCGACGCACCCCGCGCATAGGTGGTACCTTTAGATACACGTAATCCACCACTTTGAGCTGTAGATCTTTTCTACGGTGGTCTGCATAGCTCTTCTGTCTGCTTGGAGCAATCTTGAGACGCTCTTGAACTAGTTGAAATTTCTCGCTATTTTCCCATACCGGTTCAAAGCCTAGTATTGGTCTTGTACTTCCTCTGCTAGAAGGTTAGCTAGACTAAGGTCAGATGGTTCCTGTCAGGTTCTAATTTTGAGGTATTATCATTGTGTCCTGTCGGGATTTTTGGTGGAGGCTTGTGTGGATTCACCATCTATACTTACCCTGTGGGCGAGTAACCATTCCATCACTAGAATTACTTCTAGTCCACTCATCTTTGTTATAACGAAGTCAGCTAGGAACTTGGTACTGTAAATTGCAATTACTTGTTCATAACTCCTAACATTCCAGTCAGTGTGTTAACTCCCAGGGACTTTTCAAAAAATTCAAAATTTATATTGTTTTTCACTAGTAATGTATGAGATATAAATAAGTGAGTTTCCCCAATGTCGAAAACAATAATACCTATGGAGGGTGGAAGTAATAGCGTACCCGTTACTACCCCTGTTGCTTCTCCAATCTGTTTGGCAGTCACGTGGGTCAGGCGTGCCGGTCCTCCCCTTCCAGCTCCTTTCGTGATGGGTTGGTTGCCTCCAGGTTGCTTCCTATGGGTGATCTGTGGTGGTGCTGGGATAGGCGGTCTTGGCACAAATGCTGGTGATGGTGGGGTTCCAGATGTTCTCCGTGGGTGGGGGAAGTTGATCTTACGATGTCCGGGTTGTACACAATTGAAGCATACATCTGTGCCTCTGAGGCAATCCTTTGTTAGGTGGCTTCCTTTACACTTTCCACATCTAATTGCTATGGGTATTGGTTGCGGTTGGGTTATTGGTATCTGAAAAGGTGGGTTGAAAGGTCGCTGTTGAGGTGGTCCATATCTTGGTGGTGGTTGCTGTGGCATATATGGACGAAGTTTATGAGCAGATGGGGGATGGTGGTCGGTTTTGGCTTTCTTCCTCCGCTCTTCGGTGAGGTTGGAGTGTTCATTCTCTAGGATTATGGCTCTATTGACTAGGTCCTGGAATTCGGTGATTTTGTGGATGGATAGGAGCATCTTCAGATATGGTTGCATTCCATCCAGGGATTTCTCTATTTTCTTCTCTTCAGTGTCGACATTGGCTGGAGCATAGCGGGAAAGTTCATTGAATTGACTCAAATACTCTACCATCTTTTCCCCACCTTGAGTTAGAGCTCTAAATTCTCGCTTATTTAATTCCATTCTTCCTATAGGCACATGTGTTTCTATGAAACGTATCTTGAATTCAGCCCAAGTGATGGGTTGCTCACTGACACGGTTACGGTTGTAGTTGAGCCACCACGTGGCTGCGGGTCTACTTAGCTAGTGCGAAGCGTACCGAACCTTCTCTATATCAGAGCATCCTAACGTGTCCAACTTCTTCTCTATCTCCACCAGCCAATCACTTGCGTCTAGTGGATCAGCTACTTTGGCGAAGGTGGGAGGGCGAGTCTGAAGAAAGTCAGCCAGACTAACCCCACGGGTTGGCTGTGGGGTGGTAGGGACTACTCGGGTTAGGAGTGCTTCCATGAAGCGGTTCTGGTTTTCCTAGGCTTCCTTCCTAGAATTTTTGAGGAATTGTAGAACATCAGCCATTACTCCTAATGGATCTGTGGCTCTGGTGAGTGTCGGTTGGCTGGCTTCTGGTAATGCTGTGGTTCTAGACTGGCTAGATGCTGTATTGTTGTGGTCTACCGGTGGATCTCCTGTGAGTGCATCTTGTGGTAGTAATCCCAGCTTTAGTCCCAGTCCTTGATCTTCATGTACTTGACCTTCCATCCTGTGGGGGAGATGTTAAGAAATGGTTACATTAGTGGTTATGTTGGTGGCATTTTCATCTTGAGGTTTTGTTGATGATAGTATTAACTTCTTACTTCTTTAGCAGTAGTTTGTAGTAAAGAAGAAGGTATTACATTTATCTGGTAGAAGTTAACCACGGGTGACTTGCATTAATCCAGACACATATGAGGCAAATAACACCAAGAAACAAGGAGATGCAAGAAGATCCAAATCATATACTAGCTGAGTCTCTCGTGCTCAGTCACGCTTGAGATCCCGTTCTCAAGATTGTCCAAACCACATGTTTGGGACCGCTCAGAGCTTGCCTTTGAGTGCGACCTACATTACCCTAGATCCACGCGCCCAGGTACGCTCAAGATCCAGTCTCGAGACCGCCTAACTACATGTTGGGAAACGCTCAGGGTTCATTCCTGAGTACGCCCAGGACTTCGCTCCTAGGTACGCCAGAGCTACATGCTCGGAGTGCCATGGACCATTTGTCCGGAAAAACTGATATGCAGAAGTGGGATAAGGCATCTTTTTACACCGTCGGCCATTTTCTTTACTTTCTTTAAGTAGTTACGGATTACTTCGAGATGCTGATGGGTCATTCTGGTTATAAAGAGGAAAAGATGAGGAAGCTAACGGGTATGGTCCAAACTTATCTAGAATTTGGAAAAGCAAGTCCATACCAGAGTTCTAGTACATGCCTCTAGCCCAGGCATCAAAACTTATGATCTTATATTGATACTTCCCCACCTACAGTCTTAAGTCTTTTATCCTAGGTTGAATTGCTAGCCTGATAGGTTATTTATCAGGAATTAACAACACGAATCCTACGACGAAGCACACGTTTCCCCCGTACTCTCTCTATTGGAAGACTGAACCTAAACCTCTTGCGAAGGAATGGTTCTACGTTAGTAGGCTATCACTTTAAGGAAGGATGAGCTTTTTTAACATAATGATTTTGAAACGGGACAAGAATAGAAATTGATATGGAGATGAGAATTAATAAGGTAATTAGTGCAATATAGCAAGCGAGAAGAGCACACCTAAGTTCTTGCTACAATTTCTATTTTATTAGCGTGACTCTAACCTATTGCTCTGATACCACCTGTGACACCCCGTGTCATTACCCCAGGGGTAATCACACTTAGGCATACATATTACTATTTGTTTGCTCAGTAGAACACTTCTCTAACGAATAGTAAGCCTTTACCAAAGTTACGCAGCAGAACAATAAGATAGAAATTGTCCCTTATTACAACAGTTAGCCACACAAGGCTAGAGTCTTACATTATAGGTAGTAATTACAACTACAAAAATGGGACTAAGTCCCTTGTCTGCCTACCAAGCTTCCTTGGTCGCCTATTCGTCCCACGCGTCAAATATGGCGTCCATCTCACCCTGGTCCTCGTAGTTAGTGCCTTCTCCTCCTGCGGTTGCATTGATACCTGCGTGTCATTTGTCCCACTCGGGATAGTTCCCGGCCGGACTGGGATCTAACAAACACTACAACAAAATAATCTACTAGGGACGTTTTTATTTAGACGTTTTTTATTGTGTCTGTATACCCAGAATCAGATAGCACGTAGGGACGTTTCTCAAGACATTCTAGAATACAGCCCATGGCCTCCCTCCACCATCCCCACGATCCAGTTCAGATTTGGCATTGCCTTCTTCGCTTCCAATCGCCATCTCTTCCATGGTTCCTCTCCACGCATGCTCTCCGCCGCCCTTACTCAGCCCACCCCCAATCGCCGCTCTGTCACCACGATCACCCCTCCATCTCCACGCTAGCGTCGGTGCCAGTGCCCTTGCTCACCGCGTAGGCAGGGGCGGACCCACCTAGGTTCAGGGTGCGGGCGTGCGGGTGTGGGTTGGTGGGGTCGCGCCATCGCGAATGCGGACTCACGGGGACAACTGGAGAAGGGGAGTACCGAGGAGGCGAAGGCGAGGACCGGGGGGCGGAGGCGGAGGGGCACTATGTCGCGGCAGTGGTGGTTTGCTCGCTAGCCTCCTCCGAGGGCCCGAGGCTCCAAGCGATCGGGCAGTCGGCGATCTCCGAGGCTCCATCTCCATGTCACCTGTCGCTCCAATCTCCGACCGACGTTCCGACCCCGACTGGCGAGTGGCGATTACCGACTTAGCATCCGCCGTGCTCGCTGCCTATGTGCCATTGCGCCCGATGTTGCGCCCTTCATGTCGGACGAAGTGAGTTTGTTCGAATGTTTTTTTTTTTGCATATCTGCCTTTCTGGGAGTGGGCGAGATGACTACATTCTTAATGCTGTAAGCTTCGATGGAATGTGTTTAGGCAATGGTGGCAGCGTTCGGTAATGCAAAGGAGTATACTCTGAAGCAGTACCTTGCGTTCGCTGAGAAGTTGCACGCTAAAGCGAAGATATAGCTTCTTCATTTGAGTTGGCATGTCTATTAAAATGTTGCAAAGTTAGCTTTTTTTCTTGGTTGTGGTGATTGAAGTGTTCTGCATATTGTAGCCTTGAGTTCATTATGTTTTATGGTTTACAATGATCATCACTTGAGTTCAGCTGAAGGTCAAAAAAATATCCTAATCCACATTTAAAAGTGGGAACTTTTCAGTGGGATACTTCTAATGTGGTTGATCTAGTGCTGCCGAATATATTTTATCCCTCTCTCCATCTAGCCAAGCTAAAAGAGCCTTCAAAAAGTACCTAATTGTGGAATTGTGCTATAGTATTTTAGAAGTATTCTCAGGTAATTGCTTTAATTCTACTCTGTTATTGTTGATGTGGTTATTTTATTTTTTCAGATTGTAGAGTTCATCTCCATTCTACTGTCAATTGGTAGTGAAGCTGCTGAAATACAGTTGATCCATCTAGGAGCTATCAAGTGTGTTATAGATCTTTTTTTTTTGAGTAAGTTTGACATTGTAATCTGCTTCTTATTAACTTGTCAAAGAGCTGACACATAATTCATCATCAGGTACCCTTTTAATAACTTTTTGCACCACCATGTGGAGAACATCATTGGTTCCTGTTTACAGAGTAAGTAGGGTCAGCTAATTGGGCATGTTCTTGACGAATGTAAACTTGTTACAAGAATTCTTGAAGCTGAGAAGAACTCTGCTCTGTCAATAGATTTGACTAATGTACAAAATAGTATCTCAATGCTTTCTTTGATTAACTCTCAACTAGTTTATTGGTTTCTTTCCTTTCCACCTTAGATATTCACTTATTATTTTCCTTATAGCATACAATATGTTCAGAGGGAAGATCTCTAAGGATTGGAATCATTGGTCATATGACACGCATAGCTAACAAACTCATTCTGCTGGCCAACACCAACAGCATAATCCAATCACATTTGCAGGTTTAAATTTGATTATTTAGATGAAAACTTTGCTACTTATTTCCATTTGTACATTTTCACTGGGTTTATTATTGGTCCCTTGCTAGTTATCTGATGGATCCGTAGTGAAATGGTAAGCATGAACAATAATGCCCTGCCAAAAATTCTTTGCTTATTGGCCTTATCTCGGTTCTATAGTCTGCATTGAACTTTGGGTGGACCTATTATGGCTCTGTGTTTTTCCTTGAAACTTGAGAGATGCGAGTTAAACTCCACTGCAGATAATCAACATCGATGGGTCTTAGAGCCAATGTGGCTCAACTGAACCATCTATTGTAAGTTGTAACTATTAGTTATAAAAGCTCAAAGAATGTACATGTTGAGGATTTAGCATATTCAAACATCTGATGTGCCAAACTACCAATTATTGTGTTTGTTGTGGCTTGTTTAATCTTTATTGGTTTGTCTTCTCTGTACAAGCTCATTCTTGCAAAATCTGCTTATGTGATCTACTTTTGATGATTCTACCGGCAACCATCTTTATTTGACGTGCTTGATTTGGTTGCAACAAAATTCTGGTTGGGCTGAGTGGCATGCTAGTATCCTAACAAAGCGTAATATAGTAAAAAATGTTTACCAGTGGGCTTGTGGGTAAGTGTCATTCAAACTTTTGTATGTTAATTATCTGCAGTTTGTGTGTGTTTTGTCATTGAATGGTAAATTCCTCTTTAAATTTTCATTTTATTCCTGCTGCTTCTTTGTGAATCAAATTGACTGCACTCTGCTGAAGGAAAGGGTAAAAGTCAGTATGATTGCTTTGAGAACATGATTACACATGTGTTTAACTTCATCAGTGATGCTTTGATATCTAAAAGTATATTATGCATATTCATTGACTTCTTTTATGTGATTCACTCCCTTTTGTCAAAAGGAACTATGGCCAATAATGTTGTGTTTTCAAACAGTTAGGTTTCCCAAAATGATAATGCTGCATGCAAACAATCATTAGACCATTACCACCATATGCCATCAATGATGAATGATATAATTTCTGTTGAGCTCCAACTCGTTAATTTTTACTCCATAGCATATACTATATAGTCAGCCTTACTCTGAAATTTCTAAGTTTTATGAATGGACAGATGACCATTGTTTATTATTAATTTATAAATTGAAACTTATTAGCGATGCTACTAGTCTAGCGAAATTTTCTCCATGGTACTATTGCCTGAAAGAAGCACACTGTGATGTGGCTGCGCTTGCTAGCAACTTGAGCCAGGCTTTTAAATATGGTATTTACAGTAATGAGGATATTGATGAGGTCAGTATTTTTTCTTGTGAGCAGCATTCGTTCTGTTAAGATATAGTTAATAACTTAGTAGTCGTATTCTTTGTATTAGTCTTGGATTAGTCCTATATTATTTTTAATTTGGATTTCACAAACACATGCGCTCTATGTACATAATAAACAAGTTTATCACTGAACAGGTACTAGGCTCTGTGATTTGGAGGTGGATTAGCCTGTTTGTTCCTGAAGACGCCGCCGCTGCCCTCTAGCCACTCGTTGCCTGATTCAGTTGTAGGATTTATTTTGGTTGTTAGCACCTTTGTATGTGGATGCTAGATTCAGTTGTTAACTTGATTCAGTCTGCAACGGAGTGTCTATATTTTTTCTTTCGATTTTTTTTTATATATCGACAATGTAATTCTACATTTCAAATGGCTTTACCTAAGATCTGAAACTTCTTATGAAAATATGTGCTACTATATCCTTTGAATCATTGTAGTTTAACTAGCAATAAAATATTCTACAGAACAAAATAAAAATGGACGTCTCTAGCTCAATTTAAATACGTCTATGAATGCGTATCTATGTTTCTTGGCACGCAATAAAGTGTCACTAAGGAGAGTAGGGATGATATGGAAATGCATATATGAAAGTGTCTCTAAGCTTGCAGAGACGCAATCTAAATGACTCATATCATTGTAGACGCGCTTAACAATACGTCTCTACGATCTTTGACACGGTACGTGGGGAGACGCTCTAGAGACACTTTACAAAAATAACTCTACGACGCTATAGAGATGATTGAAAACGTCTTTAACCCATAAAATAGGCGTCTCTATAGGGCTTTTGTGTTGTAGTGAAAGGAGAATACTAACAAGGTTGAGTACAAAAGTACTCGATCAGCAAGCATTAATAGCAAATGATGCACTGTATGACTATCTCTGTTTGTTATCACATTTTCTATATCCTCTCTTTTCTGAAAAATAAATCGTTAAAACATTAGGTGGCAGATTTTAATCATATTCACGTAACCGAGCCTTGGAAATTATCAAATTAATCATATTAACCCTATTCCGAACAAATCCGATCATTTCCTTGATATGACCATACACTGTGGCATACTCCGATGGCAGAATTTCGACCTGTAGGAGTGTTATGTAGAGTGGTCATGAACAAGCGCAATAAACCATCTAGTTCTTTTAGCTCATACCTCCTCGTAAACCCATCTACTACCACCGAACAATCAATCAATCTTATCGACCAGGGCCTAGATCGTTCCATCTCTATGAACCGATCTAGGTTACCAGACCCGACTAGTAATAGATCCAATCTACTACTACCACATATCAACTATATGCGACCGATCTAGATCAAAAACTACGCAGGATGGCTCTGATACCATTGTTGGGGTACGGGTAGGCTACGATAGTAAAAAATCAAAATTTTCTACCACGTAAACCAGAAAGCCGAGCAAGTAGATGATCATAGATCATTACCACCAGACGCGTAGAGCAGCGGAAGAAGAGTTGGAGCAGCCTGGTCCAATGAAGAGCACGTCGATGTAGTGGTCGTAGACGATCGTCCAACGTCGAGCATGTCGGTGCGGTGGTCATGGTCGATCGTCTCTTCCAGCGACCTCTGCAGTTCCTTACGAAGATCACGGATCGTCCTTAAGCGCAATAGCAATCGCAGTAGCACCTCTACGGTATCCACATATCCAGGGAAGGAACAACTGTACGCTGGTGTGCTAGCACCAACTCGCGCGGTAGAGCTCTCAGGAAGATGGCGGCTAGGGTTTTGGTGGAACAACTCAACTCATGACTTTCGTATGTCTTGTCTGTTACGTTCACCTCCTGTCCCAATAGCCTCATGCATCTCCTTATATAGTGCTCGTGACGAATCCTATCTGAACACGTTTGACGAATCACATTCGTACTGGTTTGTTCCAACCCATTAAGTGTGTGACCCATTAGGTTCATGCATAATCGGTTGTGACTCGGAAACCCTTTCCGATCACGAGTCGTTAGCCGTTCCTAGCAGGACATAACGATTCCCGAATACACATAAATTATATCGGACGAACGTTAATGCAATATGATCTACCACCAGGTCCTCATCACTTACGAACAGGTCCTATCTCTATACGACCAGTTCGTATTTGGTCACGACCAGTTCGTAACTCCTTACGACCACTCTGTGATTACGTTCGACCAGTCTACGACCAACTCGTATCTCCATACTACCAGTCCGTAACTGATCGAACTAAGCAACCTACTCGTGTATTCTCCCTTTGCCTCACGATGTCTTGTTGAATTCCAGGTGAGATGTTGTGTCATCCATGGACTGTTCAACACTTTCTCGATCGAGTGTCGGATAACTTCACGTGGTCGAACACTTCGACCACTAGTTGCATGGCCATGCACTTTCTTTATCCGACCACCACGAGGGGCCCAGAGACATCTCTCCTGTTATTTTAGGAGGGGCAAATCCTATATCCGACCAGTCATATTCCTCCGTATGTTTCATAGCATACCCGAAAGCTACCTTTATAGCTACCCAGTTACGAGTAGCGATTGGCAACCCCTAGTGCTATTACACATGTTGGAAACCATGCTGATCTCAGGTCTAAGGATTATACATCATCATTGCTTGAGACCAACTAATGACACATATAATCATAACAATCTGAATAGTGTCTCAAGGTGGGTCAATCCAACCCCAAGTTCTCTAACACGTGTTCACATTATTGATTCGATATCCCTATATCCATGACCGATGAAACATGGTCATCAATCAATACATGTGTTGGTCGATAGAGTCACTGGTGTTCCGACCATTGACATCCGACCAGGGATTCATTTAGAATGACATCATATAAGTTAAGAGTTTCACCAACAAGTCACATACTTGTTAATCTTCATAACCAATGATTCATTCAAGGAACAGGATAACATATTATCCAGTATGAACATAAAAAAATATAATAATCTCTATGATTGCCTCTAGGGCATATTTCCAACTCTAGGATTATTCAATATCTATCATGTCCTAAAAGATATTTCATCATCATGAAGTAAAAGTTTCTCATGACAAGTGAACAAAGTTTGAGAGTATGTTATTATTCCACGTGTGCTAATCCCTCCCAAACGAAACGCCGTCAACAGTCACCTAAAAGCAAAAGTAGAGTAAGAGTGAGTCTACGACTCAACAAATACATCAATAGACAATAAACAATGTTAAATCAATAGTAATCAATAACACCATTATCATCACTTGTTCTCTTATCTTTATTTTCATGCTCATTCATGCAATCCTCTTCTATTTTTTTCTCACACACAATCATTAAATATTTTTTTTCAATGCATCTCTACACTACATGTCCATATGCACTTCTTTCTCTTATACCAGTATAACATGGGTGAACACTCGCGACAATGTTCAGTCTCAAGCCCATCCTCCTCAAGTATTAGTGACCTCCTCTACTCCTGTGAAGTTGTGATCAACATGATCACCTTCTCATATGCAATGATGCTTATGAATGCACATTTATTCATAGTTTTATCAATATCATCATCCACCATCATTCTCATATCCAATAATACAAAATAATTCATAACCATTCACTTTGTTTGCAATTAAAATAAAATATAAGCACAAACAATAATGGTAATGAGTGATAAACAAATACAGTGATCAACCATTGATCCCTGTCAACCATGCACTTGCCTCTTATCCTTGTGATGCTAGAGAGCGAAACAACGGCAATGCACATGAGACCACACTCTCTGGACAAACAATCCAAAATACAACTAAAAATCATACATTACAGCACCTACACTTTACGCTAACCGTAAACGCACGCCTACGCCAAACCTACCCTTTTAACCCGAAACTACCGGACACACTACCCGCTATCCCAGTAGTAAAATAGTCCTATCTTACTCATCTGAACTCCAAATTCGGCCATCCAAGACTTTATCGAATCCTCACGGAACAACCTAGCTACATTTTTCTAGTTATGATGAAACTCTGATTCTACCATTTTCTACCCCATTTCTTTACCTGAAGACAGTTCTATCATTTTCTAGACAGCAGGTTTACTATTTTCATAACATATGTTCTATCCAACCAAAATTCGTGTTCTTGGGCTCTCTAGAATTCTTAGACAGTTATCTACAATTTTCATGTCGAGCACAAACCCTAATTTGTCCAATTACTAATTTTACCCCGCAATTTACCAAGATGCTGTCAAAAGACGTCAACTCTCTAGACAGCAGACTTACAAAATTCGTAACTCAAAATTTAATCATCTGATTGACATGATTAAATATTCTACGGAAAACTACCAAAATTGTCTACAATTATCTAGTAGATGACATCCTCAAATTACGCCCATACGATACCCAAAATTATAGTAGAAGAATATGGCAGATTAACTGATCTCCTATTTGATCCACCTGACGAACACGTGTTACCTCCGTCTCTAATCTGGATTCTAAACTCTAATTAAAATAAACAACCAGAGATGAAAACTTAATCGTTACCCCGGAGACCGGGACGAAGATCACCGATCTTCCCGCAAGATTCTCCTCTCTTTCCCTTCTTTTCTTCTTCCTTCCTCATTTCCTCTCTCTACTATTGCAAAGATTATGGACATGTGCAAAACATGAAGCACTAATTATCGAGTTGCAACAGCTCATGAAAACGACAGCACCAAACGCAGCAACAGTGCTCAGCTTTTCCCCCTCTATCTCTCTCTTGCTTTTGGCATGCAGCATCCACATGCATGCAAAGCATCTAGCGCAGCACAACAATGGGCAGCGGTGCACAGGCATGCAAATCATCTAGCGCGCGCAGCACAGCAAAAGGGCAGCAGTCCACATGCAAAGGACAGCAGTCCACATGCATGCAAAGGGCAGCAGTTCACATGCATGCAAATCGTCTCCCGAGTCTGACCCACTACTATTCTCCAACAAATCCATCAAACTATCGTCTCTTCCTCCTGTAATTCAATCTAATTCAAGTGAAATATCTGATATAGCCCGCTACGACGGAGCCACATAATTAATTTGCAAGCGAAAAAACAAAATCAATCCGTAGCGTATGACCTTTCGGAACATCTGACGAGTTACCGCCTTCTCAATTCTGAAACTCCTCTGGCGTAAGCTTACCATAACATTAGCATCACCTACAATCTCAATGATACCGTTGGAAAACATACTGCTTTTCTTTTGGTACTAGACTATATTATAGTTCATATACCCGAGAGGCATTTTCAGAAAAGAAGAGGATTTTTTAGCTCAGTAAGAGTAACTGTTAATTAATCCTATTAACTAGAGAAGTTATTCTCATGTAGTAGAAGTATTTTCTGAATTTGTCATAAAAGCATCTCCAGGTGCACTATCACTGTACCAGTGCGATGCTTTGTTAAAATGTCTCTACATTCTAGAAGATATTTTGTAAACTCGTCAATTTTTTTCTATCATCACATCTAGCGATGGAAACAAAGTTATTTTCGAAATGCGGTGCCTTTGTAAAGGTGTTATACAATATTGTGTATCTATTGACGTAGAGAAAGTCAAACAGGCACTACATTCTGCCTTCACCATCGTTCAGCAATAGTGAAGAAAATATTTTTAAAATTTGTTTCCTAAGAAGGAACCAATCTTCGAAGTCATGAGTCATGACCATGTGTAAAGATTTAGTAGACAGGCCCTACCAACCAAAATTCGTGTTTTTGGGCTCTCTAGAATTCTTAGACAGTTATCTATACTTTTCATGTAGAGCACAAACCCTAATTAGTCTAATTACTAATTTTAACCTACAATGTACCAAGATGCTGCCAAAAGGTGTCAATTGTCTAGACAGCAGGCTTACAAAATTCGTAACTCAAAATTTAATCATCCGATCGACATGATTAAATATTCTACGGAAAAATATCAAAATTCTCTACAATTATTTAGTAGATGACATCCTCAAATTACGCCCATACGTTACCCGAAATTATAGTAGAATAATATGGCAGATTAATCAATCTCCTATTCGTTCCACCTGACGAACACGTGCTACCTCTGTCTCTAATCTGGATTTTAATCTCTAATTAAAATAAACAACCAAAGATGAAAACTTAATCGTTACACCGGAGACCGCGACGAGGATCACCGATCTTCCCGCGAGATTCTCGTCTCTTTCCCTTCTTTTCTTCTCCCTTCCTCCTTTTCTCTCTCTACTATTGCAAAGATGATGGACATGTGCAAAACATGGAGCACTAATTATCTAGTTGCAACAGCTCATGAAATCGGCAGCACCAAACGCAGCAAGAGTGCTCACCTTTTCCCCCTCTATCTCTCTCTTGGCATGCAGCATCCACATGCATGCAAAGAATCTAGCGCGCGCAGCACAACAAAGGGCAGCAGTCCACATGATTACAACGAAGGGCAGCAGTCCACATGCATGCAAATCATCTAGCGCGCGCAGCACAACAAAGGGCAGCAGTCCACATGCAAAGGGCAGCAGTCCACATGCATGCAAATCATCTAGCGCAGCACAACAAAGGCAGCAGCAGACCATGCAGCAGCAGTTGGCATGCAGGGAGACAGGGGCTAGGGTTATTGGGGAGATCGCCCCTTCCTGGCTCCTCTTAGGGCTTGTTTGGATGTTCCAATCCCGGCCGGGATCCCAGCCTAATCCTAGGGATTAAAAGGCCAAGGGAAAAAAATTTCCCACCCCATCGAACGATCCGTTTGGATGACGAAGGGAAGTGTCCCCAGCCCATTCCCCATCGTTTCCATGGGCAAATAAACAGCGAGCGCTCACCCTGGGATTTTTTTTCTCCAGTCGCAACGCGACGCCGCACTCGTCTCTCCTCTCTCGACCGCCGCCGCCGCCGCCGCATGCCTCCCTCCCTTGTGGCCTCCCCCCCAAGCGCTCTCCCGCCGCGCAGACAGACGGGACCACATCAGCGACCTCCCTGACGACCTCCTCGTCCTCATCCTCCTCCGCCTCCCCACCATCTACGCTACCCGGACGAGCGTCCTCTCTCGGCGATGGCGCCGTGTATGGACCCGCCTCCCCATCCTCACCTTCGAATGCGGTGACTCCGGTGCCTTACCCGTCCTCACGGCCCTCACCGCCTGCACCGCCCACGGGGACACTGACATTCAGAGCCTCACCGTGTCCTCCATCGACGATGCCGCGCCGAAAGCCACCGTCTCCTGGGAGCTAGACGAGGAGGTGATCTGTATGCTTCCCTTGGATCTGCAGCTCTGCTACTTGTGATTATTGTTTTGGTAGTACAACGTTTTGAGTTTGTGTTGATGTGATTTAGTGGTTACCTAGATCTGTGGATGGTAATACTTAGGACCTGTTTGGTTTGTATGCTTAGATGTTATCGATGATTCTTTTTAATCCATGTAGAAACTTTACGTAGCTTCTAATGCCATCTGGTATCATTTGATTGATAAAACTTATCTTGTTCGGTCTGATTCAGCAGTTGTCTGCATCTTGTCATTTAGTTCTTGTTTTGATCTGGTAGGCCTACTTTAGCACAATAATGTTTCTATTATCTGCTCTTCAAAATTCTAATAGCTTAGTTCAACATTGTAGCATTGTCCTGATGTTGTGAAAGTGTATAGACCATGGAAATAGGGATTGATGAAATTGTGAGAAGCGTTCAACATTGTAGCATTATCCTGATGTTGTAGTATATCTCAAAGCAACTATGCTCATATGAAAGAATGTTAAATTTGTTCATGCAAATTGAAACGACTGCATCTGAAATATGAATTGATATCAAACAATGTTTGGGTCTTCCTATCAATTCTTGTGCATCCCTAATAAGCAACTGTCTTATGAAGTTGTGGCTTTCGTAAAATAATCTGGTAGTAACTGTACCTGCACCGTTATCTACTCTATGATTGAAGTCAATCTTGTTTCTGGTATGTCAATAACTATTTCAAACATCACAATTATGTTGTATATCAACCCCACAGTGTGCCTTTTACTACTTTCTGTTGATCTATGGGAACATGCTTGAACTCATATATGGGCTAAAATATTGCCATATATTTTCCTGCATGGTTACTTGAAACAACAGTCTTTTGGTGTGAGTGTGCAGTTAAAGTTACACATCACAACCCTTCAAAAAAAAGTTACACATCACAGTATCATGTGAATTTTGTGAGAAAATGTTAAACTTGTTAATTCGGTATGAGGTTGTGTTTTTCGTGAAATACTACAGCACACAGATTAAAATAGAAAATAGTACTGACAACATGCATAAACTATGTCTAATACCATTTTAGTTTTTCTAAGAACAATCATCCAAGCTTGTATACCAAAGAACATCGAGTCCATGCATCATGTGGATATTTTCACTTCTGTTTTTTCCCATAGCATAGTCTAATCTAGTAGCTTATCAGTTTGTTTACCCAACGACTGTGTATTATTTTGTTTTCAGGGAAACACATTGCAACATGCTACTAACCAATCTCAGTAGCAATAGCAGTGGTAGATAGCTAGACGCAAAGCCCATGAATCTTGCTGATAGTTATTTAAACATTGAATGTGTTGTACAAATGCTTCAAGCAGACCAGGAACTGTGGACCTATTTTCTAATTCATTGTGCTTATCATAAATGTCTTCTACATGATATATTGATGAGTGATGAGTGTTGTTTATTTGGATGAGCTTATTTTGCTTGGACTTTGCTATGGCATGTGGACTAAAATCTGGAACTGCAACTTGTTTGGGGTGGGTCTGTAGTAGTGGAAGTGAATTAATATATTTGGCATGTAGCCGAGACTTATCTTTTTGCTGATAACTCAAGTACACTATAGCAATTGTTTTAGAATTTTACGATTTTTTTTGAATTTTTTTTCATGACCGGGATTTTTATCCGTGTTATTCCCAAACGACAATAGGGATTTTATTCCCGAGCGGGAAGATTTCTCCTTGGGGTTGAGGGGGATTTCATGTGCCCTTAAAATCCCCTTTAGAGATTTTATTCCCTGGATTTTGCCTTCTAACATCCAAACAAGCCCTTATGGGTTGATCTCCTTTCTCGGGCCAAGGAAAACCCCAAGTTCTATTCCTCCTTTAAAATTCTGTAATCACCTCTTTAATTCTCTCTAATTTCTCTTTTTGGTTCATCTAATTCTCTAAGATTAAACAGGATATTACAACTGCACCAGCCGTCCGATGCAAATGGATCTGACCAATTTAGTTCTGGTCCTGTGTCCTCCCGTGGCTTCCATTGGAATTGGAGTTCCCGAGCCCAACCAACACTACTCCATTTTTTTCATTTCTTTTCTGCTTGCAACCTGAATCCTGAAACATAGCATAACAAACTAAGACCTGAAAGTATAATATTAAAATTACATCCAACAGGATACCGTTGTGTAGCTTCTACTTAATATGAAAAGTCATCCAACCACTACCAAAAACATGGTTTTTTTCGAGTGCCAAAAACACTTGGGAAATGAGGCAAAACACTCGGGAGCGATTTTCCCAACGGCCAACACTCGGGAAACAACACTTGGGATAGATTAGTCGGGGTAAAAACATTTTCCCGAGTGTAACAGATTAGTCGGGGTAAAAATATTTTCTCGAGTGTTACACTCGGGAACTATTATTTTCCCAAGTGTATACATATACACTCGGGAAAGTAAAACACTCGGGAGAAAACCCTCCTCAACGGCTTCTTCACCCGTAACGGGAATCTTTACCGAGTGTGGACACTCGGGAATATGCTGAAGAAACACTCGGGAATGTTTCCAACGTTTGAAGGATGAAACCAGGGAAAATTGACATGTGTCGATTTTTCCCGAGTGCATGGCAAAAATGACACTCGGGAAAGCTTCCGACGAATCCCATAGAAAATTGCCACAGGGCAAATTTTCCTGAGTGTCGACACTTGGGAAAGTTTTGATCGATTTCCCGAGTGTCGACACTTGGGAAAAGTTTTGTCGATTTCCCGAGTGTCGACACTCCGGAAAGATTTGACACTCGGGAAATCGATAGAACAGCACAAACCCATTTTTCACAAATTCAAGAAAAATCCATTCCACAACAATCAAATAATCCATCCATCCATTCCACAGCAATCAAATAATCCATCCATTCCATAGCAATCAAATAATTCATCCATCCATCCATTCCACAAATATATGTATATATATGTAAAGATCGAACAAAAGACATGATACATATAACAGTTCCCGAGCTCACAACATTCAAGTTCAAGTTCAAAAATGTAAGCATAAGGCATGATACATATAACAGTTCCAAATAGTAATTTCATAGCTTATATACATCAAACAAAAGCACGTATCACTGCTACCATTTGCATGCACAGAATTTCCTGCTTCAATCTTCTGTGCACAAAAGCATCATTTTGCGAGTTCTGCAGATACAGCAAAACTTAATATTAGTGCCATCTTACAACAAAAGTAAGGAATTGATATTACATGAAAAGGTAATTAACCAAACTATTGACAAAGCAAAAAAATTCCTTTAAATCATGATGAGCAACATAATAACATGGCAAATCAGTTAAGGGCATGCATGGGGTGTGGGCCAGCTAGCTTGTGGCCTAATTGATCATTTACTTATGTCATCTACAGCACATGCAAGAGAAATTTTAGTATAATGATGTACTACCGTAAAAAGGAATGAGCTGAAACTATATATGGACTTAATTAAGAGGTGCGAGGAGTGATATTTTGTTAGATATATAATTACATGCATGGTATCCACTTGTATGATGTACCTTTTAAAAGCTTTGGCAAATTCATATGTTGACGTGCTTATTAGCACCTAACAATATAGAACATGAAAAGCACAGGTGCTAAAAATGTTAAACTCCGACTCTTAATATTTTGTCATTGTGAACTACTGATCAACATTTATGTCTCAAGCACTTATCATCAAATTCATAGAAAGGAGTGTACATACAAATTATTATATGTTGACACATTTCAAAAGAATTTATGATATAGATATAGTGAATTAGTTATATATGTAGCCATTTTTATCCATTTTATAGCAAGCACCTGATTGTGAATGTTTTCTAATATTGGTATCCTTTTAGTAGATCATGAAAATAGCAAGCACCTGGTGGTGGCCTCTCGGCGATGGACGCATTCACATGATCTTCAACATTAGCACCAGCATCTTCAGCATTAGCAATAGAAGCAACTGATCCCACCGTTCCCTACATTTTCATAAGAAATCGTATTATAAGAAATTTGCAGTAGCGACCAATAATTACATTGCATGTCATTTCAATGTCTTCTGAATCAAGCACTCATAAGAGACTAACAATATAATAATCAGTATGCAGTTACTAACCGGAGCAGATAAGTTAGGCAGTGGTTCCCCTGGTGGAGGGCCATTAAGTCGAGTCTCAGTCCCGAGTGCCTACATATTTGTTTGCACATTGCCATATATTAGCCAAGTACAAATATATATATATATATATATATATATATATTGCATATTACTTTGTTATTGTACTACCACGCTCCAACTAACCTGCACGAGCATTTGCTCCAACCGCTGCCTAGCCTCAATTTCCTGTTGCAGCTTCGCCTGAAGCTCAGAAACCTGAGAATATATCCCATGTGATGGCCGTGGTCGACTTTGAAGGTGTACTTCATTCGTTGATGCAGTACTCGTGGTTCGGACCTCCGAGAGGGTTGTCGGTGTGCTAATGTAGCCGGCACCCATGAAGAAACGACTATGTTTCTTCCCCTTTCCAGCCTTGTGCACAGCAGTCGTGTGTAGTGGTGAATTCATTACGTCGTAGTCCGGGCCATGAATCTCCTTAGCAGCGTCAGTATATGCAGCCTGTTGGACAAAATCATCAGGGACAAAATGATCAGAAATCGTACCAAGTTCTCTGTTGCGCGCTGGCTGCACAAGGTGCCCTCCTGATCACCCCTTCTAGCTTCTACATATGCCTCCATATCGGAGACATGCCTCTGTTTCTTCTTTTCCTGCACCCAAAAAAACCACGGAGGTCAATAAATATATATCTACAACATATAATCAATATGAACATGTTGACCTACCAGGTTCTTCTTGTAACAAGCCATGGAGGAGCTGCCTTGACGATGTGCTACCCCGTCCATCAACAATCTCCGCTCCCTAGCAGCACGAGAGTCCTCTAACCATCGTTCGTTGCACCACCTCTCTTGGGCAATCTGCTGCCATGCATCTTCACACATAAGGGCCCACCAAGGTATTGCCTAAATTAACCAAGTGTTAAATATGAATAAACTAGAATTGATTGTAATCAAGGACATCGTTTGTACAGTTAGTTACCTGCATGTACTCGTCCAAAGTGATATGCGTTTGGCAAGCCTCAGCCCTACGAATGTGCTGTCCAAGGACTTGTGTGTAGTAATAGATCACCGCTTGGATGTGTGCTTCGTAGATCATCTGTGGGATCAGCTTCTTAACACAATTACGCAGCACTCTCCTAGAATCAGCTTCCTGTCCCTCAGCCCATCTAAACCACCACTACAATCCGGCATATATTGGAAACAAATAAATGTGTAAGATTAGCCTTTGTGCATACCAATGTAGTGAAATACCAGTATCCAAGTAATTAATAATGCTCAGACATACATTTTGTTCACAATATAATAAAGTTACCTGAGGAAGTTACCTGTAGTAGCGGTAAATCAATTCAAAGATGTCAAGGAGACTACTGGTATTTTTGTTATTAGACCAAATGCTATGTTTAGGAGCTGTACACATCTTGGTATGAAAATTGTTCATAAAATTGATCAAATATTATACAAAATCTAGAGATACACACAATGACCGTGGAGCTAACAATATCTTCATGATTTCTAACAATAATACTATGCAAGAGAGTGCATTAACACATTACGGAGGTATGGTAATTGCAAATCATATGTTGGCAAAAAGAATGTGTGATTGTGCATGGATTTGAAGTTAGACAAAATATCAACAAGTTTAGCATTGGCTTAAGTAGTTCTCATCATTTTCTTTGGAAATACATTGTTAGTTTCCTTAGTTAATTGTACTCAAGTTTAGTGACTATCTATGTCTTTGTTAAAGTTCCTTTAATTATATATCTTGAGTTTGTCATTTTCATTGTTTTGGAGCAGAACATTTTCTGGTACATGGAGAAACATTATCATCGTGATTGTGTGGTGCATGTGATCACATATATGTTAGAGGGACATATATAGTTGCAATACTGCAAACATTATTTATCTAGGTGCTACCTTGCAAATCACTTTGGCTTGAGCACCAAATCAATATTGAAAATCCAAAACAAAAATGTGAAGATAGCTCTTAATTTACCATGCCTATAGTTAACATTGTAGATATTTAGATTTTTTTGACAGAATCCAGCTGAGGTAATCACTTTTTATGTACAAAGAGATAGCTAGGGCCCATGATTATAGATGTATATATATAATAAAGAGTAACAGGCGGTCATTTCAATAATATCACAAATAGCGTACATGATTAGTTGCTAGTGGTATCACTCAAAATCTGATATTCACAAAACATCGGCTGCTAATGTATCATTGAAAATGATTAGAAAGACTGAAAGCAATTGACATTCAGATGTGTTTTTGCCCTCAAATGCTTTTGGTTCATGTTTTTAAATTTATTTGTTGCTTTCTTTCTATTTACTTGGAGAAATAGCTTCATAAACTCTAGAAAATTATTCAGTAATATCATGTTCAATAATTTTTCCTTTAAATCCTAAGCACTTGTAATAGAATCAAGAAAAATCAGAAATGAACAATTTTGTAGACCATATTTTAATACTGACATGAGAAATGAACAAAACTATAGGAAAATACTGATTAACCCAACTAAATGTGGAATATATGGAGTGATGGTGGTAGTAGTCTATCTATACATCTGGAAGCAATTTTGTAGAACATAGAAGCAGATTTGAATATTCAGTCACTTACCCAAAAACTTTCCTCCACCACCGCAAGCAGTTGTCAAATTGTATTTCTCCTTCAACAAGTGGTATCTTCAATGACCTTGTAGTGGCACCATGTCCATGCAGGCTCCCGCCTTCCTCTGTAGGTGACCAAGCCAGGGAAGTGCCATCGAATCAACACGCCAATTATGCCGTTCGGAAGTCTACATTTCTCACCCCCGCCTTCTTCTCGCCATTGCACGCATATTAGTTTTTTGAGGTATGCAAGTAAGTGGGCTAAATTAGTGAAAGTGTAAAAGATTACTTACGTGTCGCCAACAGAACGATGATGATCTTCTACTCCTCTCGGGTTGGTCGTCGTGGCAGTTCGCAGTCCTCGCAACCAAAATTCTTGTCTTTGTAATCGCCTCCGCCTCATGGTACTCATCCTCCTCACCCTCCGCCTCGGGGTGCTCTTCCTCCTCACCCTCGCCTCGGGGTTCTCATCCTCCACATCATCGAAGCGAGGGTGCAGGTCTGAGGCTCGATCTACTAGAGGTAGACCCCTGCCCCCTCGAGGGCCGCACGCCTCTGCCTCCATCACATGTTCCTGCCACTTTGGAAAACAAGCGTCTGCCTCGACTAGAGTATGCTGCCTCTTTGATGCCACTCATTTTTTGGTGTCCTGAAATGAAATGAAATAAATCAATTTATATAGCACAATGAAGTAAGCTCATAGAAAGACATAATATAGCGTAATCAAGTAAGCTCATAGAAAAATGTAATATAACGTAATCAAGCAAGCTCATACAAAAAATTAAAAACATGCAGCAAATAGATGGAAGACGTACAAGATCATGCTTAGAAGTAGTCGTCTACAATGGGATCCTTCGCAGATGGGCCCTCTAAAAAGTCATCGTCACTATCATAAGGTGTTGACTCAACCTCATCCCCTTCGGTGCTATCAATGTCTAAGCGATTAATTAGTTCCAAGTCCTCTTGGTTTACAACCTCATCGGCATCAATTTGAATATCATCTATGTGATCGTCCTCTTCCCCAATTATTATTTGAAAAGTCCCTGGTAGCCCATCTTCTTGAAAGAATAGGTCAACACCATTGTTGGTCTCCATGTTGTAGTCCTACTCACTAGGGGTAGGTAGTTTACCATATGGTTGCACCTTATGTACTACCCACCAATCCACTAGACTACTCATATTTTTGCATGGGTGCGGATGTAGTATACTTGGGTGGCTTGTCGAGCCACAATAAATGGGTCATTGCCTGGTAGGATTGATTGATGTGCAACTTCAACCAGCCCAAGTGATGTATCCCGTCTGACTCCTCTAAACGGATGGAACCAATGACATTTGAATAACATAAGTTTGAGAGGTTTGCTACCATGAAAATATAGTTCAATTATTTCTTCAATTACTCCATAGTATTCAATAGGTGTATCGCTCCCATCTGGTCCAATAGTCACCAATCCACTATTAATTGTTGTTGCATTAGGCCGTTCCTTCTCATGTGTCGATGTTCGGAAGTGGTACCCATTCACATCGTAGGTACTATAGGACAGCACCCGAGTGTGGCATCCTTGAGCAACTTGCCTCAATTCGCTGCTCATAGACTTGTCCTTCAAACTCTACAGCATAAATAGAATGGGTTTCATGTATTAGTTCCTCTATACTTAGTAAATATTATGTGCAAGGGAGACTAGCTAATAGAGAAGTTACTTTCTGATAGAACCAAGTCGGGAAATTCGGTTTGCAATTCCCAGCACCCTTCCGAAGAAGGGTCTCAATTTGTTTTTCGGATGGGTCTCGATGTTGCTTCCACTCGCTCCTAACAAATTCCCTATAGGCAACAAGACAAGTAGATTAAAACACTCATGCATCAATTATTGGGAAAAATAATTGTTGCATACGTAATGTAATCATCCACTTCGGAGAGGTTGGTAAAGACATACAACATCACATTCAACCACTCATCCCGCGATAAAACTTTGGGAGTACCACCGATTGAAGTGTCACCTCTTTCGGTGAAGAGGCTAAGTTGGTAATTATTTTGAGGAATGCCAATATTGTATCGTGAGGTTTGATTGTGCACCGTGCGAACATTGTCAGCAAAGTATATTGATGTGAAATGAGAAATTTCCTCAATTATGTATGCCTCCGCTATGGATGCTTCAACACGCGATCGATTTTTTGCTTTGCCTCGTAGTTCCTTTTGTTCCCTCTCAATTGGATACATCCACCGGTTTTGCACTGGTCCCCCCATCCTAGCTTCATAGGGGAGATGGAGAATCAAATGTTGCATTGGATTGAAGAAGCCAGGTGGAAAGATCTTTTCCAACTTGCAAAGCAACACAAGTACTTCACGCTGCATAGTTGATATTACCATGGGATCTATCTCTTTCGCACATAGCTGTCGATAAAAGAAGCTCAACTCCGCCATCACTTGCCAAACACACTCAGGGACGTAGCCACGACTCATCACAGGCAAAAGGCGTTCCATGAATATGTGGTAGTCATGGCTCTTTAGGCCATTGATGCGCATGGTAGCTAAATTTACTCCTCTCCTTAGATTTGCTGCATACCCATTAGGAAACTTTAGGGTCTGAAATCATTCCAAAATCTCCTTCCTCTGAACCCTAGTTAGGAAATAACTAGCTCTTGGCTTCTCCCACTTGCCAGTAGCTGGATTATGGATCATATTCAGAGAGGGCCTGTTGCAAAGCTCCTCCTGATCAAGGCGAGCCTTCACATTGTCCTTCGTCTTGTCTGAAATGTCAAAGAATGTGCTAAATATGGCCTCTGCAACATTCTTCTCATTATGCATTACATCTATGTTATGGGGAAGAATGAGCTTATGGAAGTATGGCAGCCGCCACAAACTTGGAATGTGAGTCCAATTGTGCTCCTCGCCATATTTCTCAAACCCATCACCATCATCAAGAGGCTTCAAAGCATCTAGCCATGCACGAACCTCCACACCTGCCAGACGATGTGGTGGTCCACTGTGGACAGCAATATTGGCCCTAAATCCAGTTTTGTCACCTCTGAATTCATGGTCAATTGGAAGGAATTGATGATGATAATCGAAGAAGGAGTGCTTGCGACCATGCTTTAGCCAACAGCCACGCAACGTCTCCCTACAGATTGGGCATGGCATCTTCCCATGTACACACCACCCGTAGAATATCCCGTACGCTGGGAAGTCATGCATGGATGTGTGGTACGCGACCCGCATGGTGAAGTTCTGTTTCAATGCCCGATCATATGTCACTATGCCTTGTTCCCAAGCATGTAACAATTCATCTACCACCGGCTCCATGAATACACTCATATTCTTCCCTAGGTATTCAGGACCAGGGATTATCAAGGAAAGGAATATGTCCGCTACGCATGCAAACGCGGGTAGGAGGTTAAGGGAATGACAAACACAGTGCCATGACTATATGGCGCAGCCCCCATACCAAATGGGTTAAACCCATCGATTGCAATTGCAATTGACGCGTCCGAGGCTCATGACAAACTCTACATAGTCTCGGTCAAATTGCTTCCATGCTTCACCATCAGATGGGTGGACCATCTTGTCATTATGGTACCGATGACCATACTTGTGCCATACCATTTCATTGGCAGAAACCTCAGACATGTTTAACCGTTGGATTCGTGGCACAAATGGTAGATAGCGAAGTATTTTTCTGCCAATAGGAAGCTGCCTCTTCCGACCATCACAAGAGTCAACCTCAACAAACCTAGACTCACCACACTTATCACAGTGATCTTTGTCCACATTCTCATTCCTAAATAGCATGCAATGATTTGGACAAATATCTATCTTCTCATATGGCATATTTAGTGCGCTTATCAATTTCTTGGCCTCATACAAGTTAGCGGGTAGTTTGTGACCATCTGGGAGAAGGGTGCTAAACACGCTTAAGAATGCATCAAAGCAAGCAATGCTTGTGCTGAACTGAGACTTGACAGCAAGTAGTCGTGTGATGGTATATAGTTGGGACACCTGTGTTTGCCCATGAAGTGGTTGACTCGCTGCGGACAACATATCAAAGAAAGCCCTTGTTGCAGGCTCCGGTTCTTCCTCAGCAGGTGGCCCATATGCATGATGCACATCATCAAGTATGTCTTCTATCCTACCCTCATTGTGGCCGCCATCGTCCATTTCTTCCCTTAGCACATCTGATCTGCTACGTTGTGACTCGCCGTGATAGACCCACACGGTATAGCCTGCCGTAAATCCGTACTTGCACAAGTGTGCGATCATTGTTTCCCTCATTTGTGGCCGTGTGTTCGAACAACGAGAACAAGGGCACAACACACCCCGTCCATTACTCCTAGCAAATGCTCGATCCACAAAATCTGTCGACTTTTCCATCCATTCTTGGCTACAGTCACCCATCGCTCTACGCCCAGTGTACATCCAACTACGATCCTCAGCCATCCTAGTGTGCAAAACATAATGCATATTTTAATCCAACTTTTATTTATGTCAAAAATTACAACTACAGAGCTGGCTACAAGCTAGCATAGGATGCATGCCCTATATATGTACACTAAAATAGATTGACATGAAGACAATATACATGATCAACGGAGCATAAAAACACTTTCTTTCAATATATATGAATACCATTATAAATGAATATCATTATTTATTAATACATTAATGTAGCATTGTAATGACAGCATATCAATCCACCATAAATGGACAACACAAAAGAAAATAAGCAAACTTTATTTCTTTTTCCACTTATCCATTACCTTACAGTACTTCTTGGAGCTGAGGGAGCCAAGGGAGCTGCGGTGGGGAAGATGGCTGCAGCTGTGTGTTGGTGGAGGTAGTCGGCGAGGGGAGGCGGCAACACTGTAGGCAAGTACCCGAAAACAATCAAGCCTCAGCGAACTGTAGTATCTACTGACTAGGGACTGTATTGAAAAACATGAGCTATATTAGGACAGAATCGGCACTTAAGCATCGAAATTTAGACAAAACAAAAAAAAATCCTTTAAAATGGACAATATCTATAGCACTGCCACAAATTTTCTGTAGCTTCATAGACTAGTTGACTTCTGTTACGAGAGAAGTAAATAAAACACATCTCTTTCTATAAGGAGTTTTTGTTCCTCTGACAGAAACTTCAAATAAACAAAACATATTCTTAGTGAAGTATTTTCTTTCTACCGATTAGAAGTAAAGGAAAATGCTTGTCATAGAAGCACTAACCATGAAATAGCAGACAGAGTGTCAACTAAAATAAATAACAAACTGGCATGCATGAGGTTTCTCGAGAGAAGAACCAAGACATAATAGATATTCACCTACACAATCTACTCCTAGAAACAAGAAATGACATCTTTATTTGCTTAAAATGGACAATATCTATAGCATCGCCCTTGATTTTCTAGTTAAAGATTGACAAATGAATCGCACAAAAAAGGTATATAAGAATAGAGTCAAAACAATGGACTAATGCGGTATCTACACATGGTATCTAAGGGATGTATATATAGCTTTTACTACTAAAAACACTAGACTATGATATACATTTAATCATTTCCATGTATTTTGCGGTGTTGACACTTGACAGTGATAACCATTAATCACACAGGTGGAGCAAAAAGGAAAAATAGGCATTACTATAGTTACCAATTGGATAACCCCCTACTCAAACTCCAAGGAAGACAAGGATGCTACCAAACGTGCATTAGACTTCATGTATGGATGGTGAGTTTTCATTAAATCAAGAGTTTAGTTGTCTACATTATGTCTCTTGAATGGTTCACAACCAAGCATCTATTTACAAGGCATTAGGTCTAAAATGGAATCAATGACACCTTGCATGACAGACAAACCAATGCGAGTCCTATATTTGCGAACTTCATAAGCTAGAAGCTAGTATCTTTGCTAACAATAACGGCAACACAATATGATAGTATTTGTAAGGCACACATCACACAGCCACTCCCTGGCACATACATACGACCAACATACTATTGGCACTAATTCTATAAATATTCATCAATAAAATCAACTTGCAACCTAATAACCAGAACATATGACCTAATGCAATCATTCATGCACACCTTAAGGGCAAAAGACTAGTTCACTAACCAGAAGATACTACCTGCTGAATGGGAGCAAGAGGAGCGACGGCACCGGAGACAGTGGAGGAGTGGGAGATGGCGGATGCAGTGGATCGGCGAGGGAGAAGGAGGATGAGGACGGGGAGGCGGTGGGATCTGCAGTAGTGGAGGAGGGGGGGCGGGGTCGGTGTGGCGGCAGGAGACGAGCAGGAGGCGTCGGGTGCGGCGGCGGCAGACGAGGAGGCAGCTGCAGAGGCGGTGGAGGAGGGGGAGACGGTGGCGGAGGCGGTGGAGGAAGAGGAGGACAGGGGAGGCAGCGCCGGTCGCGGAGGTGGGGGAGGAGACGAGGGGACGCACGTGCGGGCGGCAAGGCAGACGAGGAGGCAGCAGGCGACATAAATGCTTGAGACAGCTCTGGCGATGGAGGAGGGGGCGGCGACGCCGTCGTGAGGTGGGGAGGAGATGAGCGGGAGGCGGCGCTGGTCGCGGAGGTGGGGTGGAGACGAGGGCGAGGCGCGGCGGTGGCGGCACGAGGAGGCGGTCAGAGAGGCGGTGGAGGAGGGGAGGAGGCGGCGGCAAAGCGGTGGAGGAAGAGGAGGACGGGAGGCGGCACGGTCGCGGAGGTGGGGAGGAGACGAGGGGCGGCGTGGTGCAGCAGGCAGACGAGGAGGCGGCAATTCAAGAGCTTGAGACGGCTGCAGGCAGTGGAGGAGGGGGAGGAGACGAGGGGAGGTGGCGCTGGTCAGGGAGGTGGGGAGGAGATGAGGGGAGGGCGATCGCGAGGTGGGGGAGGAGACGAGGGGGAGGCGTCGGGTGCGGCGGCGGTGGACGAGGAGGTGACGGAGGCGGCGGAGGAGGTGGAGGCGGCGGAGGCGACGGAGGACGGGGAGCGGCGCCGGTCGTGGGGGAGAGAGGGGAGCAGCAGTGGAGGATTGGGGAGAGGGGAGCAGCAGCGCGGGGGGGGGGGTTGGGAAGAACGGGGTTAGGAGTTAGAAAACGAGCGAAAAAATGGGCACGCAGTGTGGGGAAAAAATGGCACTGCCTATTTTTTTAGCTCCCGAGTGTCTGTAACGAACGACACTCGGGGAATCAGTTTTCCCCGTTGCTCTCGTCAAAGTTTCCCGAGTGTCCGATCGGACACTCGGGAAATGTTAATTTCCTGAGTGTTTTATTCACAACCCGAGTGTTTCATAAGGCACTCGGGAAGTTACCAAGTGTATTATTCAAAACACTCGGGAAACTTCTGAGCACTCGGGAAAATAGACGATTCTGATAGTGAACACACTCGCACATCGAAGCGTATCCGCCAACAGCATGCTTCTTCATCATAAGTTCTTGGGTTTCTTCCTCGAAATCATAGTATTCATCTCCCGAGTCTGACCCACTACTATTCTCCAACAAATCCATCAAACTATCATCTCTTCCTCCTGTAATTCAATCTAATTCAAGTGAAACATCTGATATAGCCCGCTATTGTTGGAACTAAGCCGAAGAAGACTCACGCTCGGAAGGAGTTCATGCTGTGCAGAAGCTCTTCGGCTAGCACACACACACACGCTTGGATGCACGCACGCACTTAACAAGAGGTGAACACACCAAAAACGGGAGACTACAAGAAGACTTTTGCTACTGGCCTTAATTTATTTGTCGCTTGAATCTTCACCTTTTTATAATACCGCTGGTTACTAATAGATAAGTAACCAATTAACTAACTAACAACGAACCAACAAAATCAATCTGACTGCATGCCCAACAACCAACTAACTAACAGTATGAATCCAAACAAAAATTAATAGCACTCAACGACCTGTCAAGATTAGAGCTAACAATTTCCCCTCTAATCTTGACACACCAACTCTAACTTGTTGCGGTAGTTGGTCTCAACTACGACTTGTGCAACTAATACTCGACACAGGATGGCGAACACATCACCTCAACGTCCCAGACTCAACTGGCGAAAGGATCCTCATCACCATTTGAATTAGCGATAGGAACCTAGAAACTTTTAAATATTGCAAATTAGCTCACAAAATTCTAAACTTTTTTGTGGAGCCTCCTGACATAGTGTTCTTCGTTGTGTAATTTGTCCATAATTTTATCCATTCTGAATTTTTCTCCAAAATTCATTTAAGTATACTATATTATAGGAATTTCTAAATATATAAAATGAGGTCCAAAAATTATGAATTTTTTAACACTCCTTAGTGGAATTGATTTTTTTAAGTTTTTACATAATGTATATGTTCTGAAATTATCTAAAAAATTAAGGGTTATAGTCTAAAAAATTAGGAATTTAGGTTTGGAAAATTAGGTTTTCAGGTAGAGTCCAAACAATTTCAGGACATATAAAATTTTGGAAAAATTACAAAATCAATTTCACTATCTAGAGAGCGTTCAAAAAACAATTCATAATTTTTGGACCTGATTTTATATATTTAGAAATTCCTACAAACAGTATACGTAAATGAATTTTGGAGAAAAATTTAGATTGGATAAAATTATAGAAAAATTACACAAGTAAGTACAATGTGTTGAGAGTCTCCACAAAACTGTCATGATTTTTTAAGCTCATTTGCTATATTTAAAAATTCCTAAGTTCTTGTCACCAATTCAAATGGCGACAGGGACACTGTCGCCAATTGAACTAGCGATAGAAACCTCCCAAAGGTGATAGGATGCCTGTCGCCATTTAAAATCTAAAAAATATATAATTAGTACCATTAGATATATTATGAATTTAGATGAATTTAGGAGAAAGAATCAACTGATTCGGAGTTCGTATAGAAGAGAACGAACTCCCGGAAGATTTGCCGCAAAGAAAGATCCTAAAAATTGGAAAGGAGGGAATAATTTTTTCTGATTTTATAATGCAAACTCACATAGAGTATGACACATGGATTCCAATTGTCAATGAGAGAGACTTGGAAAGAGAGGAAGAATGAATGAGTTTGACATGTGGGACCACATGTCATAGAGATGAAGGAAAAAAACAAAGAGTAGAGCAAAAAGAGAGTAAGCGTAGGGCGGCTCGGGCGCAAGGCGACATCAGCGAGTGGCGACAAGCAGCGTCCTCAACAATGGAACCCCAGCGGGGTTCTCTACCTACGTGCGACAGCGGCACAGCTGGAGGAGCACAGGGGCGGTGGTAGTAGCGATGACGACAACACGGGTGCGCAACGGCACTCCGGGGAAGGCAATGCATGCATGGGAAAGGCGGCGGCCTGAGGCAGCCACTGGGTGGGTCAGGGTGGCTAAAGGGTGACCAAGGCGATGGGCCAATGACGGCCAGCGGTGGAGAATGGAGTGGCGGCGGCGGCCATACTCCGTACTAGAGGCAATACCGATTTGGTTCTTGGAATGGTACGTTCCGGTACCGATCCATACCAGCGTACCATTTTGGATTTAATATAATGATACAAGTATATATATTTATAAGTATATATTTGTTTAATTATATGCACACCAAATATCACTTGTAGTATTATTCCAAATACATAGTAGTACTATTAAATATAACATATAGTTTAGTAGATGGTATTATCAATTCCACTGGTATGGCTGGTATCGAGCTAGTATGACTGGTATTTAGGCCAGTACGGTACTTAGGGCTACTTTGTACCGGTTTAGATGGTGGTGTGGTACGCACCGGCCGGTATGGCCGGTACCAGTACAATATTGATAACTATGGCGGCGGCGGCTCACTCCGGTGACTGTGCGGCTGAAAGGAATTGAGGGATGGATGAGAAATCTCTAGGAACACGTGATTACACAATCCACTCAGCTCAGAACTCACCAGAGAAGTAGATCGGGCGATGGAGGAGTTTCGGCCGGTGATGGGGGAGACGATGAAATCCGGTGACAAACTGCGAAGAAACCCAGAATTGATTGAGGGGAAACGCTCGTGAGTCTCGGGAACATGACGTGACACGGTTGGAGGGGCAAAGAACTCACCGGAGTGGTGAGAAAGACGACGCAAGGAGCTGCCGACGACGGGGAAGATGGCGTGTTCCGGCGACGATGTGGTATGGGAGAACGTGAGAGTTGGGAAAAAACAAAGAGGAGGCCGAGGCAGACTCGGTGCTCTACGTATAGTCGTAGGGAGGCAGAGAAAACAGATGCGAGCACGACGGCATTGAGGCTGGCGACAGTTTCAAATTCGGTTTAATGGCGACGCTTTGCGAGGGAAAATGACAAGGATTGAATGCTAGCGGTAGTGGGCATTGATGGCGGCGAGGTGATGACACGGGCGACATGGGGACACAGTGATGGCGCGACACAGGCGACACGGCCTGGGCGCGGCACTAGCGTGGCTTGGCTCTGGGCAGAGCAGAGGAAGAAGGAAGGAAGAAAGAAGAAAGTGGGCCAGGAGAAAGAAGTTGGGCTCGGCCCGAATCAAGAGAAATTGATTTCAGCCCAAAACCAAAAATTGAATAGGATTTCTAATATTTGAATTCCTAGGAGAATTTGAATTTCAGCTGAGGTTTGAAGTTGAGGAGAGATGAATTTAAACTGAGAATTTGAATTCAAAATTGGCCGAGAATTGATTTGATTTTGGAATTCAATTTGTGATTTGAAGAAGGAAATTGGTTTGAAGTTGAATTGAGAATTGGAATTTGGATTGATTTACAAGAACTCCAATTAAAATCCAAATCTTTGAATTAATTAATTTATATTAAAAAATTTACGTGAGGCAAAAGTTAAGATGTTACCGTCACATTGGAAAGGTGTCATATAAAGGAAGATGGTCCATGTGATGTTTGCAAAGCTTTCGATGAAGTGCTTATGCATGGTTTTGGAATTAAAATCCCTCGGCTTCACCCAGTGACATGGTGCGCGGACATTATGTGTGCAGGTTTCTTTGCAGAAGGTGAAGTTCCTCTTGTGATTACCCTCATGTGGTGTATTTGGTCGTTCGTCTCGCAACCGGTGATCAGATTGGCTATAATCCTATTAAATCTATGGAGTTTTCTAGAGATATGTTAGCAGAATTGGAGCTGCCAAGTAAACCTTCACGAAGCAGTATGTGCTAGCAACAAATATTATCTGGGAGACGCCTCCTGAGGCATGTGTTAAAATAAATGTCGATGGATCTTTGAACATTGCTGAAAGGATGTCAGGCTTTGACGAGTTAGCACGCAATTGTCTAGGTGCTTTCTTGGGGGCTTTAGGCAAGTCCTACAATGGAATTGTTGAACCCATGGTGACTGAAGCTTTAGCGTGTCGTGATGGGGTTCTACTGGGGAGGAGGGGCTTTGGCAGGGTTGTTATCGAAACCAACTGCCATGAGGTTTAGCGTGTTCGTGGTAATGAGGAAACGTAGGACATTGCCGCCAAAACATAGGACATACATGTTAGGGTCCGTCTATACAAGATTTAACTGTTTTCTCAATCCAAAATTTTAAAATTTTAGTTCATTTACAACTTCATTATACATAAATTACACCGTCTGCACCAAACACATGGGACTCTTGTTCCCACTCTCAGTCGAGCACTTTACCTATGCAAGCAGCATCTCCTTTAACAAGGGACATACAAAGAAGTCGCCTTCCAACTCACTTATCCGAAGAACTCAACTGAAAACAAAAGAGTCATAATGCATCCAACTCAAAACCATCTTCCCTTAGAAGAGCCCAATCCAAAATCAATGGATTTATCAGGAAAACTTTTCCACTTTTCAAGTATGCAGTTTAGAAATAAATGCCACATAAGCTAAAAGCGAAATCACTCGAATAACCAGATTAACCATTTTCTTTTTTTTCTTAACTGGAAAGAACCACATATACCGACAAGAACCAACTCAATTTGTAATTGACATCCGTTGTAAACACATAGTTCAAATAAGAACTAAGAGAATACCTCACTATCCAAGATCACACCCTTTTTCCACAATCTTTCTGTTAAGAATTTAACTTTCTCTTAAACCATAGGATCCCAAATCATCGCATGACACACTAACTCATTTATCTTAAATTGGCAACCTCAAAGCTATGTTCGATCGAACATAAAATCCACACTTATAAAGGGAGACTCTTCCAATCCACAATATCACACTCTAGCCAACTTCTCTACCGAATGAATTACTTTGACAAAATAATTCCCAGCGCAACTCAATATAGATTTCACCCACCATCACATCCCTCAATCTGTTAACGATAATCAATTTGAAATTCACATCACACACTCTTATTTACTACACCCAAAGGATACTATCAATGATCATCCTACTACTCGGAATCTACTTTTATTCTACTACCTTTACACATAATCATTGGCAACCAAGGTTCTAGCATAAAAATGCAAAGCCCAAATTCAACCTCCAAGACTCCAACAACAAACTTCTCGTATAAAAGACCGAGAAATCCTCAGATTCATTCACTAAAATTCCCACACTCTAAATATACTCAATCATTATCATCCACATGTATATATTTTCTCGACCAAATTAACTTTTAGAAGAATTCTATCTCCCCAAAGGTTATTCACTAAAGCCAGGGCATACCTGCCGACAACTCAACCCTACCTACTATCCCATCAATTGACATTACGATTAGATTACTTCGCTAATCCTATTCTCATTAAACTACACCATCATAGATCATCTACCCAACCTTGCAAAATTACCCAATCGCGATACTCTAACACATTGATCAAGCTTCCAGACTTTCGATAATCCCAACATTCCAACATGAATGAAGGTTCTTGGATTATAATTCGCTATGGGTTCCACTAGTTGTAACACTAATCTGTTTTATTTCAATGACAATCATTCCATTTAAATCCAACTCTTTCCAAGAGTTATAGGTCAAAACCAAATCACTTTCTACTGTTCTTCAAATAGCTTGGCCCCCAAAATTCTCATTGCGATCATTTACTTGACCACCACCAACCAATCGCCACATTACACTTTATAAGACATTGCAACCCAAGTCGGTTAATCTTTTCTCAATAGGAAAGAGCAAACAAATATAAGTTTTAACACACGAGGAAACACTACTCCTTATAGTGAGCACGAGACCAAGAGAAATAGTCAAATTGCATTGATCTTCAAAAACAAAAGACGAGACCACAATTGAGGGCACACGTTCCACAAGAAGGGTGTTTCAAACATCAATAAATCACAATAAAACATTGCTTTTGAAACTCAAGAAACACTTAAGCGGCAATGATAGAAAAGTTGCAGGTTACAATCCTTAACTCCAACCTCAAATACTTATGGAACACCTTTTTTCCCTTTAATAGAGAAAATAATTTCCTTTGATTACATCACCACTTGCCAACCCAAAGAAGAAGTACTTTTAAAACAAATCACATTAATCACTTAAGAACCCATTAGAACATTCTCACGCATCTCCTTTCTCAACAATTTCAGCTACCACATTAAGTATGAACTATCAAAAGCTCACAAATGCAAAACTCCAAACTTTTCATTTAACCGATATTACGGGAAGCGTTCAAATTACCTTCTTTCTAAAAGAATCATCACCACTCCCACAAGTCACAATCTCTTGCAGACAATCTTATTAACATCAAAAATAATACACTCTTAACAAGAATCTTTATCGTCAACTCTTTTAACAAGGGCATGCAGCCACAAGTCATCCTCATGAGACACACCTGAATAAATCATATTTTTTCAACCCTTCAGCTATTAGCAATGCTCACACTAATTTTGTACACAAATTCAATCTAGCGGTTATCGTAGACGTTTAACGAATTATATAGTCATGGAAGAATTTATGGTCAATTCTCTATCTACGTTCCCACTAGCAAATATGAGACCATCAAGCAACCAATTAAAGGCAATTTCCAAATTATTATCCACTAGGACAACAGTCAAATAAATCCTTATCTCTCCCTTCCTACACAATTAAATTTATCCATTGAGATCAAGTAATCCAACCAGTTTAGCAACCTAAACAATTTTAATGATCAACCTTCTCATCAGAAACATACTATTGTCCTACCACTCCACCATCAAGTAAACAAAGATCGCCAACTACATCCCATTAGTTCATGTCTTAGCGATGCTAAACACCATACTTCGATACATTATAATTGCGCCTAGCGATTACATATGATCTGTACTTATCCATAAAAGATAACTTTCAAGATGAATATCCACTATGACACTAATCTAATACCTTCTGGACTTATCTATCCCAAAGGATTAGATTAATCCGTTGATTCCAAAAATCCAATCTAGGAAAAGCTTACCAAATTTATCACCCATAGTGATCAAACCAGTTTCATCGTTCGTACTTCTTAATAACTCTTGACCCCAATTAGGTATGGACATACTCTTTGTCACTACCCATCGTAATTACTCTATGAAAACATCACATTAATCAACTCCAAGTCCAAATATCCGGTTAAGACCAATCATGCACCACGCCATGGATTCGACTTGATAACTCAAACCATATTAATGAACTTCTATGTTTAACACCTTTCGCTTAAACATATCAAGACCTCACAAAAGGATTTTAACTCCCTTTAGAAAAAAAGAGGCATTAACTTCAAAACTCGAAATAATCCAAAAGAAATACATAAAGCCAAAGCTTTCACATGATAAAGAACTTGCAACAGAAATCTTTCAGTATCCCGAATACCAAGTGAATAAATGAATCAGATTTTCCAATAAGAAGGGCAGAACTTCCAAGACATAAATAGAGACCAAGTGAAATCCCAACAAATTTCACCATCCGCATCTATACCCAGAATTGGTCTAAATCAAGCTCAAGAAGAGAACAACTTTTCTAAAGGAATTCACCCACAGTACCTGTAACTATGGTACTCGAGGTAATCACTTCGCTAATCTCATACTACGAACGGTGGTGTAACCTGGTAAAGCCCATGGCCACAATCATGACCTCAACCTCTCAACAGCAACTATAGTTACATAGCTATCATAATAATCAAATCATAAGCAGTCATAGTCATTTCATATCAGCAATCATCAATAAGATATAATGGAAATGTAAATGCAAAGATTAGCCCCTCCCCATCCTACTATGCACCAGTGTGTCAAACTATTAAGTTGATTAGCCATTAGCAATTTTTTTAATTAATCTAGTCACCACGGACCTCTGACCGCTCGATACTAATTGTAACACCCCACCCATCTCGTGCGGAATGCTACTAAACTAACAACATACCACAATAAAACTAAGACATTTTACTAAATTTAGTGAGAACCTCATTTGTATAGCTAACTATACCAGAGGTTCCAAGCTATTAAAACAAACATCATAATTAAACAATCCAACATCCAAAGATAATCGATAGGTATTCAAGATATGCTAGTCTACTAAAGCATAACCAAAGGTATCCAACATATGCTACTCATCACTATTACAAATAATCCAACGCATAAAACATAACCATAACAAATCCTTTAAGCAATATGATCATTTGTTAAGGCGTGATCTAAAATTTAATCAACTATAAAAGATTCATGGTAGTGTGTGTCCGAACATATGACTACTCCCTCCCATGCATATCGTTCTTGTAAGGGGTACCTAAAACCACAAACAAAGCAAGAGTGAGTCCACAGACTCAGCAAAGTACAAATAATAAGACATTAAAACACACCAATATAACATCAGCATCCATTCTCGAATCTTTACCATACAACATGTCACATGCTTAAGCAATGCTCAATGCAACCTTTCTCTTTAACTCTTTGTGCATTTTACCGGTAATGCAAGGTATGCAACCGTCGATGCATACCCATGCCTGTGCTCGCAAGCACAGGGACCAAGAGCCCAATACTCCGCAAGTAATGGGGACCTCAAGCCCACACTCCACAAGTGTGGGGACCTCAAGCCCGTCATATACATAACGGGGACCTCAAATCATTGCTTGGTCACCACGTGACCAAGCCTCAAATATGATGACATGATGCACATGTACAATTCATCTTTCCATCATTAACATGTAAAAGCCAATTCCTCTATTCATCATTAACATGTAAAAATAGCAGCATCATGTATGAATAAAACTTACTCATACTTCTAGCATTCAGGATCATTAAAATTCATATCATTCTAGCATCCAAGTTTAGCGCACACATTCATAATACTAGCAAACATGAACAATCACTCATAGATTATCTATCAATAAATGTACTTGCCTCAACCGTGCGTAGATGGAAGACGCGAAGAGGGCGCTACCCCCGGAACCACACCCCCACCTGATTAAATTTAACAAGTACACTAAGATAGAAATTCTGGACCAAACTTAGCTAGAAACAAATATTTAACTCACTACGCTCTCTAGCGCGACCCAAAACTCCAAATTCCAATTTTATCGATATGCCTCCAAAGCAGACAGTCATATTCCAAAATTCATAACTTTTCATACAGAGATCCAAATTAGGTGATCTCAGACTTTATGGAAATCTTATCAAATTACCCACCTAAACCTAGTTGGTGAGCTTTACAGATTCGGTCATCTAATACCCTTACTAAACAGATTAGCAGAGCAACTAATTCTCATCAGGGTTTCTGGACAGCGGCACTAAATCTAGCATAACTTTCAGTCCAGACATCTAAAAATTATGATCTTTACCTTTATGAAAACCTTAGACAATAACCTACAACTTTCGTTATGGTGAGACCTTCTAAATAATCCATTAACTTTAAGCTACAGACCGATTAACAAAAACTGTCAGCATTAGAACAGAATTACAGAACAGCGACGCTACGAAAATCATAACTTTTGAACCGCTCATCCAAACGACGTGACCTAATACTCTACGGAAAGGTATCGACGTCGTCTACAACTCTCTAGAAGGAGACCAGGACAGATTCTGCCGCTGACAGCCCGAAATCAGATGAACATTAAAAACTGCCAGATTACTGATCTAATACCGACATTGCTACGATACACAAATCTACGACTTAACGAACGATGATCAAGGATTACCCTTGGAGAATCGCTGAAGAACTCAAAGAACACCATGTGACCACTCTCCTTCCTCTCTCCCTTCTTCCCTTCCTTCTTCCTTTCTCTTCCTTGGTCGACAGCACCCGAGGAGGCTTCTCCCTTCTTCCTTCTTGGCCTGCAGCGAAAGCTAGAGGTGGGAGGGCACTGTAGCACGCATGGTACTGTATGTAACATCCCAAATGTATAATCAGGGTTTGTTCAAATATAATTATATGTGTAGAAATTAAAACTTTTTCTCACATCTTGAAAACCCCTAATCTCTCCTGTGATTCTAGTCCAAGAGTTGTGTAATCCAAAAACACAAAGCTCTTGTTGACCAAAAGTCAAACTCCTTTTCCAATTATCTTAAATCTTGTGCCAAACATTTGGAAAATATTTTCCTTGGTCCTAAAACTGATGTGGGACCCCTCTGAAAAATATCACAAGTTGTAAAACTTGTTTGATAAATTTTGGAGGTAAAACAAATCCTTGAACAACCTTCATGAATTTCCTGAGAAAAATGCATTGCATAATAACCTCTAGAAATTTTATACAAGGTTAATCTCATTGTGAGCAAGCTCCAGTTAAAATTTCATCAAATTTGGAGTTCATTTGCTATCTCAAATAAATCCTCTTTTGTCTCAGCTTGTTTATTAATCTAAATAAACTGGTTTGACTTGGGCTTGAACCGCTTTGCAAAGCAGGTCCAACCCAACCGCCTCCCTTAGCGCGTCAGACCTCCTCTCCACCTTGATCAGGTCGTAGCCGTTGGATTAACATCCAACCGCCACGACCTCCTCCGCGGTCAATACCGCTAGGACCTCCCCACCTCATCAGGTCTTGGCCGCTGGATCAAAAATCCATGGCCCTGACCTCCCCGCGAGCTCAAACCACCTTGACCTCCATTTTGTACTCACTTGAGGTCGTAGCCGTTGGATTCAATCCTAAGGCCACGACCTCCTCTGCAAACCTTCTCTGCGAGGTCCTCCCACTTTGTTGAGGTCGTAGCTGTTGGATCAGATCCAACAGCCCACGACCTCCCCTCAAAATCTAGCGCACCAAACCTCCCCATCGTGAGGTCGTAGCCGTTAGATATAAATCTCACGGCCATGACCTCCCTTGCCCTCTCATCGCCACTAGATCTTGATCTGATGGCCATAACCTCTTGTGCGCTGCGCGCAGCGCTAAGACCTCCCCTTTGGTTGTGCGCCCTTGGATTTAAATCCAAAGGCCATGACCTCCCCGCTTTTCTCTAAGTCACACGCATTATGTCCTCCTCAGTCTCGAGCCCTTGGATGTAAATCCAAAGGCTAGGACCTCCTAACCTTATCCTTTAAGATCTGCGTTTTGGAAATCGGAGGCTACGACCTCCCTTTCCAAATCGTGTGGCTGGGACCTCCTCCCCGTCCTTTAAGCGTAACGGTTCAAAAATAGGATCCGATGGCTAGGACCTCCCCGAAGTCCTATCCAATGGTCAAAATGACCTCCCTTGTTCTTCTCCTTCCTTAGTCACGCATGCGTGCTCCTGAGCAGTGAATTAATGCGTGTCTGTCGACTGTGTACCTTATAACAACTCTTTCTTGACCGCATTAAATGCGTGTCGACTTTCCGCCTCCACCTGCCTAGCTTTGTCACCATGTCACCCTCGTGTCTTGTCCAAGCCCTAGACCGACCCATGGGCCAAGCTCACCATGAGCTTAACCCCAGCTCGTGGGCCTACTTCTCCCAAGTATAAAACCCATTTGGGTTCCTCCCGTAGCTTCTTTGGCACACTTTCAAGCTCTAAGCTTGCGCCTGTGTCATTTGAGCTCCTTCTCCCCTCTGACCTCCCCACTTGGCCGCCATTGTTGAGAAGCTTGGAGCCCTTGGTGAAGGCTTGCTCCAGTGGCTCCCTCTCAACCTCTTGCTCAATTAAGCTCCCCCAAAATCTCCTGAGTTGAACCTAACTCATTGTTAGGTTGACCTTTTCAGGAGGGGCTGGTGGAGCTTGAAGCTTGGAGTTGGAGCTTGGACTTGAAGCGGCGGAGCTTCCCATCTTCTCCAACTCGGGCCATCGCCATCCTCGATCTCCCGGCATCGTTAGGACCTCCTGTACTCTCGATAGTCCTAGGCGCTGGGCACCAGATGTATGATGTCGCGGAGCTTTTGTTTGGGCACCCGCTTGAATGGCAGCTGCGGAGCTTCTTTTTGCTTCTTGCTCTTACCGTGTGATCTCCTTCGCGTTCCTCTCCGGCTCACCGGCGTTTAAGACCGCCGCCGCCGTTGAGAGGAGGTCCACTGGGTGTGCAAAGTTATTGTGCACTCAGTGGTACCATTAGATGTCGCCGGCGAGGCCTACATCGCCGGCGAGAACCATCTTTTTAAACTCGGATCTTCTCGGACAAGAACTGCGGCGCTATTGCCGTTTTTCGGACCAAGATCATTTGGGTTTAATGCGCTAATCATTTGCTCAACCTCGCAATCATTGGGCGCCTTAAACTGCATTTAATCCTCCCTTGCGCGCATTTAAGACCTCCGTAGCGGACCTCCTCGTTGTCCCGCGCATTTATCTCATGTCCAAGCACGTGCGTGCGCGCAAGCACGTGGTCGCGAGCTCTGGGACGTCCATGACCTCCTCCGAGGAGATCTGGAGTGTCCAAGACCTCCCCTTGCGATCGTGGCCGTCCAGCCTCCCTAGAGGTATGTGATGTTTAGATCTCCGCTTAGGACCTCCCCGAGGCCATCTCAGCCGTTCATGACCTCCCGGGGTAGATCTTGACCGTCAAGGTCCTCCCTCAGACATCTGAACCATCAAGGACCTCCCCTGTGAGGTCCTAACGATGTAGATCTTCCTCGGGGAGATCTTGATAGTTTAGATCTTCCTTTGGAAGATCTCAACCGTTGAGGACCTCCCCCGCGTGATTTGAGCCGCTTATGACCTCCCATGTCTTTATGTTTTTTTTTTAATTCCAGTGAGCTCTTTATTTGCAAACAGAAAAATGTATGAACTTCAAAATATCATAACTAATTCATTCTAAATCCAAATGAGGTCATTCAAATTGTGTTAGCTCTGTCTTGAACTTGACTTTAATCCAAAAATGATTGTAAGTTGAGTTCAGCTCCAGAGCACAGTTTTGCCATTAGATTTTAAAACTCACTTTAAATATACACTCAAATTAATGCTTAACTTGTAAAATACATAACTAATGCTCTGTAGATTATTTTTGAGTGAGACCAACTTTGTTGGTTTCCTCTATTAATGAACTCACTGTGAAAATTAGTTTTGAGCATGTTGCTGTTATAAAAATGAGGACTTGTGCATTATAATTTTGTTCAAGTTCTTGTTTTTGAAAATTTGTAGAAAGTGCATAATAGCTCCAAATGAGGTGAACTCAATTGTGTTATTCATCTCATGAGGTGCTGGTTTTACAGTAAAATCTCAGTATCACCACCATTCTAGAAAATGTTGCCTCATAATTAAATTAGTGAATAGTGCAGTTTGGTGTTTTTAGGGCTGAGCAGAATTGTTTTGCTCATAACTTTTGCATTGAGAATCCAAATCAATTGGTTCTTGTTGCAAAATTCCTAAAATCATCCTCCTGCTGCTGTAGAAAGTTCAGAGTATTTGGAGTTCGTTTCCTGTGCTGTCCTTGATTACTTTAAATCGTTCTTATCGGTTCTTTATCGCTTTTCCGTTAGGTTTCGACATTTGTGGTAATCCCGAGAGTGACCCTCTGCCACAACTTGAGCAACAGCAACAAGGCAAGCAGTTTGATCATATCCCCTCTAACGTCCCATTACTTTAAAGCTTAATATTTTGTTTCACTTATATGTATGCATGCTACTTTGTGTTAAAATATCGCTAGCAATCCTATAGTTGCATAATCTGTAGGAATTGTTTATCCTCTACTACCCATGAGCCTAGGTTATTTGCTGTGGTTTGAGCTCGTTGGATGAACTCTTATCACTTAGTAGTTTACGTTAACATTGCTTAGCCATGCATAGTTATCGGTAGTAATGGGCGATCATCGACTTAGTCGATGGTCTTGATCACTCAAAACTGATTATTACTCCTATATGTCCAGCACTTGTGCTTTGATTAATTTGTAAAATCAAAAACTGAAAATAAAAGATTGATTTAGACTTGGGCATATTGGATGGATGGTGCGGTTTTTGGAATGTGGTGGTACGCCTGGGTCCCTAAGGACCGAGTTACTTGGGTCACTAAGCCAAGCGCTTTTTTATGCTAACCACACGAGGGGATATGGGACCTCTCTTGACTAAGTACTTTGGGCGGTGCTAATTGGGGTCGCTTCGGTTGGTGTGTTTTAAAGATAAAATGTGTGTGTGTGTGGTGTGGGAATGGAGCAGGCGGCATCGGTTAGGCTGTCCATTGGGTCCTTATCCCGTGGGTTGTCTTGGTCAAAATTAGCACTTGTCCATTGGAAATGTCTCGAGGACTTAGCCGTGCTTGGCATACCAAAGGTAGTGTGCTTTAAGGAAAGGCGGTCGGCGTGTGGGTACATTGGTACACCCTGCAGGTTAAAACTATTGAATAGCCTCGCCCTAGGTTATGGACATGCTTGGTAAGGTCGTTCAAGAACTAGTCTCAACCATTTAATTAAAACTTGATGGGTGGCATGAATGGATGTTCATGCTATTGTTGTGGTGACTTGGGTTAGTCACTTCCAGGTTGATCTTGTTGTTGTTACTATGTTATTATCTCGTTGTTATTTCAACAATTAAAATGCTTTGCCAAATTGCCTTCAATCTATTATGTTATTGCAAATGAAACTTGCTTTATGCTAAAATGAGTCCAAAGCCTCATCCACTTAAATAAAGCTTGCATGTAGCTATTTATAGTTCTGTTATCTCACACGTCAGTCTTGCGAGTACATTTTTGTACTCATTTGCTTTGCTTAACAACTTTGTTGCAGAGGAGGTAGAGCCCAAAGGGCTTTACTTTTGTGAGCTGTGCGGTGGTTGGGAAAGCGACTAGCTTGGTGGTCCGTCGGTTGCCTTGTGGGCTAAGGCACTTGGTTGGCTCTTATTTTGGGCCATCTTTATGGCACTTTTGCTTCCGCTGTGTATTCTTGTAGACTTGTTGTTATTTGGCCTGAAGGCCCCTCTTTTGTAATAACCTATCCTTTTTAATATTAACTTCTGGTTTGTTGCTTTGCTTCTGTTCTATGTGTTTGAATGGAATTGATGCATGATTTTGTAAAGGGGTGTGTATACTGCATTCTAGGAAGTATACATATCTCGAAGACACGGATTATTATGTTTGTGATGCTAGGGTCAATGGTTGACTAAGTATTACAAGCCTAATAAACCGGGGTCCTCACACTGTAGCACGGCGGTGGTATCTGAGTCAGATTCATCAGTAGCAACCCTAGGGTTGCCCCTCTCCTTCTTATGTGGCCAACTACCCTTCCCTTGGGCCTAAATGTTGTGGGCGGAAGCCCTGCCCAAGTTGTCCAAATTATGCATAAACCCCTCTCATCTCCTGTTAAAACACTTTTCTAATTGGTCATTCTCTCTAATTTATTTCTTCTCTCTCGAATACATTTGGGGTATTACATTCTACCCCTTAAATGTAATTCGACCCAATTCTAATCACGCTTAACGCCAAAGAATAGCTTATTAACATTACCACGCACTGCTGTGAACAATTTCGATTCTTTGGCGCATGCGAGACTCCAATTCACAAGTTGCTTCCCTCTCGGACTTATGGGATTACATCACCTTGACGGATACCAATGTCTTACACCTCAACATTAGTCTCGACCTTTATAGGTACACTCAAGACACGGGACTCAAAGATAAGGTCTTACTTGTTGGCCAACAGTTCTAACAAAAACTCAAGCTTCGGACCTCTCATGTACTCACTCAGCAACGGAATATACAAGACATTGCATATTCCGCGCATGCACTCGAGACGGTCCTAGTGATTCGCGAATCTACAAATCTCCGTAACTATCAGAACCTATCCAACACACCTTTGGTTAAACTTCCTTTTGGCACCGAATTACACCGTCTGCACCAAACACATGGGACTCTTGTTCCCACTCTCAGTCGAGCACTTTACCTATGCAAGCAGCATCTCCTTTAACAAGGGATACACAAAGAAGTCGCCTTCCAACTCACTTATCCGAAGAACTCAACTGAAAACAAAAGAGTCATAATGCATCCAACTCAAAACCATCTTCCCTTAGAAGAGCCCAATCCAAAATCAATGGATTTATCAGGAAAACTTTTCCACTTTTCAAGTATGCAGTTTAGAAATAAATGCCACATAAGCCAAAAGCGAAATCACTCGAATAACCAGATTAACCATTTTCTTTTTTTTCTTAACTGGAAAGAACCACATATACCGACAAGAACCAACTCAATTTGTAATTGACATCCGTTGTAAACACATAGTTCAAATAAGAATTAAGAGAATATCTCACTATCCAAGATCACACCCTTTTTCCACAATCTTTCTGTTAAGAATTTAACTTTCTCTTAAACCATAGGATCCCAAATCATCGCATAACACACTAACTCATTTATCTTAAATTGGCAACCTCAAAGCTATGTTCGACCGAACATAAAATCCACACTTATAAAGGGAGACTCTTCCAATCCACAATATCACACTCTAGCCAACTTCTCTACCGAATGAATTACTTTGACAAAATAATTCCCAGCGCAACTCAATATAGATTTCACCCACCATCACATCCCTCAATCTGTTAAGGATAATCAATTTGAAATTCACATCACACACTCTTATTTACTACACCCAAAGGATACTATCAATGATCATCCCACTACTCGGAATCTACTTTTATTCTACTACCTTTACACATAATCATTGACAACCAAGGTTCTAGCATAAAAATGCAAAGCCCAAATTCAACCTCTAAGACTCCTACAACAAACTTCTCGTATAAAAGACCGAGAAATCCTCAGATTCATTCACTAAAATTCCCACACTCTAAATATACTCAATCATTATCATCCACATGTATATATTTTCTCGACCAAATTAACTTTTAGAAGAATTCTATCTCCCCAAAGGTTATTCACTAAAGCCAGGGCATACCTGCCGACAACTCAACCCTACCTACTATCCCATCAATTGACATTACGATTAGATTACTTCGCTAATCCTATTATCATTAAACTACACCATCATAGATCATCTACCCAACCTTGCAAAATTACCCAATCGCGATACTCTAACACATTGATCAAGCTTCCAGACTTTCGATAATCCCAACATTCCAACATGAATGAAGGTTCTTGGATTATAATTCGCTATGGGTTCCACTAGTTGTAACACTAATCTGTTTTATTTCAACGACAATCATTCCATTTAAATCCAACTCTTTCCAAGAGTTATAGGTCAAAACCAAATCACTTTCTACTGTTCTTCAAATAGCTTGGCCCCCAAAATTCTCATTGCGATCATTTACTTGACCACCACCAACCAATCGCCACATTACACTTTATAAGACATTGCAACCCAAGTCGGTTATTCTTTTCTCAATAGGAAAGAGCAAACAAATACAAGTTTTAACACACGAGGAAACACTACTCCTCATAGTGAGCACGAGACCAAGAGAAATAGTCAAATTGCATTGATCTCGAAAAACAAAAGACGAGACCACAATTGAGTGCACACGTTCCACAAGAAGGGTGTTTCAAACATCAATAAATCACAATAAAACATTGCTTTTGAAACTCAAGAAACACTTAAGCGGCAATGATAGAAAAGTTGCAGGTTACAATCCTTAACTCCAATCTCAAATACTTATGATACACCTTTTTTCCCTTTAATAGAGAAAATAATTTCCTTTGATTACATCACCACTTGCCAACCCAAAGAAGAAGTACTTTTAAAACAAATCACATTAATCACTTAAGAACCCATTAGAACATTCTCACGCATCTCCTTTCTCAACAATTTCAGCTACCACATTAAGTATGAACTATCAAAAGCTCACAAATGCAAAACTCTAAACTTTTCATTTAACCGATATTACGGGAAGCGTTCAAATTACCTTCTTTCTAAAAGAATCATCATCACTCCCACAAGTCACAATCTCTTGCAGACAATCTTATTAACATCAAAAATAATACACTCTTAACAAGAATCTTTATCGTCAACTCTTTTAACAAGGGCATGCAGCCACAAGTCATCCTCATGAGACACACCTGAATAAATCATATTTTTTCAACCCTCCAGCTATTAGCAATGCTCACACTAATTTTGTGCACAAATTCAATCTAGCGGTTATCGTAGACATTTAACGAATTATATAGTCATGGAAGAATTTATGGTCAATTCTCTATCTACGTTCCCACTAGCAAATATGAGACCATCAAGCAACCAATTAAAGGCAATTTCCAAATTATTATCCACTAGGACAACAGTCAAATACATCCTTATCTCTCCCTTCCTACACAATTAAATTTATCCATTGAGATCAAGTAATCCAACCAGTTTAGCAACCTAAACAATTTTAATGATCAACCTTCTCATCAGAAACATACTATTGTCCTACCACTCCACCATCAAGTAAACAAAGATCGCCAACTACATCCCATCAGTTCATGTCTTAGCGATGCTAAACACCATACTTCGATACATTATAATTGCGCCTAGCGATTACATATGATCTGTACTTATCCATAAAAGATAACTTTCAAGATGAATATCCACTATGACACTAATCTAATACCTTCTGGACTTATCTATCCCAAAGGATTAGATTAATCCGTTGATTCCAGCAAATCCAATCTACCGAAAAAGCTTACCAAATTTATCACCCATAGTGATCAAACCAGTTTCATCAGCGTTCCGTACTTCTTAATAACTCTTCTGACCCCAATTAGGTATGGACATACTCTTTGTCACTACCCATCAGGTAATTACTCTATGAAAACATCACATTAATCAACTCCAAGTCCAAATATCTGGGTTAAGACCAATCATGCACCACGCTGCGGATTCGACTTGATAACTCAAACCATATTAATGAACTTCTATGTTTAACACCTATCGCTTAAACATATCAAGACCTCACAAAAGGATTTTAACTCCCTTTAGAAAAAAAGAGGCATTAACTTCAAAACTCAAAATAATCCAAAAGAAATACATAAAGCCAAAGCTTTCACATGATAAAGAACTCGCAACAGAAATCTTTCAGTATCCCAAATACCAAGCGAATAAATGAATCAGATTTTCCAATAAGAAGGGCAGAACTTCCAAGACATAAATAGAGACCAAGTGAAATCCCAACAAATTTCACCATCCGCATCTATACCCAGAATTGGTCTAAATCAAGCTCAAGAAGAGAACAACTTTTCTAAAGGAATTCACCCACAGTACCTGTAACTATGGTACTCGGGGTAATCACTTCGCTAATCTCATACTACACCATGGTACTGTAGCACGACGGTGGTACTGTAGCCGTACTACTGTAGCAACCCTAGGGTTGCCCCCCCTCCTTCTTATGTGGCCAACTACCCCTTCCCCTTGGGCCTAAATGTTGTGGGCCGGAAGCCCACAACCCAAGTTGTCCAAATTATGTATAAACCCCCCTCTCATCTCTTGTTAAAACACTTTTTTAATTGGTCATTCTCTCTAATTTATTTCTTCTCTCTCGAATACATTTGGGGTATTACAAAACCCAAGGAAGCCCACCACCAAATGAAATTTCCAATTGGTTCTATACGCGCACGACAACAAAGCCCAATGAGTGCGTTGTCTGTTGTTGCAGGTTAATCTTGTGGGATGTTTAAAGTTGGATGACTTTGAGTGGTATATCTAGCATTTTGTACAAGTTTTCCGTAAGAGGAGTGGGATGACTATTGTCAATTACTACATGAAACAAGGAAACAAATCATATTTAGGCATGTGTTATTAAAAGCATTGCTGCTAATAAGGTAAATATTTAGTGATAATAATCTTGCCTAGTATATATATTGTACCGTGGAATGTTATTTTGTTATTTCAGCATCGTACCGACATAGTTTGTACAGTCTTGTGAGATATTTTAGGTTCAAACTATAATAAAACATTAAACGATGCCATTAAAGTTTCGAATTAGATATTAAAATTGCAATGTGCCTACTATAAAGAAAACATGTCTAGTTTTTGCACCTTCACTTTAAATGGAGTTTTAAATGTTAAATTGAAATAAAAAGTAAAAATTTCATATTTTCGAATGTGATATTAAAATAGTATGTTTGAAAAATACCAAATACCACAAGTTGAGTAGTCATAGGAGTGAAATGTACTCCCGATACCGGCTGGTGAACTAATGCTAAAATGGGATGTGAATGCCATTAATTCTTGAGCAAAATTATTGGAGCCATCTAAGAGCATCTACAATAGTCTATGTCACTTGTTACTAAGGGATGGACACATCAGCATTTAGGTAATGTAGAGGAGAGAGGGTGAGAAGAGAAGGTGAACTTGTTTCTAGATGAAGAAAAAAGCAAGTTGTGAGATCCCAAAATCGAATCCGTTTCAAGTTATGTGATTGCGCAGAAGGCATGCACAACCCCAAACATGAAACGAACCTGATTTCAAGATTCTCGGATATGCATCTCATGTTAGTTCCCAAGGATCAATGACTAACATGTACATATCTAAACAACATGGATCACAACCATAGTCAAATGTGCAAAAATTATTTGAAGCAATATTACAATTTCGATAAATAGGACCTTATGGCCAGATTTTTCATAAGATGGCCGACTGGACAAATCTAATGACAATTAAATAAATCGCAGCGGAAGATAAACTTGAAAATAAAAGGAGAATACCAGGTTAGCATGCCCAAAACCCACAATCAACCAACTGGAGTTAAAACCATTGCATCTGCCCCTATCGCCCAGAAATGGAACGATAGTCAAAATGGATTCGTACGACGATCTGACCTGAAACAAGTGGTTAATTCAACTGAGTACAGAAGGTACTCGCAAGACTTACACAAAACTACCAAAAGAAAGTGTTTAGTAGAATCTAACCAAAGGATTAGAATTTTTATATGCTTAAGGCTCACAAAGGGAAGGTTGTTAATAAGGCATTAGTTTTGCATAAAGCAACAAGTTTTACTTCTAGACTTACTAATTTTTGTAAAGGCCATTTTGTAAACAAGTTTGGACTAAAAACAACAAGTAGTAAAGAAATTATCAACTCTCAAAGCAAATCAAAGTGGCTGTCCACTTTGACTTGTTAACATGCATGAATAACCCTTCATGCCGATACCAAGTTTTCCCAAAACAAACTTTTAGTTCAGAGTCTAACGATGATGTCTATCAACACCAAGTATTGTCCATAACCGGGGACATGGCTATTAGAATAGTTTTAAACCCTGCAGGGGTGTACATCTTTACCCACATGACTTGACCCTGCCTGTAAGCCTCTAGAATTAACACACTTCCTTAGGTGTGTCGGCCGGGTAGATCGAGATTTGGTATTTTTTAGCATGAAAATCTCATTGAGTTAGACCACCCATGCAAGTTGAATTCCAACTTAGTACACATGCATATAGCAAATGCTAAGCGGGCATGCATATTGTGTCGGAGTGGCCAGTGCGAGGTAGTTAGTATGTTGGTTTTCCTCAACATAGGTAATCGTGCTCACCCGCACAGTATATATCACACTGGGTTCCTAAGGAACATAGGATTTCACGGTCTCTATGTCCTCACACCACCTGCGGTCTAAAGCAATGAAACCCTCCCCTTACTTGACCAAACTGGCCCCAATTCAGCATGTGGAAGTACGAGTAGTTCTTAGCATGACAGCTCAAAGTTCGGTCCTTAATGATCCGGACAAGACAACCATAGTTCCCAATCTCGTGCACAAAGACACCCTCACCAGCAACCACTTGTCCAGATCTAAATCATGTTTTAATAAACAAATTTTATTCTCAAACTTCATGTTCATAAACCTGAACAAAATCATAAAGATAAGAATGTTTAGTGTTTCCCAAGATTGACTGGCTAACCCCATCAATCGATCTACCGTATCTACTAACCTGCATGGCTAAGCATTCACACAAATAATAAATATATCAACACATGATTCCTAACTTATGTATAGGTGTATGGAGTAATTAAGGGAAAACCACAATGATTAGGATATAGCTAACTAGTCTCACAAATTATTGATATACAGAAATAGCATGCAAGCAATTATTATTGCATTTCAAAATACTAAATTACCAAAACTGGGATCAAAATGATGCAAGAGGATGCTTGCCTTGTTGGAAGTCCACTTGTTCACTCTCGTAGGCGTAAACGTTCACTCCGTGCAATTCAGAATCTAGAGAGAAAACATGATAGCGAATAAACACCGATAAAGCCGACAAATCCAAAATGCTCAAAAATGCATGAGATTTACATATTCATGAGATTATGATTTTAGATGCATTTAGGTATAGATTGGAGTTCATATGAATTTCTTATAGACTTTTGAAGTTAATTCAATTTCTAGTGTAACCATAACGACGGACAATACCTAGAGCCTATGTGATGTTGTTTTCCTTAACAGGACGCCTAGTACTTACAAACACTCTCTCTAGGCATTCTATGTATACATCCATGATGATCATACAATCAAAATCAATCCTCTTATATGCTCTCCTCTTTCGGCAGACTTTGATGGTGAATTTGTGCACATCTATTATCTGCAAATGAGCTCTTGTCACTAATTATTCTAATTAATATGTATGTGTACCGATTTAATATACTAATTAACTCTTTGCTATCCTAATCCAATGGCTCATTATCAGCTGCCACTACTAGCTATCTATTGCCCTGCAACTGATTATCTAACCTACTTTCATACATACAGATAGAGCAAACAAAAGGGAGCCCTAGCCCATCTATTCGATTTGGAGTGTTTGCCAACTAAACTTCATGCTAACCCAAGCTGCAAATTTTTGTCAGATTAACATGAGTGGTTTGAATATCAGCTGTAATGTTTAATTAACAACTCCTAATCACTGAGCAACAACACTACTTAATATTCACTTATCTATACTATTCACTAGTTGATTTACCTAACATCCATTCATACACACATTCATTCACAAAATTGATCAATTCATTACTAACTTAATCTCAGGAACCTACTGTTAGGCATTTGCTCACTTATACTAATCTAACCTATTGACATTTGAGTGATCCAAAACTAATAACATCCTCCACTATCATGCACTTCTACACAACACATACAACATCCAGTAATGCACTGATGGGGTTCACCTGAAACAGAGAGGAGTTGAGGTGTGTTAGGGCAGCTTGGTGGCGATTGCGGCATTGGTAGAAGGCGACGGCGCCAGCCGAGCATGGGAGAAATGGAACCAATGAGGAGTGGCGGTCTTCTTGGTGGTAGCTTTGCGGCTTGAGGAGGCTGGCGGCGGCCAAGCGGCTATGTGCGGCGGCCGGCCGTGGGGGAGCAAAAAGGGCGCTGGCATTGGAGGGGGTGGAGGAAGATGTTAGCAGGAGCATGAGTATTGGCGGGATGTAGGGGACTTACCGGGATAGTCAGTGGAGGTGGAGAAGACTGGAGTTGGGCCGGCGACGTGTACAGACGGCGGCACGGGGATTCTTCCGCAACAGTAGCGCTGCGGAGGAAGGGAGCCAAAACGGGCGATGGGGAAAGGGGGAGGGAGGTCTGGTGATGCTCCACCTGCGAAGAATCGAGCCGGAGGTGCTCCAGCGGGGAGGGGCGGCGCGAGCGGTGGTTTCGGGCCAGAGCCGATGAAGAAGATGGCGCACGGGGTTCCTGCGAACACACGACGAAATTGGGTGAGGGGAAACGCTGGCGGGGTGGGGAGGTGCGGCGTGACGCTAGGAATTTGGGAAAAAATGCTCTGGGCTGGCCGGACGATGAGGGCGGCGTCGGCAGTGCTGGAGGCCGGGAGTGGCGCGGTTGGCTTGTGCTCCCATCGGGCCTCCTTGTGCTCGATGGGGAAAGAAGGGTGAAGGGAGGAGGTGGTGGAGAAGTACTTGCCGGAGCACCGGCGGCGTGGTGGGGGCACGGTGGTGACGGCGAGGCGGGCGGCTTGAGCTCGGTTTGGGCTGAGAAGGGAGGAAGATAGAGTAGGGATGAGAGGTGTGGCTGGAAGGGTGAGGGAGGTGAAGCAATGCGGCCGGACACGGGGTGGCTTGGGCGGGTACGTGGCCAACATGCGAGCTCGCTTCGGCTGCGGCACGGGCGCGTGTCCCAGGCAAAGTGGTGAGCAACCCTTGCGTGGCATGGTGCCACCGTTGTGAGGGAGAAGGTGACTAGGGAGAGGAGGGACCACCGGTAAGTGAGGTGAGGCCAAGCGTTTCGGTGCAGTCAGCTGGGTTGGGTCGGGTCCAGGCGAAAGGGTTCGGTCGGTCCAACAGTAGAAAGACTGATTTAAAATTTTCAAATGCGTAATTTATGCACATGCTCCAGAAATAACATGAAATATTTATGAGATGCATATAAATCCTATTTAATAAAAATAGGGCTGTGACACAAGTTATAAATACCAAGACACAAGAAATAGCAAAATAGCTATTGGAGACTTGCTTGTTATACCTAAAAACTTGTTTTGTGGGTGGCAATTAAAGTATCAATTAAAGTCGTAGATAGAAACTCAAGAAACAATCCATTGCAAAGCTTGTTTCTTTTTATTTTTTTAGATAATGGAAGAGAAAAAAAATCTCTCTCAGCCTCTACATCAAGGATGCACACAGCCTAATTTATTACAAAGTTCCAAGTTCCAAAGTATCCAAAATGATGAAGGTCACTCAAAAGCCTTACAACCAAAAGACAACTAAATTTTAAATTCAATCATTACAAATCCTGTGACAATACCGCCACCCATGATTGTTGAAGATTTGCTTCACCACAAATTCCAATCTGGCGCTGCCAATCAACATGGACTCCTTCTGGGTCGATCGGTTTCTGCATATCTGCCCATGCCCTTATCCAGTGCCTACTCAATAATATAACCTGCAATGGATTATTGATAGTCTTTTTGTTAAAAACAACATCATTTCGACATAACCAAATAGACCAACATAAGGCACTGCCTCCCACAAGGAGTTGTGTTTTTAAAATATTTGGAATACCAGTTAACCAGTTCCCAAACATGTTGGCTATAGACACAGGAGGATATAAGCTAAATGCACATTGAACAGCCCACCATACAAGACGTGCAAAAGGACAGTCAATAAAAAGATGCTGAATTATTTCCTCTGTAATACAGAAACAACACTTTTTACTTCCTCTCCAATTTCTTTTGGATAGATTATCTTTAGTTAATACTACCCCTCTTTTGATATACCATAGGAATATTTTCACTTTTAATGGGATTTTAAGTAACCAAAAGGAATGCCTAATGGGAACTCGATAGTTTCCAATAAGTGCCGCATAAAAAGACTGTATCGAATAAATCCCAGACTTAGTCAAATTCCATCTAAAAATATCTTTTTGAGAGCTCAATTGTAAATTAGCAATTCTCAAAATTAACTCATTCCAAGCCTGTAACTTAGGTCCTATAATAGGTCTATGAAAAGAAATATTTAAAGGAGCAGATCTCATAATATTTGCAATTGTATCATCCTTTTTCCTCACCACATGATAAAGGATTGGATATTGACTTTTTAGAGGAGAGTCTCCTAACCAAATATCTTCCCAGAACCTAGTTTGCATTCCATTTTTAACAAGGAATGAACCAAAGCAGAAAAAAAAAGGTTCTTAACTTTTATTAGACCCAACCAAAATTGGGAAGTCCCAGGCCTGTTAAACACTTGCGAAAGACTCTTCTCACCCAAATATTTGTTTGTTAGCAAGGTTTGCCATACCCCTTCTTCATTAAGTAACTTAAAAAGCCATTTCCCTAGTAAACTTTTGTTTTTTTGTGTCTAAGTTCTGAATGCCTAGACCGCCCTGCTCTTTGGGTGTACATACTAGACTCCATTTAGCAAGCCTATATTTCCTTTTGTAATTGTCACTTTGCCAGTAAAATCTAGATCAAAAAAAATCTAATCTTTTGAGCACCTCTCTAGAAATCTAAAAAAAAGATAGCATAAACATAGGTAGGCTACTTAGCACTGAGTTAATAAGAAGTAGTCGCCCACCAACAGACATACTTTTTCCTTTCCAACTACTAAGTTTCTTTTTATTATATTAAGTACTCTCTCCTCTTAGTAACAAACTAAGAAGCAAACTATCGTAGATGCTCTAAGATGTTCCTTGTTTTGCTATGATTGACTATAGAAGGTTAACCTTGTTTTTACCAAAACTAGCCTTGAGAAATCAATGGTTAGGATTCACCACTCCTCTTACTTGAAAGGTCTTGTTTGAAAAGCCTAAATTTTCGGCTCACAATCCCGGCCTCGACGTAAATAGGCCGGAATTTGGGCGAGCGGGACAAACCCTAAAGGAGTAAATGCCGCACCATAAAAGAGCTCATATATAACAATCAGCCAATCACATCTGTGAACGTTATTTATTCGAGGATACGATAGTATGCACACAGGGAGAGAAGTACAAGAGTACTGCATTAGCCAGTCCAACATGGATCAGGCTACCCTTATTTTATAAATCGATTACAGCCACACTGTAGAATACTAGCATAGTAGTACTTAATAAGTGCCCATGATAATTTCTAATCCGAGGAAGCTTAGGCGGTTGGTGGGGGCTTGTAGTCGACGAGGTACGGCAACGGCATGGAAATAAGCCCGGTCTCCACGAGCGGCTTCACCTTTTCCCACATCCCTGTCTCCGTGGCCCTCTCCTCGATCACGCTGCTAATGTCCTCCTTGACATCGTACCTCATGGTGCTGATGAGCTCCTCCGTCGTCGGGCCCAGGTCGGGCGAGGCAATCCCGAAGGCACCATCGCCGACGGTGCTGACGACGCGTACTAGGGTCGGGCCACCAAATAGGTTGTGCTTGCAAGACAAGGCCTCCTGGTACGCAGTTAATCAGCCGATTAGGTAGCTTAAAATCCTTTAAAATTTTATCCCCTAATACATTAAAAATTATTTGGATTGGTCTTGTGTAAATAGTTTGAATAGATTTGTCAGTAAACATACTCCGCCAATATTTTATAATAGAAATTAACGGTCAAAGTTGAATCTTGAAGATCGAGCAAAATCAACAAATGTGAAAAAGAGTGAGTACTGAATTTTTCGACGGAATTATTGAGGTAGTAGAGCCAAAAACTTACTTATTGCTAGTACTCTTTACCGAGGCAGCGGATTTCTTTTTTAGAGCACACATATAGTTGAAACATCTAAGATCATGTATAATGGGCTTATATTAGCTGTCTATAGCCTCTGTCACATAGGATTTAAGCTGATGTGAATAAAAAAAATAAAGAGAGAGAAATGTGTTGTCTACAATCATGTAGCCGACTGTAGCACCAGAACCAAGAAAAGCATTAAAAGATTGTGTGTTGTCTACAATCTTGTAGCCGACTGTATCACCACACACTACAACAGAAAATGCCTTTACAGACGGTTCAAAAACGCCATCACAGACGGTTTCGTGAGTCATCTCGAGTTTATGGGTCAAGAATGACATGATGTCATCACGCAGCGGTTTTCAACCGCTCAATATATATAATATCACGCATAGTTATTAACTCAAAACCGTCTGTGATAGTTAACTATCACAGACGGTTTGTAGTTGAAACCGTCTGTGATAGTCGACTATCACAGACGGTTTGTAGATGAAACCATCCGTGATAGTAGTCTGTGATAGTAGAGTATCATAGACGGTTTCATCTACAAACCGTCTGTGATATTCTTTTGCATTGCAAAATCTATTTCTGTTTATTGGCTAGCCTCAGGAAATGCTAGCCATGCCCTCTGAAATAAGCACACATCCAATTCGCATTCATTTCAGAAGCAAGCACATCAAATTCGCATTCATTTCAGAAACAAGCATATACAATTCACAAAACAATTAACTAAAATTAACCATTAATGTACATTTACACACATGTACCATCAAGTTCCATCTTATCCCAATCAAGTTCAATCTACACAGTGGAAACTCCCATCTGGATTTATGACATGACTGTTCAGGAATGACGCAAGGTGTGATCGAACTTTTATGAGCTCACTCTGTTCCAACGCAGTTTCGGCGATGGTCGCAACCTATCGATAGAAAGATTAAATCGTGCTTATATAAATTGGTAAGTATATATGAAATAATTGTTGCAAGATTGACAAACCTAAGGATCATTGGTGATCGCGGAACCGATGATTAGTTCCATGTTGTGGCAAACATATATAGTATCCACAGATGTTGTGGCCCGACGGCTGCTGGTGGCACTGCAAAAATAGAATTAGTTAGTTCGAGAGGCATTACTACGAAGTGTTATATAGGATTAATGTGTACTAGCTAGCGAGTACTGGGAAAGTTAGATCGTGTTGCAGCGACCTTCCCCTGCATTTCCCTCCTTTAGCATATAGCATGTCGAACGCCTTACGTGACTCCAAGAAGTTAGCCTTAGCCATTGCAAAGGAAGGAAAGACTGCAATAAAGTTTCTATGGAGTAAATATGTTTACCTGTTGATTAAATTCCAGATAACTGTGAAGTTGTGAGTGGTCCTCTTTAGGGAATCTAGGTATATTAATTACACATTTCTATTTTAGTATAATTACAATTAGAATCTAGTGGAAGCTACACAGATATGTCAGCATGGTCATTAAACCTAAGTTTGTGTTGTTTATAAAGTACAAATCAACAAGTATAGCTAGTAGTGCAACACTTACTCTTGGTTGTAGGGCAAAAGTATGTATTCATTGTTGCGGCGAGCCAGGAAAAACTCTATAATGTAATCCTCGACGAATGTTGCATTCGCCTTGATGGTTTTCTCGGAGACCACGTGTGGGTCGAGGAAACCTACCGGTGAATTCCTTCTTTCGGCTTCATACATCATGTATCTATATACAAAAGCAAGGAGTTATATATAACATTTATCGGTATTACACGAACATTAACCGTGATTGTACACACTTATAGTGTCCAGCATCGTATGAGTGAGACATCGAGCTCGCCGAGGTTGAAGAGACAGAACAAGTCCTTGAAGGTCACCGTGAAGACACAGTCTTGAAGCTCGTGGTTAAAATGATCCTCCTTGAACTTGACGGTGACACCCGAGCGTTGTTGTTCAGCCGGCTTGTTGGACTGTTCCATGTACCATGTATGCAATGCCGTGCAAACCGGTCCTAGGGTAGAGCTGTCTAACCTCTCGACCAACGGCTCGCCTAGCACGAATTTCCGGGCCAACGGCAAGAAAGGGATATCAGAACAGGAGTCGACCGTCTTTGATTTGCCCTTCTGCTCGCTTTGTATAGGTCGACTTCACAAGAGTCGATCGAGCACGAGGTGTAGATGCATCGATGCACCGGCCTTTGCCGTGACGGTGTAGGTAACCGGTCGATCGGCTCCGTGGACTTGATACCGCTGCAGACATTCCCGTGAAGTTGACCTTCGAGCAGTAGCTCCAAGCAGATGTCCCCTTGGGCCATTGGATGAATGTTCCAACGACTTGCTCTAGAGTCATGACCTCGTCGTTTGGGGGAATATACAGCGGGATGGCCCTGAAATTGGCACAAACACCGTCCACATTCACTTTTGCGAAACCCGGCGTTAGATTTACACCGTGCTCCAAAGACCCAACACCGGATGGATACACCTAGCCCCAAGCAGCATCTAGGGCAATAGAGCCATATCTCACTTGGAACTTGCACTTCATAGCCACCTACATAACGATACAAAATTAGCTACTCTAATAGGCCTATCAATGGATCGAGCATTCCAGAGATAGTAATTATTACATGGATGTCATCGATAGGAAATCTGCCGTCGCCTATTGGGGTAGGGTTAGGGTTGGACGCGTAGCTACTCGAAAGTTTGGGGGGGGGGGGGGGGCTAGCTAGCACAATAGGGGCAGGGGCTTGCAACTGATTTGGGATTTGTAATTCCCTAATACTTTTCTCAAAGGTCTCCAACTGTCGTTGTGTCGCAGCTCTGATCTCATCTCTGATGGATTCAGTGAGCTCCTCTCTGAGGGATTGACGAATCTCTTCTCGTAGCTTTGCATCGCGCTCGGCTTTGGCTCTCTTCCTACTCCGGTACGATCTGGAGTCCACTCAGAACCAATCTGCCCATGTAACATAACCACCGGCGCCTCTCGTGTAATCCGGATGCTCATCGCTTCCTAGGGTCATGGAGAGTATATCTTTCTCCCTCTGCACTCGAATGCGCCTAGGAAGATTGTGCACTCAGCGTTACCTGCAATAGCCTGACATGTCATTTCACTTTCTATGAAGTTATGGAGTAATTACAAACTAGGTAGTTCGATATCTTACCAAGCACTGCGACACTTCCTGGTCTACGGGGTTTGGAAAGTAGACTTCCTCGAGGCCCAATACATAACCTCCCAAATAACCACCGCGGGAGCGCACATCGCTGATCTCGTGAAATGGCCGGAGACATTCAACAATTTTGCTGCTCCCGGTCCCTCCAAATCGGGCTTTACCCGCATACCAGCCGTGCCGAAGTCCGTGGGGTGCTTGTTTTTGCTCGAGGGCCGTAGCGCCGACTTTCACTCCTAAATTCATCTGTCATCTTCTTCGCCACAAACTCAGCCCAAGACTCTTCCAAGAATGGATACTTGTGGAAGGGCCTCAGATCCTTCTCCACGTAGTTCTTCACAAGCGTGCTCTTGAAGTTCTTCCACGCTTTGCACGCCTGTAGCAACGCGTGTCGTTGAACGAAGTCCAGGTGTTCTGTCGGGATCTCGAACGATTTGAGAATATCCGTCAGCACAGTAGTTTTCAGTTGTCCGGGCACCACCTTCCACGAATCCTAGGTGACGTTGACCCGTTGCCGGGCAACTATTCCGACCGTTCTCCGGAATGCTGCTCGGCGAGGATTGATAGGGGTCCCAGACTGATCGACCTCCGTGATGGTAAATCGGCCTGTGGGCCTTTTCGATATTCCTCTTCTTCTACCGCAGTTGGATATTCCAAAGGATGGTGCTGTTGGGTCACGGGGTAGGCTACGATAGCTACAAACAAAAAATTTCTACCACGCGAACCAGGATGCCAAGCAAGTAGATGATCACAGATTGTTACCAATAGACGCGCAGAGCAGCGGAAGAAGGATTGGAGCAGCCTGGTCCAACGAAGAGCGCGTCGATGAAGCAGTCATAGTCGATCGTCCAACGTCCAGCGAATCGATGCAGTGGTCGTAGTCGATCGTCCAATGTCCTCACGAGCCGATCGTCTCCTCCAAAGAATGTCTCGCGGTTCTCAGAAGATCGCGATCGCCCTCAAGCGCAACAATCGTAGTAGCGCCCTACGGTATCCACACGCCCGTGGAAGGAACAACCGAACGCCGGTGTGCGGCAAAGACCAAGTCGCACGGTGGAGCTCTCAAGGAGATGGCGGCTAGGGTTTCGTGGTGTTTCACGATCTATCCCAATAGCCTCATGCACCTCCTTATATAGTGCTCGTGGACGGATCCTATCCGGACACGCCATTTAATCAGATTCGCATCGGGTTTGTTCCAACCCGCTAAGTGTGTGACCCAGAGGTTCATGTGTAGTTCGGTTGTGATTCGAAACCGCTTCCGATCACGAGTCGAAGCGGCTCCTAGCGTAACATATCGATTCGAAAACACACAAATTATATCGGACGAACCTTAATGCAATATGATATACCACCAGGTCCTCATCACTTACGACTGGTCCTATCTCTATACGACTAGTTCAGATTTGATCACGACCAACTCGTAACTCCTCACGACTTGGTTTCACCACTCGGATTACGCTCGACCGCCTATGACTTGCTTGTATCTCCATACCACGATCAGTAGTCGGTCGAACTAAGTGACCTACTCATGTATTCTCCCTTTGCCTCACGATATCTGGTTGAACTCCAGGTGAGATGTTGTGTCATCCATGGACTGTTCAATACTTTCTCGATCGAGTATCAGATAACCTTATGTGGTCGAACCTTCGACTACTAGTGGCATGGCCACGCACTTTCTTTATCCGATCACAACGAGGGGCCCAGAGACATCTCTCCTGTTATGTTAGGAGGGGCAAATCCCATATTCGACCAGTCACATTCCTCTCCATGTTTCAGAACATACCCGAAAGCTACCTTTATAACTACCCGATTACGGTGTAGCGTTTGGCAACCCCTAAGAGTGCTCTTACACATGTAGGAAACCATGCCGATCTCGTGTCTAAGGATTATACATCATCATTGCTTGAGACCAACTAATGACACATAGATTCATAACAATCTCAATAGTGCCTCAAGGTGGGTCTTATCCAACATCATGTTCTCTAACATGTGTCCATATTATTGGTTTGATATCTCCATATCTATGACTCGTGAAACATAGTCATCAACCAATACATATGCTAGTCTATTCATATGTGTCCTCATATGTTTACGACCGAGGATCGTAAGAATAATTATCGCAGAAATATAGAGTTTCACAACCAAGTCACATACTTGATAATAAATATTAACAATATTATTCTAGGAACAAGATAACACATTATCCAATGTCATGAACATAATGAAATATAATCATCTCTATGATTGCCTCTAGGGCATATTTCCAACAGGTGCATCATTAGACACATGAGGCAGTGATGACGAAGAATGAGCGGAAGGGGAGGCAGTACCGGAGGGGGGGCGCATCATCAGACACATGAGGAGGCATCATCATTGAACGAGCAAGGAGCAGTACCACCGGAGCAACAGGGCAGCGTCGAAGGGGAGGCGCGTCGGGCTCAGGGAGAGGCGCGCCAGGCTGGAGGAGGAGGCGGTGTCGACGGGATCGGGGGAGGAGTCGCGCCGGGCTCGAGGAGGCGGCGTCGGGGACGGCGGCGATGGGCTCAGGGGAGGAGGGAGCGAGGAGTTGAGAAACTTAATCTTTTGAGTGGCGGGCGCGGCAAACCCTAGAGTCCAAATGTAAATAGGGATGGACATCACAGACGGTTCTAAATTAGAACCGCTCAGGATAGGGATCACTGCACGGTTCTAAAGTAGAACCGCTCGTGATATGTGATGTATCTGCACGGTTCCAATTAACAACCATCTGTGATATATTGTATCACGCAGCGTTTTTACCAAGGAACCGCTCAGGATATAGGATCACTGCAGCGGTTTGTAGCTCAAACCGTCTGTGATATTATTTTGTATTGGTTAATCTAGATTCTGCTTATGGGCTAGCCTCAGAAATGCTAGCCATGCCCTCTCAAACAAGCAGAAAAGACAACAAGTACATGTATATACATCCAATTCACATTCATTTGAGAAACAATCACATCCATTTCATAGTACAAATCAATTAATTAACTCAAATGAACTAAAATTAACCATTCATCAGAACGCATATATATATATATATATATATATACACACATTGTTCAATTAATCTTTAAAAAGTAGCCCTTCATGATGATCGACGTGTATGTAGCTAGTTTCATCACGTTCTTCTTCCTCGACCCTTATGCCGTTTTCGAAAGGAGGCAACTCGTCAAATTGATTGTATTCTTCCTTGTCCGCTACATTCTCAACTCTGACAATCCTCCTTTTTCCAAGAAGAACTAAGTGGCGTTTCTTATTTGCCGGGTCGGTAACATAGAAGACTTGAACAACTTGGTTAGCCAGTACGAATGGTTCGTCTTTGTATCCGACACATTCGAGGTCCACGGTAGTGACGCCGCATTTGTCGACCTTCACCGTTGGAGATGGACCCAACGACACCAAATAGGGGATCTTGAAAAGCACGTAGTCGAGCTCCCATATCTCCTCTATTTGCCCATAGTAGGAGCTCCTTAGCCCATCGGCATCGAATGCATCTATGCGACACCGCTGTTCGGTTTGAGCTTTTTATATCCCGAGCTCACAGATAGAATGTGTACCCATTTATGTCAGATCTCGCCATGTCACAACTGTAAATGTTGGCCCTTTGCCAACCATGTCAAGATATCACTTGACGAGCTCCTAGCGAGTAGCTCCTTCAACCATTGGTTGAACCGCTCATTGTGTTGTCTCGTGATCCAAACATTCGCCGCACCGGACATCGCTGTCAAGCACGCCCCAGGCCGGTCGATATACGGGACACTTCACCATGTGTTGCAAGACCGTGAAATGGGCTTGAGCATACGATCCATATCCGAGTGAATGCTTTCCTTCTGATGGTCCTGATACCCTCGAGCCTCCCCTCATGCGAGATCGAGGCACACCTATCGGTTCGACCTGAGCCATGTAATCAACGTAGAACTCAATGACCTCTTCGGTTGCATAACCTTCGACGATGCTGCCCTCTGGCCGAGATCGATTCCGTACATAGAACTTGAGAATTCCCATGAACCTCTCGAACGGGTATATGCTACGTAGGAACACGGGCCCGCACATCTTTATCTCCCTCACAATATGAACAATGAGATGGACCATGATATCGAAAAACGACGGAGGAAAATACATCTCAAGATCACATAGAGTCGTCACCACCTCGTCAGAGAGCATCTAGTCCTTCAGATCGATGACCTTCTGAGCAATTGTGTTAAAGAAATAACACAGCCTCATGATTGTCTCTCGAACCTTGATTGGCAAAATACTTCTAATTGCAACAGGGAGCATTTGTGTCATCAACACATAACAATCATGAGACTTCATGCCAATTAACTTCAAATCTTCCATCGAAACAAGTTTCTTTATGTTGGCGGAGTAACCGGACGGAACTTTCACACCATGCAAGCACTGGCACAGTTCAGTTCTCTTGGCCTTGGACAGAGTGTAACAAGCAGGGGGAAGGTGTGTTCATCCTTTATCGATCTTTATTGGTGCTAACTCAGGTCTGATGTCCATATCAACCAAGTCAAGCCGTGCGTTGACACCATCCTTTGTTTTGTCACGAATGTTCAGTAAGAGACCAATCAAGCTATCACATACATTCTTCTCTACGTGCATGACGTCGATGCAGTGGTGAACTTCTAGGTGCTCCCAATAAGGTAAGTCCCAAAATATTGATCTCTTCTTCTACATGTTCTTCTTACGGGTCCTCGATTTACATCCCATACCGAGCACAACATCTAAATCCTTAACCATATCATAGACCTCTTTTCTACTTAAATGCCTTGGAGCTGAACTGTCCTCCTTCTCTCCGTCGAATTGTTTCTTCATCCTACGGTATGGGTGAGCCCTCCGAAGGAACCTACGATGACGCATATACACGGTTTTGCGCAAGTGATTCAGCCACACACTCTCGGTATCATCTAAGTAGTGAGTACAGGCTTTGACCCCTTTTGTACTTTGGCCTGACAGATTAGCAAGGGCAGGATAATCATTTATGGTGTAGAACAACAAGGAACGTAAAGTGAAGTTCTCTCGTTTGTACGCATCCCATATCTGTACCCCTTCAATCCATAGTATTTTTAGATCTTCCATCAATGGTGCTAGGAACACATCAATATCATTCCCAGGTTGCTTCGACCCTTAGATAAGTATCGACAACAAAATATACTTCCGCTTCATACACAACCAAGGAGGAAGGTTGTAGATACAGAGCGTCACGGGCCAAGTGCTATGTCGGCTGCTCATGTTACCGAAAGGATTCATTCCATCTGTACTCAATCCAAACCTTATATTCCTCGGTTCCGCACCGAAGTCTGCAAACCTCCTATCGATGTTTCTCCACTGGGCGGAATCAGTAGGGTGTCTTAGCTTTCCGTCATTCTTACGCTCCTTTGAGTGTCAATATAGCAGTTTTGCATTCTTTGGGTTCGCAAAAAACTGCTTCAAACGGAGAATTACAGGAAAATACCACGCCACCTTAGCAGGAGGTCCTTTCTTCACCTCGATTCCCTCGTTATCATCTGATTGATTCTTACGCTTGTATCGGGATGCGTTGCACACCGGACATACATGTATGTTTGTATACTCATTACGGTAGAGGATGCAGTCGTTCGGACATGCATGCATTCTTTCTACTTCCATTCCCAATGCAGAAAGAACCTTCTTGGCTTTGTAGGTGGTTTTGGGCAACTCGTTTCCCTCCGGAAGCATGTCCGCTAAGAGACCTAATAGCCCTGTGAAACTATTGTCGGACCAACCGTTGCTTGCCTTCAATTTCAGCAGTTTAAGCACGGATGACAACCTTGTGTATTCTGGCTTGCAGCTCGGGAACAAAGGTTTCTCAGAGTCCTCCATCAAGCCCCAGAATTGAACATACTCCCTCTCATCACAGTTCCCTTCTACATCGCGAAGCATCTGATCTAGATTGTCATCGTGCAGCCTATCCAAATCGGAACCACAATCGACATCATCCGGCGGCATATCATTGACTTCCTGTATAATATGCATATCGTTGACTTCCTGTGTAATATGCTCTTCGCCGTGACCAGTCCAACATGTATAACCCTTTTTGAAACCCCTTCGAATCAAGTGTGCTTCGATCTGCGCTCGGTTGTTAAACATCTTCAGATTCTCGCAGTCAATGCATGGACAGTACATATATTCCGCCTTATTGAACATATCCTCCTCGGCACCTCTTGTAAAAGTAGACACACCCTTAATTTACTCTTCACTCACACGGTTCTCAGCGTACATCCAGCTTTGGTCCATCACACGGTTCGTATTGAAAACCCTGGAAATAAATAAAATGGTGACTTCGAAAGTGTATTTTCTGAGGCTTCACTAGCGATTTCGGCATAAACGCCTGAAACTACTCAAATTAAAGGATGCTTATGCTCCAGTAGCTGACCTCGATCACGAGGAAGGTGTCAATGAAGTCGGGGAAGGTCCAAGGTGGCTGGTCATCGATCGGTGAACAGAGGCAACGGCGGCAAGCTCCTTGGCAATAATAGCTGAAATGGACCACACACAAGCGGGCTCAGTGAGGTGAGGTGATACTCGAACCGGGCACGGAGTGGCGATGGACTCACTGGGCTTGGAGATCTGCCGCGGTTACCCTAGCGCCAGAGATGGAGATCAAGAAGACTCTGTTGGGGAGCTATGTACCGTCATGATGAGTTAATTATCACGGACGGTTTTCAACAAAAACCGTCTGTGATATATAGAAATATCACAGACGGTTCATGTTCAAAACCATCTGTGAAGTATCACAGACGGTTCTGACAAAAAAACCGTCTGTGAAGTATCACAGACGGTTCTGACAAAAATCTGTCTGTGATATGTAGTAATATCACAGACGGTTTTTGGTTAGCACCGTCTGTGATACTTCATAGACGGTTTTAAACATGAACCGTCCATGATATGACCTCTTCACAGACGGTTTTTAGTGCGGAAGATAACACAGACGGTCGGTAAACAAAAACCGTCTGAGATTGTTTGTAACACAGACGGTTTCGATGAACCGTCTGTGATCGGGCGTCTAGTATTAGCATTTTTGTAGTAGTGTGTGAACAAATGAAATCAGCATAAAGCTAAGATTTAACATTTTTATATTGCTATCGGATGTAGAGTAAGCATTTCAATTAGAGCTCAAGTTCAAACCCGATTATCAAAACAATTTCAGTACAAGACTTTTATCATCATAGAGCATTCATCTCAAGCCCACCATACCACATTGCAATATATTTCAGTAGCAGTATCAAAACAATACCATATGAATAACTGACTAGAACAAATACAAATTCCTAAAACAAGTACAATTATCAAGAGTCATTGAGGACCATGACAGATTATTGATAGAAAGAGTGAGGGAAATGGGCGTCGGGGTCAGCAACTCAGCATTGGTTACCTTTGGGCGTCGAGGAGAAGGACGAGCAGGGAGTAGTACCGGAGCAGCAGGGCGGTGTCAAAGGGGAGGCGCGCCGGGCTCGGGGGAGGGGAGGAGGCGGCGGTCTCGGGGGAGGAGGCGCGCCTGGCTGGAGGAGGAGGCGACGTCAACGGGCTCGGGGGAGGAGTCGCTTCGGGCTCGAGTAGGAGGCGACGTCGAGGATGATGGTGACGGGCTCGAGGGAGGAGGGAGTGAGGAGTTGAGAAACTTAATCGTTTGAGTGGGGGGCGCGGGAAAACCCTAGAGTCCGAATATAAATAGGGATGGACATCACAGATGGTTCTAAAGTAGAACTGTCTGTGATATGTGATGTATCACAGACGGTTCCAATAAATAACCGTCTGTGATATGTGATGTATCACAGACGGTTTTTACCGAGGAACCGTCTGTGATATATAATCACAGACGGTTTGATCTACAAACCGTCCGTGATATTATTTTGTATTGGTTAATCTAGTTCTGTTTATTGGCTAGCCTCAGGAAATGCTAGCCATGCCCTCTAAAACAAGCAGAAAACACAACAAGTACATGTATATACATCCAATTCTCATTCTTTTACATCTCTTTTCGAGTACAACATCTAAATCCTTAACCAAATCATAGACCTCTTTTCCACTTAAATGCCTTGGAGCTGAACTGTCCTCCTTCTCTCCGTCGAATTGTTTCTTCATCCTACGGTATGGGTGAGCCCTCCAAAGGAACCTACGATGACGCATGTACACGGTTTTGTGCGAGTGATTCAGCCACACACTCTCGGTATCATCTAAGCACTGAGTACTGGCTTTAGCCCCTTTTGTACTCTGGCCCGACAGATTAGCAAGGGCGAGATAATTATTTTTGGTGCAGAACAACAAGGAACGTAAAGTGAGGTTCTCTCGTTTGTACGCATCACATACCTGTACCCTTTCAATCCACATCATTTTTAGATCTTCCATCAATGGTGCTAGGTGCACATCAATATCATTCCCAGGTTGCTTCGGCCCTTGGATAAGTATTGACAGCAAAATATACTTCCGCTTCATACACAACCAAGGAGGAAAGTTGTAGATACAGAGCGTCACGGGCCAAGTGCTATGTCGGCTACTCATGTTACTGAAAGGATTCATTCCATCTGTACTCAATCCAAACCTTATATTCATCGGTTCCGCACCGAAGTCTGCAAACCTCTTATCGATGTTTCTCCACTGGGCGGAATCAGCAGGGTGTCTTAACCTTCTATCATTCTTACGCTCCTCTGAGTACCAATGCAGCAGTTTTAAATTCTTTGGGTTCGCAAAAAACTGCTTCAAACGGGGAATTATAGGAAGATATCACGCCACCTTAGCAGGAGATCCTTTCTTCACCTCGATTCCCTCGTCGTCATCTGATTGATTCTTACACTTGTATCGGGATGCGTTGCACACCAGACATACATGCATGTTTGTATACTCGTTACGGTAGAGGATATAGTCGTTCGGACATGCATGTATTCTTTCTACTTCCATTCCCAATGGACAAAGAACCTTCTTGGCTTTGTAGGTGGTTTTGGGCAACTCGTTTCCCTCTGGAAGCATGTCCACTAAGAGACCTAACAGCACCGTGAAACTCTTGTCGGACCAACCGTTGTTTGCCTTCAATTTTAGCAGTTCAAGCACGGATGACAACCTTGTGTATTCCAGCTTGCAGCCCAGGAACAAAGGTTTCTCTGAGTCCTCCATCAAGCCCCGGAATTGAACATACACCCTCTCATCACAGTTCCCTTCTGCATAGCAAAGCATTTGATCTAGATTGTCATCGTGCAGCCTATCCGAATCGGAACCAAAATCGACATCATCCGGCGGCATATCGTTGACTTCCTGTATAATATGCTCTTCACCGTGATTGGTCCAACGTGTATAACCCTTTTTGAAACCCCTTCGACTCAAGTGTGTTTCGATCTGCGCTCGGTTCTTAAACATCTTCAGATTCTCACAGTCAATGCATGCACAATACATATATTCTACCCCCTTATTAGCTCTTGTAAAAGCACGCCCACCATTAATGTACTCTTCACTCACATGGTTCTCAGCGTACATCCAGCTTCGGTACATCACACGGTTCATATTGAAAATCCTGGAAATAAATAACAGGGTGACTTCAAAAGCGTATTTTCTGAGGCTTAATTACGCTTTCCAATAGAGAAAGAGTATTTTTCGTTTTTCCAAATTTTATTAACTTACATATGGGCCCTACTTGTTAGTGTGTCATTTTTTATTTTATGATTTTATTTATAAAATCTATGGCGGTCCCACATGTCATAGACCTGTTAGTTTATTAACTAAATGATAAAAAATAGTAGGATTTTAAGCTCAAATTGGGCTTAGGGTGACATCGCATTGCTAATAGTCGTAGCTCGGGGCCCTAAGGTCGCCTAAGGCGAACCGACGGTGATGTCCCGTGGCGGCGCCATGGGCTTTACTAGCAATTTTGGCGTAAACGCCTGAAACTACTCAAATTAAAGGATGCTTATGCTCCAGTAGCTCACCTCGATCACGAGGAAGGTGTTAATGAAGTCGGGGAAGGTCTAAGGCAGTTGGTCGTCGATCGGTGAACAGAGGCGACAGCGGCAAGCTCCTCGGCGACAATAGCTGAAATGGACCACATGAGCGGCCTCAATGAGGTGAGGCGATACTCAAACCGGGCACGGAGTGGCGATGGACTCACCGGGCTTGGAGATCTCCCGCGGTTACCGTAGTGCTAGAGTCGATGGAGATCAAGAAGACTCTGTTGGGGAGCTATGTACACTGCACCGTCTGTGATGAGTTAATTATCACGGACGGTTTTCAACAAAAATCGTTTGTGATATGTAGTAATATCACAGACGGTTCATGTTTAAAACCGTCTGTGAAGTATCACAGACGATTCTGACAAAAAAACCGTCTGTAATATTGTGTAATATCACGAGGCGGTTTTTGTCGTAACCGCTCGTGATACTTCACGATGGTTTTAAACATGAACCGCTCGTGATATTACTCTTCATGATGGTTTTAGCGCGGAAAATAACACAGACGATTGGTAAACAAAAACCGTATGAGATTGTGTTTAATACAGACGGTTTCGATGAACCGTCTGTGATCAGGCGTACATTATTAGCATTTTGGTAGTAGTGACAACCTATTGTATGAGTTGTCCTTAGTGTTGTTTACAAGTGACATAGAGAGTTGTTATAGACAGCAGCTGTCTGTACTATTGTGCATGCCATAAGCACTTAATGTAGCCTATTCTGTTATAGCTTTTCTAATTTTAGCTCCAATTTGTCTACATCCTCTTTCCCGGATTAATCTAGCTTGCTAGTATACTTTCTCTACAAGGAACCGAGTGGTTGGGGATCTCCAGTCACGTCATAATTAATTAACTTAGCCTGTCAGGACGCTAAGCATGCTTTACGATATTTTGGATCTCAAATGAGCGAAAAAGCATGTGACTACGTGAACCATCTACCGAGTCAGATGCTTCAAGTTCATGTATTTTTCTTGTTAAATTAGTAATTTATTTGGAATCATGCAGGTGAAATTGAATTGCATGCCCAACAGATCGCTTCATAGTTTATTTTATTTTATTTTGCGAGGACGGTCTTCGTTATTCATATAGCATTTGATCTCTCTCTCTCTTAGTTTAATAAACTAGTTATCAACCTAGGTATCCGCACAGGCAACATTAGTTGATTTTTTAGTGGCAATAATTTATGTAAATGTTTACTTTGAATTCGTATAATGCTTGTCATCAATATTTTTCATTTCTAGTTCTTAAATTTTCACAATTGCACCAATTTTATTTTAGAATTTATTCTACAAACCATGTTTTGGAGAGATATCTAATCATAGGGACATGTTAAATTTCAGCAAGAGAATATCTTTCTTTGCTGAAACAAACATTGATTGATAATTCATTGTTATGTACTCAGACACCATCCAAACACTATTTATCAACGTGGACTAAGTGTAGTATTTAATCTTAGCCATAGATCATGCTTCTTCATAAAAAGTTGATGACTGAAATATTTTCTTTTTCTTTGATTATTGCGGGAATTTCTACCTTTTCTTGAATAATATGGGAATATCTAGCTTTTTACCATAAAGATTAATGTAGGGTTTGTAGGAAAGCCTCCAATTAGTATATATATAGGTAGAATTAAATTCATGCTTAATTTTAGTTATAAATTCTAGTATATTTTAACCGTACATATCATACAATAGTATGTTATTGGCTATCTCACTATGTCCTCCATGCGTACACATGTATCATATAATAGTACATTATTAGCTATAATAAAATTGTTAGACAAAGTAGACTGGATTAATTAGGAGACACATTTGATCAACTCCTGTGATTATTCGATAGTTGATTTGCTTCTGTATGAGAGAGATAGTAATACTACACGTTTAGACCACATAAGGGCAATAGATGCATGTATACTTTGCTTATAATCCATAAAACAAAGGCCTTGTGGCCCAGCAGCTTGAAGTTGAGGGGCTCGATGAACTATGCCGAGCCGTCGTAAAAGGCTTGGGCGCCCAGCTTGGTGGCCCACTGGGTGGAATGCAACCGGTCCCAAAAGATGTAGTGGTCGCGGTTGGCGCAGAGCATCGCGTTGGGTAGGCGATCGCCCTCGCTGACCTCCATTGCCGCGCAGAAGACGTTGCAGCGCCACGAACCTCGCAGAATCACGGCAGAATCACTATGATTTTGCTTGCTTGTCGATGGATCAAACTCGAATCAACGATTGATCGCTCAAGATCTCGATTTCCGGTACGCCAATGGGTCGGCGAAGGTGGCTTATGTCAGTCAGAGGAGTCGGCAAGGACTCGTAACGAGACGGCTAGGAAACATAAGCATTAACCTTTTTAGTACATAGTTGCATAAGACTTGATCTAAGCCATTGATTTATAGTATTATGAAGTTTGGATGATCCAGATCTTCTCTTTTTTGGATTAATGTGAGAATTTCTAGAATTTCTGATTTATGTGGGAATTTCTAGCTTTTTATCCATCTAGAATTAACGTGAGGGTTTCTAGGAGGGCCTCCAATTAGTATATATAAAGATTAGTACTAACTTCATGAGTAGTACACACGGTGAAAAGATGACATGGCTAAGTAATGTATCAACTTGCGACAAGCATGTAATGTAACACCTCAGCTCAACAATGAGCTTGGAATACCACTAAATTAATCTAATCATTTAATTTACATCAACTTATAATAAAATTACAGCAAGTAACTCATTAACAAAACCGATCCATGGATCACAATAAGATATGAATAAAACTTGGACAATCATAGATAATTAAACTAGAAGCATAGCAAGATAAACATCCAAAATTTGCGCCTAACCAATCGAATAAACCCAATGGAATAAATAATCAAGACCTAATCAATTAACTAGGAATAAAAAATATCCATCATGTCCTAAAAGAAATTCCATCATAATGAAGTAAAGGATTCTTATAACAAATGAATCGAGTTTGAGAGAATGTAATTATTTCACGTGCGCTAATTACTCCCAAGTGAAACACCATCAATGGTCACCTAAAAGCAACAGTAAAGCAAGAGTGAGTCCACGACTCAGTAAATACATCAATAGACATTGAACAATGCCAAATCAACGATAATCAATAACACAATTATTATCACTTGTTTTCTTATCTTTATTTTCATGCTCATTTATGCAATCATCTTCTCTTTATTCTCACACACAATCATCAAATATTTTATTTTCAATGCATCTCTACACTATACACTACTACAAAACAGGCCATACTGGACGCCTCATCACAGACGGTTCCTGTGGAACCGTCTGTGTTGTAATTATCATAGACGGTTGTTCATAATAACTGTCTGTGAAGTATCACAGACGGTTCTTAACACGAACCGTCTGTGATAATTGTAATTATCACAGATGATTTTTAATTATAACTGTCTGTGAAGTATCACAAACGGTTTTTTAACACGAACCGTCTGTGATATTATGGTCATCACAGACGGTTTTTGTTTGAAACAATCTGTGATTTGCATCACGGGATGGCGGAAATTTTTGAACGCGTGCGCGTGAGGCGAAATGTTTTGGCGGAATTTTTGAACGTGTGTGCGGGAGGCGAAATATTTTGGCACTATCCTTATATATTATAGCCGCCTTGTCTTTCAGAAGTCTCTCCCTCTCCCCTCCCCACGCCGAGCTTCGACGACCGCCCTCGATTCCCCAGCGTAGTTCGGTGAGGAGACGCAGCTGACAATGAGGATATCGGCCATGCCAGTAAGTGATCAATCGCTTGTCGCCTTGCCCTGCCTTGTTACTTTTAGTGGCTCTCAGTGGTGACTGTGGTTTCCTTATGAATGAATAGATGAAGATAAGATTACGGATTTTGAGATCAAGCTCATGGACATCGACAACGAGCACCTCAGCATCCCTGATTTCGAGTACCAGGCTATCGTCCGCCTCTTCGTCTCGGATTCGTTTTCCTCCTTGGCCACAAATCCGAACCCAAACAGATTTTTGTTTTGCGCACTGTATGGTAAAATAGCCATAACTTTTGCATACGAACTCGGATTGCGACGTTCTTTGGCTTATTGGGAAGCTAACAAAAAGTTCAATCTGAAAAAGTGAAAACCCCTAAAAAGGTCGTTTAGGGCCTCAAAACGGACTCCGAAGTTTCAGCACCCGTTTTCGTCGTTCGTTCGCCGTCTAGTTTGAGTTTTCTTTCATTCCAGATTGCTCTCACCGGAGAAGCAGATCTGGCGATGGAGGAGTTTCGACCGGTGACGGGGAAGACAATGAAATACAGTGACAAATTGCGAAGAAACCCGGGATTGATTGAGGGGAAATGCTCGTAAGTCTCGGGAACCTGACACGACACGGTTGGAGGGGCAAAGAACTCACTGGAGCGGCGGGAACGACGACGCGGGGTGCGGCCGACGATGGGGAAGACGGCGTGTTCCAGCGACGATGTGGCATGGGAGAACGTGGGAGTTGGGGAAAAACAAAGAGGAGGCCGAGGCGGACTCGGTGCTCTATGTATAGTCGCAAGGAGGCAGAGTAAACGGATACGGGCACGATGGCGTTGAAGGGTGGCGACAGTTTCGAATCCGGTTTAATGGCGATGCTTGGCGAGGGAAAACAACAAGGATTGAATGCCTGCGGTAGTGGGCATTGATGGCGGTGAGGTGATGACGTGGGCGGCACAGGGGCACGATGCTGGCGTGGCACGGGCGACACAGCCTGGGCGCGGCACTAGCGTGGCTTGGATCTGGGCAGAGCAGAGGTAGAAGAAAGGAAGAAAGAAGAAAGTGGGCCGGGAGAAAGAAAGAAGTTGGGCTCGGCCCGAAGCAAATGAATTTGATTTCGGCCGAAAACCAAAAATTGAATAGGATTTCTAATATTCTAATTTTGGAGAGAATTCACATTTAATTTTGAATTTGAATTTTGGCTAAGGTTTGAAGTTGAGGAGAGATGAATTCAAATTGAGAATTTGAATTCAAAATTGGTCAAGAATTGATTTGATTTTGGAATTCGATTTGCGGTTTGAAGAAGGAAATTGGTTCGAAGTTGAATTGAGAATTGGAATTTGGATTGATTTAGAAGAACTCCAATTTAATATCCAAATCTTTGAATTAATTAATTTAAATTTAAATTTTTACAAGAGATGAAAATTGGGATGTTACAGTCACATTGAAAAGGCGTCATATAAAGGAAGATGGTCCATGTGAGGTTTGCAAAGCTTTCGATGAAACGCTTATGCATGGTTTTAGAATTAAAATCCCTCGGCTTTACCCAGTGACATGGTGCACAGACATTATGTGTGCAGGTTTCTTTGCAGAAGGTGATGTTCCTCTTGTGATTACCATCATGTGGTGTATTTGGTCGTTCGTCTCGCAACCGGTGATGAGATTGGCTATAATCCTGTTAAATCTATGGAGTTTTCTAGAGATATGTTAGCAGAATTGGAGCTATCAAGTAAACCTTCACGAAGCAGTATGTGCCGGCAACAAATATTATCTGGGAGACGCCTCATGAGGCATGGGTTAAAGTAGACGTCGATGGATCTTTGAACATTGCTGAAAGGATGTCAGGCTTGGACGAGGTAGCACGCAATTGTATAGGTGCTTTCTCGGGGGCTTTAGGCAAGTCCTACAATGGAATTGTTGAACCATGGTGACTGAAGCAGGTCTTGTTTAGTTTTGCCAAAATATCTGTATAGATGGATCGGAATTTTAATTCAAATTTCCAGTCCATTCACATAGATCTACAAACCCTTAGCGTGCTGTGATGGGTTCTGCTGGCGAGGAGGGGCTTTGGTGAAAATAAATTTTCTGGGGCTCCGCCCCAGTGAGGCCCCTTCCTGTGAGCGGTCCGATCTCCTTTATACCTATGCGCTACAGTGATACCATACGAAATCTAAAGATAACAAGGAAGGGGCCTCGTAGGCTCCAGATAATTTCCTTCCGGCTTTGGCAGGGTTGTTATCGAAACCAACTGCCATGACATTGTCTGTTCGTGGCACTGAGGAAACGTAGGACATACATATCTCGTGTAGGCCTACTGGGCCGCCATACCCAAGGAAGCCTACCAGCAGATGTAAATTGCAATTAGTTCGAAACGCGCACGACAACAGAGCCCAATGAGTGCGTTGTGTTGTTGCACGTTAATCTTGTGGGATGTTTAAAGTTGGATGACTATTGTCAATTACTACATGAAACAAGGAAACAAATCATATTTAGGCATGTGTCATTAATTAAAAGCGTGGCTGCTAATAAGGTAAATATTTAGTGATAATAATCTTGCCCAGTATATTGTACCGTGGAAGGCTATTTTGTTATTTCAACATCGTACTGACATAGTTTGTACAGTCTCGTGAGATATTTTAAGTTCAAACTATAATAAAACATTAAGCCATGCCATTAAAGTTGAGAATTAGATATTAAAATTGCAATGTGCCTACTATAAAGAAAACATGTCTAGTTTTTGCACCTTCACTTTAAATGGAGTTTTAAATGTTAAATTGAAATACAAAGTAAAAATTCCTTATTTTCGAATTTGATATTAAAATTGTATGTTTGAAAAATACCAAATACCGCATGCTAAGTAATCGTAGGAGTGAGACGTACTCCCGATACCGGCCGGTGTACTAATGCTAAAAGGGGATGTGTATGCCATTAATTCTTGAGCAAAATTATTGGAGTCATCTAAGATGTTCTTTGTTTTGCTGTGATTGGCTATAGAAGGTTAACCTTGTTTTTACCAAAACTAGCCTTGAAAAATCAATGGCTAGGATTCACCACTCCTTTTACCTCTAAGTACCTTATTTGAAAAACCCAAATTTCCGGCTCAAAATCCCGGCCTTCCCACGAGGAATAGGCCGGAATTTGGGCAGCCAAACAAACACCAGAGATGTTTGTACGGTACAAACATCTGTGAACTTTATTTATTCGAGGATACAATAGCATGCACACAGGGAGAGAAGTACAGGAGTACTGCTGCATTAGCCAGTCCAACATGGATCAGGCTACCCTTATTTTATATATCGATTGCAGCCAAACTGTAGAACACTAGCATAATAGTACTTAATAAGTGCCCATGATAATTTCTTATCCGAGGAAGCTTAGGCGGTTGGTGGGGCCTTGTAGTCGACGAGGTACGGCATGGAAATAAGCCCGGTCTCCACGAGCGGCTTCACCTTTTCCCACACCCTTTTCTCCGTGGCCCTCTCCTCGATCACGCTGCTAATGTCCTCCTTGACATCGTACCTCATGGTGCTGATGAGCTCCTCCGTCGTCGGGCCCAGGTCGGCCGAGGCGATCTCGAAGGCACCATCGCCGCCGGTGCTGACGACGCGCACTAGGGTCGGGCCACCAAATAGGTTGTGCTTGCAAGACAAGGCCTCCTGGTACGCGCCGGAGATGAGCACGGCCACGTAGTAGCCGCCGAGCTCGGGGTCCAGCGGGTGCAGCGGCAGCGTCTCGCCGTTGCCTATGAACTTGTCGATCTTCCCGTCACTGTCGCAGGTGAGGTCGACGAGCGTGCCCCTGAGAGTCGGCCTCTCGTCGAGCCGGCTCACCGGCATCATCGGGAACAGTTGCTTGATACCCCAGTAGTCGGGGGTTAGCGAGAAGATGGAGAGGTTCATGTGGTAGTTGTAGATGGTGCTGGCGTCGCCGGTGACCCTCTTGGACAGCTTCTTGGCGAGCTTGTACATCTCGATGCCGTGCTTCTTGAGGTCTGCGGCGTGCGAGTACAAACCCGCGGTGTCACCCTCCAATGCTCTCGGCTGGTTCAAAGAGAGATCCTAATCAGCAGCTGCTCAGGGGTGTGCTCGTCTTTCGGCTCTGGGATCGCTGAGAGCGTCTCGAGGATAATCATCGAGTGGTGCGACACCATGGCGCGGCCGCTCTCGGTGCACAGCACAGGTTTGGGAACACCATTGTACTCGCACTTGAGCTTCAGCGCCTTCACAATTGTGGACGCGTACTCCTCCAGCCCGTACGCCACAGACATGTCGGAGTTGCCCGAACGGGTCCCGTCGTAGTCGACTCCAAACCCACCACCGCAGTCCAGCGTGGTCATCACTGCGCCATACTTGTTCACCAGGGTGCAGTAGATGTCACAGGCCTCGTTCACCGCATTGTGTACTATCTCCGTCGTCGGGATCATGGAGCCGATGTGGAAGTGCAGCAGCTTGAGCCAGTGCAGCTTGTTCATAGCCTTCAGCTTCTCGGCCACCTCGTAGATCTTCTCCGCAGGCAACCCGAACTTGCCGTGCTTGCCGGCCGTCGACCCGAAGTGGCCTGGTAACTTGGTGAGCAGCTTGGCGCGCACGCCGATGACCGGCTCGGCATCCAGCTTGAGCTTGCTGCTCTGCTCAATGATTATGTCCAGCTCCTCCTCCATCTCCATCACGATGATGGCGTTCAGGCCCATGGCGCGTGCCGAAAGCGCGAGCGCAATGTACTCCGCATCCTTGTAACCGTTGCACACCAGGAAGGCTCCAGGCTTGGCTTTGGTAAGGCAGCTCATCGCAATCAGCAATTCTGGCTTGGAGCCAGCCTCGAGCCCAAAACTGTAATCGTAGCCGAAGCTAACCAAGTCCTGGACGACGGCCTTGTTCTGGTTCACCTTCACCGGGAACACGCCCTGGTACTCGGGTTTTCCGTAGCCGGTGTACTTGATGGCGTTGGCGAATGCGGCATGGAGCGAGTGGAGACGGTGCTTGAGAACGTCAGGGAAGCGGAGGATCATGGGAAACTGGACCTTCTTTTTGTCAGTGGTCGTGCTCGCTACAGCTTTTTTAATGACTGAGAGCACGTCGATCTCCTGCCCTCGCATCGTCTCGCTTCCGGGGATCTTGACACAGAGGTGGCCGTCCGTGTTCACAGTGAAGTAGGGATCACCCCAGCCGAGGATGTTGTAGAGTTCGCCGTAGTTCTCGGCCATGATGGATGACAAGCTCGCCTGTCCCAATTTCTTCGTATATGCAACCAAACAAATGAGAGGGGAGGTGAAATTTTTTTACATATTTTTACAACTAATGTTACGTGTAGATTTATCTCAAAGAGTAATTTCACAACATTGTAATCTTATTATGTTTTATAAATATATTACAATAGAAATTATTGGTTAAAGTTATATTTCAGAGACTGTGTTGATGTCAAAAACATCACTCTTTTGTAACTAGTGGGGGTATTCAATTGGCAAACTATAAATTATGCAAATGTATCTATATGTTATATATTAACTAAAATCAATGACCGGAGGCATGAAGGTGTTTTAGGGAAATAAATTAAAGAAGGAAAATGTTAGTTCTTCACAAAAATGATAAAACATTTCGCATTCAATTTGGTGGACCTGGACCTAATCATGATTAAACAACTATATATAGCTATTATGCTATTTGGTACATGTATAGCAAACAAAAACTCTAGCTAATTAGGGAAAAACCCTTTCACCAAAGAATAATATAGAGAATAGTAAAAGAAAAAAAATGACGTCTTATGTTCTACCTCACATTCAAATATATATGTCACGCCATTGCCCCTTCTCTCTCCTTGTCTTATATATATTGTTGGGAAACTATGGGTCTGACCCAGAAACTGGCCTATGTATGGGCTCCACATCCCAAACCCTAGCAGGGTCTGTAGCCTATAAATAGAGTGTACTATTCATTGTAAGCGATTGATCGATTGATGATGGAATAAAGAGAAGCAAGAAGCCCCCTATATCTCTGTGTTCAATCTACTATTCTGTTCTTATGTTCTTGCATTGTTCTAAACGATTCTACGCTTCTCTACGAGGTAATCGTTCGGACTGGACTCGCCAGCGATAGTTACTCAACACGTTATCAGCACGATCGACTCCGGCCTACTTCTAGGCCTACTTTACTCGGATCGAAAAGGTAACCGTCGATGAACGACGCTCGTAGATTGAATCGTTTTCTAGATCGCTTTCAATTCTGCAAATTCGATTTCTAGATTAATTTTCTACGGTACAAATCCATTCTAATCTACCGTGAGCCGACTTGAAGTCGCCGACACAATGTCGATGGGTAGATTGCACAAAAGATTGGATGTCGATTGTACCGTAGATTGAAAGTTGCAAATCCGTTCTAACCTACTGCGAGCCGACATGAAGTCGCCGGCCAAGCCGATCGGTGGTTGTACGAAAGAACCGATGTTGATTGCACTACATCGCATTGCATCACATGCATATATGAACAGTAATTGCCATAAAGAGAAATCGCGGCCCGAAGGCGTCGCGATGGCCTTCGTCGAGCGCGTCAGAAGCGCACGCCCAGTAGCCGCTTAGCGCACTCGCCATCGCTGGCACCGCCATGGCCGTGGGTCGCCGCCGCCGCGTGGAGCTCGTGGCGCACCGACGCCGCTTGAAGCGGCGCGCCGCCGCCGCAGACGAGGCCACTGCCGCAAGACGCCGCCCGCCTCCTAGCACCTCCGCCGCCGCCAGCAGCGCGCCGAATGTGTTGCCTCAACGCCGCCGCCTCACTCGCCGGCTCGCTGCAAGACCGGCAACCTCATCTGCCGCCCAGATCGCCCGCCATCGCAACCACGGCGCTACCTCCGCCGCGCCAAAGATGGCCAAATGACCCGTCCGCGCCGCAACACGGTGCCGTCTCCTCGCGCCGCCACACGGCCATCCCCTTGCGCCCGCCGGCTCGCCGGCCGCCTCCTCATGCGCATCTAGGCGCCGCCGCCGCTCGGGTGTACAGAGGTAGGAAAACCTATTCCCCTAGCTGGTTGGCAATTGGGCAATGAAGGCCGGAAGGCCATTGGGCTAGAGAAATAGAACGGGCCCAAAAGAAAAGGGACGTACAGGAGAAACGTACGGGAGAAAAGAAAAAAAAAGAGAAAAAAAAAAGAAGAAGAAACTCTGGATTTTGCAAATAAGTCCTCAGATTTCATAAAATTACACGAAAATGTTGCTCTGAACTAAAATTTCGTGATTTAACCTCTAAAAATTGCAAAATTCGTCGAAAGTCATTTTTCCAGCAGAAAAAGGTCCTCGGGAATTCAACCTTTTACATATTTTGCACTTTTGAAGCATGTTTAACTTTGTTATTATTATTTCTATGCAATTTATGTATTGTGTTTGCTGTTTTGATTATCTGTGATTGTTTATATTACTTTTAATCACTAAAAATAGCAGTAAATCATGAAAATACATAGAAAAGTACGGGAACACGAACCGGGAGCTCGAAGAGCATTATAAGAATTTTGCAACCATTTTATGTAAATTACTAGCAGTAATCTTATGAACTCTTTGCATGAATATGAAGTGATTGGCATCACGAACCAGGAGTTCGAAGAACTGACCCAGCATGGCCATAATTTGTACAAGTCTTCAACTCTGTGATAATGTAATCACGGATGAGCAGAAGATTGAGAAGACTCTCTCTACCTTTCACCCAAATACGGTGCAATCCGCACGCAACTATCGTCAAGACGGCTACACAGAGTATGCCGCATTAATTGACACCATGCAAGTTGTGGAAGCCTATGATAATGTTCTAAGGAAGAACTACATCTCATAGCCACCTAGTAGCAAAGTTGGGCATGAAGCCAATGCTAGCAGCTACAAGGTGATAAAGCCTCTCACGAAGGAGAGGAGTAAGAAGGGTAAGGTCATGAGTCGCATGTTATTGATGCTTTCCAGTCTAAGAAGAAGGGCATAGGACAGCATGAGGCACACCTCGCCATTGCAAGCGTGGAAGATCCACACCCATTAGTTGCACTCATGGATGTGGACAGCCTACTAGCAGCCCCATTATCCCTCCTTTGGACATCGCAGCGCCCGCAGCCATAGTTGCCCAAAAGGAGAAGATCTCCATGGAGCAGATTGAGGCAGAAGTTTTTGAATACTTCGCTGATTCGATCTAGTGCACGCATTGCACCTGGATCTTTCATAGTAACTTGCAGTTTGTAATTGAAGCAAAACATTGAATTATTTTTGAATAATGGTTGTAAGCTCTAGTAGAGCAAAGCATTAAATTCTTATGACGAGTCCTACAAGACTTATTCCCGTATTTATAATAACAAGTTATGTTTTGATATTTGAAGTATTTTACTTATGTGTTGCTTGCTTTTTGCTACATATTAATAAAGTACATTATATTAGAATGCGTGTGGCGCCCTATTGGAGGAAGTGTGCTTAGCTGGTAGCAGCATAACAAATACCATCTTGAGAGACGAAAATCTTTCGGTCGATCAACAAGAATGCTGGTAGTCTTACGAAAATTGCAAGCAGCGATACTTGTATAATAGGCTCAGGAAGGGCCTCAATTATACCCCTAATAGGCACAACTTTGGTCATTGAAGAAGCCTTGTTGTACCCAGAATCGACTAGAACTCTCAAGGATATTCGCGCAAACGGTTTCCACGTAGAGACTGAAGAAGAGTATGGTAAGAAATACCTGCTCATTATAAAGCATGAAGAAAGTAGAAAAATGGTATCAGAACGACTTCCTTCATTTGAAACTGGGCTATACTGCACTAATATTAAGGCATCTGTAGCCTATACTGCCCTGAAAACCGTATTTAGAAGCTTTGAACATTTTCTATCTCTAGCATGATAGATTATGGCGCCTAGGTCTTAGAATGATAAGAAATATAATTAACAATTCACAGGGACATAATGTCAATGTAAAGAATTTTCCGAATCAGGAAGATTTTGTGTGCCCCGCATGTGCCACCGGGAATTTAATTACTAAACCTTCTGCTCTGAAAGCGAAGGATGAAGTCCCTATATTGCTAGACCGTATCCAGGGAGACCTTTTTGCGGTCCTATATAGCCCCTGTAAGGGCCATTTAGGTATGTTATGGTGCTCATCAATGCTTCCTAGAAATGGTCGCATGTATGTTTATTGTCTACGAGAAACCAGGCTTTTGCAAAGCTAAATCTCGCAGATAATTAAAATTAGAAATAATTTCCCTGATCATCATGTGAAGTCCACCAGAATGGACAACGCCGGAGAATTTACTTCAAATGCATTTGATGATTATTGTATGGCAATGGGAATTAAAAGTTGAGCATTCTGTACCGCATGTCCACACCTAGAATGGACTAGCAGGGGCATTAATTACAAGGAGTAAATTTATTGCCTGACCACCTTTGAAGAATTGTAATTTACCAACTGCACTGCATGTTGGGGACACACAGTCCTGCTCGCAGCAACTCTCATCAATTTTAGACCATAGACATATAACATCCATTCACCTATGCAACTAGCGCAAGGGTCAGCACAGAAAACTTCTCATCTTTGAAGGTTTGGTTGCAAGGTTTATATACCTATACCATTACCACAGCGAACTGCAAAGGGCCTTCTCCGAAAGTCTGGGATATACGCTGGTTATGTGACAAAGATCCATAATCGTATTTGGAACCTATGATGAGAGATTTGCATCGCCCGATTCACGACAAGATATTAGATGAGGCTAGTTTCCCGTCATTAGGGGGAGAAAATCAACCTCTTGATGAAAATGTCGGGAAATAGAGAAGTCCAAAAGATAATTGCAGTCCAGCAGATAATTGAAGTCCAGAAGATAATTGAAATCCATGCACGTGACCCGCGCACTAATGAAGCAAATAGAGAAGTCTAGAAGATAATTGAAGTCTAGAAGAAAAATGAAGTCTAGAAGATAATTGATTTGCAAGTATTAGCGAATCAACTGCCTAACCACTTTAGTGATTTGAAGAGTGTGACCAAGTCACATATGCCTGTACGCAATGCACCGGAGAGGGTTGAAATACCAATGAAGGTATCCCTAATCCCGTCCTAAGGCCTCTGAAAGGACGAGAACTCCAGCCCCTCGAATCCCAAGTAACCGGGGACGTCTGGTGAAAAAGGATAAGAAGAACTTGACACAGCCGATCACCGAAGTTCTCTTGAACTAGAAGGAGAGTCAGTTGAGACCTGGCACCAGTATGGAACCTTCAGAAAAGGTATACTAGAATTGAACATCAGCATGGATATGTGCGCACACATCGGATTTGAAACACTAAAGGACTTGCCCCGTAATTGAAAGCGGCGGTGAGCAAGTAGAAGCATTAGAAGAATCGCCCCTTGAAGAAATAGCTATAAACTTTGTGACCTCGGGAGAATCTATGAATAAGACAACAGCCAATGTCGACATTGATTTTGTAAAGAAAATTACCACAATCATCGATCTTGATCCAGAGCCTGTATCGTTCGATGAAAGAAAAGATCAGATTGGGAAGATTGAAAGAAGGCAATAGAAGCAGAATTATTATCTCTGAATAAAAGAAAGGCGTTTGGGCCTGTAAGCCGTTCGCCTCCCCATGTGCATCCCGCAAGGCATAAGTGGGTCTTTGTTCGAAAGAGAAATGAAAGTAATGAAGTAAAGCAAGGCTTGTTGCACAAGGTTTCACTCAACCTCCAGGAGTTGTTTATGAAGAAACCCATTCCCGGGTCATGGGCAAAACCACCCTTTAGATATATTTAATCTCAATGGCAGTAAACTTGAAATTAAAAGTGAAATTGATGGATGTGGTAACAGCATACCTTTATGGAATATTGGATTCAAACATATATATGAAGATACCTGAATGTATCCCTGTCCCGAACCAAGACAGAGCAAATAGAAATCTGTATAGTGTGAAACTCAGAAAGTCACTGTACAGACGTAAGCAATCAGGCAGGATGTGGTATAATTGCTTGAAGCGACTTTCTATGCAATAAAGGTTACACGAACAATGAGAATAATCCCTGTGTATTTATCGATGATCCCATGATGGATTTTGTATAATCTCAGTGTATGAAGATGATCTGAATATCATTGGAACCCTGAAAGGTATTAAGAAAGCAAGCTCTTACTTGAAGTCAGAGTTCGAAATGAAAGATTTTGGTAAAACCAAATATTGCCTAGGCTTGTAGCTTAAGCATGCCCCTGAAGGGATTTTAGAGCATCAGTCAACCTACACTCAGAAGGTGTTAGAAAGGTTTGATTTTGAAAGGCATACCCTTTGAGATTGACAATGGTCGGGAGATCTTTGCAGCAAGACAAAGACCCGTACAGACCTAGAGAAGAGGGGGAGGAAGTTCTGGGACTGGAATTCCTATACTTAAGTGCGATAGGAGCACTCATGTATTTAGCAAATTGTACTAGATCGGCCATTGCATTTGCCGTTAACCTATTAGCAAGGTATAGTGCAGAACCTACCAAAGGCATTGGTAGTGAATGAAGGATATCTTCCGATACCTCTAAGAAAGCAAAGAACTTGGTCTGTTCTACAAAAAGAACTAAGACCTGAATATGAATGGCTATGCAGATGTCGGGTACCTGTAGAACCCGCATACAGCCAAATCGCAAACAAGCTATGAACTCTTATGTGGTGGAACTGCAATTTCATGGAAATCGTCTGAGCAAAGTCTTGTATAGACTTCGACGAACCACTCGGAAATCATAGCACTGTACGAGGCCTCATAAGAATGTGCTTGGCTTCAGCGGATGATTCACCACATCCAGCAGTCGTGTGGATTGAATACCGTACAAACCCCCACTATTATCTATGAAGATAATACAGCTTGTGTTGCACAAGTGCAGACGGGTTATGTGAAGAATCATCTCATAAAGCATATCAACCCCAAGTTCTTCTATGCTCATGAATTGCAAAAGATGGACGAAATTAAAGTACTGCATACTAAGTCATGTGAAAATCTTGCAGATTTATTCACTAAGTTACTTCTAGCATCTAGCTTTGAAAGGTGCATACGCGGAATTGTAATGACGAGACTTAGAGAAGTGCAGAATTCAGGGGAAGAATCTTCACGAACTCATTATTGAAACTTGATCACGGAGATCGAGTACCCAAAGAGTAGATACTGGAGATTAAATGAAATTGGGTGGATTGTACTCTTTTTCCCTTGACGAGTTTTCCTGAAGTTTCTCGGCTAAGGTTTTTAATGCGGCAATTCGTGCAACGCAGCAGAACTTGCATCATGTGCTCTTTCTCCAAATTTTTCCCACTGGGTTTTTATGGAGTTTTGACAAGGCATGAACTGTAAGGATGGGTGCCCAAGGGGGAGTGTTGGGAAACTATGGGCCTGGCCCAGAAGCCGACCCGTGTATGGGCTCCCCATCCCAAACCCTAGTAGGGTCTGTAGCCTATAAATAGGGGTACTATTCATTGTAAGCGATTGATCGATTGATGGTGGAATAAAGAGAAGCAAGAAGCCCCCTATATCTCTGTGTTCAATCTACTATTCTATTCTTATGTTCTTGCATTGTTCTAAGCGATTCTACGCTTCTCTACGAGGTAATCGTTCGGACTGGACTCGCCAGCGATGGTTACTCAACATATACAAGTAGGTGACTTTTGATTGGCAAGCAGCGAGAAAAAAATTCTATAGGGAAGGGTCTCCGTGCGGTTCATCCCATGAGATATCACTGTAGAGTGTGTGATGGGGTGGGGAGGGGGCTCATGGAGGCTCTCCCCCGTAGAATTTTTTTCCCCAAGCGGCAGCACCTCCATGGTATGGTAAACTAGAAGAGAATGTAATGATGAATTAATGGGTCCCCGCGGATCAATGTTTTGCCCCCACTCCATTTAGGAATTATCCCCGCAGGGGAAATTGTAACATCCCAGCCCAAAAAAGAGCTCAGAATGTCATCACTATACTTTTTACTCTAAATTGAAACTATAATTATTTACAATTACCACAAAACATGACAATCTTATTGCACCCTCAATACAAATCTAGATAATCTCTAGTAGCCAAAGCACACCATGCACATGCAGAACTCCTTTGCCCAAAGTTATTATAGATAGATAACTCTGCGTACTCTTGATTATAAAATCATGTCAAATCTGATCTCCTCAATCCCTCAAGTATGCTCAGCTCTAAAATTTCCAAACACGTACTATCTGCACCTTGATGAAGTCCATCGATGATTAACATAAATCACGTAATCAACTTATCCTTTAACTACTACTTCCTTGAATAAAGATGAAAAGTACTGTAATTCTGCCATAGGATTACCCATGCCTACCTCAAGTTCAAAAAATGATGGTGAAATCCCATAAAGATTTCAATCATGAAATATCTGATAATTAAATTTTCACATGACACTACATCAATATACATGCACTCCTTATATCTATCAAGGATGAACATTGCATTATTGAAATCTTGATGGGATTGCCACTTTTTGTGTTGTAGACAAATAGACACGTAATTGATAATCCTGTTGTTCAGTAACGCAATAGAATGACCTTCGGGGTTAAAATCGTGGCATTAGACAGCTTAATCAGGAAATTTGCATAACTAGGAAAATGTTGCAAATTTTGTGTAGATTCTAGAACTCATATGGTTTACTATGTTTGGATTTTATAATTGGAAGTTATTGTGGTTTGATCACCGGGACAACGGGTAGGTTGTCCGGTGAAGGAGGGTTAAGTTTGTCAGGTTTGCGCATAGGAGCGATGTCAATCTATTTTTTATGCTTTTGTACTGTTGTCACATGTTTTGAGGCGAGTACTGGCTTTGTCCAGGGGATGTTGCTTTGGGTCTGGGCTGTCTTCGCATCGCTCCTTTTTTCGTGGCTAAAAGGCAAGTGCATTGTAGAGTGGTAGACATTGGTTTGGTGTGTTACTTGTTTTTAATTTTTGAATTACCATGTTCATACAATGTCAATATGATGATGGTAATATGGTAATGATGATGATGTTAATAGAACATATTAATGGATAATAGAATAAATTGCATTCGCATCATGTGAACATTCATATCATAAAAAGAGAAGGGCCCACCTCAGGTGGGCATGTAAGACCTATTTTGGTAGACCTCCATGGGAGTGGAGATATCCCAAAGCCGATGAGGATGGGCTTTTGAGAGGGTGAACGCCGACGGGAGTTCACTCAGCTATATCGGTATAAGCCATGTGATGAAAAAATGAACATGTGGTGTAGAATTGAATTGTACTAATCAAAAGAAAAGATGATGATGATGATGGAATACATGAATGATAAGCTTCTTGGTTGTATGTTTACTATTTTATTATATATTTGTTGAGTCTTGGACTCAACATTACTTTGTTGTTATTTTTAGGTGACCAATGAAGGCAACATGTATGGGGTGGGAATAGCACCTACACATCACATGCAATCAACCATGAATTTATCACTTTTAGTTAACTCAATTATAACTTAGAGAATTAGCACATCTAATTGGAACTTGATGAGTGGACATTTGATACTTTATCATGGTTATGTGGATAATGAGTAATACTAATGTGTGCGGTAATAATGAGTTATGAGTGTGTTTAAGGTAATGGTTTACTTAATAGTATTGTTGCTAGTCAATGCTCCCGAGTGCATGATTCCGGGCGTTCTTGGGCTCTCAAGTTATGTGTGAATGTTTATCGTTATTTATATTATATTGATAAGCTTGTTATAGGATAACTTGTTGTAGAGTTTTATTTAGGAATATGATTGTGGTAATTGTAAATAATTATGGTTTAAACTTATAGTGAAAAGAGTAGTGATGATATTCCAAGCTTTGTTGGGCTGACATGTTACAACAAGCTATTTAACTAGTTAAATGCATGGAGGTTCAGTTGAATCCCAAATTTCTCGAAATTATGTTAGTGCTAATATTAGTTAAGGCTATTTACAACTCCATATTATAGATTTTTAACGGTAAATAAATATCGAGCTATTTCTTCTTGTGGTCTAATCACGTCTAAAAGTTCTTGCTCCGGCAAGCAAACCCCTATCAGACTTATCCCCTAATACATGCAAGTCGAAAGCCAATAGCAATGATCTTGTCACGACATCAATGGTGCCCAAATCGTAAGAGAGAGAAAAGAAAATACTCCAAATAAATGAAGAGGGAATCATATAGCAGAACCATACCAGCAGATGTCAGAGGGGAGCTAGATGCAATCCAAAATTAATGAAGAGGGAATCATATAGCAGAACCATACCAGCAGATGTTAGAGGGGAGCTAGATGTAATCCAAAATTAATGAAGATGGAATCGTACAGCAGAACCATACCAGCAGATGTCAGAGGGGAGCTAGATGCGATTGGATTGCAGTGGTTGTGTTGTGTGGATTGACAGCAGCTTTCCTCCGTTATATAGTGGTCTGCCAAGAATAAAATGGCATATTTGCCCATCGTAGATGATTAAATATGCTCCCATCGTGATTTGGAAGAAACTGGCAGATCTCTAATAACTATAAATAAGATCACGTAGTCGATCTATAGATCTACATAAATTAATTTTAGAGTAAATTTTACTTTGCCCCAGGTATTCTTACCTTTGTTGCATATTGCACCACCCTTAGACAAAGTTCTCACTTAGCAGTATTTATTCTTACCAAGCTTTGCACTTTGCACTAGGGCATCGATTGAATCTGTCATGAGGCCATCGAGTGGACACTGTTCCACTAATCCGCAAGGACTAGCAAGAACAAAGACGAAGGACATCTAATTTCTCTCTCTAGATTTTGGTTGTAAATAGTAAATCCTAGGAGAAGAAAAACGCTGAAAAGCAAACTCAATATCTTTAGATAAAACATGATCTAAATTTACGACGAGGGCAACGCACTAAATATGCAGGGCACTAGATGCCGACTCCAACACAAATCCTAAACGGACTCATTACAAGCATAAGAAATAAAATAAACGAGGAAACTGGTAATAAAAAACTTCCTAATTAATCTTTGGAAAAAAAGACCATAGTCGGTCGTCTAAGGCAATGTCATCCAACTCCCTTACGTGTCGTCGGTGACGGACCGACGTATCGACGTCTTCGGTGTTAGGTAACCCTCCGTGCTAAACAATAGGAATACGGTCGTCGACCGTGTCGTCGGTGACGGACCGACGTATCGATGTCTTCGGTGTTAGGTATCCCTCCGTGCTAAACAATAGGAATACGGCCGTCGACGACTGCAACACGCACCGCCTCACCCCATATGATATGAATTCAACTTTATCTGATCTGTGTTGGTCTGGTCAATGACCCGTGGATGACGCCATCATTGCGTGTGGCGGCCACCTTGTTACAAGCATGTGGGACAAAACCTTGAATGCACATAAGTTGGACGGCATATCATGTGCACAAGAGCAATTTGGTACACATATGCACAAAATCAATTTGAATTGTCCGATCTGATTCGAGCAGCCTAGATCTGAGTGCTCCCCCTTCCACCCCCTCTCACTTCTGGCAACTTTACGGTAAACCCCCCGTCCGACATCGGCTTCGCTCCTCCCGATCCCCAATCCATCGCGCCGCCGCCCCCGCGTCACGCCACCGCTGTGCCGCCTGCCGAGCCCTACGTCGTCCCCTGCATCTGTCCAGCAGCGAGGAGGTGAAGGTGGAGGACTTGACGAGTCGGTGCTCAACTTCGGCGGTGGAGGCGAGGAGAGCGACGGGGGGCAGTAGCCAGCGGTGGCGGAGGTGACCACGGAGTACAAGTTCAAGATCCTGGAGGCTGAGAGGAGGTGGAGGGGCAGGCTCAACAACAACATTTTCAATGCCTAGATAAATGCAGAAATTGCATGAGGAGAACGAGAAGCTCTTCGACAGACTTACAGAGAAGTCAGGATTAGGAAGCTCACCTCAGGTTGTTCCGGGATATTCTTCACTTTATTCTATTATTGGACCATGTGTGCTAAGCTCATTCCTGTTCATTTTTATCTTATTGATTTGCTGGATTCCTTTACTGCTTGTGAAAACTGAAAAGGCCTAAGTTTTTGTGGCACTTTGTGCTGAACGTGCCCGAGTATTGTATGTCATTTTCACGCAACCTTGCCCTGCACTTATATCAAGGAAAACAACTGAAATTATACTTTCTTAAATCTGCAAGCGAGGCTTTGCTAAGAGTGATGATCAATATCTTCCATTCCTAGGCGTCTGATGAAATCTTTTATTCATGTAATGATCTAGGAACACCACTTTATGCTTATATCTTAGTTTGCCTATTGCTCCTTGTTCCCATTTTCAAATTCGAATGAAAATGAATTTATAACTGAACATCTATCATCCTATCCTCACTAACTTTATAAAAAATCTTGTTCAATGTGCAAGTGTGGCAATTTAACACTAACATGGGAGTTATTGTTTTAACATTGAGTATTCTTTTTCTTTGTCAATGTTTTTCTTCCTCCTCTGTCAAAATAGGCTCAGCCAAGAATCTTTTATTTTATAAACAGTAATTGTGATAACATTTATTTCCAATTTATGCAAAGATGTGACCTCTCGGTATCTGTATTTGCAAAATTCTGCTACGAGGTTCTCATGCAATAATTATTTGTCCATAGGCTCCAAGTCCATCTTCAAACAAACCTACTAATGCTTAGGGAAGGGATATAGGCAGGTAAAATGCCACTATACATACACGTACAATCACTCTGATTTTTTTTAAAATAAAAAATTGGATGCCATTTACAACTCTATCTGCAGGAGCGACAGTACCAAAATTCAGTCACCATATGTATTTCCATCACCATTGTCTCGTGAAATAACTGGAAACAGTGAAGCTATTGTTAAATCGAGCAATGAGATAACAAAAATTACACCTGCTGGGGAGTACCTTACCTTCACACTAATGGATTTTGATCCTAACCAGTTTGAGGGATTTGCTGCAATAGCTGATGGTGCAAATAAGCTTTTGATGATGGTTAGTATTGCCAATTTAATATAATATATTCACATTGTACTTATAAGATTTGTGTTCTTCACTTGCTACACTGGTTTTGCATATTTCATTTCATTGTTGTTTTTTTCTATTATGGTTACCAACCTTCTACTGATGCTATTACTCATAGTGAACCTACACTTCCAGAAATTTTGTGCTAACTATATATGTTATATTGTATAACAGGTTGGCAAAGATGTTGATTTGACAAAAGGAACAATTCATCAATCTGGAGCAGTGGACGACGTGCTTCCATTATATGAAGAAGTTATCTTTATGTATATGGTGTTGCAATTGAAATTGTACATCCCAGCAAAAAATTATGATTATCATGTACACTGTGAAATTATCACTCAGAAATGAATATAATGTGTGATTTCTTTGATGTACATATCTCTGAAATCTGAGGTTTTAAATTCCCAATGCTAAATATGTATGAATCATAAATTGATGTATGAACTCTTGATGACCATCTGAATGCTTCAGAAGACTCTTGGTGAGGGGGATGTGTTCATCTTCCGCCGTGGTTTGGTTCAATACTGTCAATTTGCCATGATCTTACTGATTATGGGATTATTCAAGATAGTGAATACAATTTCAACGAAATTGATCGATGGATGATGATCTTTTTGGTTTCTATCTGGTTGTGCATATGCACACAATTCCAGTCCAGTGATGTTGTATATTGTATACTGTGTGATGCAGTTGGTTAATTCCTGTAGCAATTGTGGTCCTGAATCTAAAAGATAAACATCGCACCACACAAAGATTAAGATCAGAAACTTCTATTTGTTTCCTTGCAGGTGGCTGATGTTGTTGCTATCTGCTATCTCATTTGTGTTGCACAAGCCCATTCCATTGTGCAAACTTCTGTCAATTGTGGCGAAAAGTGCGTCACGCAAAAAGCCATCCTCTTTGCTTTTGCATCACCAAGGTGTTGTGCTGAATATGGACACTAAGCAGCAATATGGACACTGAGCATTATATGAGGTGATTGTTTGAGGTCGTTGTTTGAGATCATTGTTGATTGTATGAGATGGACACTGGGCACGAGATGAAGTTGAATTCCTACCCAAAATTCACCTGATACTGTTTATGAATCATACATTGTCATTCTCATGAATTCCAGGAATCATTTCGCATTTGATTTTGCATTCAACAATTCAACAATTCATCAATGATAGAAACTGTCACCCATTTGAGATACTTCCCATGAACAATTTTAGCCTTCAACATCATCTCACAGCATCTAATTTCACATTTCACTTTGATGAACAAGGAAATATTTCACAACAGTTGAACCAGCTCACATTTCACATCTGGTGTCATGGAATTTTTGCTACAACAGTTCTTCAACTAGAAACCTCACTTGATATCAAAATACCACCTAGCTAGTATTCATCTAAGAAAGTGTCGAGCAGCAAAGCAAATATGACATCTACAAAATGGCACCAGACAGCCATACTGGACATTTCTTCAAGTATATGCTTCCATTCATCTTGGGCATGGAGCAAGTGGTAAAAGCACAAAAGCATTAAAGCTCAGACTCTGCCGGCTCCAATGAATACCTTCTCAAGACAGTGACAAATCATATGCATATGTTTCCAGTAGTATCAGTATCATCAAGTGGAGAAATAGCAACAGCAATAGTTTCAGGTACCTGACATTGTCTGTACACAATCTGCATTCTATAAATTTTCATTCACCAAAAAGAACAGCCAAAATCATAGAGCCAAAATTAGAATCAACAGGTTGTCATTAATCTGCATTCCAGAAATTATTCATTCACCAACTACACCAGTTCACATTATAGAGTTGTGCTACATCTACTTCATTACCACACAAGCATTACAGAGTTGAAGCAATCAGAAAAAGCAATCAGAGGAGGCCACGGTAATGGTCAGGGAGAGGCCACGACAGACATGGTCAGAGGAGGTGGCGTCTCAAATCGACAAGGGTGGCCTCCCTCGGTAGTTGCTCATGGTTGCCGCCACTGCTGCACGGTGACAGGATGACATCCCTGCGAAGATGGTGGTGGCGCTAGAGGGGAGGCGGCTCGCTAGAGAGGGAGGCGGCGGCTAGAGGGGGAGGCGGTGACTGGAGGGGAGGCCCTGGAGGAGTAGTGCCACCAGCGTGGCGGCGGCTGGAGGAGGAGGCACCATGGATGGCGGCCAGGAGCGTCGCCCTAGCTCGCAAGGCGGCTCGCTGGAGGGGGAGGCGGCGGCTAGAGGGGGAGGGGCAGGTTCATGGTGCTGGACTGGAGTAGGGGCGGTGTGGCACGAACCCTAGATGGGGGGAGGCGACCGGAGGTCGATTTCGCAGGGGCGGCTTAGGAGGAACGCACGGTGCGGTGGGGGGCAAAATGCTAATTCCTACGTTAAGTGTAAGGGGGCGTGGGGAGGCTCATCTAGACCGTGGATTGCTTTCTAGACGGTTCAGATCTACCATGTGCATATGTCTACCAATGACTCTATGTCCACAAGATATGCTGCCCATAAGTTGGGTCTTGTAATTTGATTACATAGGTGTTTTTTTTATTGGGAGCAAACAACTATTCGTATCCGAAAAGAATTCTTTGTATCCTAAAAGGATACCACATAAACTATAGTATCCATAATGAATACTGCGTAAATACTGTAGGACTATGCAAAACAAACTCTCCCTAAAATCTAGATATACCATATACATAAAGACTACTAACAAATCACTACCTAATCTTTGTGAACTTAGTTATTGAGGCAGTCGGTCTTAACTACGACTTGCCCAACTATTACACAATATAGGATAGCGAACACATCTCCTCAATGTCCCAGACTCAACTCCACTGACTCAACTTAGGATGGCGAACACATCTCCTGAGCGTTCCGGGCTCAACTCCACGGACTCGACTCAGGATGGCGAACACATCTCCTCAACATCCCGGACTCAACTTCACGGACACACAAATACGGTATAGCAACCTCCTTACCAACACAACGCTTTCATGTTGGCAACGTGCAACTCATCTTGTGTTCCACCGATTTGCACCACTATCTATTCCACAAGATCGCATGCATGCAAATAACTAACTCAATGTGATAATATGCACACACACATGACTCGGCACTACTACGTCTACATGTATGCGCTCGTCGACGAGATTGCGTTGCGCGGTCACCACTAGCTCCGCTATGCCCAGCATCGATGCAAACCCGTCGAGGCTGGCCCACGCCAAGCCGCCAACCGCACCGCGTCTCCGGCTGCCAGTGCCCACCATGCAGCTCTGCCACGTGGGCCATGTCTCGCGTCGACATGCCACTAGAAACTGCCACGTGCGCACTCCCACCGTGCGCTACAGGAGCCCACCGCTCTGCCCTGCTGCGCTGCTCTTGCGCTGTAGCAACGCCCGCGCCGCTGCTCCGTCGGCCTCCCGCATGCCCCGCGGTATATGCCACTCCGGGAGTCAAGATCATCCCTCTCGAGGCAGCAGCTAGGGTTTTGAACCTAGAGCTCTGATTCCAATTGTTGGCCCAAACCGAAGATGAACACATATGTACACAATGGAACCTAGAACGCGAATGCAAGAACATAAGAAATTTTTTTTGTGCCACCGGAACAACAACGGCTTTTTTTATTTTATCCTCTCTATTGCTCTTGTTCACAAAATCTTATTACAGAGTTGCTCTTTTATTGAGAGCAAACAACTATTTGTATTCGGAAAGGATTCTATGTATGCTAAAGGGATACCATACAAATTCTAGTATCCATAATGAATACTACATAATTATTGTAGAACTATGCAAAGCAAACTCTCTCTAAAAATTGGATATACCATATGCACAAAGATTACTAACAATGAATTGGAATCTTGATAAAATAAGAGAACAACATATATATGTCAAAGTTCAATGAGATCGAGCAACCTAGGCACCATACAGGCATATAGAGAAGTATATTGAAATAACCCCAAAAATTCCAGATTTCAAAATTTTTGAAGCTTTTTGGTTTGAAATTTGAAACTTACCCAATTCGGCAGTTCTCAGCCCCATTTCACTTGCTACTTCAGGCCTTCCCATTTTCTCTCAACTGGAGGCGCATTCTTCCTCGCCTGCCTTCTCCTTCTTCCTCTCTCGGTCGTCACGGCCGTGCGTCATCGCCCGTACGTCATCGTTGATCGTCACCGCCTCCAGTGCCACCTCCGTCACCTGCCAAGTCGCCACGCCACCTCCCTCGTCGCCATCAATGCGCCGCGCCACCTCGCCCCGCCTAGCACTGCCCAAACGCTCCCCGTCGCACACGTCGCTGCCCGCTGCTCCCACCGCCTCCCTGTTGCCATCGCCCTACTAGCGCCACCGCCTCTCTTCGCCCTATAAAAGCCCATCCCCGGCTCGCTCTCTTTCTCATCCCCACCCCACCACCTCCCTTCTGCCTCCTCCCCTCCCAGCACCGGTGAAAGTGAGCTCTTCCTCCGACGCCCTCTTCTCGGCCGAGGTAAGCCCAGGTTAAATTCGCCACCTCCCTTCTTCCCCTCCCCTCCCTACTCCGGCAATGGCACCGCCTCGCGCTCCCGCTTCTTTCCCCCACCTTTCCCATCCTCCTCCCCCGCCGGAGCTCGCTGGCACCACCCCTCCCCACCGTACCCCCTTCAGCCACCGCCGCCAAGCCACCACACCCCACCTCAAGCCCCACCAAAGCCATCAACAAACTCACCTTGGGCTACTTGAGCTCCCCGCACCACCCATGCATGTTGGGCCGCCTCCTTCGCCTTCTCACTTTCAAGTAGCGTGTAGGCCATTTGGTGCTGTGACTCAAGCTGCCAAGGCACGAGGCCTATATGGCCTGGCCGATTTGGGCCATGGCCCATTTGAGCGTTGGGCGCAACCCAACACTATTCACAACACATGAATAGTGGAACCAAATATTGCTCAAATAAATAGTAACCCTAGTACTGTTCATCACCCAAAAAAAAATGGAAACACTGTTCCAAAATCCGAAAATACACTGTTCATAGCACAATAGTTGTGATTACTATTCATAGTGATCACTGTTCATTTTCATCCAGAAACAGTGAAACCTAATCACTGTTTAGTTTGTTACTGTTCATAGGCATTACTATTTATAGTAATTACTGTTCATTTGTCAAAACAGTGAACCTAACTACTGTTCAATAACCCAAAACAGTAAATCTAGTTGATGTTCAAAATCCAGTATTTGTAAATGAATAGTAATTTAGCACTATTCATCATCCGACCCTTTTTCGCCCAAAACCCTAATCTGACATATCATACCCATTCTGACTGTCTCAAGCCCAAAAAACCCATTATTGACTTCGTTCAGCTATACCAAGCTCCCAATAAATCTTTTCACCTTTCTATATGATTCATTATCTCTTTTCTATATTTTTGTTGTACTTGGATCCAAATCTCACAACTCCGTTCAGTCCGATTAAACACCAAATAAATACCCACCCTCTCACACCACCTTCCTTTATATTTGTTTTTGGTTTTATTTACTTGCATGTTGTTCCCAGCTCATTCCTTATCGAGCCGGATTTTATTTGGTTTATTTTATTGTATTGCTTCTCGTTAGGTCACGATTTTGATGACCAGACTCTAGAAGACACCGAACAAAGACCAGTATCAACAGGACTTTGTGCAAGAAGGCAAGTTATGTTCCTTGAACATTTTGAACCCACATTTCATATATTTATTATTACTTTCATTATTGTATTTGTGCCAATTACTTTAAATATTGAAATAATACTTTTGAATGCCATGATAATTAGATAAATCCTATTACCCCACATACAAACCCACCTAGCACTTGTAGGCCATATTCACCTTGACAACTTCACATAAAATATTAGCTAATATAAGTAGCTTTGTCACATAAATGTGTTTATCAATCAAAAGAGAGTGTTGGCGGTTCGCCAATGGTTTTGGTGGAGAGTTGAGGGTTGTGTCCAGGAAGTTGGACAACCCAATAGACTTGTGTTAAAAGTGAGTCATTAGTGAGATCCGGAGGTGGATAGCCACAAGTTGGTGTTGGGCCATCGCCTCACTGGATGACAAGTAAGGACAAGAATCTTGTGCTAAGTGACAAACAAAGAAAATTGCTCAACCACATGTGTGGTCATTACTCCCTAGCTTAGTACACTATTCTACCGATTGAATATCTACAGTATCGAGAATGGGACAGGAGTAGGCCAGTAAGGGACACTTGTTGGTCTACACAACGGTATAGGCTCGTCAGCATTGGGGCACAAATTCCACTATTGGCCAGTAGTCTCCTGAGGGCTGTATGGAGTTAGACCTACCGGGTAGAGGCTAAAAAGGTTTAGCAGTGAAAAAGCTTTGTTATCTCAGCTCAATCGCACGCTAACATGTTGTTTGTCTATGTACTGATAGTGTGAGTATGAGATATCTTGTGGGTAAAGTTGGGCAGCTCTACAGAGTGTATAAAAAGGTTTTTGAATACGTCGTGCTTCTAGTTAATGAAGCTGTGTTAATGGGTGATTCAAGTACATGAGGCATAAGTAGAGTTTTTGAGATGTTAAGTTGGTCATTGTGATTTGTTGAGAAACCCCTGATGTTATTATTTATTATTGTTTTACTGTTTTAAATATAAACTGCTTTAACTGCTAAATGCATCCACATATGCTTGTTAAGGTAAACCCTAACCATCCTTTGAACTCCATTCATGTAATTATTTAGCTTTTCCATGTGGCTTGTTGAGTACGGAAGTTATACTCATTCTTGCATAATCTGCAAAATCATCTACAGAGGAAACCTGAGAAAATGCAGAGGATCTGGTTGAATAGGATTTTGGTGGAGCCACAGGTGGCAGTGACTACTGTTATTAGGTCTCGACCGCGCTCAAGCGTGCCTGTTGTTTGATGTTCTTTTGTCTTGTATTATATTAAATTTGGGCTTGGATGCCCATGTCAGTATTAAAACTGGCTGTTAAGCCTTATTCTTGTGTAATAAAATGTTGACTTTTGTTGTAATCAAAAGCTTGCTTGAGACACTGCTTACTTCGCAACTACATATCCTGGGCGGTTGTGAAGAGTTTAATGGTCCCAAAAATCAGGGATGTTACATATATCCAGCTAGGTGATGTAAATAGAAATTTTGTTGATCTTTTTGTAAAAGATAATTTATAATATACAAATATTATATGTTTTACTAATCTATTTGTGCAAATTGTTAAAAATAGCTCCTTCAAGTCTGTGAAAATTAATAGAAACTTACATTACGATATGAAGGAAGAAATGGTAAGCTTTGGGTACTAACCCTAGAACGTGAACGTAAGAACACAAGAACTTTTTTTTTGTGCCGCCAGAACAACAACTTTTCTGATTTTCTCTTCTCTGTTGCTCTTGTTCACAAAATCTAATTATAGAGGTCTCCTTTTATTGAGCGCAAACGACTATTTGTATCCAGAAAGGATTCTACGTATCTTAAAGGGATACCACACAAATTCTAGAATCTATAATGAATACCGCCTAAATACTGTAGGACCATGTAAACAAACGTTATGTAAAATCTAGATATACCATATGCACAAAGATTACAAACAAATCACTCCCTAATCTTTGTGCACTTACTTATTGAGACAGTCGGTGTCAACTACGACTTGTCCAACCGTTACCCAATACAGGATGACAAACACATCTCCTAAACACCCTGGACTCAACTCCACGGAATCGACTTAGGACGGCGAACGCATCTCCTCAATATCCCAGACTCAACTCTATAGACTCAACTCAGCTTTGGCTGGTCGCTTCGGAACAGTGACTTCAAGTCCACTCTGAATTCGACGTACAATAGCTTCTCCCTTGCGCCAACTCTTTCTCACCCTCACTGTTCCAAACATCATGAGCATATGCAAAGCAAGACAACACCACAACTAGTAGCTAGCAACGGCTAGTAGCACATCATGCAGTAGGGTGCTCGAATGGGTGAACTGGTGCGCGACGGAGGAACAACGTACAAGGCTACGGCAAGGGCTGGCGGCTAGCGGAGCAGCCGCAGGCAACGACATCTTCTCCCTCGGGCTCTGATACCAATTATTGGCCCAAACCGAAAACGAACACATGCAAAAACAATGGAATCGTAGAACGCGAACGCAAGAACACAAGAAAAATCCAGCTATACCATATGCACAAAGATTACTAGCATGGACACGGTAACCATTTTGGTGCATTGGCTAATCTGGAAGGAGAGAAATGCAAGGATTTTCCAGGGCGTGAGCTCGAGCAGGGATTTCATAATTTGCCATTATGAGATAGATGGATTTCAGGATTTGCCCCTCATGTGTCTATGACATGTGGGTTCAGGACCCGCATGTCACAGACACATAGGAGGTAAATCCTGAAATCTATCTATTCACTGAGGAAAATTCTGGATTACAATCAGGCCATTTTGGTTGTTCACTAGTCAGTGGCCAGTTTGCAACTTTGTTTTGCTCTCAATCTTAATAAACTTGGCAGGCACATCCCTCCAAAAAAAGAACACATGCAATCTGATCCATGCTAGTATCATCAATCTCGTCATATTCAGCAGTAGTGGGCTGTGCATGTCGGTAGGATGGTATCATTGATGAATAGAATCATAGAACTCAATTATACCAGTAGTACCTCGCATACAAAATTTGCAGTAGTATCAATCTTACAATTCCAACGTGATTTGCATTGCAGTTAAAGAGTGGTAGAGAGACCCGACAGGAGCAGCATGGCAACTTCATGTGCCACTTCATGCGCGATCGACGAAGACATGTATAGCGGAAAAGTGTGGATTATTTATTTATTTTTACATTTAAGGCTTGGGAAAGGGGATTTGGTTCAAAATTATTGTACCATACGATTCATCCACATATAAAAAAACTTAGTTCAGTTTCATTGACACATCATCCAAGTTGATGAACCACAGAGGTCCTGATTTGGCCCGATCTTTCGATGAGAAGATAAATTCGGCAGTAGTCGCTCAACTCTCACGATCCTGACTACGAACTCACAAGGCCCGAAACCACGCAATCGCTGAACTGCTCGACAAGTCGTTATCAACCGTGTACGAATACCCAGATGACCTGATCACGAAGATCAATTCCTGCATACACCGAAGAAGCACCCAAGAACTAGATAAATAGCAATCTGAAATTGCAAATAGGATTGAAATATTTGATTTAAGTTAGGATTTTGAAGCGGTATTATGGTTGGTCTAATCTACACAAGCCAATACATGAAATTGCAATAAAGCTAACTTTTAACTAAACAAAATCCAAGAAAACTAGAGGGGTGCGGCCTCCTTAAATAGAGGAGAGGGAGCCGCACATAGCTAAGAAAATAGGGGTTGATACTATTCATTGCATTATTCACGTATGAATAGTGCCATGTGAACAGTATGGGCCGCCTAGGGTGGCGCCTTCCCTTGGGCCGAAGAATTACAAGACCCAGTTTGGCCCAAACAGATAACGTAACACCTTCTTTTATTGATTGTGGTGCGCACAGAAGGAATTTGGAGGTGAGGCTAGATCCGTTGGAAAGAGGACGAGATAAGCTTTCCATCAAGTACCCGTGGATCTCAAACGGATTCTGTATGTGAGAGTTATGCATATTTAAAGTCGGTGCTATCTCCGGAAGCCAAATCGGATTCCAGAACGTGTCCCACTGGAACTCTTGCTTGACTTGGAACTTGGGGACCTTCCTTGTACCATGACATGGAATAGCGGTCATATCCGGAGGGTTGATGTCCTCATCATCCTCCCCTTCTTGCATTTGAGTCGTCCTCGACTCGCGCTCATCATCTAGCGCCAAGAACAAGCTTTAAAACTTGTAGCAACACATTCTCATCTTTCTGCAAAATGCTAGCAACAGTATATGGGAAAGAAATAGAGAAAGCTTTGCAATTAAAGGTGAGTGTGCATGCATCAAATCATCAAAAGTACATTTTCCCATAGCATTCAGTTTGTAACTCAATTTGCAAGTATAAGTGAAGTATTTAGCAGAGTTATTTATTGCCCTATCAATGGGCAGCACAACAATTGATTTCAAAGTGCACAAGCTATTCATATAATCAAATTTCAATCGAGTAATAGCAAATTCATCTAGCAAGGGTGAAAAGATTTGTAAAATCTTCCATACTTTAACATCAATATTCGGATTATCAATATTAGATGGTGCAATAAGTGATGAACACATAGGCATTGGATGAGCACTAAATTTTGTTTTTATCTCATATTGAACAAGATTTAGCGCACAAGAATTGTTATCCAAAACAGCAAGCTTCAATTTATACATATGATCACAAGCTATGCATATTCGATATACAAGAAATTGATTGTCTATACCATAATGTCCAATCAAATTAAACTTATACCCAAGGGTGTAATCACTATACAAGGATTTTGAATATGCAATTTCATAAACTTTCTCCTTAGCATGTGACAATTTCATAAGTGAATCCAACATAATGTAACATAAAGAATCAGCAGGAGAAATTATAGTCAAGACTTCTTTATGTCTATCCAATTCCACATGATCATTAGATGTGATTAACTCATCACAGGAAACACTCAAAACAGAAAGCAATTCAATTATTTTATCACATGGTGCACTCAAGTCAATACGGTCTAAATTCTCTACTTGGAACATGTGCATATCAGAATTGTTTTCCACTAATTTTTGCTCTAAAATAGCATGAACAGTGGACAATTGTAGTTCGTCACAAACATACTCACCTTGAGTGATGATAGCACCATGATCTTTACCTTTTTGGCTCTCCTCAGATGATGTAGGTGCATCCATCTCCTCATCTTCCTTCTCAACCAATGGAGTCGGTGTCTCAATCAGCTTATTTTCCTCTTCAGTATGGTTCTCAACTTCCTGCAAGTTGTTAGTCACAGAAAAAGACACAAACACATGTTTATTCTCATGTTTTCTATCATCAAGCATTCTCAATTTCTCCTTAATTTGACTTTCAACCTTACAGGCAAGTATAAACAAATGAGGGAGAGAACCATATTCTTTGTGAATAAGAAGGTCCTAAATTGGTTGATTAAGCCCACTTAAGAATCTATTCTCTAGAGCTTCAGCATGTTCCTCTAAGCCACAACGCAACAAATGAGTTTTCTGAACACGAACCGTCTGTGATAATTGTAGGCTTCACAAATAGTTCATATTGAAAACCGTATGTGAAGTATCACAGACGGTTCTAAACATGAACCGTCTGTGATAATTGTAGACTTCACAGATGGTTTTTAATTATAATTGTCTGTGATAATATCTCTTTAGCTCCTGGTGAGCTTCTTAATTTGTCATGAGTTTC